>CM073471.1:11037500-11662500 GCA_037074535.1 Gleditsia sinensis
GAGAAAAAGTGACGCACACATCAATGGGCCTAGCCTAATTCAGCATAAACCACCCCCCTTTCTTTCAATCATACTCTCTAATTGCAAGTGAAACCCCCGAGTCTTGGGAATATCCATAATATGGATATTGTTAGGTAAATGGACGTTCATAGGTCAAGTTAATGAGCTATATCGGCTCGTTATTATTTTTTCATTCAAATTCTTTTCCAAAAAATTGATTTTTCATTGAAGAATAATAAGATTTTAATTAAAAAACAGTGGAAATATATTTTAATACATGTCATTGAAACTGAGTATCAACCAGATTCAGTCATTTTGGCTGGACCACTTAATTTAATAGAATAATATTTAAGTCAAAAATTAATATTTAAATATAATTAAAATTTTAAATTATTTAAAATTTTTAAGTTATATTAAGTGGGATGATCCATTTAATTAAATTTGAATTAACTTAAAATTATTTTAAAAATTCAATCGTATGAATTTAGTCAAATTAATAGAATTATGTTTATTCTTACATATCATAAAGTCTTAAAAAAAATTAGATTAAATGAATTAGCTCGTCGTAATCTTTTTAATTCTTTTTTTTTTTTACAAGTTTATATACAGTAATATGTTTTGAATCGCAAGCTCAATAAACTACTTTATTTAGACTTATAATTAAATAAATTTAATTTTAAAAGTCCAAAATTGGCCAATTGATGGATAAACAAATTAGATATATCTCCATTTTAGGTACTCAACCTCGTTTAAATCCATCTAACTTCAATTATTCTCTAATTTCAAGAGAAATTAGCCAAGCTTTGTTCATAACCTGGTAGACAATATCCAAAACAATATCTAGGTATATTCTTATTGTTAAGATTCTAATCACGTGCCTTTAATCATTAATCATTATTATCGTCCTTATTGTTATGTCTGAAATGTAATAATGTTGGTCCCTCGATCCTTCAACATCATCAAATCCTATTCTTTATAATTAGGATCATAACATGAGATCTCATACACTGAATTAAACCCTTAATTTATATGAATAATTGAATAATATTCATCCATGAACTGTGAATTTAGTGCGAAATAAAACCAGAGATCATTGGAGGGAGAGGGGATGTATCACAAGTGAGAGTGCATGTTTTGATGGAAAAGAAAACTAAAGATCAAGAGCCAAACACTTTATTTATAAAATAAAGATTCATATTTTATTAATTCACTTATTATTATTACTGTTCTATTTTAAAAATAAATGTAAAATTTTCTTAAAATTAAAAATATATAATAAAATATTATTATTTCTCTTAATTAATGACTTTATTACATCACTTTTCTTTCTATTATAAAAATTCTATATATAAATCTTTCTTAAAAGTAAAAAAAAAAATACTATTAATTTGATTTAAATATTTCAAATATCTTTTTTATAAAAGAGAAATAAATAATAAAATAAAATAAAGAGACATTGTTTCAATTTTTTTTAATTTATTGTCTTTTAATATTAATTATTCTTTTTCAAAATAATTATTAAGTGATTTTAATTATCAAAATAATAATTTTATTAGCTTAAAAAATTGACTGAAAATTAAGAAAAAAAATTAAGAAAATCATCTTTTATTTATTTAAAAGTTATAGTGTATCTTAATTTTAGAACAAAATAATTTTTTTTATTTTAAAATTTTTCGTAAAAAAAAAAAGAAAAAAGAAAAAAGAAAAAAGGAGGTTGGGAGTGGGGTTTAGGATAAGGGAGGCGCACGTGGGCGCAACAAAGCTGCCATGTTGACGAAACCCCCTCTGTCTCTTCAACAAAACTAGCCAAGCAAGAGCTGACACTCCCACCTTCCCTTATCCAATGTGGCCGACAACACACTATCGTCAAATTCTATCATGTTTGTTTTTCCTTTTTCATAACGCATGACTAACCAAATTTAAAATTTATTATAAATTATCTAAAATCTGTCCTAATTAAATTATAGTAAATATTTTTACACAGATTCAGTCTATTATACTATTTATAGATTTTACTTACAAATAAGAAAGTGTTAATAATAAATTACTATTATTTTAATATAATAAAAATCCACTAAATTTTATCTGTGACAATGCTAATTAATCATTTTATGTAAATTAGTATAGGATAGCCAGTCACAATAGCAACAAGTTTACCTAATTATTATGAAGATAATAAAATTAATTTTAAAATAATGATTTATGGTGAAAATCTGACTCACCAAAAAATAACTCCCACAATTAAAATAAATTTTAAATAAAATCAAATAACTAAATTAATAAATAAAAAAGCCATGAATATTAGAGTTATCATAAATCACTTAGCACACTTAATTCTTGTTATTTTTTAGAAAGTCTAATTTAGGAGTTTCATAAATTTAAAAATAAAACTCAAATTAAATTTAGTAAATATATTTATAGTGATTTATTTTTAATATATGTATATGTATTTTTCATAATTTAATTTTTTTTATTTTTTTTATTTCAGATTATATCAGATGTCCTTCCACAATTTTATAAACAATTTAAAAGTATACATAATCTAAATTGGATTGAACATAATAAAAAAAAAATATTTTAAATAAATCAAATCAAATCAATAGATTTATAAGAGTAAATATTTTTAAAAAAATTGAATTTAAATAATATTTTTTAAAATTTGATTTAATAAATTAAAATTTTAATAAATTCAGGTTTAGGACAACTCCATATTGGCACTGTTGGACGCATGTGAGACAGAAACTGAACCTTCATCATTTGTTTACATAGACATCTAGTGCCTAGTCCATAGCTTTATCCGTCCCGAAACATATGGAAGAAATAAGCCTCGTCAGCTGAATACGTGGGCTGGAACCCAATAAGTGGGCCCACAACACAGCGTTTCGAGTTTTGACCACAAACGTCACTCCTCAATTTTTGCTCCTTCCCTCTGGCTAAGGGACAAGGGTGTGTTTGAAAATAACTTGGTTTCCAACGGAAAATAATGTAATATGATGGAATCATTTAATTTCTATAATTTTTTGTTCTAAATTAATTGTTGATGCTGTTTGGTTGAAGACAAGAAGATCAAGTCACATTCTCATTTTCGCCAACATTGGAATACAACAAAATCTATCACAACCTTCTCACTGGACCAGCTAAAGTTCTTATAAAAAATAAAAAAATTATTAAATAGGCTAATGATTTTATTAATAACTATATAATCCCCTTTTTATTTTATTCGGGTAAGTACACATAATTGAAGGGTGGGGATAATATTTTTTTATTTTTTTTATTATTAATGTGACACCATGACTATTTTTTTAAAAATATTTTTCTAACTCAAAATAATGTCATTTTGAATATTTTCTTAACATTAATTATAATTATATATATAATTAAATTCATTTTGTAATTGAAAATAGTATTATGATTATTATTATTAACAATTGAGTATTATCATGTAGAAGTATATATATATATATATAATAGAGTTATTAATAAAAAAAATTAAATATATGAATATTTACTATCTATCTTGAATGATTTATTTAATTAATTTGATATATTATAAATTTAATATATCATATTTTACAATTAAAAAATTATATATTTTACAATTATAAATTTGATATATTTTACAATTAAAAAATTATATATTTTATTGCCTATTCAAATTATAGTTCACCTATAATTAAATTAATAAATCATCAACTACTCTTTTTACTAATTCAACTAATAATCCATTTTAAAAAAAAATTGACTCTTTTACTGCTACACTGCCCTTTTGGAAACAGTAGTCACGGTGCTACACTTTTTTCATTTTTTTATTTAATAAAAACACACACATAATAAATTTAATTTGATCACATAATATTTGAATTAAAATATTAATACTTACCATCGATTAAAATTTTAAATTATTCAAACAATTTTAAATATATCAAATAGAATTACAATCAAGTCAGTTAAAATAATTGGACTACGAAAAAAAAATATGTTAAAATAAAGTGACAAAAAAATTTATGAAAATTTTTTTAAAAATAAATTGGTTCAAATTTGTTTGGTCAAGCCAAATATGAGCATATTTTAAAAATTACACTTAAATGAGAATTTTATTTTTTAATAAAATATAATTTATTAATTTAAATCAAATCGACTAATATAATTTTATTAAACAAATTAAGTCGATAATTATAGACAATTTTTCTCTCAGTCTCTCTCTCTTAATTTTTATTAAAATGTCAAATTAATTTTTTGTACATGAAATTCAACAATTAACAAAAAAAAATGTTTTTTTTTAGAGACAAACTGGTATATGTGATTAGAGTTATTTTTTAAATTAATAGAGGAAATGTGGTATTTGTAAGTCATAATGCTACTCATGCATATACCTTTTTTAAAAAAAGAAAAAAAGAATTTGTGTGTTAAATCAATATCCTGTGGAGATGACTTAATGATTTAGACTAAAAAAAAGTTGAACGCTTTTAGAAACTCGAAGGTATGACTAGCAGTTCTCAATGTTTAAACGGATTAGGAGTTCCAATTGTACAGTACTCAACAAGATCTTCACTTCAAATGATTAAGGGACCTACATAATTATCTTATTATTGAACACCCTTCCCATTAATTAACTTAATCTTCCTCTACAACATTCTAGTCTAAAAAATTCTTCTTCTTCTTCTTTTTAAATTATTTAAAAATTATCTTTTTATATTATATTAAAATATTATCTGAACTAACAGTAAAGGTTAGATCAGATTATTCAAATTTTTTAATTTAATGGAACAAAATATTTATATTAAAAATTTAATATTTAAATTTGATTAAAATTTTAAATTATATAAAAAATTTGAGTTATGTCAAATCGAATTAGGCAAATTAAATATAAAAAATTTTAAAAGAATATACTTGACTCACTTGTCTAAATTCACATTTAAAAAATAATAATATAAATTTGTTAATTCGATTTGATCTATTTAAAGTAATTTTTTTTTATGGAATTCGATCAAATTCAATCCGATCTTCGAATTAGCACATCCAACCAGATTACGTATTCTTTAATTAATTCAATTTTTTAAATTCAGTCAAAAACCAAAAAAATTCTTCTAGACCTAAGTCAATACCTTCAGAAAACTGATCTGGTTAAGTGCTCTTCTTCATTTTTTTTATTTTTCTTTTTCCCTGGAATCTTCCCAGAAATCTAATAAAACTCACAACCCTTCATAAGATCTTTCTATGTTTCTATCTCCTTCCATGAAAAACCTTATCAACAACTTCATGCAAGATTCAATTAAGAAAATCTCAAAGCACCCTATTCCTAATCCCGAACCACATCCTTCAAATTAACAAAGAGGAACAGAGAGGTGAGAAAGAGAACCCAGGAGGTAATTCGGACAAAATCGAAAATAACTTGGAAAAAAAAACTAGTAATTTATGCTATTCCGATGTACATAACCTTGAAAGCCAGCAACCCATACAAAAATTGTTACCCTCTTCCCATAACATCTCGCCTTTTCTATTTACACTCCACCACGAATCAGATAAAGAAAAAAAAAAATTCAAAAAAAAAACCCCCCATCTTCCATTGCCGTGGAAAACAAGCTTGAACTAGAACTCCTAATCATGCCAGCAGAGGAGCATGACCACACACCTCCTTATGATGTACAAACGAGCCCTCTGCTCTCTCAGGGCTCCTCCAAGTCCTCTGTTTGATAGCCTTCTCTTTGAGCCTCCAATTGTGGCACTGCCCATCTTCATGATGATAAATAATTATCTTCCGGAACCCTAAGAAATGGAAATCGGGTTTTTTGCTTCTTCTTCTTCTTCGGATGAGCTTAAAGCTGTAAACTTTGTGTGAGTTGGTTTGTTGAGAAGTTGCAGAAAGATGGGGCTTTTATAGAACTTGGTGGGAGGTAATAGGGATTGTGGTCCTAACTCGGCTCGGTCTAGCGAAGAGGGTAGCGATGGGGCATGAAAGGGCGTGCAGTGGTGCCTCCAAGCGTAGACCAGTTGGACCCCACCCTCACCACTTGGGGAATCCATACCCTTATAAGAGGGGAATTGATCAAACAAGCCAAGAGTAGCCTCTCTTTCTTCCATTGCTATGTCACTCTCCGCATGACTATGTGTAGCCACTACCCACCAGCACAGTGGGTCTCCCATTTCAGCAATAAGGTGGCATATTCTTTTAATACTTTACAAGCCATCTCAGAACTACAGACACCGACAATAACACAATGCAAATATATTCATACTCTAATATAAATATTACATATAACTTGAATTTTTTTAATAATTTAAATTTTTTTATTAAATTTAAGTATTAATTTTTTATCTGATTGGATTACTCACCTCTAATATTTAATATTCATATTAAATATAATATAATATTTTAAATTATACTTAATTATTATATATTCGAGTTTTATGAAAATATCTCTAACGCGCTGAAATTGTTTAAGTGAGACTTATTGATATTATATTATCAATATTAAATAAAAAATATTATTTTATTTTAAATATTATTATTTATATAAATAATAGTATTTAAATTTAATAAAAATAATAATTATTTTTTATTGTCATGTAAGCTGAATTTCACTTAAGCATCTCTCAAAAACTCCCTTTGGAGAGGCTCTGACAAGCTAATCTTAATTTAAGGATGATATATATGTGAGTGTTTGATTGTACGTAGATGAGGACAAAAGCTGTTTCTTTGGTTCCAAATGATTTTGAATTGTTTTTTGTGTTTAGGTTTGGTTGGATCCACGTATTAAGGGAAATGACTGGTGGATAGAGTCTTACATAATAATTGATAACAACCAGCGTTAGAAAGTTTTTGAAGTTCCGAGTGGACTCAACTTATCTCAACCTTGACTCTAAAATAGAAAATAGAAAACACATACTCAGGGGCCACAGCTACCACCATCCAACTTTGTATTTTTCCTGATGCAATTCTGTGTCATAAATCACAAACACTTCTAAAAAGAACATTTTTTTTTGTTGTAGATATTTTTTAGACATTCGTATAATATATAAAATATAATTATTTAAAAATAAATTATACTCACATTTTTTTAATCTTAAATTTAGATAAAAAAAATTTTTGTATCTCTTAAAATTTTAAAAAATTACACTGATTTTTCTTATATTAAATTAAGTTATTTATGATTTTTTTAAAAATATATAAAACATAGATTTTATTAATAATTTTATAAATAAAAAGAAGGTTTTTACATAAATTAAAATTAGAGAAAGTATGATAATAAATTTTAGAAATTTTGAATAAGGCGCGCATTTTAATTTTTTTTGATGTTGCTTTGGAATGAATGACTAGGTAGGTTCATATATAGGAGTATGAACGATGCATGATTGATTTCGAATTTGCAATAGTTTTTTTTTTGTGGAGATTAATTTAAAAATATGCGGACAAAAGCTGCACAATGGATATCAAAACCTACTGAATATATGACACGGTTCTGACAATTCTGGGAGGAAACAGAAACAGTATAGAAGCAAAACAAAGATCCTTACACATTATAATAGTCAATATTCTCTCCCCCTTACACACTGTTTTTCCAAAGGAAAAAAATCTTAAAAAATAAAAATAAAAAAATTCTTGTAGACTTTAACTTCGCTCTGTCAATTGTAAGGAGTGCGCAGAACAGTTTGACTGTAATTTTAAATTAGGAGAAATCACTTTTTTTTTATTCTCATTTTTATTTTCACTTATAATTTTTTTTCTTAATTTATTAATTTATATGTTTTATTATACTTTATTTTCTACTGTTTAAATAAAATATTAATTTGAATAGTAACAATGTAAAATTATAAAAATATTTTTTTATTAAAAAATAAAGTATAGAGTATTTTAATAATTTTACATAATTAAAATTAAAATTAATGTTTAATTTAAATGATAAAAAGTAAAATGCAACAAAACATATAAATGAAGAGATTAATTATCAAAATTAATATATTAGATAGACTCGGAATGGAAAAAAAAAATTAATTATGTACTTCATAGCTAGAAGAAAGTAAATAAAGCAACCTCTAGTGCTAATGTAATCGATCAAGAGGGATAATAATTTTTTTTTTCTTTCAACGTCACAAAGGGGATAAGAAAAGTAGGCGAGGACGTGAGTTTCAAGCTTATGACTAAGATTCCATAACGTAAAAGATTAGAATAAAAAGACACATAAATTTGGAGTTAGAAAATATCAAAACCCAGCTAAGTGGTTAATTAAATTATCATTAGGTTAATTATTAATTAACGAAAGCCAAAGCAGAAGAGCATCTCCGTGCATGCTCTGCCTCGTGCTCTCCCCAATTCACTCACATGAGATGCCAGCCTTTATTCAACGGCTCCTTCTGTTATAATTTTATTAGTTTTTTTATGAAATCAGGTTCTTGTCGGTAATTTGTTGTTTCTTCCATCTTCTTCTTCCTCCTTATAATTTTTTTGTATGAGCAACAATAACAAAAGGATAGAAAATCATGGGGATGGTGCAAGACCCTTTTTTATTTATTTTATTTGATAAACCGAAGGTCCGTAATACAATAAATGCATGAAAAAAATAAGATAATTAAAAATAAGCTTATCTCAATCTTAAAAAATAAGATTAGTACAGTGTGATGTAATAAAAATAATTTATATTTTAATAAATAGTTTAAGATTCTAAATAAGGTTGGATATTAATTCAGTTTAATTAATTTTTAAAATTTAATCAAATTGAATCGATTATAAAAAATTGTAAAATATTTAAACTTTTCAATTTAGTTGAGGTGGTCCATTAATTTTTTTTTACAAATAAAAATTAATATTATATATATATATATATATATATATATATATATATATATATATATATATATATATATATATATCATGGATCAATTTAATTTAATTAAGTTAAAATTTTCTTCTTATTAATAAAAAATTAATTTAAACCTTTCGAAATCAATTATTTTCTTAAAATAGTTTAATTTAATTCAATTGATTTGGTTGATTTTATATACCCTTAATTTTGAGTTGAGGTGATAAAATTATATTTTATTTTGAATTTTATTTGCTTTTCAAGTCTAAATTATTTTGTGTATAGATGCATGTCAAAAAATTATTTAATAGGAGCATTCTTAGATTGTTAGAATTAAAAATTTTAGATTAAAATAATTTTTAGATTTAAGAAGAGGTAGTAAAATAATATAATGTCACGCGTGAAGTTAAGTCTTGTGGGAATTCAATTCAACCTCGACAGAGACAGGGGTGGTAAAATTAATGTCTGGAATGCGCTATGATCGAAGTGGTCCAACTCCAACATGGGCATATCTTGAAATCTCACCTTCTCTGTTTTGGATTGTTCAAACGCGTTGGAAACAAGAAAAGGTTCGGTTGTACGAAACAAGAAGGTGAGTGTTGCACGTGAAGTTCTCGTGATTCACAATACCATTGCCTGCTTTATAATCAACATTATATATATTTATATATTCATTAATTATTTTCATAAACTTTCAATTCCCATCTCCATTTTTGCTCTTCTTGCTTGTTTGTTAAGAAACAACCTCCCCACATGTTCCTCCAATCTCATCCCAATTGCCCATTTACAAAGCTTTTGAACTGCAAAAGGAATGGTTAATCCTGGCACCACTCTAGATGCTGATTTACTACGCAACCACCAGCAAGGTTCATAGCTGGTTATGTAGTAATGACAGGCCTAATCACGATTATCAATTTCTTTATGTTGTAAACACAGGTTTAATGACTCTATTAACAATTGCTAAAGGGCCGCATCCATGTTTTCAAGGAAATAAATCATTATAAATTATAAATTTGATAGTTTGAAATTTTGGATCACAATCTATACATTAAATATATTTTTTATATATAAAAACAAATATCCATATAAAATAACAGGGTATGTACAGAAGGGGATGTAGCCACAATAACTTATTAAGAGTAAAGATTTTTTGTGTCAACCAAACTTTCTGATAAAACTTTGTTAGTACGTACATAAATTATTGTGTTTATATATTTTGTAGATGAAAAGTCCATCGTTCTTAAACTCAACAGTGATCTTCTATGAAAAAAATTTGAAGAGAAGAGAGAGCATAAAACAGCTCGTTTATAAAGAAACCTGCAGGCTAGCCCATTTAACTTGCTAGCTTGCTCGTATGGGCATTAAAACTGCGGCTCATTTAATAAATGACTCAACTCTGCTTGTTTATGGCCAACTCGTGATAAGCCCATCCTTTTGATAGTTCTATTCACAAGGCTTTCATGCTAACCGATAGCTCACTTTTCTTATTCTGTAGTCTCTACACTTGCATTGTAGGACCAAATTTACAAGTGAGATGATCATCCAGCGAAAGTTTTAAGTTTTTTTCCTTAAATCGTTCAAACAAAACAAGAAATAGAAATGTCTATAGGTAGATATTATGAGGTTTTTCCTTACTCTGAAGTCTGAAGCTACTTTAGTTTTGATTCATACATGATGGAGGTGCCATTCTCAAAAATAATTTTGATATACAAAATAAATAAATAAATTGGGCGAAAAAATAACAATGGTTTATGTGAGTATGTATTTTCAATCTTCATTCCTCTCTGGGAATCCATCTGCTCCATTAAAGGTTTTTCCTGCGTTTGTTGCGCTCAACAATACTCTCAGTCAAGGTTCTTATCCTTTTCCTCTGAAGTATAACTAGAACATTTCTCTTTGAACTAGCTTTCCTTTTGTTTTAAGCATAACAAAGGACAGTGCCTTGTCCATGATTGCAAAATCTAGGTTCACACTCAGAATACTCCAACTTGATTTGTCAGCTCAAAAGAGACCCGAATGTAAAACCATAACTTGACAGCAATTCATACCAACACAAAAAAATCTGAGCCCTTCTAACATTTTTAGTTCAATTTGGCATATAAAAAATAGGTCCACCAAATTAATCAATAAAATATATTTTTAGCGTGCTTAAATAGTTATTCATGATTGACTTGGTCTTCCCACATTTTATATACTGGGTTTACTTTAGAATTTTGCCTGCACCTGAAGTTGCCTGATTTAAAAACTATAAACATTTTATGTCAAAACTAGACAAAGCCTAAGGTTAATATGTTATGACATGCACTTGAAACGACGTTTCCAATAAATAAAAGAGAAGTCTACATCAATGACAGTCATGCACAGGAAACAGAAATTTCCAGCATTTGATTAAGCTTGATGTCAGTTGGCTACCTGGACCAATGTTAAAGATGATACCTTGGGTCCAAAAAAAACTCACTGGGAATATAGTTGAAACTTAAAACTAGATAGTTGATACCAACTACCTCAAAAATTGATGATCGCGAATGTATAATACCAACTGTACAGTTGAAGATATCATAATATACCGGTGGAAAGTCAAATCCATATAGAATTTAAGAACAAAAAGTGCTTCAGAAACACTAACAAATAGGTAATAGAATATAAACCATACCTACTTCACTATTAAAAAAACAAAGTCAGATGATTATTTACCGCCCTCTATTGACTCTTCCCTTCAATTTTCTGTTTCAGCAGACACTTAATTAGGATAAGGACGAGGCAGTAAACACAAACAAAACGAATAGGTAAACAAGGGCTTTTATACTGATCAGAGAGACTACCAACATCATATGGAAATTGGAAAGTCTTCGCTCTGCAAAAGCGCGCAGATTCTGCGAGGGTGGTATGCCCATCAAATAAGCCATTATTTACCATCTTTCCTTCCACAACTCTGCAAACATTTGCAAGAAGAATTTAAGTTACGAGAACAAAACTAAAATGTCAAACGATGAGCAAGAATTTTTTTAATTTCTCCATACAATATTGATATCATTGATTCAGATGGTAGTAGAAGTCTTAATATCGCAACACCTCAAGAAAGGCATAAACCAATGGGAAGGAATTGGAGTGTGTTAACCTCATCCAACCAAATCAGAGCTCTAATGGGAAAAAATTGGAGTGCTACGATCCAGCATACTTTGAGGGAGGGGAATAGCGCCGCTGACTAGTTGGCAAGGGCGGCTCACAGGATGAGCCTAGATCTTCATGTCGTCGAAAGGCCTCCCAATGGCGTAGGTCTTCTGTTAACTGATGATGTAAGGGGTGGAACTTCACCTCGCTTGTGCTGATGCTAGTCTTTTGACTCCTTTTTTGTACCCAAAAAAAAGGAAGGCATAAACAAAACCAGCACAGCTGTTTGAACAAGCTCTTCATACAAGCCCATTCATCTAAATTTCTACTGCACCATATTCACTTGCCTTCAACACCGAGTCACCTTCCTGGCTTCCTTCTAGTAGCAACCAAATCAAACTGGAAGATGTTTTTCAATCAATGTAAGATGAGTAATAATGCTCATACTTTTTATATGCTGTAGATCAGAGTATGAGTTCCATATTTAAAATTGAAGTGAACTTCCCTTTAGGTCACCATATTCAGTTATCTTCCTTCCAGTAATGACAACCAAAATCCATTAATCATTATTCAACAACCAAAGCAGTCTAAAAACGCATATAACACACAGGCACACAGTAATCACATGTCATACCAACAAATGGTCTCCTTTAAAGAGAAAAAGAAAAAAAAAAAAGGAGAAAAAAAAACCGGTAAGATTCATAAGCAATCTAAAGAGACAGAAAATAAGCATTTGAAAGTTATAAGTGGAACTGACACGGAAACTAGTGTTTATAGGTCTCTTGCGTAAAAGGGCAAGGACAGAAATATCATTACTAAAACAAGTCTATACACAGCCTCACACGTCTACCAACCACAGTAATATACTGAAGAGTAATACCATTAACATATTCAGTTTCCAGTTATACATTTGAAAAACAGTATATTTTTTAAACAAAATTACTGAAAGCCTAAGAATCCGAAGTTATTGAGATGATACTATATTGAAGGAGAATCAGTTATACATTTACCTTTAAAGACTCGTATAGTAAATTTTAATCAAAAAAATATTCCTAATTGATCACAATATAAGGCAAAAATCGCCCGCAGGTGCTTCATTTTAACTCTCCTTTTCCACACTTAGGCCCTCTTTGTATTCTCTCGTTGCAAAGCACTTTTCATTTCTGAACAAAAGCACTTTCCATTTTTCAACACTTTGATAAACCTGGAGTAAAATACAGTATCAGAGTACCACATACGTCACCGTATCTCCCAGCATCATCACCTAACGGCCGCCGTCAATTCACCCTTTTAAAGTTGTTAATCTCTCCTAAAGCACCGGACAAAATGTCACCTTTATCCAATTTCACATGGGTCTATTAGCTACTTAATTATGTCGTCTTTGGACTTTTCGCACTCCCTGTTCCCTTGCACAGTGAGATACTGATTATTCAGTAATAGAGAGCTCTATGACCGGCAATGGACCTTCATCAGTTCAGATCGGCTAGCTATCTGAGAACAAGGAAGAGTGGCGAAACAGATCGTATGGGACCCACAAGCTGTCCAACGGGCATGGCTTCTTCGAGTCCAGTCTCAACCATGGCTTCCCCTTCCCACTCCAGTGAAGCAGGCTCACCGGTCCCGGATGAAGATCCCTGCATAACCCTTCCAAATTGTCCCCACCCAGGCCGTGTTGGTTCCATCTATGCTCCACCCTTTCCACGTCTCCAGCAAACACCAGCATGAATGGTGGCAGCGAACCGAGCTCGTAGATTCGGTGCCGTTTCTGAATCCTCATCCAGGTCTCCAGCTTCTCCGTGTACCCACCCTCCCTCCATTTCCACAGATCAATCACCATCACCCCCGTGTTGAAATAGCACGGCTTGCGGCCACGAAACGACGCTGCAAAGACTGGGTTTGACCAGAACTTTGCCGTGAAGTAGGTGGTGAAATTGGCGTGGCAATACTCGGGTGCACCCAAAACGTGCGTCCCCAAATTGATGTTCCAGAGCTTCGCTACATCATCCACCACGATCAGATCGGAATCGAAGTAGATTATGCGGCGGACGCCGGCCGGCAAGAGAACGGCTAGGTACATCCTCGAGTAATTGAGAGGCTGGTCGAGAGCTCGGCGAATGGAGTAGGAGATCTTTCCCCTGACAACGTTGGAGTCAAAATGGTATAGGTAGAACTCGAGGAACGGAAACGTGGCGGTGATAATCCGTCGGAGCTCCGATACGCGGTGCGAGGTGGCAATGAAGTGGAAGACCACATTCTCGGGGCAAGACGCGTGAAGAAGCACGGAAAATACGCCGGCGACGGAGCCACGAAGGTAGGTGGCATCGAGAGTCATGGCTATGTGGATGATGGAAGGGTTGTGAGTTCGTTTGTCGGTGGTGGACCATGCCGTTTTCGGACATTCCCTGCCATTTCGAAATGCAGGTGCTTCCCTGAAAGTGGGAAGCTCGCCTGAGCACAACGATGCCGGAAAATTCACGGCGAGGAAGAAGGCGAGGATCGCGGCGGTGGAGTGGAGAAGGCGTGACGACATGTTTGGTTGCGTGGGATGGTGAAGGAGGAGAGTATTTTTGTCAGTCAAAAGTATGGGCATTTTGGGAATTTGAAATAACTTGGGTGGTTGTGGGGCCGGGGCGAATAATGTTTGGAAGCCAAGCTGGAAAGACGCGTCTATGTAACTTTCAAATTGTGTGCATTAAAAGTTAGGGGATATTATTTTATATAAAGATGTTATTTTCATATTTAAATTTAATGACGTCGGAAAATAAAAAAAATTTATATTGAAAATTTTAAATGTAAAAAATTATACAAATAAATATATAATTTAATTTTTTTATTTATATCATTATATAATTTAATTTTTAAAAATTTTAAAATAATAAATAATTTATTATTATTTTTAATTGTAGTTAAAAACATATTATCGTGAATTAATTTATTCAATCTTTTATTTTTCTAAAAAAAAAGGTTTAAACATTGATAAAATAATATTAATTTAAATATCACGTAAATTTCAATTATTTTAATTGATAAAATATTTAATAACAATAACTGAAGAAACTGAATAACTATCACTCAACATTTTCTTTTGTGAAAAAAAAAAAAGGAAACAACTTTTGCTTTAGGTTCACTTTTATGTTTCCTTTGTTTTTTTTTTCTTTTTACTTTTTTTTTAGATAAATGATAAAAATATTAAAATTAATAAATGAAAGATAAAAATAAAAAACATAAATTCTGTAACTCTTAAATATAAAAAAAATATCAATACTATAACTAAAAAATAAAATAAAAATACATCTCTCAATTTTTAATTTATTAAATATTATATATTTAATTTTTTAACTACATAATTAATATATATATATATATATATATATATATATATATATATATATTATTAAAAATGTAACATATATTTTAATTTTATCTAAATATTAATTTTTTGAAGAATTTTTAATTCAATTATAAATATAATATTATAGATCTGAATTCAATATTATAAATTTAAATAAATAATTAGTAAATCTTTAAAGTTTTAAAAAATTAAAAAAAATAAAATAAATAACTTTTGAGAGAAAAACAATTTTTCCACGAAAAAAAAGAAGAAAAAGAAGATAGCAAAAAAATGAAAAGGAGTAGCCTCCTCCCTTAACTTCTACGGCGCTTCTGGAAGCTCCGAAGAGAGGGGTTTTTTTTGAGGGATCAAATTGACGACTCTTAAATTCGTTAATGGGCCCTAGTTGACTGGGCTACCCATTGAACAATTTTAAGGCCTATTGGTGTTGCTGGTTCGAGGCTACCAGATTTTGTAAGCTAAACTCCCCAAGCGAACATTTGTGAACATCATCACCTTTTATGGATGTCGTTAGTTCTGTTACACGAGGAAATTGTATAAACCTGAATTTAAATTAGCTTTTGACTTGAATCGCAAATTTACAGGTCAACGGCTACTTTTCTCATAAGCTACGGAAACATTCTTATTTTCCCTTTTTTTTTAAAAAAAAATGTTCTCTAAATAAGAGTTTTTTAAATTCTTTATTGCATTTTTTTTATAGGTAGCTTCAAAGTTAAGATTTTTACTCTGACTTTCCAACACGAAAGGGATCCCAAAATCACGGCGACAAATGTTGAGGATAAATGTTCCTGCTTTCAGAAGATTTTGACCTAATTAAGCATTCTTTTTTCCCTACTTTCTTTATTTTCTTGCATCCACATTGAATAAAAAAAATTAAAAAAACCACTCACGATAATTTAAAAAACCTCAATTGGTGTGATTTATTTGCTTGTGTTAAACTAAGCATCTTTTCCAAAAATGCATAATATGACCCCAAAAAATATAAATTACACTGAAAATTACACGCATTTATAGAAAAATTTCTTCTTCATTCAAAAAATTATTAACAAAATTTATATTTCATATATTTTTTCTTTTAAAAATTTATAAATAATCTAATTAAATTAAGTACAAATCATCAAAATATTAAATTAATATTTATGAGAACTAAGAAAAAGATAGGCCAGTGTAATATTTTTAAAACATAAAAAAATATAAATGTAAAATTTATAAATTTAAAGAAAGTTCATGTTTCAATTCAAAACTAAAATGAATCTAATTGTAATTTTCATTATCCTCAAAAGAGTTGAGTGTAATTTACATTTTAAAAAACTCCAATATCTAGTTTTTGTACAAAATAATTAATTTTACAGAAATAAAACTATTTTGTCTCTTCACTACATATATAGTTTTGACAAAAAAAAATCAATTAATTAATTAAAAAATGCAATGTATAATACTAACTAGTCAATTGATTCAATTTTATTTATAACAAAATAAAAGTTACAAAAAAAAGACGTTAAATTGACGAACGAAATTCTAACCAACAAGTCTCCGTCAGCATTCACCGATTTAATCTATGCACTGATTCACATGTTTTCTCCAGAGAATATTTGTTAAATTATTTTTTATGGAAGAAATTAAAAAAAAAAAAACCCCCATTGATTACGATTGAGGACTAACAACACCCACTTGTTATTTAACAAATTGATAAAATTTCAGCAGAGAAAAGAAGCTTCACGTGACTACAATTTGGAAGATAATGATTTGTGTTGATTTATTGACGTGTCTGCACGAAGTTATATTTATTATATTTTAAAACTCTATCATACCAAAGTTTAACTGCTCCTTCAAATCTCTTTGGATGTCATAACCCCCTTTTCTTTTCCGGAGCAATTTTCTTTTTCTTTTTCTTTTTTCTTTTTTCGCAAGCTTCTTTCCTGTTTTCTGGTAAAAGTTCTTGACTCTGGATAAAATCTCTAAAAATTTGTCATTTACTTTTTATATTCTAAAAAATATTAATAAATATAAATAAAAAAAATTAGTACGTAGAAGACTTAATTTTTATAAAATGTCAACAATGTTAATAAATATAATAAAAGAAGATCGAAAAAATTTTAATTTCTCAAAAATGTTGAAAGAGGGTATCGGTATTTTAAAACAATTATGAGTGGTCGCAATTTTTTTGTGTTTTGAAAATAATTATATTGTAATTTTTGAATTTATTTTTTAATAATTCAGTCATTATAAACTTTCCATTTTATAAACAAAAATGCAGCATTATTTTTATAATAATATTAATAATATCTAATAAGTTTATTTGGGCTATGATAAAAATAATTAATAAATTAGTTAAAAATTTAAAAATTAGTTAAAAATTAAAAAATTAATTTTTAATTGAAAATTGTTAAATTAATTAATTGAATTAAAATTGTTTAGTAAAATTAATTATTAAATTAGTTGATAAATGTAAAATGATATAAAAAAATATTTATATAAAAATTTTTATTTTTTTTATTGGTAATTACATTTTATTATATAATTCTAAAAAATACAAAATAAGCATATTATATAGAGTCTTACAATAAATTAGTAATATTATTGCGAATTTCTTTCATTTTAGTAGATGTCTTTAAATTTTTATTCTTTGTGTCACTATCAATAATATTTAAAAATTTATCATATAATATATAATTTAAATGTTGTTCGAGCATAATAAAAATAATTTCATAAATAAGATAGTATTAGAATTTAAATAAAATAATAAAAAAATTATAAAAACTATTAATTAAAAACTATGCACTACTTAAAATAACGTATGATAAAAAGTTATAAATTATTTAAATAAACTTATTTATCAAACACTTTTAATTTGATCAAATAAGTTTATAAGTCAATCAAATAAATTATAAATTAGCTTATTTGATTTATCAAATATATTTTTGTTAAAAATAATATCTAAAACAGCATTATTCACTGTTTAGCTATATTTTATTTTTATATTTATTATTTCACCTAAATATAAATACAGAGTGATTAAAATGAATTCTCTATTCTATAATTAAAGTTTAAATATGTGAGGACGTAGTTAATTACCCAAAAAAAAATAACTTTAAAAAAAGATCAAGGATGCATTTTGAGAGACATTTGGTTGTCTTTTGTGATCTATTTAGTAGTCTTATAATTTTCCATTAGGTTGGCTAACAAACAAAGCACTTGAAATTAACTCGGCCCATTATTTTGTCCTTCATATGTTTTACTGTATTCCCCATGAGCAATAATTTATAAATTAGAAGTCACGGGCAGTAATAATCATTGCCACTTACCGCGATTTTGAAATTAAAAAAAGTAAGGCTGAGTAGGTTTGCCAAAATATTTTTTATTTTTATTTTTTAAAAATAATTTTTATTTTTTTATATTTTATATTTTTAAAATTATGTTTAATTTGTATTTGTATCTGTATTTTTATTATTTTTAATTATATAGTTATATTTTTATTTTATTTATTTAATTTTTTTATTTTATAATTATATAAATAATAAAATATTATATATAATTAAAAATAATTGTAAAAATATTATAATATGTTATAGTATTGAAAATTTTTAAAAATAAAAATAATAAACAAACATATTTTTATATTTATTTTTAGATTTTAGTGAAACAGGTTTTAATATTCAATCTTTGAACACGATCTCTATTAATGTTGATTTAGGATTTAAAAAATGTATTTATATTAATTTTAATTTAATATGCTTTATTTAATCTACCACCAATAATTTACTAAAGAAACTTTCGTTACTTTACCCTTCACATTTAAATAAAATACAGTATATCAAGTTCACTTAATTTTTTAATTAAGTCAAACTACTAAATTTATTAATAAAATTAAAGTAAGTTATGTTTAATAAAATTAATTTATAAATTAATTTAAAATTTATAAATTAACTGAAAAGTTATAAATTATATATTACTTCAAGTAGTGTATAATTTATAAACTTTCAGTTAATTTAAATTATTTAAATAAATTTATTTATTAAATATTTTTAATTTAATCAAACAAATTTATAAATTAATTAAATATATTATAAATTAATTTATTTATTTTTTCAAACATATTCGTAGACATATTTTTATAAATGAAAGTCTTTTAAAAATTAAGATATATTAAAAGCTAAAATGACAATTCACTTTATAATCAATTTAATCATATATCACGCAGTAACGTTCACTTTCACAAATAATAAATTTTATTTTAGATTGTCGTGAATGCTGAGTAGCATCTTGTCTCCATTCGGAAAATGGAACCCATGGATCACGGGCTGCTTCTTGCCATCCTCCATGCAGGGCTCTTCATCAAAGTTATTTCAAAAAAAAAAAAAAAACAAATATATTTTTTATAGATATTACGTGGAAAAGGAGGAATGAATAATCAACTCACTACCTTAATTTGTGAAAATATTTTTATTATTATTTTAAAAATACGTTTATTTTGTGAAATTAAAATTTTATTTATATTTAAATTTAATTACTATAAATTTATTTTATTTTTGAGTTTAAGTTTTTATAATTATTATATTATTTAATAATTATGATAAACTTTCTTTTAAAATTACAAAAGTCTCACCCACTACTTTTTGAAAACACTGAAAATAATTTTTTACACATTTTCTGTTTTCACTATGTTTTAATAAGTGTTTTCCAAAAAAAAAAATTTCATAATCTGTATCAAACAAATAAATACATTTTCAATCATATTTCTTATTTTAAATAAAAATAAAAACAAAAAAAGTGACATCTTTTGCATTTAGAAAAGTGTTACTCGGGCTCTTAGATAAATTTTAATTAAAATTGATCGCCAAACAGAATATTATTTACTCTCAATTATCTATACAATTTTTTTATATTTGATTTAAACTTGAATTTTTAATTTAAAAAATGACTTCAGGATCACTAAATTGATTGACTTTATTAATTATGTATTCCATCTTTAGTTATATATACTAAATTTTAGTTCTTATATTGAATCAAGACTACATAATGCGTGAATTTTATGATGCTCTTGTCTACGATGACAAGTGACGTATGAGATAATATCTAGTTGTCACGCTTCATTGTATTTCATACCATTCCAAAACGACACAGAATGCCTTTTTTTTTTTTTTTGCTAATTTTTATAAATATAAATTATATCATTTCTATAATAATTTTTAATTATCATATCAAATAGTAATATTAAATAACATGAACATAATAAAATCTCCAATCCCTCAATAAATATAGGGAGACACATCTTTTGGTCTCGTTTTATTTGGGTTGGTGGTAGGTAGAAAATTCTAATTGTTATTAGTAATTATTTAATTTTAAAAAAAATATTTTAGTGTATAATTTTTTTATATTTAAATCATAATATATAATAATAATAATTTTTTTAAAATTATATTTATTACGTATTATTATTTAAATATTGTTAATGAATAAAAAATTATTTATTAATAATAAATTAAATATTAATTTTAATTTAAAATAAATTTATTTAGTAACTAATCAATAAAATTTCATTAAATTTGATAATATGGGATGACGAAATTGATTAAGACGCCCATTTTATTAAATTTTATTGATTTATTGAAATTATTTTAAACGTAAGAAATTATGCATAGTATGGTAGATTGAGAAATATTAATGTAATTTCTATTAACAAAATGTACATATATTTTTTATTAATTTTTTAAAAATATTTAATATATTATTATCTTCACTCTAATATATTAAATGATGAATGTTATTTAAAATATTTACATTTGATATACTTATATTTCAAACATCGCACAAACAAAATACAAAGTCTCATCACTTGACATTACTTTATATAATATTTTATATTACTTCAAAATTACAAACATCTCAAATTACATCTTATTTAAATTTATTAAATTTTATAAAATCCTTATTTTATTATTTTATTTCATCTTTCAATTATAGCATTAATCATATTAATCTCACATATCACAATATTTTATATCATACTTGAATATTCAAAATACCATAAAATTTAAAATTACCCTATACTAAATACTTCTTTTATTATTAACTCGATGGATAAGATTTAGCAAAATTACTCAATTGTATATTAACATTTTTTTAAATTATCTATAGTCGTATTATAAATTATTTAAAAAATAAAATAAAATAATTGAAAAAATTCACAAGATCAAATTATATAGAAATTTTTTAAAATTAATTATCATATTATTAATTTTAAAAAAAATTCATATATCATAATTTTATTACAAAATTTCATTAAAAAAAACACTTGTAAACGGCACTAAATTTTTTACTAACTTGATTTATCAATAAAATCTATATAAAAGTTTTTCATGTATAACATTTACCTTACCTTGCATGGATGACACGTGGTTGCAAGTCACTTCCGGTGACAACAAATCAGAGGGAAGAGGCTACCATAAAATGAGATAGAGCAGCGCACGTAAGCCTCAGCACAGCTGTCCCCATTCTATTATTTGGACCTCTTTTCTTGCTTTTTTCTATCACTGCCTTTGACTTTTCCCCAAACTTTTTCCCACCATCCAAACAAGTTTTACACCATCTTCACTTTCTTTCCATAGATATATTTGTGGTATGTATGGTATTAAACTCCCTCCCGGGATTCCTATCATTCTCCGGTGCCAACTCATCTGCCCTCAACTAACCTCTTCAATTTTCATTATTATGACTCATGTCTTCAGCAGTTACTGGTAAATATTTTTAATGCATGATATTTTTATATAATAATTATTCTAACAACTTTCTTTAATTCAAATGTAAATTAGTTTAAAATTAAATAAATTAAAATAAAAAATATACTTGTTTAATCACTAAATTAATTGTAGTGTCAACAAATTATTTATTCATTTTTAACGAAAATTTAAATTTAAATTTAAATCTTTAACTTTAAAAATAATTTTAATTTCACTAAACTAATTTCTTGCATTAACATATTTCCAAAATATGTGTAAAGATCTTTTTTAAAAAAAAAAAATTCCAAAAAGCAAATTTCTAAATTCACTCCGTCAGGATAGGCTAATTTTCCTCACCTCTCGTTGTCACACCTGCAACTCAAAAATGAAGTCCGTGGAAGACAGTGGCCAGACCACAGTTGAAAGTGGAAACAAAGCAGAGGCAGTGAGGCAAACCAAAATTTGACATTCTTCTTTCCTTCAATCTTCTCCCGATAATCTCGCCCATTCCCTTCTCTCTCTCTCTCTCTCTCCTTCGTTCACACTACTTCATACATTTCTCTCTCTTCATTACCCAGCTCCTTCTCTTTCCCGTTTGGCCCTCACTCTTGCTCCTTTATGTGATTATGTCCTGACGCTCACTCTCACTCCAATTACAACAATGTCTCTCACTCACTTCGTCTTTTTCTTCTTCTTCTTCATTTCCTGCTCCGCTTCCTCCTCCACATCTCTTCCTCCCTATCCTTACGGTAAGCTCTAACCTCTTCTCTCTCTCTCTTTTTCTGTTTTTCTTTTATCCAATTGGCTTCTGTGATTCTAATGGTGTCTCAACCTCTTCCCATTGACAGGTTTAGCTTACCACATCGACTGCGGTAGTGCCACCAATACCACCGACCCATTCAACACCACCTGGCTCTCCGACAGATTCTTCACCGGCGGCGCCACTTCCATCGTTTCCGAGCCACTCCACTTCCACTACTCCTACGAGAAGACCCTTCGTTTCTTCCCCATCTCTTACGGCAAGAAGAATTGCTACATATTCCCCTCTCTCCCCCCCGGCCGCTACTTCTTTCGCACATTCGTCGTTTATGACAACTACGATGGCAAGTCTCACTCCCCGTCGTTTGACGTCTCCGTTGAGGGTACCGTCATCTTCAGCTGGCGCTCCCCGTGGCAGGAATCCTTAGCTCGCGACGGCGCCTACTCCGATCTCTTTGCGTACGTCCAGGACGGGGAAGCTGATGTCTGCTTTTACAGCTTTGCCACTGATCCTCCGGTTATCTCCTCCCTTGAGCTCGTGCAGGTCGATTCGCTATCCTATGATTCGGCAACTACTGGAAGTGACCTCGTTCTCGTCAATTATGGCAGGTTATCTTGCGGGAGCAATCAGTGGGGTCCCGGATTCAGCAACGACATCGACCTCTTTGGTCGGTCATGGCAGTCCGATTCGGAATTCCGATCGAACTCCGGGTCTCCGAAATCAAGGAATTCGGACGGTGTCAGGACCATATCGACGACGAACACAATAAGTGGGACTGATACAAAACCCAATTACTTTCCGATGAAATTGTACCAGTCGGCGGTGACGGTGGGTGGAGATAACGTCTTGGAGTACATATTAAATGTGGACGCGAAGTTGGATTACCTGGTGTGGTTGCATTTTGCGGAAATCGATTCGAGCGTGAAGAAGCCAGGGGAGAGGGTTTTTGATGTGCTCATCAATGGCAAGAATGTGACTAGGATTGACATATACAAGCAGGTGGGAAGCTTCGCTGCGTTTACTTGGCATTATACAGTGAAGAACTTGAGCAGTAGTACCTTGAGTGTGAAGCTTGTGGCTGGTGTAGGTGCCCCTCTCATTAGCGGGCTAGAAAATTATGCGCTGGTACCTAACGA
Organism: Gleditsia sinensis; assembly: GCA_037074535.1. Taxonomy (NCBI): domain Eukaryota; kingdom Viridiplantae; phylum Streptophyta; class Magnoliopsida; order Fabales; family Fabaceae; genus Gleditsia; species Gleditsia sinensis. The sequence continues at coordinate 11,061,377 of CM073471.1, forward strand.
TCCTTCCACAGTCCCTGAACAAGGTAAGCTGTTAGAGGCACTTACTCCACATAGATTTTAAAACAATTTCTCAAAAAGGAATCGAATTTATGTTTTTTCTTCTTTTGGAATCTGAATTTGTTTGAAGTGGTTGCTATGTCGAATGGAAAATCAATTAGAAAGGAAACTTATAATAATTAACTTTTTTAGTAATAAATTTACTGATGATGCTGACGCCTAGGAAGGAGGGACTTGATTATGATTTTGGTGACTGAAGACCAATAACCTATAGAATTGTGGTTACTGTTTTACTAACTTAGGACTTGTTTTGTAGTAATTGCCATGAAAGCATTGAAAGAGTCCCTTCGTGTTCCTGATAGAATGGGTTGGAATGGCGATCCTTGTGCTCCAACTAATTGGGATGCTTGGGAGGGAGTTACCTGCCGTATGAACAAGAATAAAACTGCCCTCGTGATTAGTCAAATGTAAGTATTTCTTCCACTTATGTTAAGTTATCTATTCACGCTTGTAACTGGCTGTGTAAGAAAATTGATGCTACATATACAAATACAAGAATTCGTTCTATAAAATCTCTTGATAATTGACTTGTCATACTTAATGTGTAAGGTTACTGATAGGTTAGGTCTCATGCGCAAAATATACAGATGATGGCTGTTTCTAAGTATGCATGATATCTAATGGCCATATCATTTTTTGCCTGACCATGTGACCTCTGGGTCTTGGCCCATCTGCATTCATGTGGTTGAAGAAAAGTTGGGGTAGACTATAGATTATGGTTTGAACTCCTGTTCCGCATGCATATTTGAATTATTGAATCACAGAGTCAAAAAAAAAAAAAAAAAGACGGACTGAGGAAGGTACTCATGTTTTTGTCTTTGGGTAACAACTCATTTCCCCTTTCTCCAGCTTTGCTTTATATACTTGTTTCAATTTCATTTCAGAGATCTTGGTAGTCAAGGCTTAAAAGGGTACATAAGTGACAAGATTGATCTTTTGTCAGACTTGGTAAGCCTGTAAGTATCAGCTGCCAAAGGTTTATATATGCTAGAAAATATGGTCAGTCTAGAGTTTTTTTTTTTCTTTCCATATTGTATTCTGTGGTTTAAATATTTAAGTAGTAGCCATGCAGTTCTCCTTATACTCTTTTTTTTCCTTATCCTTGTCACTTCGATAAGAAAAATATCAATCTTTGTTTTCAAAATTCTCGGCTATGGTAATTTCAACCAATTTTATTGTTTCATTTTGGTGGCTATAGTAATTATGCTTTGATATGTTCAACCATGTTATCATAATCATGATGCCCTCTAGCACTGCTACTGTATTATACCTGATGAACAGTTTAACACTATAACCAGCGCAAGAGATAAAGAGTAGCATAGCTAACCTTTGCTTAATTTCTTGTAGTCCTTAACATTTTCATTAGAATTCCTTCCTTATCCTTGTGTGAGCCTCAATCTTGTGTACACATCATCATCTATAATAAAGCGTTGCTTTCTATATGCATGTTGGCCAAACTTTCAAATCCACATGCGTCTTCTGTAGCAGATAATCGTTCATTATATTTATGCATGCAGCATTTGGTTTTCTACCCAAATCTTGGTCATGTTCATATTGCTCTCTGTTATCTTGTAACGTGTTTTACCTAAAATTACAGGAACTTGAGTTCTAATTCTTTGGGAGGTGATATACCTTCTGGGCTAGGCCAAAAATATCTGACAAATCTGTAAGTATTACTGATGTTATCTCTGTTTGTTATGCTTATTTTACTGATTTACGTTTTTTTAGTTGTTATGCAAAATCCTTTACATAATTCTACTTAGTGTAGTACTTCTTTTGATTACTTGATGATCAGATGAGCTTTCAAGTTCTTTGCCCACTAAAAAGTCATATTCTTGGGTTTACTTACAAAGAGTTTGCCATCGAACTGAAAGTTGTACTATATTCAGAGTATATGTTTTTGCAAAATTATTTGTCAGTGTCAATGCATTTCTAGGGTCATTTATTGGTGTAACAATAACGATGCAGCCAACTGATCTAGTTTGAAAAAACAATGCAACCATGTTATTTATTTAATACTTATCTTCTTCTTTTTATATATGCTGTAGGGATTTGTCCAATAATCAGTTAACAGGCTCCATACCAGATAGTTTAGCCTCTTCAAGTTTGCAGCTTGTGTAAGTATTTTTGCTGTGCTATTATGCTTTATGCTTAACTGAAGTTTTGATAATTAGTTTCAAGTTTTCTTTCCTAAGCAAATTATTAAGTTGATTAAAATCCCAGAATTGTCATACACTGTCAATATCATTTCCTGTATATGGTGCTCTTATCTCATTTGTCCTTAAAATCTCAACGCATACTATCATAAGATAAGATTACATTAATTTTATGTTTGATGATTTGATGGTTTGAGATCAATGAACATGACAGTGAGGTGGACAGGTTTTCGTGGTTGGGTTTATGATTTTTCCCATCTGTATTTAATTTAATGAATGTGTTGAAGCAGCTCTTGTTAATCACAATACTGTCACTACATCTGAGAACTTTTGATTTCTTTTTTCAGAGTCTACTTTGATATGTATCATGTTTGAAATGAACTTATTGTCTCAGTTATAATATAATTGATTCTTCAGATTTGATAATTTTATTTGTACTATATGTGCTGGGGTAATAGACAAAAATTGTTAAAATGATATAATATTTTTTGAAAGTTGAATTGTTGTGCAGTAATGAACTCAAATCTGAAGGACTATAACATATCATATTAATAGCCAGAGTTTCCTGAAATACCAATTTCAGATATCAAGTTGTAGAAGTTTACCATTTCGCGATTTGCATATTGTCACTTGTAGTTTTAAGTTTTTTTTTGACCTGGAGGTTCTTTTTGGGCTTTGAATGAATTCTCTATTCTAGACTGTTAGGCCTATCTTTTCCCATCTTCAAGTTACATTTTTTTAATTCTGCTTTTGCATTTGGAAAGAAAGATGTCATTTGAAGTTGTCCTTATATCAGTGTCAAAATTACTTTTTGCATGGTGCAGTACAAGTGGTTGATACTCATTTTGTGAGACTGTTAGAGTGCGCTCAAATTTTTTTGGATTATTACTTTTGCAATGTCGAACTTGTAGTTGTTTGGTTTGGAGATTTAGGAAGAGAAGATAGAATTATGGCTCATTTTATTATTTAACATTAATGTAATTATCTTTGGAATTTATTATACTGTAATTAATTATATTGGGGCAATTTTATGATTAGTTAGTGTTATTATTTGGATGTTTGAGTCCAGGGAATTGTTATCCCTTTGTTTTATTTTAATAAGATAATTATTATTTGAATATTTGAGTTTAAGGAATTGTTATCTTTTCATTTTATTTTATTTGAGGATTAAGATTTAAATTTCATTATTTCATTAGGATTGAGATTTCTTATTTCAGTTGCTTATATATATGGCTTTAGGAAATAAAATATTTACCCCTTTATTATTGACCAATTAATTTACAGATTATTTAGTTCTTTGATTGTATTTCTTTCTGTTCTGCATCATCTAGTTACTGCAATTGTAGTAAGACTAGTGCTGTTGGATCTAATCAATAAAAGTTGTGCTTTAACCAATTGCAATGACAGGAGTGATTCTGCAATGCATTGAAACTGCATCTTAATATTACTATCCTGAGAATTAAATAGCTGTTTTATTTGTGTGTTTAAAGTGACTTAGTCCTTAATGGATCTGATGTATTAGTAATTTCCTAGGACGTAGTGTGTTGAAAGTTGAAACTATACTACGTAACTCTTCCCTCCAAAATGAATAAATTACAGGGAAAAGAAACAGCGGATATCATTTGTCCTGTAATGCAGTCTTAAATGATGGGTTCCCTTTCCTTCTCCAGACAAGTTTTGCTTACTAATCCATTTTATCTTACCAGGCTATTGAATGGTAACTTATTGGAAGGACGAGTGCCAGAGGAACTTTATTCGATTGGTGTGCATGGCGGTGCTATTGAGTATGTCATTTTTATCTGTTAGCTATAATTCATCAGATTCTGCATGACGCTGTGTTAAGATTGGAATGTTGGATAGCTTACTTGCATGCCCAATACACCCCACCTGGCTAATTATTCTGTCTGTCTTTCTGTCTATTTATCTATATTAAATTGCAAGCAGAACCACACTAGTCTCATGTAGGCTCTGTGTCATTCCTTGTCAGCACCGAATGCTGAAATAAGCTTAATACCTGTTCTTATATAAATGTCCTGCTCTTCTGTCCCTTCTCCATGTCTTTTGTTTCTTCTGCTATTTACCCTCAACATTTTGTGTAAATCTATTGAAGCTGCCTAATTCTTGTAAGCTGAAGTTAACTTTATGATATCATGAAACCTATCCCACTTTGTGCTCAGTCGTTTTAAAGAAATGAATGCGTCATCCACAATAATGGTGCCCTTGCCAATTTCTTATCTTTTACTGCAAAACACATTAATAAAGAGGCATAAATCAGATGATAAACCTTGCTATCCTGTGAGATTTGCGTAGATGGTCTGGTTAAGATTCTGTCCAGCTGCAGAATCAATCAACATTAGTTGCTTTCTTACTTGATAATGTCATGGGTGCAAAAGGTGTATAACTTGTGTTTCACCAAAGAATTGTTTGCAACTGTTCATTTATGTAAGGTGCAGTCAACTTTTTATTGTATAATCCACTGAGAAATAATATCTTTTCTATCTTTTATTTGATTTGTTTGCATTCAGTCTCTATGACAACAAAGGTTTGTGCGGTGTACCTTCTCTGCCAGCATGTCCTATATTTTGGGAGAATGGTAGATTATCTACTCGTGGTAAAATTGCAATAGGCTTGTCAAGTCTTCTTGTTTTCTGTGTGCTACTGCTGCTGGTATATATCTACATTAGGAGGAGAAGGAACGATTATAATTTTGGTCTACCTCATGAATTAGTGTGTAAGTATGATTTCAACAGTTTATGGCAAATATTTTTGGGTTTAATATTCCTGGTATTATTCATTGTATTTAGTATTATTTTTTTATTTGCTTTTACCGAGTAGTAGCTGCTCTTCTATATTTACTCTGTAGAAAATGTGTGTGCGCTTGTGTATATTTGGACCTACGGCCCTGGAATGGAGATAACATCAAAACCATCCTCCAAAAATCATACCCAAGCTCTTACGTGATATTATTACATTCTTCACCATAGACCAATATGTCCAAATACTTGTTGAAGGTGGCAGATTAACTTCATTCTTAAACACTTGAAGTTGGCAATGAAATCTAAATAGAAAATAATCAAGACTCAAGATTTCTCAGTTCTCACATGAGATCTCATTTTCATTCCATTTGAATCTTATGTTCCAATACATCTGTAGTACTTTGATCTCCCTCACCATTTTATACCTCCCTTCTGCTACCCATCAATGTAATTTGGTAACTTTGCTATATTGGACTTTGGCGTTTTGAGATTTTTGTGGAGTTAATACTCCATCTGATATTATATATTAATCCTTGATCCAAATTCTATCATTTCTGTTTCATGAAAACCAATAAACAGAAATGCATGCATGCATGCATATGTACATACACATGCACACAGTACATACATAGACCCTACATTTATCTATTTGGAAAATTCTTGGTAATATTATCATTGCAACTCTTCAATTCAATGTCCTTCATGTTGCACAAATTATTCCATCTTCTACTGAACTTACACTCTCAGTCAATGACACTTCACATGCTTAATAGGAAATTGTAAACTTTTAGCAGGAAGTGAAAAACATGTACCTTTTATTTCCTTTCCGATAATGAAGAAAAGATGTACTTTCAATATGATTAATTTACTACATTACTATTAAAAATCTGCAGTGACACTTGTATTTTTTGGGTATCAATGGATGCCATAGTACTTAACTATTTTTTCTTGTTCTGTGAATGACTTTTTTTAAATTTGGTGTGGCTATTTACATTCATATTTGTTAGATTCAGTCTCAATTCCCCCCCCCCCCAAAACAAATATTTTGTATTACGTCAAATTAGTGTTTTGATGCTAGAAAATAACTGGAGCTGTTTAATTTTCTTAATTTTTAAGGAACTTGAGTATGCTATGGCTTCTTTTTTGCAGCACTAGCAGCTAAGAGAAACCGATATCAAAGGCAGAAATCCTTGATGCTTCTTGAGATGGAGAGTCAACATGCCAAGGGATTACCTTCACCTTTCACTCCACAATAACCAAGGTTTTTCTGAAAATGAAAGATTGATTTTCATAGTTTTCGGCTAAACATACACTGACACAGCTTAGAGAAAAAAATCGAAAGTTACAACATCACTACCTTTGGAGGTTGACCTTTCTCCCTCAACTTTTTGTCTCTTAATGGATTCGGGACACATTGTCTCTTGACCCACCAGTAGCCATCCGCAGCTTTTGATGAATACAAGATAATAAAAACCAGTCAATCTATGCAATTTGGGCTACTACTTAGTGTCCAAATTTTCTGGGTAACAACAAATCTGGTTGACTCTTAACACAGTAGCCAGGCAGTAGTGAAATGGACATTGTTGTACAATGAGACTAGGAAGATTTTTCAAACGTTCATACCAAGTAAAGCATATGATAGAGAAAATTCTGCACTTCCATTCTGGATGGTATTTTTCTTTCATTTACTAAAATATGATTCTAGAGTTCTTGGTAATACTTTGTTGACTTGAAACTTTCCCCAGTCTGCAACCTGCAGCGAGATTAAGGAAAAAAATGGTCAGAAAAGTCGGATGACCCCTGATTGGTGAACTTGGAAAATTTGGTATACTATGATTGATCAAAGTGATCTAATAAAGACCCTTATTATGTTTTTTCCTTCTACCTTCTCGTGGGTCTAGATGGCCACAACCTCGTTTTCTGTAAACTTATCAGAATCAGTTTATTTGTCATCGTAGTGAATCATTGTTCTACTTCCAACCTGTTGACTACTCTGAGGATGTGATTATATAAGTATGAAACTTCTAATTATCACTTTCTTTTTTCTTTAACAATATTCATTTTATCATTAAGAAAATTGTACGCAGAAATAAAACATTATAGCACTTGTAATTCTCCTCTCCCGCAAAATGATCATTAAATAACTTAATGATTCAAATCTTATTCATCAAGCTGATCTGTGGACCTTAACCCAAGCAGGTAACATTTAAGATTCAATACCTTTCTCATGTAATTCTTGGAACCTAGTGCATTTACACGAAAAGAAATTTTAATTGGGTAAAAAAATTTCATGTGGAAATTTATTTAATGAATTCTCAAATAACAACTAAAATAATGCAAAACAATAAATCTGTATTTCTAAATTGTAAAGACTCTTCTCAATAATATTATGTTTAAATAATTATTTAAAACATCATAATCCGAACACAATAATCACTAATGACCGTGCAAACATTTATTCAAACGCTCTTGAAATTCAAATTAGAGTGCATATATATATATACAAGGAGTGAATACTATGCTACTCAAACTTAAAAAAAAAATTGTTAAACAAATTCAGATTTAAACTCATTTTTATATTTTTATATTTAAATTTATACAATAAAAATAATCAAATATTTTTATTAAATAAAATCAATTATATAAATTAAATACTGTCAAAATGGATTATTATAAATGAGATTCGTGTATAAATTTATACCAAATAAAAAATTTGTGAATATTCATATTATGGTCACACTTTTTTTGAAAAGAAAAAAAATCTTATTTCATATTGTCATCCAGACTCTGCAGTCATGCATTAACTTTTCAGATCCGTCCTTGCTGGGAGAGTACAGAGAGAGAGGAACTTTGACGAAGTCTTGGGGTTGTTGGGTCAGATTTAACAGCGAGGATAATAGCTTTGAGTGACTGAGTTTGCCGTAAACCTAAAAAATAACGTAGAAAACAATCACTTTAATTCCCAAGTGACAGAAGAATCAGAATTGGGTTTTGACTTGGACCGACGCAAATTAATGAACAACTACGAAACCCCCCACTTGATCTTATGTTTAGTTAATTAAACCAAATGTGCAAATTAAATGACTCTCACAAGCACACAAACAAGGAGAGCGCATGACTTTTTAGACACAACAAGGCTTTAGTTTATTGACCTCCTCTTAATCATTTTCTCTTCCACCTTTGACCGAAAAATATCCCATTCAAACCCAAGAAAGTATGACCCAAAAGTTTGCTTAAATTTAAACAAAAAAAAAAAATTAATTTCAAATAAAACTTAAACTTTCATTGTAATAAAATAATTTATCAAAATAATAAATAAATTTAAACTCAGCAGTTAATTTTTTTTTACAATAAGAAAAATTTGAATTCATAAAAAAATAGTCTCAATATTTTGAATAAAAGAAATCTTATACTCAAAATTTTAAAAATAATCCATACAAAAATGTATCAGTGTGTACAATTAATATGCGTTAAACACTGTGAGAGTCAGCACAATTATTTTCGTTAATTGATTTCAACATACCAACACGTACGTTTGTGAGACCTAATCCTATTATTTATCAAAAGTTTGTCAACAAGTTCACGTCAACACATAGAATTATTTGTTTGTATTAAGAGTTAATTATATTATTCGTCTGGGCTATGTGCTGTCTTAATGGTGCAACACGGCAATAATGTTGAAAAATTAATGATTAATTATTAATGTTTAGGTATTAATCAACATTCTAGTAATTTCAAACCAACACAGTGCAAAATTTTGAGCAAATGGTTTTCAAACTACAAGCCCTTGTTTGTTTGGACTATATAATCATAATTTGCATTCATAAATAAATATCTCTTTTGCATAGTAGGAATAGCCTTATGATAACTAGTTAGGCATCGGTGCATATCTTGGCCAAAAACTATGTAACTTCAAGAGCAAGTTGTTGAAATTGAAAATTAAATTAATAAAAAATATTTTTCATTGACTTATTCTTACCAATTTAATTAATTATTTTATATATATATATATATAAAGTTTCTACATTATTTAGATTATGTACAATATATAAATTTATATTTATTATACTAAAAAATTTTAAAAATAAATTTTCAAGTATTTAAAAAATTAAAATTTTGAATAAATTTTTAATTAATAATTTAAGTTCTTAAATTGAACTGATAATTAATTTAGTATTATGATTTTTATGATAAAATTTTTAGTAGTCTAAATTTTATTGTATGTAATTAAATAAAATTTTAGTAAAATTTATGTATAAATTTTTGAATTAAAATAATTTTTTATAACAATGTGTACTAATGATTAAATATAATATATAATTAAAATAAATTGTTTGAAAAAAATTAAAAAAAAAACGATAGATTCCAAGAAAGGGGCATGGCCTAGTTGCTCAGGCTGTGGTTGAAAAAATTAGTTGGTCATTTACTCTCTTTTTTCTGTGGTTATGGCGCCACCGCATTGTTCTGATGCTACGTCTTTAGCAATTTAATCTATAATATTGAATTATATAGAAGTTCGAATTAAATTAATAATTTATTATTGAAATAATTAATTTATATTTTCAAGTTGGAGCTCACTCATTTAAAACTGCGCACAAAACTATGTTGATGGAAAAACTGTTGGATTGATTTGATTTATAAAAAACAAATAATAGACTAAATTAATTATTAAAAAATATATAAATATGTTATAATACATACATTTAATTGAAATTCATATATATTTTCTTTTATGATAAACTTGATTTTTGATTATTCTTGGGAGCTCAAGGTTTTTTTTTTAAGATTTCTCAGATTGATAAGTAGACCTAATCTTAGGTTCATTGCCTCAAATAAAAGTATTCAAGTTGAGGCATGACTTGAAACTCAAAAAATGATTATTTATTTAAATTAATTTTAAACTTTATAAAAAAAAATGAGATTTTTTTCCAAAAAAGTTTGCATGAAATAATATTACACTTTTAAACAATAAATTTTCTTTAAAACTATTAGACTATAGGATTTTATATTATAAAAATAAATTAAGATATGTATACATGATATCTTTTAAAAAAATAGTTGGGCTGGGCTTAAAGTTATTTTTTTAAAATAAAGCTTAAGCCTAACCCGAATTACATTTGAAATTAAAGTAATTTTTTTAATTAATTTTAAAATTAAAATTAATTTTTCCAATTAAATTTATTATAGTTATGTTTAAGAAAAATAATTTATAAATTAATTTAAATTTTATAAATTATATACTGTTTAAATTTAAATAAATTTATATATTAAATATTTTTAATTTAATAAAATAAATTATAAATTAATTTATTTAATTTGTCAAACATATTATATATTAAAAAAAACTAATGGAACAAATTTGTGTCGCTTAATTTCATTGGGTTATTGTGGAGACGATGGGTTGCATTATCTGAGTAAGAGTTTCTCCAGAAACCATCAAATTTGTTGACTTTTATGGTTTTTTTGGGTTCGGATAATATTCTATATATGTAACTTAGATCTAAATCAATTAATTTCATGGCTCCCAAATTTGCAAAAGACAAAAAAAAAAAGAAAAAAAAAAGCACGTCTTCCATCTCAATTTGTTCCGCAAATTTAACTAACGGACAAACCTTATTGACTTAGTTGACCTCGATCTCTTCACCCACCAACTTTCGTTAATAAAAAAAAGTTTATTTTTTAATTACAGTGACAGGTGATTGTTTAAATTTTAATATATAATAAAAATTTATAATTTTTTAAAATATCACTAAAGAAATAAATGAAAAAAATATTGATAAAATATACTAAAAAAATTCCACTCTCCTCTGTTGCATTGTGGGTGTCCAAATAATGATAATGTTTTTCATTTATAGATTTATATATTATTATTCTAATTCCATGATTAATAATTAAGTTAATTACGGTATTCGAAAACAGGTTGTTTGAGAATTTTATTTTTTGTTATTATTATAAAGTATTGTTTTAAAATTATTTAAATAATAAAATACCATATTCTAAAATATAAAATGTCAGAAGGTATTTGAATAAAATCGCCTCTAAATAATTTTAATGTTGTATATATTACTTTTTGAAGAAAATAATATATAATAAAATAACAAATTGATAATTTTAATAATTAATTTATAGAGAAATAAAAATTCAGAGACAAATTAAATGAGATTATAAATTGAGAAATTAATATATTTTTTTAAAAAAAGGAGGTAGATAAATGACTTAGATAGATTGGATAGATATTTTAGTGTAAGTAGGCAAGTTGAAGCAGGGATGAGATGAGAAGGAAAGAAGAAGATTGAGTGGAGATATAATGCTTGATTTGCAAGATAAAGGCTTTTGCTTGCATAATGCTAGACAACTGGGAAACCCATCCACTTGGCCAATTTTTATTTGACTTTGGAGTTAGCACGTTAATGCGTGCCATGTCGGCAACAGAACTTCAGACTTCGGAGCCTTTCATCTACATAATATAGTCTTCTTCTTCTGCCTTCCTTTTCTTACTCGTATTTTCAGGACCCACTTGGATTAACTAATTCAATAAATCAAAAAATTAATCATTTTTAAATCTCAAATCATGCTAACAAACAAAACACACATTATAGGAAACGTTCTGCTTTAGTTTTTTTTTTTTTTTTTTTTACCGGCGTCTCTTCTTTTGGCGCTGCTATTTTATTAATCATTTTAATATTCTTTACTGTTTACTATTATGTGTATTAGTTTTAGTCATCATGACATTTTATTATTTTAAAATTGTCGTATTATTATTTTATTGATTCAATCTTTTTAATTTTTTATTTTATAAGTAGAAGGTTGATATTTTTATATAATAATATTATTAATACTTAACAAGTTAAATTAATATTAAATATATATATATATAATTTTTTTTCATTATTTTATAAATAAAATGATAAAGAGATTTTGTAACTACGTTAGAAAATATAAATAGTTATGAAGATTAATTAAAATTTATTGTTCAATTTCTCAAGCATTTTTAAAAGATTCAAAAGAATGTAATTTTTAAGATTTGGTCTTCTTTTTTGTGTGTGTCTACTATTCAAAATATTAGAGCATAAGGTGTTTAAATCTTATAAATATCTTGTAATATTTTAAAACTCAAATTATTTCACTTTTTTTAAAATTTTATCAATTTTTTTATAAAATACTAATTATATAATTTTATTTATAACTTTTACTTAGACAAAAAAAATATTTTAAATAGTGCTATTATCAATTTAATATTTCATAAATTTTATTATGATTTTGTTTTAAGTCTGTAAAATATTTCACCCTTGAAAAATCAAATCAGCGTTGTTTTAATCTTTCTGGAAAGATAAAATTGAAATAAAATTATATTTTGGAGTATTAAAATAATTTAAATTATTTTAAGTATTAAATTGATAATTACATATTTTACTAATAATTAAAATATGTTTTTTATCAACTTAGTTGTCATACAAACCAAAACATAACATGAAATATATATCTCCGTTGAAAATTTGTACAAACAAATAATAGTCTTAAATTTAAAGTAATAATATTATTTCATCATTCAGCTCTGACTAAAATTTAAATTCATGACTGTCAGCGACTATTCTAATTAAATTGAACCAATCATGCCAAAACATGCAACCATAGATTTTCGGGTCGACGAAACTTCTGAAAACCTACAACAAAAACTGAAAATTCCAATGTTCAAGTCACGGTCAACGAAAGAAGAAGAAAGATTCCCTTTGATCAGGGCAAGCACAGTGAGACCAGAACCATTGAAATTTTCTAAATATCAAGGGCACTCTTGTGCAATTCTCCAAACCATAGGGGGGGTCCTTCTGCAATTTACTCATTCTCGGAAGAGGAACTCTCACAAGTCACCATCCAGCGACACCACTGTTGACTCTTCCCGTTGTGGTATTTATCTGAGGGCCTTTCAGCCAGGGTCCTGTGGGCCCCCACTAGAATTACACGGGAAATGACCAATGGGTTGCGATGCTTAGCTTAGTCAACAAAAGCAACCTATACAGTTAAAGAGTTATATGAAAGGATGGGCCCACCACTATAGCCCACTAGCTATCTACTAGCCTATTAGCTACACTTTATCCTATCTCATTATTATTGGTTGCTTTAAAAATCAATGCATTACACATTTGCACCACCTGTACATTTTTGTCTTTCTTCCTCTACAGATGAACACGCAGATTAATTATGAAAATATATTATATTAAAAGTGGATTTAATTGAAAATTGGGTTTGATATATTTATCGGCTAAAATTTTAATTTTTAAAATTTATATTAAATTTTGATTAAAGTATATTTTAACATTTTATAAATATTTTTTTTATAATTTTTAAGATTAACTTATAAAAAAATACTTATCTATATATAAGTAATATGTAACCTACTGAGTCATTAGTTTAAATAATTGATTTAATTAAAAAATTATTATTTTAAGATGACAATATTTGTTATTTTATTTTTGAATAATAGATTTTAATTAAGTCAATTTAAATTGAATAATTAGACACTGTTATTTTAAAATATAAAAAAATATTTGACTAAATCAATTATTAAATGTCATGTGTAACCATATCACTATAATTTTTTTTATACAAAATTAGTCTTAATAAATAAATAAATAAATTTTTTTAAATATTAAAAATTTATTCAAACAAAAAAATTAAAAAATAAATCAAATTTTATTATAAATATAAAATATTAAAATAGATCTTTATTCTATATTCATGTGTGACTCTCTCTCTCTCTCTCTCTATATATATATATATATTATTTTTATTATACAAATATTTTTAACATTTTAAATACATAAATAATATATTTAAGATACAATAATTATTCTTTCGTATAATTTTTTTTATAAACTCGGTGAGTTTTTACTTAATTTTTATGAATTGAATCCATTTAAAGAATTTTTCTTTAAATGTCACTTGTAGGGTTAACAAGTTGATTGTAAAAATATATAGAGGCTCTGTGAGTTGTACAGCTAATACTATCACGTGGTTTGACCCGGAAGGCAGGGTCACTATCCACGTCAACACGTCCTAAACAATCAAGCAACCGTCAAAGATCCAGAAAGCCTATCATTCGCATCACAAAAAAAAAAAAAAAAAAAAAAAAAAAAAAAAAAAAAAAATTCGTCAGACTTCGTTAGTTTTCTTGCATAATCATATTAATTTCTTAAAAAATATAAAAATAATTATCATATATATTAATTAATTTGAATCTTAGACTTCATGTCTTCAAGTTATTGTATTTACCAGAAAATAAATTAATTTTAAAATACTATAATATAAAAATTAAAATATATAGTATGGATATTAAATGATAAATTTTGTTTGAGGAATCTTTGTGAAAAATATATAATTTAAAATTTAATAAAATTATTTGTTATTCCTTGTTTCTTTTTTGTTTGGTGCGTGTGAACGGATTGAAAAATAAACAAAAAGGAAGGATAAGAAGAAAACAAGAATAGAAATAGTAATGCGTGAAGTTGAAGGCAGAAGAAAGTTCCACGACGAAAAAAAAAAAAACTAATAACTATTTTCCTATATTAGTAACCCTTTTTCTTCCTCTCACTTAATATCTTTTTTTTTTTTAATTTATTCAAATATAAAATGTCCAAAAAAATCTCAAAATGGAAAAGTGATTATACTATAATGATAATTAGCGTGCGAATTCCAAAAGGCTGATCAAAAGCTATCCAATAATTGTATAGCAAAGTTTGATGAATATAAGGGTTAATTAAATTATAATTTTACATTATCTTCTAACGCCTGGAATCATCTTGGATAACTAAGAATAATCTAGATATGAAATCTCAAAAATCTATTTAATTACAATTAAAATTAGCATTTGATCCAGTTTGAACCTTGTACGTGAATCATAACGATCCAAAATTGACTGATTATTCTTTTTCTTTTTTGGGTAAATAATAATATTAAAGATCGAACTTAAAACCTGCTGCAATAATTTAATTATTTATTTATTTTTACATTAGTGTTACTATTCCTATTTAATTTAATCAATTACATGCACTGATCAATTGTTATTTTTTGTTATTTATAATTTTATAGTCGAAAATTTAAATTTAAATTTTGTTATTTATTTTCTGATAATAAATTATCGATAAATTTCTTATAAATACTCATTAAATCCGCAAGTTTGTTTTTTTTCCGTGAATTGAGACACCCTTTTTTAATGTAAATTTTTTATTGAAAAATTAATATATAATAATTTTAAAGATCAATTGAAGTATTTAAAGTAATTAAAATTTAAGAAATTAAAAATTAAATTGTTAGTGTATTTTTTTAAAAAAATTATATTAGTGGTACAAATTGTTGACAAATCAGCAACGGCAAATAAGAAAGGAGAGGGGGAGAAAGTCAAAAAAGAAGTGCAATGGAAAACATCCTTCCATCCTCTTCAAACCAATAGAAGGAAAAGGAAATCCCATTAAAAAAAGGAAAAAAAAGATATTCGATGGTGGAATCGTAGCACAGGGTGAGATAGATAATCAAGTCCAATAATAATCATTATTAAGCAATAAGCATGCAATGCCGAGTCTGTTTTGGGTAACAAACGTGTAGCATCTTTACCTTACTTTGTCCATGTTCTTCTCATAAATTATGTTTCAATATTCTTTCACTCCCTAACCCCTAAAGCATGCCAAATCAAAGATTCCTCCCATCCCATGATTTCATCACAAAACGTGTAGCATCTTTCTTTCTTTTCGACGCATGACTCGGCACTTCTTTTAGAGACGTCGACGTTGTTGGATTGAAGAATTGCTGCACGTACGTACCAAGTTTGAATTTTCTCAATATCATAAATTTATGTTAGTAATTAAATTTTTTAAAAAAAATCTATAACTAATATTCTGATCGATAATATTAAAAAATAAAAAATATTTTCTTGAGGAAAGATGACGTGGTGCGGTGATCTAATTAAGTCGTTAATCTAAGTCATCACCAACTAGGAAGCTAGCTAGCAGCCATAGGTAAGCAGAAGAGGAAGGTGGGAACAAAGTGATATACTCGAGATTAATTAATAGTAGAAGATTATGTTTGAGATAATCACTAGAGTTATATTCTACTGGGGAAAAAAAGGAAAGATGCTTTTCCTTTTCGAGGCAAACAAGGCATAAACAAATTAATTAAAAGAGATTTGAAATAATGCCATATTCCTCATACCCTCTAATCACCATCGCCCCTACCTTTGTCGAAATCTGTTTGGTTTAGAATGTGATAAGGGTTTCTGGCATTTTGGAAATATATAAATGCTACTCCCAATATCTTCCGAGATTAACTTTAGGATTCTTTATTTTCAAAAAGTGAAAAATGCACTTTAGCCCTTGGTTGTGTAAAGATTGAAAAAAGTGACTTGCATTCACACTGTCAAGGAAAAAAAAAAGATTAAAAAAATAATTATCAGATTTTTTAATAAAAATAAAATAAAATAAATAAATTTTATAACTCATTATTACAATATTATTTTTAAAAAAAAAAAAATTATAGTCACAAATATTTAAAAATTGTGCCTGTGATTAGTGTAGTTTTTTCTTCATTTAATTATGAGGCTTGAAATATTCAAAACTATGAGATTTGGAGGTAACTTTAGTATCGGCGTATCAATTGATTTATTAACTAATTATGGTGGTTTGAAAAGTGACAGCAACAGGGATTTTGAGGCAATAATCTATTCGGTGCAGGTGAGGTGAGTCAATTTGAGGGAGACGCATCAAAATCCATTATATATATATATATATTTAAAAAAAAGGTTAATTTTGTGAAGATGAAGATGATTAAAGAGTGGAAAAGGGTGTGACTAGAAGTGCACCAAACAGTGATTAACCTCTATCTCATTGTGAAAAGTGGTTAATTAATTAATTAATTAATTAATCCCCATATGCTAAAATTAGGTTCTGATGAACAGAGATTAAGACCAAATTTAATTCAGCAGATTGTTTGAAGGGTTAATTAATTAATGCATGAAACAAGTGACGCCGAGGACAAGATAATATAGATTAGTTCTGTCATTAATTAATTAAATAATTAATCTACCAATAGGGAAAAGGTGGATGGAATCAAAAGTGCTGGTTTTCTGATGCATATTCTTATTTTTATCAGATTTGATCGAACTTGACGTGGATATTAATTATTCTATTTAGCGCAGCCCTAAAAGGGTTTAGCCGACAATTGATCTAAATATATACTATAATAATTTTTTAAAAAAATTAATTGGCCATTTGCCTTTTCTGGCAGGTAATGCCCAAAACCAAAAAAAGATAGACACATAATTAGAGTTGTGAAAATATGGAAAGGCTATCATTATTATTTTTTTGGTTATATTATTCTGGAGTAATCCCTAATTTTCAAGTCATAATTATTTAGTCTCATTATTAATTCCTATTAATTAGAAATCAATATACCTTGTAAGTAAATTTAATCTTGACGATTAAAAATGTTTGTACTGTTAGGATTTAATTTCATACACAGAAAATATTTGTAAAAAGCAACAATAATAATTTAAATAAATTAATTCTATAGTTAAATAGTATAAGAATATCATTTCTAGAGAAAAATGTAACGAGATTCGTGAATGTATTCTTATAGAAGACAAATTGACCATGCAGTATATATTTTTCATTAAACTCTAATTATGATAATGAGATTCGGATGGATTAAATAATACTTAATCCTGTTTTTCATATATGAAAAATATTATTAATTTCAATACAATAAAAAATATTAAAATCATATCAAGAACACTAAAATTGAAAGGGTTTTCTTTGACTATTTTTATGTGAGTGGGAAAATAAGCACATGCTTTTGAAAAATTCTTGGAAAAATAAATGTAAAAAGTAAAAACTTGGTGTGAACTGAAGAATTGAGATTTGAGTTACCCAAGAAGGAAAAAAATTAAAGAAGATACGAGTCCATAAAAAAGAAGATGGATCTAGCAACACCAAATCATTGCCTTTGCCTTTCAATATCCTTTTTCTGAGACAGCAAATTTTCTTCCCACGTTCCCACTTGGTAGGAGTGGACATTACTTTAAAGGACAACCTTTCCGTATCTTTCTACAACAACAACGTACTGCTACTGTTTCTTAATTTCTCAGATAAATTTAAAGCAAAAATTCAATGTTTTTGCGCTTCAAAATTTATATTTCTGGCTACTTACTTGGTATCTTCCTCACATGCACTTCATAATTAAATTTAAAAAAAAACCCATTAATTAATTGTATTAGCTGCTAACTATAATGAGCACAATTGGGTTCATGGTCAATCTTAAGAAGAGATTCTGATTTGAATTCTTTGTTTAGGGAAAATAACATAAAGTCAAATAATTATGAAGCTCAATTATGAAAAATTTAACAAAACAAAATAATGGAAGTTGATTCAAATGTGTATCAGAGATCCCAGAAGAAAAAAGAAATTCCAAGTGGATCAATATATAATTATAGCCTAATTAGAGATGCAAACTTGTATTTAAATTTATTTTGAAGAAGTGTAATTTGAATAAAAGTCTCAAGTTCAAATTATAATTATATTTGAAAATGAAAACCTTAATCCCAAGATGTTGGCCAGACAAGAATGTGTAATTAGACATATTATGATATGTTCATATTTTAATTATGTTAATTTTTTGGAGTCATAGTGAATTTATTTTTAAAATCATCTAATATTGACGTGAATGGTTTATTTTTAATCCGATCAAGAATAAATTAAAAAATTGAATAAAAAATAGTTGATTATAACATATTTTTACAATTTTATTTGGTTATAATTTTAAGAGATAATGAATAACATAATATTCAATATTGATTTAATTTTTTTAAAAAATTGGAAAGGCTTAAAAGTATAAGAAAGAGATAAATTTAAAAGATTTTGCACAATTAGTTTAAAACTATTCTCCTCCATGTTTCCATGTCCAAACATAGTTTCACGCGTTTAACAATTTTTTGAAAAATTAATTTTTTTATTCACGTGACAAAATGATACTCTTAGTAGTTAATAAATTATATCGTGGGACACTTAAAAATAATAATTTTATTTTACGACTTAAAAAAATATTAAAAAAAACAGATAAATAGAAACAAAATTAAAACCTGGGTTGTTTCAAATATTCCAACTTTACAAGCGAATATTGATAATGGCAACAGAAAGAAATTAGGTAATACTGTATTTTTCCGGGGTAATAATTATTCTGCGGATTATCCACATCCTTCCTCGCTGCTATAATTGAAAGGTTTTGGTGGGAATCTGTCTCGACACGGGTCCACACACAGAAAACCAAAACCAAAACCAAAACCAAAACGACTGTGAGGAGAGAAGGAGGAAGCTCTGAAAAGACTGACCCACCGTCTTGAGAAAACTCGTTTTTCATCCACTTGTCCCGTGTGGGGCCTCCCAGGGCCTAGGACTCTTCCGTACAGAATCCTCCGTTTAATATCCAGCCCCTCATCTTCGATCTACATTCGCCCCTCTTTTACCATAATTATCGCCTACCAAACGCTACTTTTTCTTTTTTTTTTTTTTCTTTTTCTTGTACCCCAAACATATTCGATAAAATGATTCATAGACTTTAATAAGAATTTGGTATACTCAGATTTATCTCATATTTTATAAAATATGAGATAAAATTTTAATATCAAATTTTAGTTATATAATTATAATAATTTCACATCATATTTTATTTTTATTTTATTAATTTTTATAAAATATCAATTATTTTATTTCTTTACCAAATTTTATTTGTTATACTAAATATAATCATTTAAAAAAATTTAAGATGACTTTTAATTTAATTCATTTTAAAAAAAACTATGAGATTCACTGTGTGTGTTCTATTATCTGGCACTATAATATTCAATATATTATGAATCAGGAGATGATATTTTGAAGTTAGATCAACGAATGTTGCCAAGATAATCGTAGGAGGTTCATAATGCATCACAATGATTGTGCGAATGTGTGCCATGATCCAAGACATTTTATGAAGTTTCATTTTGGACACTGAAATGGATGAAACAAACAAGCGCAACCCCACACCGAGTCATGAAACGTCATTGTTATTAGCTCGGGAAGAATTATGAAATGATTCAGTTAATGTATCACTTTATTATTATATATCTATCTATGATATTAGAAATTTATACATACTAAAAATTATCGATAAAGATAAAATTTTATTGTCAATATAATATGCATTTTAATTGGTTCATATTATTTGATTAAAAGCAAATCATTCACGATTTGGTATAAAAAAAGTTGGATGGGAATTTACAATGATATGTTTAACCAAACATTATATGTTGATTTCCACCACTATATATAGTAATCTATTGGGAATGAGACTTTTTTTTTATTTTTTTTTATTTTGTGGGGAAGAAAAGAAGCCTGGGTGAACCTGGCCAATAAGACAAACTGAAACTAGGGAAGGGCGAATAAGAAGAAGCCAAGAGGGACTCGTGGAGGGGCAGGAATTTTGTTGTTGGGCGAGCTTGTCTCTCTTCAATGCCTATCCATGCCTCTAATAAAAACCATAGCCCCACAACCCATCCAAGTGGAGTTAATCTTCATCCTCCTCTTTTCCCTTTTTCACAATGTTTATCTGTTCTAATTCCTCTAATAAAAGCAACAAAATAATAGAGTTGATTCTGATCAAACAGCAGTACCAGATAGGATATATCTTACATTTAAGAAGGAAAAGAAAAAAGAAAAAAGAGGGGTTAATTATGAGAGAGAAAAAGAAAGATGGAAGAGACCATACCGAGGGTTGTGCAGGAGCAGCATAGCTCAAGGGGGATGAACTTCACTAAATCAAGGTCCACCCTCATGTGAACCCCATCAACTTGGCAATATGTGGGGCCTACTCTACATACACAGCCCACAACTCACACATACTACGACTATTGAGTAGTATTAGGCATCGCCCTCTCTTCCAAGCCACAGCATCCTTCCTCTTTTGGCTTGGCCCCACTCTCTCCATGAATCTTCCTACCTAGTTCATTCCTTACCACCACCCCCATTTGAGTTGACCCACCGTACCCACGTATTCCTCCTATCTTCCCCCGCATACTAACTCACCATTACTATTACCATTACAATATGTCTAAATATACATACTCGTTCTTATGTATCTTTCTAGACTCAATTTTTTTTAAAAAAAATTATAATTTAATTTGATAAATTAAAAATAATTTTTTTTCATCAAATTCGGTCGTATCAAAATTATGCACCCCCCTGGACAGATGCTTGTCCTATTAAAATTTTTAATTTACCACATAGGGAAATTACTAATGCATGAAAGAAAAAAAGAAAATAGTAACTACCGTCGTGTCTAAACATCCCCAACTAGATACATCTTATGTTCAATTTATTAGAGTAAAATAATACATTCACTTGGACAGGTTCTTCCTATATATATTCCACCATCAAACAACGCCTACTACCCACACTTCTCTCTCTATCTCTTTGCCGCTTCATAGTCAACACAAACCAAAGCCTTCTTCGCTCTCTCTCTCTCTCTCTCTAGCTCATATCTCTCACACTTTTGCATAGAGAAAGTTTTATTTAAAGAAAGGAAAGGAAGAAGAAAAAATGGATGGAAGTAGTAGCATAGATGAGAGCACCACAACTGACTCAGTGTCAATATCCCTTCCTCCGGCGATCACTCCGCCGCCGTTCACCGTGACATCCCAGAAGTCTTCGCCGCCTCCGAATAGTCTCTGCCGTGTCGGCAGCGGCGCCAGCACTATCATGGACTCCGACAGCGGCATCGAAGCTGAGTCCCGGAAGCTCCCGTCGTCCAAATACAAGGGAGTCGTGCCCCAACCCAATGGACGCTGGGGTGCTCAGATTTACGAGAAGCACCAGCGCGTTTGGCTGGGCACTTTCAACGAGGAAGACGAAGCCGCCAGAGCATACGATATCGCCGCCCAGAGGTTCCGCGGTAAGGACGCTGTCACCAACTTCAAGCCTATCGCCGGCGCCCCCGAAGACGACAACGACGACATCGAGACGGCGTTCCTCAACTCGCATTCCAAAGCTGAGATTGTAGACATGCTGAGGAAACACACGTACAATGACGAACTCGAACAGAGCAAGCGCAACCACGGCCTGGCGGAAGGAAAGAGAAAGTCGCTGAAGGACGGTGGGGAAGCGGGCGTTGGAGCAGGCGCGTGCTTCGAGCGGTCCCAGAAAGCGCGTGAGCAGCTATTTGAGAAAGCTGTTACGCCGAGCGACGTGGGGAAGTTGAACCGGTTGGTGATACCGAAACAGCACGCGGAAAAGCACTTCCCGTTGCCAAGCGGAAGCGCTTCTTCCTGTACGGCGGCCAAGGGGTTGCTTTTGAATTTCGAGGACGTTGGAGGGAAAGTATGGCGGTTTCGCTACTCCTATTGGAACAGTAGTCAGAGCTACGTTCTAACCAAAGGGTGGAGCAGGTTCGTGAAGGAGAAGAACCTGAAAGCTGGTGATACGGTTAGCTTCCACAGGTCGATCGGACCGGACCAGCAACTCTACATTGACTGGAAAGCCCGGAATATCCAGGGAGGCGGCGGCGGCGGCGGAGTTGGTGATGGGGTTGGAGTTGAAGGGCTGTTCAACCCGGTCGGACCGGCGATAGAGCCGGTTCAGATGGTTCGGCTATTTGGGGTAAACATTTTGAAAATACCTGCTTCTGATGCTATTAGCGGGTGCTGCAACGGGAAGAAGAGAGAAATGGAACTGTTTACATTAGAGTTCAGTAAGAAGCCAAAGATAATTGGAGCTTTGTAACAGCAGCTTTTCATCTTTCTTTTTGTTATTTTTTTTTTCTTCTGAATTTTGAGATTTTGTGGCTGATAATGGAAGAAGGAAAAGCAGGTGGAGAAAAGGGGCGGAGGAGAGGCGGTGGTGTAGCAGCAAGTTGCAGAAGAAAAATTGTATATTATTAGGAACAAAAAAAGCCGAAGAAAGCTGAAATTAGGTGCCACAAAATTGTATAACAAAAAAAAAAAAAATTAACTGTATTTGTATCTGTTCATATTTGTAATGTACTCTACTCCATGATTCAGCAACTTTTGAAGTTTCATTCTCCTTTTGTGTGAGTGTTATTGGCACCTGGGCATGACTTCCCAAAATTAACTGTTAATATTCAGAATGTCTAATTAACTGTTGATTAATATCATTATTAATTAATTTGAGATATTATTTTTCGGGATGATTTAACTAAGGATGATATTGGGTGTGATTATGAATTATTAAAAAAAGAAGAAGAAGAAACTTGCTCGTCCTAGAAAGAGAATGGGAGGGGTCCAGAGCAGGGATGGCCTAAGAAAGTGTGAACAAGTTGATAATGAGACATTTGTCCAATAAAGAAAGAGGTTGGTTGGCAATTTGCAAGTTGGGAAAGCGTACAGTTTAGAATGCCTCCAATGGCTTCCATTCTTGAAGCCCACAAATTGTAGTACGTCGTTTTTGGAACAGTCAACTTTCCATTCGAGCTCATGAATCTCCAACTCAGATTTTGGTGGGAATATCATTTTTAAGAATATGCTCAATTTTCTTTATTGGAATCAAAATAATTCTTCACTGTTAACCTTTTTACTTGGCCGCGAAATAAAAACAGATGCAGATAATTACTTAATTATGTAAATATAAATAATGATTTTTGGAGATATAAATTCTTGAATTTATATAATCCTCATTTTATAGTTGAAAATAATAAAGTCAACATACATACCAGTTAAATATTCATAATTTAATGACTTTGTTCGGATTATGTAGACCCGTGGATGAATTAACTAATTATATTACCTTTCCAAAAAAATTTCAATGCATCTCAGCATTATGATCCAGTCACAAAGTTATAAACAATAAATAACTTTTTTACAGTAATTACTTAAGCTGTGTTTAATTTTACATTTGAAAACGTGATTTTATCACAAACGTAATTTTTACAGAAGTTCTGAAATGGAACTTCTGCAAAAATTACGTTCACATGCACTACAAACATGTTTTTAATTATTTCTATCGTAAATTCAAACAGACACTTAATTAATTAATTATTGGTAAATATAAATAATGAGGTTTTGAGTAATTATTAATTAAGTGTAAGCGTTGGGTTTGACTTTATTTTAATCATATTGAGGGTTTCCAGTTTAATTAGTTGCGTTTGTGCCAAACTCTTACCAAGTTTCTTTCGCCTCCGTTATTGCAAGGTTTACGTTTGCATGTGTTTGAAGATGTAAAAGTTATTTAAGTAAAGAAAAATGATTTTTACAAACAGTATTCAGATTACAGTAAACATAATTAAAAAAAATATATTATTTTCGTCATTTATTATAATTTTAACACTATTATTATTAATGATAGATCAAATATTAATTTTTAAATAAATCTCTTAATTTGAAATAAATAATTTATTTATGATTGAACTAAACAATTAATTAAAATACACACATAAATTAATTTAAATATTATTAAAGTGTAATATATATATATATATATATATATATATATATATATATATATATATATATATATATATAACATCTTCCTTGTTATTTATGCAAGATTATTTATGATGGAATTATTATATATATATATAGTCTACATCCAACCCACAAATTTGCATTCGGAATTTAAACAGGGCTAATTTGTTGCGGTTGACATTTATGACCCATACACCAATCAAATAGCTAGTTAAAGTTGACAATTCTTTAGTCGGAGCTCCATATTAAATTTTAGTCAATATATATTATACTATTATTGTCATCAAATTTCCCCCCCTAGAAAATATCAGAATTATATGAAAAATTAGAGTATGGTTGATTTTTTTTTTCATTTTTTATTCTCTATTTTTATTTATTGAAATATTTTTTATTTGCAAATTTTTATTATTTAAAAAATATATTTATTTTGTAAAATAAAAAATTTATATTTATTTTTTAATTTAATTAACATAGATTATTATCAATATTGTTTAATTTTTGAATTAGATATTCTATAATTATGATATTATTTTTATTTTATTTACTAATTAAGATAAATTCATACTTTCAAAATAACAAAAATATCATCGGTTATTTTTTAAAAATATTGAATTTTTTTTCAATTTTAAGAAATATTTTCAAAATAACATTTTTGGTTTAAAATCTATCAAACATATTTTATTTTCAATAAAAATAAAAACATAAAACAAACTACTTAATTTTATGGAGATCATAAGAATGCCATATATAGTTGTTGAGGTGTATCTATTTAATTAATTTAGATTATATGTTTTCAACATGATATTTTTTTTTTTAAATATTCTTAATTTTCATTTCTTCAGTTAACTGATGATCCTTAATTATATTATATACAATTAAAAACTTATCTTTCACTCGACTATAAAATAATGAATAAATTATATTTATACAAAAATTACTCATTTCTTAATTAAGTGATGAGTGGAATTTAATTAAGTTAAATTTGAGCAAACATGAATTCAATCGGCTCACTAGGTAAAAGAAATTCCACCACACAGTCATTATCTTGCACAAGTTCAAATGCATTCATTTTAATTTTGGGACTATTTTTCAAATGTGCGACTAAATCTACGAAGTTAAATTTTGAAAATTTTATTTATAATAAAAAATATTATGAAAAAGCTCGATACAATAATTTAAATTATTCATATAATCAGATCATTGAAAAAAGCAAAATTTTGTAATATATTAAGATATGTGTATTAGCAAGTTGGTTTGGGCTGATTTATTCATCTTTTATATTAATTTTTATGTCAGAGAATGAATATAATTATTTTAAATTTTAAATATGTAATTATAGAATTAAAAAGTAATCTTAAATATGGATTCTCATTATCATTCTCTAATAATGGAGTGAGATTGTAAACTAGACGAGGTCCCACATCGAGGCTTGGAATTAGGCGATTTTGAATTTAAAGCGTGCGTCCAAAAACCAAACCCGAGGGTGCAATATTTCTCCATCAAGCCTCCGGGGGGCTTTTTTTAATTGTTGAAATTAATTTCAAAATCTTCTGCGACATGCAATGTATATAAGGTCGAGCTCAGAATTATTGACGAACTGGATTTGGACTTGGCCTGCATGCATCTCATTCTAATTAATTCGCTTTCATTATCAATTCGCCCTCATTTTATCTCTTATTTATGAAGTGACCCTTGTATCACTTTCATTTACATGCTCTAATATTATATTCAAATATTAAAATTAATACCCAATAGTTTCACAAAATTGTCTTTCTTCTTTCTTGTTAAATGCAT
Source organism: Gleditsia sinensis (assembly GCA_037074535.1). Classification (NCBI taxonomy): domain Eukaryota; kingdom Viridiplantae; phylum Streptophyta; class Magnoliopsida; order Fabales; family Fabaceae; genus Gleditsia; species Gleditsia sinensis. The sequence goes on from CM073471.1 coordinate 11,087,632, forward strand.
TCTCTTAAAAAAATTTAAAATTATATTAATGTCTCTTCTAATTTCAATTTAAGAATAGAACGTACACACTTACATTCCTCAAGTTTTAAAACATTTTAAATTATTTTATTTTTTATTTTAAAATTTTAGAAATATTAATTTAATTTTTTGATAATTTATATTTAGGTTATTTATGTATTTTTAAAAGAAAAATGTAAGTTTTAATAATGATTTTATGAATTAAATGGAAATTTTTTGTATAAATTGAAACTAAAAAAAATATGGCTATAAATTTAAAACATGTCAAGAAAAATGAATGTTATTTACTCAAAATATTTTTGATAGGTAATTAGTAGAATTGTGTGGATATTTAAAAGATATAGAAACAAAATTAAAAAAGATAAAATAAAAATAAGACTCTTTCCAATTAAAGAAAAAAATAATTTGACCTAATTTAGTAATTTACTTTGGGAATCAATTTCCAAACAAACTCTTTTAAGATATCTGGAACATTCTACAGGGAGGCGGCCCTCCCATTTGTGTCGTGCTTATCCTGACTTAATTAATAGTTAACGTGGCTTTTCTTAAGTGATATTAGGTCCCACACATTCAGGCTGCTTCTTCATTTTTTAAGAAATGACAAGCTAGAGTAAGAGATAAAAATGGAATTATCACTATTTACATTCACACTCACTCAAATTTAAAAAAATTACACTAATTTATCTTATTTTAAAATTTAATAAATATTAATTTAATTTTTTGATAATTTTTATTACATTACATTAAATTATTTATAAATAATTATGAATTTTTTAAGAAAAATGCATAAAATATAATTTTATTAACAATTTTGTATAAATTAAAATTAGAGAAGGTGTGGATTGAATTTTCAAAACTCCAAAAAACCCTAAACCTCTAATTACAAAAACAACACAAAATAGTTTGCATGTCTAATGTCTTTTACAATTACATGCCATTTATAATTCTCACTTTTGAGGCCTATTTATATACTTGGCCCAGTTTTGGGCTTCTTCGGAACAGTCCATCGGCCCAGTCCATTCTTTGTTGGTCCAATTTTTTTTTTTTCAAAACACTGATTTTGTTATCCTCTCTCTCCAGAGAATGGCTCTCCCGGCTTCGCTTGCTCACAGTGCAGTTCCGAAACTCTCATTTTCCTTTCATGGCGAAGTATCATCATCTTCATCGAGTTCTAGTCCTTTTATGGGAGCTCCTCTTATCTGCTCACGCTCTGCGCTTCCTGGTTCGTATCTTTTTCATCTCCAAGTCACATTCCTTTTTCGGAGATATCACATAATAAATACAACGGAGAGGACTTTGTTTATATTACTGTTTTCGAGTATATTTCTTCAGTTAAATTCAAAGAAATTGGCGTTTTTTTTGTTTGATATTGGGAAGTTATGGAATTCTTGCTTCTCATGCTTCCGAGCTCCCACATGGAGGCATAATGAAATTTGGTTCCCGTCAGAGCACGTGATTAGCATGTGACTTTTGTTAGCTTCTGTTGGTAATCTGTTATAGGAGTTGGCATTCTGCCTCCTTCTCCCTCCCTCCCTCTGTTTCTTCTTCTTTGCTTCTTTTGCAAATCTCTCAGTTCCTCAGGGGATAATTTTGTGATGATTTTTGTTCCAGGAAACCAATCACTTTCTGGAAAGCAACTTCTTGTTTTTTCGAAGAGGCTTTCAGGATTGGAGGAGGCCATGAGAATCAAAAGGTACGCATCTGCAATGGAGCTATACTCTGTCTGTGGCGGATTGAACTTGCATTTCCAGAATAGAAGCTAAATATCTGGAATTGGAGTATATGGGAAGGTTTTGAATGTTTAGTTAGTTGTATACTGTCAGGCTGTCAACTTAATTTTGGCTTATTCCCCATTGTTTAGCCTCTACCATTTGACTCTTACTAGAGACTAGTTCAGGGGCACTCGTTTACTTAAAAGGCCGGGATACTGATCAGGTGCCCTCGTTTCTGTTTTTGACGAAGGAAGAGTACGAATAAAGTAATATTTTAGATTTCTAATTAAGTATTATGGACTAAAAGCAGCTCATCTAATTCAACATTCAAAACATGGTTTGGCTCCATTATTTCCACATTTGGCTGCCTCCCATGTGATTCCATGGATCATCAACTATAATTTTGATGTTTCTATTGGAGATGTTTTAATGGGCTGTGATTCTATTAGGATGTATGCTTGATGGAATTTGATGAAAAGAGTTAAGTGGGTGAGAATGAAGGTTTTCAGTAGTTTCTTCGTCTATACCCAGGGACAAAAGGGAGTTTTTAAATTATATATACATGAGGGTAAGTAAACTTTTAGTACAAGAATTTCAGTATATATTGCACCTGATGTTATGAATTTATAACTTTTAGACTAGATACCTGAATAATAATGCACGGCATGCCATATATGACAAATAAAACATTTGAGAGATCTCATCTCAGTACCCGTCATCTTTTGACATCTTATAGGATTTTTGTCATATTAGATCTTGAAACATAGAGAAGAATACTTTCTTTACTGCTTCCTTTTCTCATCTGTGCTTTGACAATCAATATCAAGGCACTTTTTCATAATACGAATACTTGGACCCAATCTTCGCTTTTCTGTTACCTAATAAAGGTTGATTTTTTTAATAATAAAAATTTTAAAACCTTCTTACCCATCGTTTGGTCATATGTAGAGAACGTGAGCTTCAAGGTGTTACGAAGGTTAGAAGAAGGCCTCTATTGAGGCGTGGAAGAGTATCACCACGTTTACCTCTCCCTGATCACATATTAAGGCCTCCTTATGTAGGTTCAAATATACTGCCTGAAATTTCAACTGAGTATCAAATTCATGATTCTGAAGGCATTGCTCACATGAGGGCTGCAGGTGAGCTTGCTGCTCGTGTCTTAAACTATGCAGGAACTTTAGTCAGGGTAAGATTCTTCTTTCCAGGATCAATTAAATATTGTGTATTTATTTGAGATTCACCCTCTCTTGCATTAGAAAGTTCATATTCCTATTATTATTTCTTTATAATGGAGGACTTGTGTGTTAGTGCGTGTGTGTTTTGAGAAGATTTGATACAAAGGTAATGATTTTATTTCACAGATGACACAGGCGTCCATCATCATAATTACTTCTTTTATGTTTAGCATTGAAATATGTTAGAAACTAGAAACCATTCTTGAGCTCTTGCCTAATAGAGTGAAGTTTTGAAGTGAGTGGTTCCTTAACAGTTGCCCAAGAGTCAGGAGGTCGATTCCTATTCCTTTTCCCTCCTAATCTTCTAATAAAAAGTTTTAATGGAAAGTTGTGCTAGGTAGTTGTAAGCCTGTATTTTGCCCTTTGGTCAAGCCCAACTGTTTTGAGTTATAAAAGACTGTGTTTGGGCCCTTGCTTAATAGCTCAAGTGTTTAGGTCAAGTAGTTCCCTGACAAATGATCTGCTAGATGTGCTCATGAGTTAATATCAATAACTAGTTTTTTTGCGGTTTTGTTTTGTTATCAAAAGATGATCAGTTCATGGGAAACAACCAGTGGTTGGATTCTGATACTTGGTGGCATATGACCAGCTTCTCTTGATGGTGGGCAGGAAACTGGCAGATGATTTGGTAAAGTTTAGACTTTTGATGGTGGTTCGAGAAGAATGACTGCTATTAGAGGAAACTTGACCTGTTTAGGGAAATGACTTTTGACTTTAAGAAGAATTTTTAAGTGTCTCTTGAAAGGATTTTTAGTAAATAATTCTACCATACATCAGCAGATGTGGAACCATTGTTGTTGAATGAAGTAATAAATTTGCAATCACATAAGTGATAACATTCTTCAAGATGCTAGATCTATCATCCCCTTATCCAAACAATCATGATGGCCTTTGGTGGACCATAAATGATGACAAATATTTGATGTTAAGAGCATTTGGCAATAGTGGATGGTTGAGAACTTGCAAGCAAGAACTTTTGGATGTTTATGTCCATCACCTTGATTGAATGTTATTTGTTAACTATAAGCGGCACCTTTTTATATTTTTGCATGATTTTGTTCTATCCTTCCATATCTACTACTTCACATTGTGCTCCTTTCTGTGTGACTAATTCTTGGTTTATATTGTCAGCCTTCTGTAACAACAGATGAAATCGATAAAGCAGTGCACCAGATGATTATAGATGCTGGTGCTTATCCCTCACCTCTTGGCTATGGTGGATTTCCAAAAAGTGTGTGCACATCAGTTAATGAGTGCATGTGCCATGGAATACCTGATTCCCGGCAGCTACAGGTTTTGCAGCACAAGATTGCTGTTTGATTTATCCTTAGTATACTTATAACTCATAGCTGATGACAATCATCTCTTTTGCAGAATGGTGACATTATTAACATTGACGTGACAGTCTACCTGAATGTATGCTCCATATTCTTAGTGAAAATATATATAGGTTTACTTGGACAGTCTGCTTTTTTCCTCAAATAAAATATAATAATAAATTTTTGAGATGGTTTATCATCTTACTTCACTATAAATTGGTGGTGTTCTTGATGCATTTTGATATATGTTACAAAATGGAAATCCTCTCCAACTGCATTTTCACCGGGCAATGTCTTGTCATTTCAATTTCTCTAGTGTCAGGAGTTGGTTTACTACATTGTGGATCATCAATGAATCAATTACCAATGCAATGTGTACAATCAAATTTTTTTTTGACATGATGTATGTAATTATATTCGTATAAGTAGAAAATAAAATATATGAAATGTATTTTTAATAAAAGGCGAACAAATATGAATTTAGAGATAAGATTTGGAGACCATTTTATAAAACAAATCATAAGTTTTAAATATCTTGAATCCATTATTTAAAATGACGAAAAAGTAAAGAAGGACGTAAACCATAGAATTCAAGCGTGATGGATGAAATTGAAAAAATTTTGGATGTCATTTGTGATAGAATAATATTGTTCAGAAATGAAGAAATTTTTTACCGTATAATTATAAGACCAGCAATATTGTATAGTACTGAATGTTAAGTGGTTAAAAAACAACATGAAAATAAATTCAATATCGCAGAGATAAGAATGTTGCGTTGAATGTGTGGATACATTAAAAGAGATATGATTAAAAATGAGTGCATTAGAAAAAAAGTTGAGGTAGCACCTATTGTGGAGAAAATGGTGGAATTTCACTTAAGGTAATTTGGCCATGTGTGGAGGAGACTTGTAGAAACTCCACTAAGAAGAGTAAACCAAATGGAGAGTAGGTCGATAGTTAAAGGTAGAGGAAGATAAAATAAATAATAAGTGAAATTATTAAAAAATATTTAGTAATTAATAATTTTATTATTGATCTAATTTATAATAGGTCATTGCAGCGTCGTTTGATCCATAGTTGATTCCATTTAGTGAGAAAAATTTTGGTTGTTGTTATTGTTGATGTATGTAATTGTATTTTGGATTGACTTTAAGCTTTTCCTATCATTCTATTAGTTTCTAAATAATAAAGGAAAATTGATAGGAAATGATAGGCAAGTAATTTTGATGATCTGTGTACATATGAGAAACAATCAACATGATTTATTTGTAATCTGCTATAACACTAGCTGGTTAATGGAGTTATGGGAATATCTTACAATGTTTGCCTCAAAGACTTATTGCATATATGCTATCAATAGCTAGAATCTTCAAGAATCAAATCGTACCAGCTTGTTAGGTTTGGAACAAAACAGTACATGTGGCTACTTTTTGGTGTTCAACTCACGGTATTTATAAGTGTTTCTTTCATGGGTGTTAAATGGGACTGTATTTGTAAAACTTTGTTTTATGATGCTAAGTATGGTTCAAATGTGTTAGCTGTGGTCTATTTGTATTGTTACCATGCTGGCGATGAATATTCTCTTCTTTTCCCTTCTTCATAGATTAAAACACTAAAATAAGAATAAATGCATCACACTGAACCACTGAAATGTGTTAATCTTGTGACCTATATGCTGTCGTAGGGATATCATGGAGACACATCAAAGACATTTTTTTGTGGGGAAGTCAGTGATGCAATGAAAAGCCTTGTGAAGGTAATTGATTGGCAGCAGATACATGTGGGGAAAAAGAAATTTTGCTAGTATAATTTGTACTATGTTGAAAGCATAAGATTTTATGCATTTCATTTTTTGACATCTTGATTCCTCAGTTAGCGATGCTTATTTTGCAAATATTTAGTTTATGCCTTGATCACATCATTTGATTTGATGTTGGCAGGTAACTGAAGAGTGCCTGGAGAGGGGAATAGCAGTTTGCAAGGATGGTTCTCGTTTTAAAAATATTGGTAATAGGATCAGGTACAGTTTGTTAGATCATAAGTGGACACAAACCTACAACTTTGTAGATGTATAACCGTTAGAATTTATTACAAATTGCTCATGAAATTTTTTTTCCTTTGATACTTTGCCAAGTATACATGTTAATCACCGGACGTTGTTTTTAAATTCTTTTTATAGAAAATACTAGAAACTGTTAATCTATGGCATAATGACACCGTCATGACTAGAAAATGTTTTTAAATCTTCACTAGTCATTTCTATTGATTGTGTACAATTGGCAACGTAATCAAGGTTATCAAAAGCATGTTTATTTGTCAAAGTGAATATTTTGTATATTATATAAAATATTCTTTAAAAAATTATATACATATATGTAAACAGAGATATATGTTTCAGTTCACGGTTAAGTGATATAGTTAATCGCTTACTAATTTATAACATAAAATAATAAAATATCATAAGCTTGCCATTATAAAAATCATGACAAACAAGGCAGAAAAAAATTGCTTATCAAAATTCAGCTTTTATTTAGCGATTTTAGACACATAAATTTTAATGCTTTAAGGTGAAATTTCATTAGAAAATTGCTTTAATTAGAATAAAAAAGCATTTTGACAGCTATGCATATGATATTAGAGTTTGTAAATTGTTTTATAGTTGTAGTGTAGCCTTTATTAGTGCGCCTCTCCATTTCTACATACTTTGTACAATTATAATTTGCATTAATTGATGTGATCTGCAAAATATCGTGGCTTATATAGATTTTGAATTTTTTTTCTTTACTTGCGAAACATTGTTACAGTGAGCATGCTGAGAAGTATGGCTATGGTGTAGTGGAACGTTTTGTTGGGCATGGTGTGGGAGCAGTGTTTCATTCTGAGCCAATTATTTTACATCACCGTAAGTAACCTTTTAAATGAAGCATATTTTCCTCATATTGCTTTTACCCTCTCAAGATAATAGCCTAAAAGATGACGAACAAAATCTGTTAAACACTTAAACTGTGTACCTGTAGCTTGATCTGGCTATGATCAGATGTTAATGGCGATTCCTTCACTCCAATATTTGTGGTAAAGTGAATATTGTGGTACTTAGTTACATGGTAGTGCTAAATTTTAGCCTTCATTTTGGAAATTTTTTTTTCATTTTCTACACAAACAGGACCGGGTCATTCACTTGACAAAATTTTCTGATTATTCTCTTAGTGAGAAAATATTTAGTTGTTGTTGATTGTGTTTAGTAATTGATTTGTATTTTCTTTTCAAGCAAGTGTTAGAATCTACCTGAGGGCCTAAAAATCCCTTCTATTTTGGTTCCCTTGGCCCCTCGCTCCCACTTTTCTTTTTAACTTTTTGTTGAATGGAGAGGAGTATGAAGGTGGGAGGAACGGTTACATAGTTTTTTGTTTCTGATGAACTTTTATTTTTCTATCATTGTTTAACAGGTAATGACAACCCTGGTTGCATGGTTGAAGGTCAAACATTTACAATTGGTAAGCACATAGCTAATATATACCTAGAATCTTTTTATAGAAGAAGAGCAATTGCTCCTAGAATTTGAGGTGATTGTTCCTATGCCTTTTATGCTGTAGTGCTTCATGTATTATTTTACAGTGTGGCAATTTAATAATATAATTCATTATTATGTAATTTAGGTTTTATGCACAGAAACATTTTTTCTGCATTGCCCCTATCCTTGGTGGCATATAGAACATTTGGTTTTTTGTTGAGGCATGGACCTTTCAACCTAAGGAGTAATTTAACTTGACTCCGTGTTTTGAAGGGAAATTGGAGGGAAAATCCCCTAGTTATTATTGCACTAAGTTTACTGTGGTACAGTGCCTTTGGAAAGAAATAAATGCTAGATTTTAAGAATTGGTTCTTCCCACTCCATTTATTTTAGGGTACTAGTGTCGTATAGCATCTATATAGTGTTCTGGATATGATGTCATTGGAGGGATATCTTAATTAGAATCTACAATGCACAAATACACCTATCTTGAACTGTGTTAGGCACATGTTCGACACGGACACTATCATCACACATTGACGACACATAAATAGACAAGGTCCAAGTATTTTTTTTTGTCTTTTTGGCTTGGACACGCATCCAACAGAACTAGCCCCAACAAAGGAAAAACGACTTAAAAAGAAAAAAAGAAAAGAATGAGAGACTAGAAACTTCATCATGGAGAAATAATAAAATTTATTTCTTAATATTTTTTTTATACATGAATAATTTGAAGAATATATGTTTACATTTCTTTTTTGAGTATTTTTTTGTTTTGGAAAATCATAGTTTTAGGTTCTTAGAATATAAAATAATGTCAGTTGTGTTTTTTTTTAAAGTAGATAGCTAATTAAAAAATTAGAAATATGATACATATGTCAAGTATATATATGAGTGTGCATGTATGTATATATCATGTTGTGTCCAAAATTTTATGTGTCAACATATCCGTGCTTCATATATTTAAATTCTACTTGTAATACAGAACCTATTCTCACAATGGGAAGCATCGAGTGCATTTCTTGGCCAGACAACTGGACAGCCCTAACAGCTGATGGCAGTCCCGCTGCACAATTTGAGCATACCATTTTGATAACTAAGACTGGAGCCGAAATTCTTACAACATGTTGATGTGGAAATTTTTCATTTTTTTTATCCACAAAGATTGTGTCAGTTCTGAAATCTAAATATTTTGTGTATCGTAAGTTGAAAATATCTGCATTTAGTTTGCCTCTGGAGAAATGCACAAGAAAATTATGCACGGCCAGGTGAAGGGTCCCTTGAGAAACTGAATGCCACAATCTCTTCGTAGAATTCCCATATATGAAGGAACTCGCATCAGATATGGAGATAGAGAGAGATCAAGTAGTTAGTGTTTCTATGTCAGCAAATATTACCGCTACAAGGGGATACTATTGTGATAGTATGTTCAGTCATGAAGGATTGATATTTCAAATAGCCACATTGTATTTAATATATATCTGACACGTATTAGATGTAATACTTTAAATTTTCCTTATCAATGTGAGTTTCAATGCTTCTTAGTTGTTCAAAAGAGGCCTGGTCAGAAAATTGTGCAACTGAAAGAGGAGTAGTACTACAATTTAGGCAGTAACTACTGTTTTGGCTGCTGTTCTTTTGGAATTGTCTAATTCGGTACTTGAAGGTATTGGGAAGTATTAAGCTGAGACTTGAGACAAGCCAGAGGAATACTTGATGTAGCTGAGCTGGATGTGCATTCTTAAGTCATGTAAATATCAGGTTGTTGACAAAATGGATATTCGAACCAGGTCCAGCTGAGCGAGCTCAATCATTTCATATTGTCGTGGAATATTCTAATGCGAGGGCTTCCATATAGTAATCCCTGCGCCCTACCAGAAGAAATGTACATGCTAGCATGATGAAGTATATGCATTTTTTCTGAATTTTTCTTTTTCCCGGTAGATCTGATGAATTTGTTACTGGTTCATTTCAGTGTCTTAGCTGAAGGATGTAGTGATCACTTGGGGATAACTGCAATTTAGTTCTACTTTGACAGTTACATCTCTTGCTTCCAGTTCGCTTTGAAAGGGAACTGATCTTTATCCTTTACAAGGTGTTGTTAGTTGCAAGTCAATTAAGGGATGGCTTGATAGCTCACATGACTTCGGTTTCAATTTTAAAGATTGAAATGAAATTGATGTCTCATTAATAAATTTTGGATAGCGAATGGCATGTGATGTTTTACATATTTATAATTGTAAATAATTGATACAGATTAGCAGCCACTTGGAACTAGTCTTCTGATGTTAATATTTTTATAGTTGTCTAGAAAGTGGTGCGGTGAATCCAGTCTTATCTAACTGTATATGCCCACGTATATTTTCGTGTCGTGAGGAAATGAACCTGCTGGGGTGAAAATTTCATAAAATATTTAGTTATAGAAATATTGTATAGTATTTTTTTTTTCTTTGGTATTGTAATCCGGTGATATTGAGGCCAAGTTGTAAGTATCTTGATTAGTCCATGTTTTTGTTTTAGTCAAAGATAGAATATCTATGTCGAGACTTAGGGATTCATAAGAAAATTTCTTACAACTAGTCTAATGATTATAGCATATTTAGAATTTGAACTTTCAATCGTTTGTTTAATCACATGTTATACGTATATCTATTACTAAGTCTACCTCTTAATATTATCATTTTAATATCTCTAGAAAGATGAAATAAGAACATACTCATTTTTAATATTAAAATGAGGCAAAAAAATTATCAAATGGATTTTTGGGAATTAAAATAAAGTTTTTGTAATTCTTAATCTTGAGGAGTAAAGAATATGTATTTGACTATTATTTAATGTTAGCTAGTAAGTGCCAGGCAATGTTCTGCGATGTTCTACATATATATAATTATAATTATAAATAATTGGATTTGACGACGAATGAATTTTGGAATTCCCACGTGATGTTTTACGTATTTATTATGTTCAATGTTCTCTTTATGTTAATATTTGAAAATTCATAGCAGAGAAAAGGACGTGAAGCTTCCATGTGGGTGAGAGGCAGTACCAACATATAGAACAACCAATTGTTGAATATGAATTTTCTAATGTTTCTTCAGTTATAAATCTCCCTGCAACGATTCTGCTTTCAGTTCCTCCATCACCAACGTCTATGGCTTCCTCAAGTTCTCTGAAAATGGTCTCTTCCCTCGGACTGTCCCACCCAAGTTCTATCCCTCCTCAAACCCAAAACCAATTGGGATGTAACTTCTTCAAGTCCTTCCCAACCCAAAGTTTGAAATTTGCAACTACCCTTCAAGTTTCTCCAACCAGAAGTTCCAAGAACACCAAAATCTCTGCATCCTTCTTCAACAAGCCCCAGGATTTGCAGCAAGATTCTTCAAAGCCAAGTAAGTTCTTCTCTCACCCCTTTTTTTTGTTGGTTAACTTGCATTAATTGCTTAACACCATGTGACAAAGTAAAAAATTACAAGAGATTCTTTGATTGAACCCACGGAAAAAATTCTTAGTAAACTCGTTGCAAAAGTCAATTGAGAAAAAAGTCGATAAAAATTTGTAAAAAAACTTTAAGTGTTAATAAAAGTGAAATTTTACTTTGAGTCAGCAAGAGAGACAATAGTCTAATAAAGTCAGTATGACTAATATGTTTATGTATTTTTTTTATAATTAATTTGATTTACCTATTTTCTAATAGATTGAATAGTTTTTTTTTCTGGTAGTAACATTTTTGTGCAGTATTCCTCATTCATTTACTTGTTCGTTCCTCTTAGTAGCCAAAGTTCAAGAACTGTCTGTGTATGAGATGAATGAACGTGACAGAGGAAGCCCCGCATACCTGAGGCTAAGTGGAAAACCAGTGAACACTTTGGGAGATCTAGTGCCGTTCAGCAACAAGCTCTATTCTGGAGACTTGGAAAAGAGGATAGGCATAACAGCAGGATTGTGTGTGCTTATCCAGCATGTGCCTGAGAAAAAGGGAGACAGATATGAAGCCATTTATAGCTTCTACTTTGGAGACTATGGCCACATTTCAGTACAAGGAGCTTATATCACATACCAAGACACTTTTCTGGCCGTGACTGGAGGCTCTGGCATCTTTGAAGGTGTTCAAGGAAAGGTCAAACTTCAGCAGATTGTGTTCCCTCTCAAATTGTTCTACACTTTCTATTTGAAGGGTATTCCTGATTTGCCAGTTGAGCTCACATGGAAGCCTGTGCCCCCATCTCCAAGTGTCGAGCCATCTCCTGCTGCTAAGGCTGCTCAGCCTCAGGCCTCTCTCCCTAACTTCACCAACTGAAGTTACCCTTCAAAATTGAGCTTCCCTTCGAATTGCCTTCTGAGCAAATTATTATCTGAGTCCGAAAATATACATATTCTATCAGTTTAATCATTAAAACACTAGGAGTATTAATGAGTTCTTAAACACTTTGTTTTGGGTCTAATTTTGTATCAGTATTTGTACTTTTAATTAGTTGATAATTATTATCATTTAACTTCAAAAATTTGTAAAAACCCATAAACATGATCACATTTTAGACTAAATTAATAATTAAGAGAGTTTCACAACACGATCATATTAATGAGTTTTTTAAAAAAATTGAAGTTCAGTGATAATATTATGTTCTGAACATCCATATTTTAGATACCCAAATGGTGGTTTAATTTTATTTTTTTAAGGTTTGACTACAAAAATAAATTGATGGTTCCATTAAATCCTGTTTATCTGAGAGTTCATTCTTAATCAAAGACTTTTATTTATTGCTTAAAGTACTCCTACGTTCTTGCTACATAGGATCAAAACATGGATATTCCAAACATCATACAATTAAATTAATGAAGGTTTGAATCTGTCTTCATGTGGACCTCCTGGAATGAAATTATTGTGTTTCTTTTTATTTATTTTTTGGACAAAACAATTTTGAACTTTTAGTTAACGACAATGAACAACTACCTTAATAAATAATTTAGTTCAACCATCATGTCACGTTCGAGAACTAAAATGTTGACCAATTCTGCAGAGATGAGTTTTATGTAGTTAGATATATTTCAAAATTTTTATTTTAATAATTTATTCATTAAATTATAAAAAAATTAAAATCGAAATTTGTATATGTAACCTGGATATACATCTTCTGTATTTTCAAACAAAAAAAAAGGAAAAAAAAAATTGACGATGTTTATATTTCAATCCTATGCGACCCACATGAGTGAAAATTTAGAAAAAATTTCTAAATTTTTTCTAACAGCAAACTTGAGCGAAATTTTTTTAGAAAAATTCAATTTTTGTATTTCTTTTAAAAAAAATTGATATTGACAATTTGAAATAAAAATAATAATCTAATTCTCATATTAAATAAATAAGTGTGATTCATTGATTAGATAGTAAGTTTATAAATGAGCACTCTTTGAAAATTTATAGCCTAAACTGTTTTAAAAGTTGTTGAAAATAGGGATACGTATAAGTTGAAAAATTGACTGAATTTAGTCAAAAAAATTACTTTGAATAAATTGAATTAGATTGATAAATTTATATAAATAATATTTTTTTAAAAAAATTTAATTTTAAACAAATAAATCGAGTGCAATTTTTAAATTTTTTTTAAAATTAACTTAAATTTTTAGCGATTCAAAATTTTGATCGAATTTAAGTATAAATTTTTTAATTTAATTGATATTTGCTTTTAAATAAAAATCTCAACTCCTTTATAAAAGACATATAAACTAAAATAATTATATAAAAATACATACGAATATGTAGAATATATTTTTTATTCTAATATATTTGTCGGTGGTACTCTTTTTTTTATAAATAATTTCATCCAGCCAAACCAAGCAGTAGAAGAGCAAAAACATCCGTATTTGACAATTATGAAATCGTGCTGAGATGATTTTTAAACATTAAGTTGAGGTTCTATATTATATTCAATGTTAAGAAAAAAAAAAAAAAAGGCTTTATATTATTGATCTTCTAAATTTTAATTTGGATTGGCTTCGCACAAACGGACAGAACCAGCTTTCGTGTTTGGGCTTCCAGGCCCAAAAGCCCACCCCTTAAAAGTTTGGGATCTTAATATCTTATTGGAGACGTTGTTACAATAACAAAAATGAAAGTCTTTATGATTTGATAATGTCTCGTGAGAGTGTATTGTGATTTCCTCCAACTGCATTGCATTATTAATTAATTTTAAAAGTTAATTTTATTAATTAATTTTAAGTCAACTAAAAGTAGAAAATTTCATCCATGTATACGGCCACCTCTAATAGAAAATTACCGTATATTTTCTTTCCCAATCTTTCATTTTGCATTTTGCTCTATGATTTGGTTCTGTTTCATTATGCTTTATAATTTGTATTAGAGTGAATTATTATTTTTATTCTCGTGAGATCATTCATTTTTTATTATTTAATCCTTTAAAATTTTACCTTCTTATTCTAGTTTCTTAAAACTATCAAGCCTTAAAAAAAATTCTTACATTAATATGGTCAATAAATATTTAAAATATATATTTTGTAAGTCAAAATAAAAAATTATTTAAATTACATAAATTTTTAGTTAAATTAGATAAATAAATTTATTAAATATCTGTTTATAAAGTTAAGTAATGTGAGGACGCAACTTTTAAATGACTAAATGAAGAAAATCCAAATTTTTAAAAATAAATTAAAAAAATGTTATATCTTTCAAAAAGCAGTCATTGTCTCTTTATATCAAAACATAATAAGTGAAACAAGATTGAACGTAAAAGGGATAAAATAGAAAGGCCAAGCACACGCATTAAATATAAACATTTATGATTTGCACTAATCATTATTTGATTTGGATAAATAATTTGTACTGGTATTAGGTTGAAAGTTAATCAAAGAAGTGAAAAAATTTCTAAAGTTTAAATTTAAAAAAAAATAACTTCAATACAAAATTAATTTTATATATAAAAAATATAAAAGTCTTGCCCCTTAAAATAGGGTCATAAAGAGTGAGGAGGGTAAGAAGTAAATAGTGAAGAGAGAAGGTCTGAAAATGTTTGGTAGTATCTGTTTATAGTTGGCCTGAAAAGGCAAAAGAAAACCCTCTGGGTGAAACCCAAAAATCAGCAATGGTTCAGTGGTCCACTGACACTGCCACCCGGTCTAAGTGTCATCACTGTGAGTCCCACCCAACTATCACTGTATCATCGTTCACCTTTCTCAAGCAAATTTAAGCTCTAACCCTAATGATGATTACTATTATAGTTAATTAGTTGTGTTCTTTATCTTAATTATTTATTTTTAAATACAATGAATTTTATACAAAGGATGCGTTTTGAAATTGCTCCAAAATTATTTTTTTTATCCAAGAATATCATTCTGAAAAAAAAAACTCTCTCAATTTGCAGCAAATGCTTTTTATGAACAGTGGAATCTGAAATGGCCAAAAAATAAGAAGGACGGTAGAATCTGTGAGTGCTCTCGTCTGCATATGCGTGTCTGCTCTATTATCTGCAGTCACTGAGTACTATTCTTGGTCACCATCTCTCACTTTCTTTTTCTCTCGTAATCGCAGAAAAAGTAGCATAGAAAAGAATACGTACTTTAATTAGATAAAAACTGCCACTTCCAACATTAAATGCATGAACCTTAGCTTTCATTGCTCTATTTGTATCCATCTTTTTTTGTTCCTTTTTTCTCTCTATCACAGACAAACAACCGTACATCTCTCATTGATTAATCCAAATCTTAGTTACAACGAAAAATCTAAGACACCTACCTACCTTGTATTTGTATAAATACTTGATTAAGGTTGAGGAAACAATTTTTGAAAAGGGTCTTCTTGAAAACGTTCTATGGGAAGTTGAGGCTTTTTTTTATTAGATATTTATTTTATATGAATTTTTTTAATTATCACATAAAAAAACAAAAATCTCTAGACAAAAATAAAATTTCAATAATAAAAATACTCAATTTATTAACAATTTGAGTTTTCTATAATAATACCATTTAAAAAAAATGCATGATTGGTCTATTTTGTTTTTAAAAAATTATTATAAATTATTAAATTATGAACTTCATTAATCATAAATGGCCATCCTAGTGTGGTAATTTAGCCCATAACAAGGTAAATTTAAAAAAATTTGGACTCGAAGTATTCTAATTATCTTCTAAATATAACATGCACTTTTAGGCATTCAAATGACAATTTACTTCATGATTCCCGCATACAACATCTTCATCATTATTATCATCATCTTCTACTTCTTCGTGATCTTCATTTTCGCCGGGCAGCCGGTCGGTGATACTCTCGAAAGTGTGTGGAGCATGGCCGTAGCCGAAAGCATGAACATGGTCTTTGAGGGACCTCTTGTGCTTAAAATCAGAACCACAAATGCAGAACCAGAGCTTCCCACAATTCTTCTCGTGGGTCCTCCAATCCCCTCTCACAGCAAAAGGCTTCCCACATTTCCTGCACCCAAATGGCTTGGCTCCATGCTTCCTCTTGTAGTGTGTCTGAAGGGTCCTGAAATCCTTGAGAGGCCTTGACCTCGGGTGCTCTATGTTGTTCTTGCATCCCTCAGCACAGCAATAGCAAGGCAGTCTCAGTATTGAAGAACCTGGCTTTTGCCCTCTCAATGATTCTGGTCCTTTCCTGTACTGTGACCCATGCCCCCACATGTGCATCTGTATAATCATCATATAGTTGAGAAATTAGTGTCACAGTAATTATAAACTCTGAACTAACGAAACAAAATTAACGCAAGTAAAGTAACATTATCTTTCTAATTATAAAATAAACCATGAAAAATTGATAGTAAGTATAAATTATTTTAAAAGTCATTTGTCAATATGTCAATGACATGTCTAAAATTTTAAAAAAATAAATAGAAAAGTAGGAGTGAAGTTGGATTTATCAGATTGTTCAATCCGATGGAATAATATTCAAGTTTAAAGTTAATATTGGATTCGATCGAATAACATTCAAATTAAAATTTAACACTAAATTTGACTAAAATTTTAAATTATTAAAAAATTTGAATTATGTCAAATTGAATTGAGTTTTAAAAATTCTAAAAAAATATACTTAGCTCACATATTTAAATCTATTTTTTTAAAAAAAAATTACTTATATAAACCTGTTAATTTGATTTCATTTGTTTAAAATAATTTTTTTTATCAGGTATTCAGATTATATACACCTTACAGAGAACTGAGTTGAAAATTACCCACTCAATTTTTTTGGTGCCAAAAAATGTCTGAGTAAAGCACGAGCAAGACTACTAATTGAAGTAGAAATTCAACCCGTGCACTCGTGGGTAAATGGTAATCCCTTCAACTAGTTGAGCCAACTTGGGTTTTGACCGAGTTGGGTATAGGAAAGAAGAGACTTACCCCTTTTCTAATTAATGCATATTTATTATGAATTAATGTACCGGTTCAGTTTCAGATATTATTTTCTAACCTGCATGTTGTTGAAACGGTTGAACGTTTTGTTGCAGACTGAGCAAGAGAACTGGGTTGGTCCAATAAGGATCTGAGCTGGAGAAGGGATCCAGTATTGAGCCTGAGTAGGAGCAGAAGCCAAATGATCTGGCTTGCTATCACTGGAGGGAAGGCCAATATGGAGGGAAACTGTGACACCATTAGAGGCAAGGTTTTGGTGGCGGCGGCGGCTGTGAAGAGGTTCAGAGTGGTTAGAGGAGGAGAGCTTGGGGTTAATGTGTTGGCCAGGAGGGCCAAGAGAGAGGGAAATGGACTCTTCGTCGTCAACCTCATCAGCTTCGTACGAGGAAATATTATTGTAGGAGGAGAAAGAGTGAGTTTGCATGGTATATTATAGTAGAGAGAGAAGTGGAAGAGAGTGGAGTTTGGAGGCCTGTATGAGAAGCTGAGTGGGGACGACAAGGGCATGAAATAAACAAGTCCTCAGGATATCTTGGTTTTTTTTTTGTTTTTTTTTTCAGGATTTTCAATAGGAATAATGGTCACTTTTTTTTATTGTAGGTTTGGTTTGTGTTAGCATGTCTTATAAAATCATACAGGCTCTTCCCTAGTTAATGCCACTACAATTCATTCGTGATGGCTAATCTAATCTTCTTTAGGAATTAGTGTTTAGACCCTCTTAACTTTAAATTTTAAAAACATCAAATTTATTACACATTATTTTTTTATTATTAAAAATTAATATATAATAAATTTAATAATTTAAAAATTAATTTATTCATTTGAGAGAATTTAAAAATTAAAGTTAAATAAATTTATAAATTTAAAAATTAATAAAAATATCTCAAATTCAATTCTTTCAGGCTAGTGAACAGATGACACTTTTGGTCTTCTCTTCCTTTTCTCTTTAATCTCTCTTCATCTCTATATGCACCAAAACTAATATATAGTGTGTTTGGTTTTACGTTCGGACAACGTAATTTTTGTCCAAACGTAATTTTTACAGAAACTATAAAGTATTATTTCTGCAAAAATTACGGTTACACCAACAACAAACGAACCTTTTTTTTTTATGCACGACGAAACCAAACACGCACATACTCTTTAATCTCTTGTTACCTTGATGGTTAATTTCCCTTGTGCCAGCATGCATTTACTCTCTCTCTCTCTCTCTCTAGTCTCTATATGAGACATAAACACACACACACCCAAAAGTGGTAGTGAGTGGGCCATATATAGGCACAGTCTCTTTCCATCTCAGACAGAGACACAGAGAGCCAAAAGTGAAAGTGAAAGATAGTGTGCAGATTGCAGAAACAGTGAGTAGAGGTAGAGAAATGTACAAGTACTGGAGGCGTGTGTGTCTCCCTCTCTGCCCAATTTGTTACGAAAAGGGATTGCAATAGCGATCATGGCGATAGAGATATAATTGACCCTGTATAATGAAGTTGTAGGGGAAACTGGAAAGATACTACACCTGCATAAGGCCTAAACAGATAGATCTACATAAACTTTTAGGGTATGTTTGAATGGAAAAGAGAGAAGAAAAAGAAAAGTTTCAATGAAATATTTATCTTGTTTAAGAGTTTGTGGAGGAAAATGGAAGATTTTTAATTAGTTTTACAAAATATTTCAAACTCCTTTTTCTCATATAATTTCAAGTCATCCCAATTTAAAAAAATTTAGAGGAGAAAAACCAATCATTGACTATTATATATGTTACTAATTCTTTCTTAAAATTGCCTACCAATAAATCAAATTATATTGGAATTAGTCATTTTAATATGACAAATTTGTAAAAATATATTATAATAAATTATTTTTTATTTCATTTTTTAATTTATTACTTTGTTACTTTTAAACATCCAAACAACAAGAAGAAATTTCGTTGTGACATTATTTAAGCATCTATTCCCCTCCCTTCTCTTTTCTCTAATTTTTTATTTTATTTTTTCTCTTTCCCTCCTAACTCCCAATTAATATATCCTTCATATTATATTTTTTTTTTTTTTGTAAAAAAGGTCCAATAAGTTGATATGAAAGAAGAAGAAACTTTTAATTTTTCAAATAAATTAATAAGTTGATACTTGAATTTGTAGAACTATTTAGTTTTGACCTCTAATTTTTTAAAAAACATATGAGTTAGCCCCTGAATTAGGTCCTTGGACTTCCTTCCTTTATCACCAAAAAAAAAAATTAATATGAGGATATTTTTGGAGAAAAAATAGTTTTACTTTAAGGAACTAAATTATATATATATATATATATATATATATATATATATATATATATATATATATATATATATATATATTTCACTAAAAACAACACAACAAAGGAAATAACAGGCAAATTAAAAATCTAAAAGAAACTATAACACAAAACTCAGAATTAAATTTCTAGAGAAGACATAAATAATGGAGGCTTCTTTGAAGATTTTTTTAAAGAAGGAAAGTTATAATTCAAAATCCCTTGTCGCAGATCTGGTAATGTAAATCGTAAATCTTGAGAAGTCGGTTGGCAAAATCCAACATTCTTTCTTTGAAGAAGCAAATCAAGAAATAGCCTCTATGAAAGAAGTTGTCAACTCTCAGAGAAGAGGCAGTAAAGCACTTACTTTGTTTTTTCAAATCAAATAAGCACTACTCAGCTTGGTTAAAAGAAAGGGAGATAAAGGGCTCTTTGATTGGACATAGTGCAGAACTTGAAATCTTTGACTGTCCCACTCACCCCATCGACGTTGAACTGAGCTACGTTCCAATAATGGGACTCTAGACTAGGTTATTGTCCTTCAAAGGCCTATATCCACCCTCCCTTCTGCTACACATTGTGCATTTAGGATCAAGCATTTGTTTCTGTATTAAAAGTTGGAACTTTTAGTATGAATGTAACTTTCTTTCTTCCTTTTTTTAATAATTTATCAAATTTGCATTAAAAATGAGGGACTGCTTTTATTATAGTTACTACAAGCATTAAGCCTGCTACGTAAAAAGAAGAAACTTGAATTTAATCCTTCTAAACCACAAGATCATCAAAATCTTTGAAGTACAGACATAAAATTTGGATGATTCAAAAAAATCAGTCAAACTGCTCTTAAGATTCTTCACTACGAACGAGTTAAACATTAAATTCACAGACAATAGAAGTGTACTGTATTGACAGGAAACACAGATACTAAACATAGTCACAAGTCAATAGTTGTTGTTGATCATCTTGTTCTTCCATAACCTGCAAAGGAAATATTATCATTTCCGATGCAAATTAGAAATGGAAAATAAGGACATATATACTCTGAACTGAGAAATTTAGGGTTACGGAAATGAACTTGAGATGTTAGGAAATAAGAAAACAAAAATATAGGGTTTTGAAACATGAAGGGCTTGTTTAATTCTGTTTTTATTTTTTTGTTTTTAAAAATTGTTTTTAAAAATTATATTTAAAAGTTATTTTGTAGAACAAAAGTAAAAAAAATTCGTTTGATAAACTGTTTTAAAAATATGTTGTTTTTTACTCTTTTTTTTTTTTAAATAGAAAATAAAAACAACTTTTTTATTATTTCTATTTTTCTGTTTTAAAAATAATTTATTTTCAGAATTTATTTTCGAAACAACAACAGAAAATAATTATCAAACGAATTTTTTTATTCTGAAAATAAATAAAAATATAAAATAATTTTTAAAAATGAAAAACAAACAGACCTAAAATTTCCTTTTTTTTTTGTTTTCAAGATATAAAAAGGTCTTTTAGAACTCTTAATTCAAGAATATATATATATAAAAAAATTTGAACCAACCCTTTAACTTTCTAATGCGAGAAAAGCTATGAATCATTTAGTAGGAATTTGCGTTGGTTGTCCGACGTAGGTAGCTTTAAGCCCCCATTTATTTTATTTTATTTCTCTTCTCCTTATTTTTAGGTTAGAAATTAGCAAGGCGTGCAAGGTTTTCAAGTAAGTTAGACAAAGAAGATATAAACTTCACTAAAAACTCTTCAGCTAAATTAATCCTAGCAAAATGCCATACAGTCACTTCGGAAGGGAACTGTAGATGACGCATGAGTTTGCTTTGTGAATTTGGTATAAGTGAGACCTGAATGTGAGGAAAGACAAAGGCTAGCTTTGCAGTTTTGGTGGTCTTGTATGATAAAGGAACCTTGAAGAAAGAAAACAATACTATTTACCCATCTAACCATGTCACAAACTCACGGGCACCCCTTAGTTTTTTTTTCTTAAATATTGAATTACGAATTATTTTGAATTTTGATCAAAATCAAATTTTTAATTTTAAAACTTTCAAAATAATTTTATTTTATTTTATATTAGTGTGCATATTCAAGATTTTACTGGAAGAGGAACCTGTATATAGTCATTGTTTAATGTAATTATCTTTTTTTTTCCTCTCTCACTCCTTTTGGGAAAGTCTAATTTAACATCTAATTTGGACATATATATAGATATTTAATTATTGTAATAACACATATAAATTAAAAAGAAATTGTAATATTTTTTAGATTATGCAAAAAACTATAATCGAAAGTATAAATGAGAGTTAATAAGAATAATTATTTCAATTAATTTTTATAATATATAATTAAAATATCTTGATGCTGCCAACTTTTCACTAACAAATAATAATAGATAAATTTTTTTCATAATAACAATAAGATAATATCCTGTGCATTTGTCTATAATAATGAGCTATAGCCAATAACAGAAGAGTGCTATATGGGCTCCGGTGAGCCCAAATTAAGAATAAAACGACGGGAAGGCTTATGGTCTTACATACACAGCCCAAATCAACAATAAAGTAAAAATGCAAGTCCAATAAAAAAAAACCAATAAAGTAAAAATGAGCTTAGGTGTTATAATAGAAGCTGACCATTAAAAAAAAATTCAGAGGAGAAAACTTATCTTTAGTTTTTAAATGTTTATTAATACATTTATAATAAAATTAGAGTAAAAACCCTATTTTGGTGTTCTAAAGATAATTTTCTCTTTTAATTTTTTTTATATCTGTTTATTATATGAAATTTGATTTTGTATCACTTTCATATTCTTGCTTTTATGTTTTTTCAACCCAGTTAAAAATGTAGAGATTTTATCATGTGACACAATTTGCATGTGTTTTTTTTACAAAAAAACCATTTAGTTATCTAAATTAATTCATGTAATATATTAATTAAAATGTCATCTTTTAATTATTTGTGAGAGATGTACATTAGTTAAGAAGTCATTATTCAATTACTATAATGAGAGACAGGAAGCATTCTAAAAATGTCATGCCATCAATTAATATGCCATATAACTAAAAAACTCAAAATTAAAAATTATATTAATATTGGAGACTAAATAAAAATATATAAGTGATACAAATTAAATTGAAATTTGTGTAAAAATTAAGATAATAAATTGATATTACACTCATTTTGTAATGAACAAAATGAAGTTTTACTCATAAAATTGTGATATATAGAAAAAATTTTCTAAAGAAACAAACTTTTATAAAATGATGTTCAAAAACTTAATAACAAATACATAAAAAAAAAACTTCACTTATATTTTGTCTTAAATTAAATTAGAGTGAAGACATTATTCCATCTGCCATCTACATTTAATTTCGTTTTTACTTTGAGTTCTAGAGGCTATAGTAACATATTGGCTTGTGTGACTGTGACATGTAAAAACATATTTGAAAATTATAAATTAACTTTTATTCAATTGTATAATTATTTTATTCATTATGTCACGTCCCTAATTTTAAGGCACGTGAAACACATATACTATGAATATATGTTTTCCATAAATATGAATATTCCAATCCTTTATTAAGAAAACAGATACATATAGATTTTTTCATACATATATCATATACAAATTAAATCTATAAACATAAGAATAACAGCAAAAGCAAGAATCCTGCCTGTGGTGTTCAGAATAACTCTATAGTACAATTATATTACAATTTTAAACATTGAGAGCCAAGAAACAATTTAGGCTCACCACAGAAGTACAACACTTAGTCGATCAAGAAGCCGTAGAACCAAATTCTGAATCTTTATCTGAAAAACATATTAATCACGTGTAGTGAGTTTTACAACTCAGTGAATAGATAATACCTCATATGACCTCTCAAATTAACATATAAATGTACTCATTAGTTAAAATTTATCATATCAAAATCTAAAATTCAGAATTACATCCATCTAGGATTCGTATTTTCAAATATTTTCAATTTAAATCAATTCAAATATCTGTATTCAAATATGATACAATATAATCAATAGTCAAACAATGATATGCATTGAAAATATTTCTTATAAAAATCTTAGGATGATCCCATATCAGAATCACCATATCAGAGTTTAACCCCTTCCGTACTTTGGTGGTATAAGATTTGCCTAAACTCAGCATCCCGTTGAAGTTTGCTCTATTACCATTCAAGAGAACACGCGAAGGGACTCTATATGGGTATTTCTTAAGCACATAGCAAGGAAAGGCAAATCACATCTCATATAATTGGCATTTTGTCCATATAGGAGGTATTCCGCTCTATTTCACATATCATCTCCAGTGTATTGACCCTCACACGAAGCTAACACTACCCCCTACTAGTTGAGGCACAATCAAGGTGCGCACCAGGGCTAATATCACCTGCTGTTAATAGACAGTATTTTCAATAGGATTCCTCCATAAAACCATAATCTTATATATTCCTTATTAATCAAAACTAATGTACTATTATAATACAACATTTTCATTCTCAGTATATTCCTCTGTCAAAACTTTCCAATTAGGAGAATCACGTATACATGTCCGTATCAGAGGCAAACATATCATTGTATAAATCAATATCATATGCATATATGCCATATAATCCAGTATAAAATTCTCAATATAATACAGACTTTCAGTCTCAGTACAAATTCATCTGTCATAAATTTCTCATTCAAGATTTATCACATGTACATGCACTTTCTCGAGGCAATCATATAGCTTTAGAAATAATGTCACATGCATAAATATTTACTTTATCATTTAATGAGAAATACATGTGAAATTAGATACATCGTGTGCTTAGAAATCTATTTTCAAAATTATACTTTTCTTGAACCATATTTTAAATTGTAAATAATTCAGATAATTTTAATACATTTCAGAATCATATAAAAGTGTAAATATCTTATAAACATATTCAAATACACGTTCAAATATTAAGAAGAGTATAGGGCAAGCCATAGGAAGAATCATCCTACTCATAGGGTAAGGGTTTCAGATTGAATAACCCTAAAATGTACTTTTTCAATTTCAATTTGATTAAATAGACTTCAAAAATGTATCTAGAAGGTCCAAAACTCAAGAACACAACTTCGAGAACTTGGTCACTATTTACCGTCGAAAAATATTATTCACACGTAGAAAATACTATTCATGACGAACAAAAAACTGTTAGATAGTCGAAAATATTCATATCCTAAAATTTATCTAACTCTTAAATCCATCTACAGTGTCAAAATTTCAATTGGAGGTCTCTAAGTAAAAGTTTCAGAGTTTACCTTTTTTTGAGATTTTCTACTTCAGATTTACGGCGATTTAACGACTGATTTAAAAAATTGATCGATCAAAACTGTAATACTGTCCTGAATCTAGTGATACATTTAATTTTGAGATCGAAAGCCAATAGACACTTTAAATCTAGAGAGAAAATTAAATGTTATTATTCACACTATTCACTCTCACTATTTATCAATTTCAGTTTTTAGAAATTTTGGTAGCCTAGTCCGTTGTCTTCCCCTTTCACTTTTTTTTTAATAATAATAATAATAATAATAATAATAATTTAATAATTAAATAATAGAATTTTCTTTTATATATATTTATATAAATTCCATTTTTCATCCTAAAATATTCTAAATTTTTTTAAAAATTTACATTCTTATAAACTTTTAGTTAAACTCTTAAATCATGATTTTTTTTTTATAAAAATCGTAATAAAAAAAATTTCAAAATAAATATCTTTATATATATTAAAATAAAAAATATTTTTAAAAATACAATAAAAATTTATTAGAAGTCAATATAATTATTTTAAATAAAATAATATAACAAAAATACTATCATTTAAAAATAAACATTATGTTCTAAAATATAAATTTTCATATTTTTTTTGTACTTCTTTAACCTACGTAGTAAATATACATATTTTTTTTTTACAGTTTTTATCTTTATTTTTGAAATTCTTTATCTTTTATTTTAAATTTTTTTAATTAAAATTTTTGTTAAATTTTACAGTTATTACACATTATATGATTTTTATTTATTAAAAGTAGTCATAAAAATTTAATTCTTTATCCTTCCAAAAAAATATAATTATTTTATTTCTCATAAAAAATATACCAAATAATATAATTTTAGACCAAATCATACACGAGGTGAGACACGGGCTAAAATAAAATTTCCGTCTTACTTTTTTTCTCTAAAACAACACACAAATATAAAATATAGATCAATAAAATGTCCTTATCTAATAAAAAAAGTGAAGGTCAACAAGGGAAAATGCTGGCGACATTGCTACCTAGCCGACAATAAGAATGAATCAGGCTCTTGAATGAATTATTTTTCTTATTCTGAGTGCTCTCAAATATCTTGTTTTATAAATTTTTTAACACATTTTTTCATGAAATTAAAATTTTTAAAAACTATTAAAAACATTTTTAAAAATATAATGAGTTTTTTAAATATTTATAATAAATATACGTTAAATAGAAAATTATATGATAATCATGATACAGCGTTACCTTATTAATGATAATAATATATATTATTAAATAAAAAATTTATTTAACAAATAATAATATTATCAATTAAATATAATACCAAAATTGACAAATTACTACACACATTATAAATTTCCTCTTCTTTTCTTCTTCTTTTTCTTTTTGTGTGTATATACCATACAAACTACAAACTTAACAACATTCAAAATAGGTATAAATCATCTACAATTTTTTAACTAAGTGTTAAGAAAATTTAAATTTAATAATTTAGAAGTCTTTATAATGTTAAAATTTTTAATATTTTAAATAAAATTAATTTTATATTAAAAAATATAGTGTAAAATTATTGAATTTTTATAACTATATACATACATACATATATATATATATATATATATATATATATATATATATATATATATATATATATATATATATATATATATATATATATATATATATATATGACATTGAATTTTGTTTTGAATAATTTTCTTATAGAAACGTGTAAAATTAGTCTATTTTCCAAAATTAGAAGCTAAACTCTCGTTGTTTTAGTCTCCTCTCTCTCTCTCTCTCTCTCTCTCTCCATCTAGTCTTGAGATAGCAAGAGAAAGCCTTTGAGATCCATCAAAGATTCATTTTGTAATTTGTACGCGACGGCCCGGTCTCGATATTTTCCCGAATTCTCTTACACCATCGGATCCGACCTGCCTGATTATCGTCCTCTCTCTTATTCCCTCTCTGTGGGGCAACTATTTTTTTTTTTTTAAATCTTCGTTGATTACTTTCAAAGTTTATTCCGAATTTTTATTCTACCTAGCCCCCATATTCTTCGTTGAGAAAGCCCCCCTTGGTCTTATTCTCCTCTTTCTTGGGTCGGATCCCTCAATGCTTGGAACTAGTTCTATATATTTTCCTTCTCCCTTCTTATCACATAGAAAAGTTTTGTCTCCAAGATCCAGAATCTGAACGAAGTTTAATTCAATGGATTTCACTGAGAAAATGCAGCGCCACAAGAAGATGGGGCTCCGTGACTACATTGAAGCATTAGAAGTAGAACGCCGTAAAATTCAGGTCTTTCCCCGAGAGCTTCCTCTTTCCTTGGAGATCGTCACAAAAGGTAAACAAACACAAACACACCCTTTTGAATTCAGAGCCTGGATTTCAGTCCAGAACGTTAAAGATTCTTCCTTTGTTCCTGGGTTTTGTGGGCTTCTGAGATGGGTTTCTGGGTTTTTTGGTTTTGCAGCCATTGAAGCGTGTAGGAAAGAGTTGTCTGGAACGACGTCGGAGTATAATTTGACTGGCTTATCGGAGTGTTCGGAGCAGACATCAATGGAAGGCCCTGTTTTGGAGGAGTTTATTCCAATAAAGAAAATGGCATCCCCAGATTGTGATGAAGATGAGGAATATTCACATAAGCCCAAGATTATCAAGGATATGAACACTGATAAAAGGAAATCAGATTGGCTTAGATCCGTTCAGCTCTGGAATCCACAACCCCCAGTTAAAGAGGTAAAAGAAAAGCTAAAACTTAAAACCATTGCCCGAATCTTCCTTATACTCTGTTTGTTGATAAAAAAAGAGGGAAAATAATGATAAATTAACGATACTTTGTGGAAAATTTTCTGAAGGATTTTCCCCGAAAAGCGTCGGTGGAATTGAAGAGAAATAATGGGGGTGCTTTTCAGCCCTTCCACAGAGACGCGAGTATTAATAAGACTAATGCAATGGCGAGTAAAGCACCCTCTTCGACGCCGGTAGCCGCTGCGACGAGTTCTACGGCAGGAGCAGTTTCCGGAAGCAACAAAAAAGTGGAGAAAGAAGAAAGGAAGCAGCGACGGTGCTGGTCACAAGAGTTACATAAGCGCTTCTTGCATGCCCTTGAGCAACTAGGCGGTGCAGATTGTAATTGTCTTACCATATCCTCAAACAAATCTATTTGATAAAATTAATATTTTACAAATAAATAAGATTTACTCATTTAAAAATAAGTCTAAATTATATATATATATATATATATATATATTAAAATTTATTTTATAAAATTTTTAAAACTTTTAAAAGATTTCAATCCTTTACCATACCAAATTTAATTTTTTTTTCTCTTTTAAGTATTGCAATTAGTTGGCGTTTCAATAATTTAGCTTTTGCTTTAATTAATTTATCTTTCCAGTTGGATTAAAAATTTGTCATTTATGTCAGTATTAAAAAAATTGCCAAGAAAATTTGACATTAAATTTAAATTTATGACAATATATTTAATCACTAATCAAATGTTTGTATTTTGCAGCTGCCACGCCAAAACAGATAAGGGAACTAATGAGGTTTGAAGGCCTCACAAATGATGAAGTGAAAAGCCATTTACAAGTAGGTATTCAGAGTAATAATAATCTTTGAGCTCAATGTCAATATTTTGATTTGAATCTAAAACTTCATTTGTATTATGAACAGAAATTTCGATTGCACACAAGGAGGCCAAGTTCTATGATTCACAACAATGGCAATTCTCAAACAGCTCCTTTTGTGCTTGTGGGGAACATTCTTGTGCAACCTCCAGAATATGCAGCATCAGGGCAAGTGACCACGGTGGCTGCACGTACCGGGATCTATGTGCCCGTGGCTGCACCGCCTCGTGCGGTTCCGGCCAAACCTCAGTTTAGGGAATTACAACATTATGAGCATTCTAATTTAGAAGAAGGGGTTAATCACAGTGACGTTAATGTTCATTCAAATTCACCTGCTTCATCGTCCTCCACCCATACCACCACAGCTTCCCCTGGCTATTCTATTTGAAGTTGCTGTAAAAATAGAAAGAATTTTGTAACCAAATTGTAGTAGAAAGTGGCGTGTTACTCTCTTCTCACTTTTGATGTCAAGTAATTCATCCTTTCAACCGGCCACCATGTCATTTTCTACTTAGTGAACTAAAATTTCTAGTTCTGAATATTGAAGATATTTCAAGTATGTTCAAAACAGATGCAAATTACTCACAATTTAAAGTGATAAAAAAAATTTGAATTCAACGAAAATTTCTGCAATGTTAGAATTTTGAACCTGTATTAAAATATCTTTTAAAAAAAAACAGTTTTAATAAAAGTACTCTATCAGAACAAAGAAAAAATTGATTACAATAAATCAAACTGAATTAAATTGTAAAAAAAATTATTGCAGTTGATTTATGAAAATTGAGCAATTTAATTCGAATTTTGATCAGAGAGAAAACCTTTTTCTTACACATTTTTGTAAAAATGAACGGAATCAAACATCAATTTTTAATGTATTACCTAGAAATTGGTAAAGTCTATCAAGGTTATGGCTACTTTGGGGGTGGGACCTGTGACAAGTCTGACGGGGTTAAAGGAATTATAGTGGCTTAGGGATTCTGAAGAAAAGTCTGAGAATCTCCCACAGAATCTGCAACGAATTTCTGTTTCTTAATTGGAGTTGTTTGGCTACTCCCTCGTGCATAGTTTTTGTCTCAAACAACTTACTTCTCACCTAACGTTATTTGACAAAAAAATTGCATAAATTTAAGAATAAAATCCTATGTTCTTCTTTCAAAAATTAGGTGCAGTGTTGATTTATTTTTTAATTTATTATTTTAAAATTTAATTTTATATCACTTCCTTTTTTTTATTTAATCTCTACAAACAGATTTGTGAATATTAATTTTTTTTATAATATTGGGTTAATGTTAACATATGATGTGATACTCTGATTTTTTTTTTATCTCAAGAGTCATTTGAACGATGATATTTTTATTAATATATCATATAAATATGAATGATTAAATATTTTTTTGTGAGAAGAGGAGTACGAAAAATTTGACACTCACAAGAAAAAAACTTTAATAATTTTGTCATCTATATTAATAAGAAGAAATATAAATAATATAAATTAAATTTTGAAATAATAAATTAAAGAAAAAAATCTTTGCAAGAAGAAAATTGATATTGCAAATAAAATACCATTTTGCTCTTGATAAGTGATGACTTTTGAATTTGCATAAACTTTTATGTACTATATTGGAAATGGAAGATTCTCCTAGGATCTTCCGCGTGTGCCTTCTCATAAAACCACTTCTTTTGTCTTCAATTGGACACGCGTCTACCAATGGCTGGCATTTCATCCACGTCACCAAAATAATACCAATAAATCTTGATATTTTTTTTAGTTTAAAAACCCAACCTGTAATCATGTTTAATGAAAAATATATTCTAAAAATTAAATTGGCTAAAAATTAGTCAATGAATAATATAGAATTTAATAAAAAAATTCTCGACTCAAATAAAGTAGCAGTACTCTTCAGTAATTTTTAAATGAGTACCTTCCCTTAAAATATTTTAAACTTATATTTGCATTCTTCTTAATTTTAATTTATAGAAAAAATATCTCAATCATTCACAAATTTATCAATATGTAAAATTTATATTTTAATTATTTTTTTGAAAGACTAAAATGACTCAATTTAATATATTACAAATCATCAATTAGTCAAATTCATTAATGGTTCACAATAAAAAAATTATTATAATTTTTATAAGATTTTAAAAAGCGTGAGTATAAATTTTATAAATTTTTTTTAAAAAAATATTATTTCAATTAAAAATTAAAATATGTGTAAGTATAATTTTATAATTTTATAATTTTTTAAAAAAATGAATATAATTTACACTTTTTAAATTTCCTTAGCAAAGTATATTACTCCGTATCCTTATGTTAAACAGTAAAAATTTTAAATTTCAATTGAAATTCAATTAGATGAGGGGAACAATTGATGGTATTTTTTTACCCTTATTTTCTTCATCCTTTTGCATTGGCTTTGTAATTATCCTTTTACGCATAATATAATGCAAAAATGACCTTAAAGCTTAAGATATGAACAA
The DNA here is from genome assembly GCA_037074535.1 of Gleditsia sinensis. Taxonomy (NCBI): domain Eukaryota; kingdom Viridiplantae; phylum Streptophyta; class Magnoliopsida; order Fabales; family Fabaceae; genus Gleditsia; species Gleditsia sinensis. The sequence goes on from CM073471.1 coordinate 11,118,502, forward strand.
GTTTGAACATGCCTAGCTCAATTCAAACCAGTTTGGTCAAAACTTTCAAGCAGCCAACCCTCTTTGGCTTTTTATTATTTTTTGGGTGTTAGGTATAGCTACTTTGTTGGATATTCCATTCATGCAGTTTATTCCATTAATTACAAAGCATGTAAAATGTAATATTCCATCTTATCATTAATTAATTAATTAATTCGCGTCAATTTCTGGTGTATATAACAAAGGGAGAGTATCCCAAAACGTGATCTTAAAGCTTTTACCAACTATTCCATCCTACTTGACAATGTGGATTACTTTGTCACCCATTTCCAATTTCCTAATAATATATTCTTATTCATATTTATATCTAAAATCCCTTTTAGCCTAAGCCTTTTTCTAAAGAGTGAACTTCAACTCTTACTAGGGGTTGTTTTGAATGCAAGAGAGAGAATGATAAAAAAATTCTCCTGACCCCTTTTAATTTCGAGAGGTTCCTTAATCAATGGATTTTAACTTTGACAAAATTTACCTATTCAACTTGAGATTCAAGCTAGTAATTATTGGTAATTATGAGTAAATTATTTTTTCTTTTTTTCATTAATATCTTTATTATTTGGCCTTTTGTTTTATTATAAAAATATACACAATTTTTCTTTTTTTAAAAAAAGAATAATAAGTATGCTAGTTAATAAAAAAGAGTAATTTATTCTAGTAATTAATAAACTAATCCAACCAAAACACTACAAGAGAGTATTAACCAAATCAGGTTAAGTAAATTTTTACTATTATTTTTTCTAACAAGAGAAGATGGATATTTTTTTTAATTTTATAACTACTCTTACCAATTACTATTTACACTTAGTGGCTTAGACAAATGGAATTTAAATTTTGGTTGAAATTTATAGAAGTGAATATGAGAGGACGAGAACTTGAGAAATATGAAATTTGTCAATATGTAAAAATCATATTTTATATATAGTTATATGCTTTATCAATCATATATGAAACAATTTTATGATACCTAATATTGTAACAACATATTTAATTAGTTGTGATATTAATCATGGAATAATAATTTTATTTTTGGCCAAATTGAATAAGAAAATATAAATTTATACTAGATAGGGTATTGGTATGTTTATGTATAGAAAATTGCTCATTATGTTTTTAGGTCTAAGAGCTTTAGTTTAAGTGATATTTTCTTAACCTTAAGTGTCACAGGTCTTAATGCATGTAGGTTCAATTCTCTACTCTCTCTCTTTATACAGTATATTTGATAATAAAAAATATTTTTTTTATTTGTTTAAAGAAAATTATACTATTTCACTTTGGTTTTTACATCTAATTGTAATTTTTCTATAATCTATTAATTTTGCAATTGACTTTCCAATCTATCTACATGATTGTATTTTTTTTCTTAAATTAGATGATAATTTTCACAGTAACTATATGAAATGGCAAAAATATCATTATCATAAAAGTAGTACAAAATAGAGTATCAAGTAAATTGAATAGTATTTTATTAATTTTATATAGTTATTGCTAAAATTAATATCTAATTTAAACATATGATAGGATAAATAGTTAATAGATAGTCAATTTTTAAAACTAATATATTAAAGAAAAAATTACAGTTGAAAATAATGATTTGGGTGAAAAAGATTAATTTTTCCTATTTTTTATTCATCAAGGAATTGTTGATTACCATGATTCAAACTTAGAATTTTTATCCATTTTTTGGCCAACCATATACCATTTATTTTAATTAATGTGAATATGGTGAGGGTTTTACAAATAAAATGAGTTTGGAATTCAATGTTAAATAATCCATTTATTTGTATTCATCGTTTTGTTAAAAGAGAACATTCTATGCAACTGTCTACAAGCTTCGTAGATGCTCGGTGTTGTTAATTATTATTTGCGGGGCGGTGATTTGATGTAATATTTTAATGATGGAGACTTCGAGAATCTGATTACCAACTAGGCTAAAATATATATTAATTATGAACAACATTTAGTTCCTCAAATTATATTGATATTCTGTCTAGCCAGCACTGTTATTAATTGTTAAATGAATTTAAATGTCTTCATTAATCTATTCAATAATATATTTTTCAACTAAATAATCAATAAAAAAATTCTTAGAAATTAACATTCTACAATATATTTGTAAATTAAGCTAATTTTAAAGACATGACTATTTTTTTTAGTGAAACTCACATTAGTCTATATATTATTTTATAAAATGAGTCTCCATTTAAAATTATTTTTAGTATCATAAATTTTTTATAATAAATAATTTTTAAAAGATATACATATTTTCAAATTGTACTACAAGGAGTGATTTATTTTGGTTTGTTTGTTATATATATATATATACACACACACACACACACACTAGATTGCATATTGAATAAAAATAAGTATTGTTTTGTAAAAATAAAGTTATATAACATTTACTTAAAACTTATGACTGAATTAATAATCATATAAATGTCTAGTCTTTATATTATATTAAAACGTTTACAAAATATTTAGCATTAAAATTAAGTCGCCCAAGTGGGATGTTTATTATATCGATAATAAAATAAACATTTATTCATAATATATTGGCTCATACTCGTCTCTTGTGGTTGGAGGGATGTGAGTGTAGTTTTATTGCAGCACCAACGGCTGTATCCGTAGAAGAAAACCAAGGTATATGCTGCATCAACATTGCCATCAAAGCCACCTACGGGCTATGGTCCACAATGGAATATTCCAGGATAATGAGGCATATTGTTTTAAATTTCCCAACGTAATATTAAATTATTAATATTCTAGAATATTCTCTTTTATTAATATTATCTTCTTAGATCATGAAAAACAATAATATTCTCATCTATGATCTCTTCAACCTTATAACCTTTTCCGAATATTCCTCCTTATCATTTTAGATATTTAACTTGGACCAATTTTAGAGCGATAGTTGGTGTGTATATGACGTGTAAAATTTGAGCGTAGGATATTCCTAATGAAAATTCCATGGAATAAGAGTGGATATTCCAATTAAATAAAATCCCTCTTATATATTAAGCTATATATATGTACGTAGCATGACTCGACCATTGGTAAATAGTGATTGACATACTTTCCGGGGTGTTCGGCTAGTAATTTTTTAAAAAAATAATAATAATAATTTTTGAGTTGGACCAGACTTGCCTCTCTGAATTTCTAGGCTTACCGTGGGTGTTGTTTGTAGAAAAATTTATTAGGTCCATGCCGACGAGTTCTCAATCATTTCAGAAGCATTGTATATATGTTTGAGATCCAAGTTCATATGGTATTATATATTTTGGAGGGTATGACTAGGATGCGTGGAACCTGGACTTGAATTAATGGATGAAGATCAGAAAGGAAACAAGGAGATGGTCAAACTAATTAAATCTGCCTCTTGAGTGAATCCTAAGGTCAAGTGCCCTTTATGGTGTCTTAAAAGATAAGTTAGTGTCCTTTTTTTTTTTTCATATAAGTTTAACACCCAAATTCGATTCATATTTTGTATTTATCCATATTCATTTAATTTTTATTTATTTAAATTCAAATAAAATTTGAATTTGTCAACTTGAATATTCAATCTTAAATATGACTCTAATATTATTAAGACAGTTGATTTATTAATATCTATATTGATATAGTTTCATCGTGAGTTAGTTCATCCATTCTCTTCAATTTATTTTTTTCAACTTTTCATGACAAAGAAGTTTAAAGAATTGGTATATTGTAAAAACATATAAATTGATTTTTAAATAAATTTAAAATTTATAAGATTACATAATTGATTTTTTAAATTTATTAAAAATTAAATAATTTAATATTTTCATCACTTTATTCTTAACTACTGTTAAAAAATATTGTTGTGACCCGTTAACTAGATTTAATATGCAAAATAAAAACTTAACGAGTCATTTTAATATTTTTTCAATGATAATTAAAAATAAAATATTTAAATTATTCAAAAATTAAATTATGTAATAATATAAATTGAGGGACTAAAGCTAAGGCTTTAATAAATTAGGAGACTAATTTGTATATTTATTTTTTATAATAAATATGAAAAACATAAATATTAATTAATATAATAATTAAGGAAAATTTTCCCTATAAACATATATTAAATTTTAAATATAAAGTATGATAAATTCTCCAAATCCTACAAATGAATAAATACATGATCAATTGAGAACTACTGCGTAATAAAATTGCCCCCATAATATTTTAGTGACTAATTAAAAAAATGAAAAAAATTATACAATTTTATAGCTTTAATGTAAAAATAACAAGACACATAGGTAATTAAAAGTAAATAATTAAAGCAAATATTTATCAAATTATATCACATAAGAATTCTATAAAAATCAAACGTTATTATTGGAAAAAAATTTGTAAAACATTCACCTGTCTTGATATTTTTAAAACCTACATTCTTATTATGCTCTTTAATTTCAGTTTACACAAAAGAATTTTCTTCATTTACAAATTATTAATAAATCTTATAATTTATATTTTTTTGCTACTAAAAATTCACAAGTAACCAAATTCAATACATTATAAATTATTAAAATATTAAATTAATGCTTATAAAAATTAGCAAAAACAGAAGCGAAGAATGTCATAGGTAGATGAAATCCCAAGAAAAATGAGGTTTCATTGTCACGCGAACATGGCCATGAATATTTGCAATTTTTAATTGAAGTCAATTAATATTTTTTTATATTTGAATTTACAAAATCATTTTAATTTAATTCTCAAACTTTCTTAACTATATCAATTAATTTTTAAAAATATTAAATTTTTTTACACATTAATTACCTTAAAAATTAATATATAATTAATTTGATATTTTTAAATACTAATAAAATAGTTAATGTACAAAAAATTAATAAATTTATGAATTAATTAATGAATTAAAAAGAATTAGATATTAAAATTAAATGAGTATACAAATTTAATGATTAAATTGTTAGTTTTTTTATTACAATAAGGGATATATTTAGGGAATGATTGAACTATATAAGTTTTTTCCGTAATTGATTTTTTTATATAAGAGAATTTTAATTTTTCAAAAATTTAAAAATATATTTTTAATATTATAAATATGAAAATTTTACAATTTATATATTATATATTATTTAAACATTATAAAAATTATTTTTTTAATTATTTCATACTTAAATATTTTATATAACAATTTTGATAATATAACAAAATTAGGATATTCGCGTATTCAAACTTTAATTATCTTTGAAAGAATCAAACATGAGTTATTTGTCATCTCTTACTTATTGAACAAATATTGCAAATTTGAGTGAAAGAAATATAATATTATATTTATTAATTTGTCAATATTTAAAAATTCAATTGGAATACAGTTTCCTAAAGATACTTTTTCGTTCAAAACTCCAAATAAGAATGAAAATAAAAATTAAAAATTGAATGAAATATTATTATTAAAATTACGTTTGGTACAACATAAAATAAAATAAAATATTAATTATTTTTTTACGTTTGGTATGTCATAAATAATATAAGAATAAAATAAAAAATTGACAAAAAGATAAAAATACTTTTAAAGAATAAAATTATTAAAATAATATAAATAAAAAATATTTAGTAATATAAAAATTTTATTAAAAATATTAATAGTATTAAAAAATATTTTAAATATTTTCTATTTTATTTTAATCTTTTTTATTATTTTAAAAGGGTATTTTAGATTTTTTCAATTTCATTCAATTCTATTCTTTCTTTTTCTATTTATTTTTAAAAGTAATTTGTATTCCATCATACAAGATAACACATATTCTATGGTAACTACGGCTATATTTGGTAAAAATAGCTGATAAATTAACTGAAAATTTAAAAGTTAGCTGAAAACTGTTAAACTAATTTATTGAATTATAAGTGTTTGATAAAATTAGTTATTGAATTAGTTGATAAATATAAAATGACATAAAATGATATATTTATATAAAACTTATCATTTTTTGTTAGTAATTACATTTTATTATATAATATCAAAAAATATAAAATAAATATATTATTTAAAGTCACACAATAAATTAACAATATTATTGCGAATTTCTTTCATCTCAATAGATATTTCTAAATTTTCATTCCTTGTGTCACTATCAATAATATTTGAAAATTTATCATGTGGTATGTAATTTAGATGTTGCTCGAGTATAGTAAAAATAATGTCATTTTGTGAATAGAATAATGTTAGAATTTGAATAAAATAATAAAGATAAAAAAATAAATATAATTATAAAAACTATCAGTTAAAAGCTATATGATACTTTAAGTAGCGTATGATAAAAAGTTATAATTTACTTAAATAAGTTTGTTTACCAGACACTTCTAATTTAATCAAACAAACTTATAAACTAATTTATTTGACTTATCAAACATACTCTATATTTCATCAACTAAACACTACATCTAATAGAATGAAAATTCAGATTTTCATTCCCTTTCTTTATTTTCACCAACCAAACGAGACTTTCCTTATTGAACAAATATTGCAAATTTGAGTGAAAGAAATATAGTATTATATTTGCTAATTTGACAATATTTAAAAATCCAATTAGGATACAGTTCCCTAAGGACACTTTTCTGTCCAAATGCATAATCGCGTATTCAAAATTTAATTATCTTTGAAAGAATTAAACATTAGTTATTTGCCATCTGACTTTGTTTGATTGGTAGTAAAATAAGGAATAAGAATGGGAATTAGAAATAAAATGAAATATTATTATTAAAATTACATTTGGTACAATATAAAATTGAATAAAATTTTTATTACTTTTTTACGTTTAGTATGTCATAAATAATACAAGAATAAAATAAAAAATTGATAAAAAGACAAAAATATCTTTAAAGAATAAAATTATTAAATAATACAAATAAAAATACATTTATTAATATAAAAATTTTATTAACAATAATAATAGTATTAAAAAATAGTTTACATATTTTTTATTTTATTTTAATCTTATTATTTTTATATTAGAAGGGTATTTTAGATTTGTTCAATTTTATTCTATTCTATTCTTTCTTTTTTTATATATTTTTAAAGATAATATGCATTCCATCGTACAAAATAATACATATTCTATCGTGACTATACTTTACCAACTAAACACCGCGTTGGATGAAATAGAAATCTAGATTTTTATTTTTTCTCTTTATTTTTACCATCCAAACGAAACTTTTCTTATTGAACAAATATTGCAAACTTGAGTAAAATAAATATAGTATTATATTTGATAATTTGACAATATTTAAAAATCCAATTAGGATACGGGAACCCTTAGGACACTTTTCCGTCCAAATGCATAATCGCGTATTCAAAATTTAATTATCTTTGAAAGAATCGAACATTAGTTATTTGCCATCTCTTACTAATTGAACAAATATTGTAAATTTTAGTGAAATAAATATAGTATTATATTTGATAATATTTAAAAATCCAATTAGGATACAGTTCCCTAAGGACACTTTTCCGTCCAAATGCTAGTGAATTCTTTGGTTTGTAGCCACAGGTGCAAACAGCCACATTGGCGACGCACTACCCGATATAGTCGAATCTTTGAAAATAGACCTGTAAATTAATGAATTAAGAAATTTGTCAATTACTTTCATTTTAATTCGAAAATTTTAAAAAATATGTTTAAGATAGCATTGTCCCAAATCAGCAAAAGGACAGTGCCAAGTTAGTAAATAAAAACCCAAGTTAAGGCACAATTAATAAAAGATTTAAATGCATTAATTTAAAATCTAAGAATAACATACCTTTTTTTTTTCAAAATATTGCGTTTAATTTGATAAACAAGTCTAAAAGTCTCAAAATATTCGAGAGAGCTAACAAATGTATCAAATCCATACGAAAAAGTGTGGTTTTAAAATTATTTGAGAAAAAAAAAACTTAAACCAATGCAATACTTGAGAACAACTTTGACGGTTATATATATATATATATATAAAGAACTCAATTAACATTTTATTTGGGTCAAAAGGCTAAGAAATTCTTTTTAAAATTGGGAAGTGGCCTATAGGCCTCTCTTTTGTCCACTAAGCCCATGTAGGGTGGGATATTTTGTTTTTGTGGGCTTTCATGGCGGAGAAAAAACCCTTTGGAAGATAATGACCCAATTCTATTTGGAAAAACCACAAAAAACAACAACCACAAACACATTTAGAAGGAACCCTAGTGCGCCACGAGAGAACCCAACGAAAAATTAGAGCGCCGCAGATATGTTTGGGGAGGTTGCTGCCAATGGCGCCTTCCTCCTCCCTCATTTTTTTATTTTTTTTTAAAATAGAGAAGTTTTTTTTTTATTTGAAAAATTCTTTTTTTTATTAGAAATTTTTTTTTAGAAATGTTTGTTTCTTTTATTGAGAGAAATTTTTTTCTTTTTCTTAAAGATTATCTAGTATTCACCGTTTTTTCAAGATTTATATTTTTTGTTTCATATCTACAACATTTTAAGATTAATTTTTTTTTTAATACCATGAGTTATTATCTTAAGAGAAGATTAAAAAATGTGTTATTTTTTTAATAGATTCTAATTTTTTCGTTCTAATTTTAAAGTTAGCTGTATTTGAGTAAAAATTTTTTTATAATGTTAATAATAAAAATTAAGAGGTTTGTTGTCTTGTAATCTAGATTATTTTTATTTTTTAAAAGTGCAGGCTGATCTGTAATATTCATCTTATTTTGTTTTGCTAAAAATTTATGTAAATTTAAGTTTATAAATATTATAATTTTTGATCTGTCTAAAAAAAATATACTTAAAAACAAGGGAAAAATCTATTACTATTTGCATTCTATGCAAACAAAGAGGGGAAAGTGGAAGAAGTATTTTTGTGCAAAGTCATCTTATTAACGAATGTTTGTTATGTATAATTTTGAGAGATTTTATTATATTAAAGTTGAAATTTTTTTAATATTATTGTCAGATACTATAGTGTATAAATTATTTTACACAAACTTCAATTGATTTACTTTCTCCGCTCAATAAAAAAACAAACTATTTATTTGTTTCCCTAAAAGATTAATTTAGTTAAAATTAAAATTTATAATAGAATCTCTAGGTTACCTTCATACGTTCGCTTTCATTATTAAATTATTCCCTAATGTGATGTTTAATACATGATAATTTTAGTTTCTCAAATATATGAAAATTTATTTTTAAAATATAATAAATATGAATATTTTAAAATTTATGTGTTATAAATGACCTAAATAATAAAAAATAAAATCTTTTATATATCTCATACTCAAATGTTTTTTATATAAATTTTTAAATACATGAGATATTATGACATTCATGCATTTAATGTCACCTTAAGATTAAAAATTTGTATTTTTTTTAATTATTAATTTTCACACGTAGTAGTTGGAGTTTTAAAATAACACAATAAATTGAGTTAAAAACAATTTGAAAAAGAAGGGGTTATGCAAAATAGTGTATGTAATTAGAAGTAAATGGGTGTTTGGTAGGAATTTTTTTTTAAAATTTGTGAAAAATTAAATTTGAAAAAGTTAAATTTTTACATTTGGTTTTTAAATTTTAAAACAGAATTTTTAAAAAATATAAATTCTTGAGAATGATTTTTTAACAGAATTCTCATAAAAAAAACTTTTGTAAGGAAATAAAAATTTAAGTTTTTCATATTATAAGAATTTTTTTAAAATATAAAAAGATAATAATATCTTCTATTTTGTCACTTTTTCTTAATAATAGTATATATAAGGAGTGATGCAAAATAGTATATGTAATTAGAAGTAAGAGAGTGTTTGATAAGAGATTTTTTTTTTAAATTTTTGAAAAACTGAATTTGAAAAAGATAAAATCTCATATTTGATTTTTAAATTTTAAAATAAAATTCTCAAAAAATATAAATTCTTAAGAATGATTTTTTAACAAAATTCTCACTAAAATTTTTTTATGTAAGGTGATAAAAATTTAATTTTTTCATGCTATAAGATTTTTTTTAAAATATAAAAAAAAAATTTCTTTCATTTTATCATTTTCTCTTTTACTCATATCTCTCGTCGTGTCTCTCTTTCATTTATTCATTTTATATTTTTTTTCATTTATCATTCTTTATCTTATTTTTTTTTTATAATTTTTTTATTATTTATTTTATCATCTGTACACTTATTTTTTTTTTAATTTAAGTAAGGGCATTTTTTTAAAAATATTATAATTTTTAAATTTTTTTATTATAACCAAACATAATAATAAAAAATTCTTAAATAAATATTTAAAATTAATCAAATATATTTTATAAATTTTTAATAATCATTATTTTTAAAACATATATTTTTCAAAAATTATAATTTTTTAAAATAAAAAATTTTATGGCATATCAATCACCTTCTAAGTGCCAGTATTTTTGGTGACGCTAAAGACTACTTATACTCAATGAGTTCCTAAGACTATGCTATGAAAATTCTCCCACTTTAACCTTTTTTTAATTGCACTCACGATAGGCTTTGTATAAAGGCGAAAGTTCCACTAAAAGGCGCCACCGAAGAAATTCTCTCAATCTATCAAAAGGTATAAAAAATTGAATTTCATTTTCTCATTATAAGAAAAAAAATTTCATTGTTGACTTTTTTTGTAATGGCGAAAAAAGTCATCATTAAAAGTTTAATTAAGTTGCTATCTAAAGTCACCACTCACTTTTTTAGTGATAACCTTTATCTAAATTAACCTACCCAGTAGATCTAAACTAAATTAAACTTTGACATCGTTAATTATATTGAAAATGACAATATTTTAATTTTACATTGAGCCAAACACTTTAGAATATAATAATATTTATATTAAATATAAGGCACTATTTTAAATAATATTTAGATAATTTAGAATTTGTAACGTGGTTATGATGAACGAGAATCCCACTGAACGGTCACAGACTCCAAATTCTATTGGGGTTTAAGGAACAAAAAAAGAAAAAAGAAAAACAAAGAAAGACCGAAGAAACTTTAATCTTTTCATTTGTCGGAGTATAGATGCTTAAGAAACAAAAGCTGGATAAAGTAATCAAATCAAATTCAATATTTATGCCTTTATATGCAAAACAGAATTATTACAGATAGCTTATATTCCAAAAGAGTGGTTTGTTTAGCAACCCAACTTGATGTGATATTCCCTCATGCTGCCAATCTTTACAAAGAAAAAAAATCCTCAAGAAACAAATTTAAGAGGCAAAAGTGGGGACAATTATGACTGTGAATTAGCCTTGAATTAATTCTTAATTATATTATATATTTTTTTTTTAAAATTTGTGAAAATTAGACTCATATTTTTTTAGTTTTAAATTGAAATAAAAATATCTCTTGAAATTTATATTTTTTGGTATAATTTATCAAAAGTTTCACTTCAATTAAAAGGAAAATTTTTTGGTATAAAATTTACATTCATACTAACTTTTTTATTTTAAATTTTTATAACATTTATTTGACTTTCTGGTGATTTATATAGTATTAAATTAATATATTTATATATTTTTAAGAAAAAATACATAAAATATAAATTATATTTACAATTTTGTGAATGGAAGATTGATATTTGTATAAATTGAAATTAATGGGAATATGAGTATAAACTTCAAAATTTTTAAGAGAAGTTGTAATTTATTCTGACTTTTAATATGGCTAAACTTATTCATTTAAAATAAATTTAATCTAAATTCAAATTTAAACCTTAATCTAGTAAAAAGTTATTATCAATCTCATAAGAAATTACGAACTTTGTATATGTCAATAAAATTATTAATGAAATTTATATATATTTATGTATTTTTTTAAAAACTTATAAATAACATGATTTAATATATTAAAAATCATTAAAATATTAAATTAATGCTTACAAACATTTAAAATAGAAGAAGCTATTGTATTGTTATTTTAAATTTGAGAAGGTGGCAATAGAAGTTTTATAAAACAAATTTTTGTCTCAATTTAAAATTAAAAAGACTATGTCAGTGTAAATTTCTCAATGCGAACGTAATTTACTCTTAATTTTTTTTATTAACTTACACTTATGTATTAATAACAGTTAATTGTGAATTTAAGTAGAAATTAATTGTAAGAATAATGATATATAACAACCACCACGATGACGATAAGATGAAGTAGCAATGACTTCATGGGATTTGATAGTAACATACTTGAGAGCTTTCATTAATTCTCCCTTTTGCTTCAACGAGTATTTCTATATCTGTTTAGAAAATTACATCCACTCTTCCTCTTTATTAAAACAAAGAAAATGTGCATCTTTGATTAGAAAAAAAAAAAAAAAGAGAATTAAAAACGAAAAGAAAGTAAAATATTAATTGCTCGAATTCAAAAGGTGAAGGCTGGGGTCAAAGAGATTTTTAATCAGAAAAATAGTCTTCGGGGAGAAGAAAAAAAATTAATAAACACGTGTTTAGGTGTTTGTTTTTTTTTTTAAAGAAAAAGTGTAAATTATTTCTTGGACATTCAGAAAGAGATCAAGGTCTTAAAATATAATCTTAAAAAACATATTGTAAATATGATATTAAATTAACTTACAAACTCATGTCAATAATTAATTAATTTTAAAAAATTGTAAAATTAAGTTGCCATCATTGTGAAATGCTTTTGCTCTTTGAATAAATTTATCATGCCCAATATATTAGTTTTAAATTCCTTGCAAAATATTATCCAAAGTCTCCATTCTTTTATTATTTTAAATTCCTTCACAGGAGATTTTAGAGAAAATAAATTAATTAATCAACCATTAATTATTATGTTATTTATTTTAAAAAAAAAATGTACCAATGAGCCATATTATTACAATTATCCTTTCAATAAAATATATAATAATAACTTTTAATTGAATATTCTTTTTAATTTTAAACATTCAAACAAGAAAAAAAAACCGTCGCTTAACCATTTATTCCCCTCCGCTCTCCCTTTACTTTAAAAAATTTCTACCAGTTTCTTTCACTTTCGTCTCCCAAAAATATCCTTTTTGACATTTTTCATTATCTCTTTCGTCTTCAAAACAGAAATCAATAATTAAGTATTATGTTATTTATTATTTCTAAAAATTACATATCGATTAACCATAATATTATAATTAATTATTATTTTTTAAAATATTTAATTGACTATTTTATTAATTTTAAAAATCCAAATAAAAAAATTATCACTTAATCATTCATTTCTCGCTCTCTCTCTTGAATTTCTTCCATTTTTTTATTCACTTTCAACTCTCATGCTCTGAATTTCGTTGTCTCTTTCCCTCTTTCTTTGCCCCTTCCTCTATCTTCTCTTATTTTTTTGTCTTTTAGAGAAATTTGTTTCCTCTATTAAAGAGAGGATTTTGATTCTATTAAAAAAGAATTGCTACGAAGTTTCGAGTTTTTATATTCCATTTATCTAGATTTATATATTTGAGTTTGGATTTATATTTTTATACTTAAATTTTTTTAAAAACCAAATCTATAAAAAAAAAAACCCAACTAATTTTAGAAAAAATTAAAAAATGTGTTATCTATTTTAAGATATGTATATATTTTCTTCTTATTTTTCAGTTATATAAATTATGATATTTAAGTTATAATTTATTAGATTAATTTTTAAAAAATGTGTTGTCTTTAATATTTTTAATAATAAAACCTAATTTTTTTAAGTTATAGAATGTAAAAGTTGAATCTGAGCAGATTCCCATGATTCCTTCGTGGCTTTATATTATTCCCTTCAACCTTTGTCCAAACAGAAAGATAAAAAAAAAGAAGAGAGCAGAGACTCCTACACGGGAAGAATAACAAACCCCAGGTGCAGTTAGGCTTTATGTCCAATTAGCATTGGTGAAATGTCATTGTCAATATTTTCTTTTTTGAAAGTGATAGAAAAGACATGATTTTGTGACTTGCAAAAAACTTTGTGGTAGATATATATTTGATTTCTCCATTTTCTTGTCTTCAAACAAAAAACATTATTAAAAATATATTTAATAAAATTTAAATTTAAAAATATTTTTTAAAAATAAAGCAAAAACAAAAAATGCCTAAAAGATATTTTTCAGTATTTTCAAAATTATTTTAAAAATGAATCTATTATAATTATTAAATAAAATTAAAATAATATCATGATTATATAAGATTAAACTCAAAAATCAAATAATATTTATAATTATTTATGTTAATTAAATTTGAAAATAAATATAAATAAAATTTTAAAATAATAAAAATATATTTTAAGAAATAAAAAATGAAACGTAAAAATGTTTTCATAAATTAAACATATTAAAATATTTTTGTTTGTGATAAATAGAGAGATAAAATTTTAATTTAATTATTCATAAATTAATTTTTTTAATAATATTTTAAATATTTTTATTTATGAAATATTAAATTAAAAAATTATTTATTTATCAAAAACGAAAATAAAATTTAGTAGCATATAAATGAGATTATTTTGTTTCTTATAAAAGGCTTGGAAGCACCTTTTTCACATTATAGAGATAATTGGGTCATGTCCATTTCAATTCATTTAAAATTGCACCCGTGACAACGATGAAATTAAGCCTTATATTGGAGGAAAGAAAACTCGTGGACAATTTGTTTCCACAAAGTCATCTTTTTGGCTAATCATTGCAAAATGGTTATCCAGTACTTCGTTTTTAAAAATTGTAGCCAAATTTATATTATAAAAAATTAAATTAATATATAAATATATTAAAAATAAGTCTTATTAAAAGAGTTAATATATTTATGTGTTTATTATTTATATTTATCTTTATAAGAATTCATTGGTTATGATATTAGACTACAAACTGGAATAATTTATTCATTTACACGACAACAAAAAATAACTTAATTCACTTGATAGAATTGAGTTGTATGAATGTGAACAGTTTTCGGTGATCATTGAAGAGAGTAATTTATAATTTATTGGTCTAATTGTGGTTAAAACCGTTAATAAAATATATAATACATATTTTAAATTTTTTATTATAAAACATGATAAATTAAAAATTATATATATATAATTAATTTAAGATAAATATAATCAAATAATACATAATAATATATTCAAAATTTTATTAATAACTATTATATATAAAAAAATTATATTTCTATATGCTATAATACTCAATAATAAATATTTTTAATCACAAAAAAATTAAAATAGATATACAATTATCATTGATATTAAAAAATTAGCTAAAATAATATTGTTTCAACTTAATTTTTTTTAAAAAAATTAAAATAATGTCATTTTAATAACAAAATAATAGATAAAAAGAAAAAAAATAAACCATTTAAATTGCTTCGATTCATCAATTTTGGTGTCAATTGATTTTTTGTTAAACCATCTTAAGAATTAAATCAAATTTGGTTTTTCAATCTAACCAATTGTTCCTGTTCAATTTTTTCAACACTGACTTCTAGTTTGAATCTAATAATGATAATTTAATGTTTATTCAACTTATTTAATTTTTAAATTTCCTGGCTACAAGATTTTTTATTCATTTTCATCAGAATATTAGGTGGAAAAAAACTTTTTAATTGAAATACTTAACATTTTAACCATCAGAATATTAGGTGGAAAAAATGGGTTATTATCAGCCACAAGGCACCTACCAGGAATGGGCATTTATGCTTTATTTAATTATTGCTGCTAATAACCAGAAATGGGAAAAGTCCCAATCCCTTACATAAATGAGGTGGGTTAGTTCGAATCTAACAGTAATAATTTATTGTTAACAATTCATATATTACTACAATCTTCGTATTAAAATTGAAATAATTTATATTTTTTAAAATTTCTATCTACAAAAAGTTTTATTCCTTTTTATACATTCTATCCATCTATCTCAATAAAAATTAAAAAAGCCTTTTTTATTAGAATACTTAGATATTTAACCATCAGAATATTAACTGAAAGAATAAATAATTTTTTTTATTTTTATTTTTATTACGTGGTCTTATTTTTTATTATTAAAATAGACAATTTTTTAAAAAATAAAAAATAAAATATTTTACTCTTTTTTATTAATAATTTTATTATATTATCATTTTTTTATTAATAAAATATACACAAAACTCTTTTCAAAATAAAAATAAATTATTTTCTCATTCTTTAATTAATATTCTTATTACATATATATTTTTTATTATAAAAATATACATAATTTTTTTTAAAAAAAATATATGTTATTATTTAACTTAAATATCTTTTATGAAAAAGAAATATATAATCACTCTCTCAATTTTTTAATCAAATTTTAACATATTTTTTAAGTAAACGAAATTAATATTTTGATAGTTTAAACAATTTTAGAATTATTTTGAACAAAAAAAATTAGTATTAGAGGATAATAGAGTAGAAAAAAATTTAAAATATTTAAGATATTTGAATTAAGTTGTAATATATTTTTTATTTAAAAAAAACTGTTTATATATTTTTTATAATAGAAAATATAGTAATATATTAAAAAAAGTAAAAGAAAAAATATTTTGTTATATATTTTTAAAAGAAAAAAATGAAAGAGAATAATTTACTCTAATTGGAAAGAGTAGGCTTATTAATTTTCAGCCACATGCCTCCACCAGGAAGTGGACCTTTATGCGTTATTTAATTATTGCTGCTAATAACTAGAAATGGGAGTACCAGTCCCCTACATAAATGAAGAGTGTTTCTATTAGCAACCTAAAATTCAATAATGACAATGAAGCAAACTTGACATTTTAGTATTAAAATGGATCAAAGGAAAATGATTATTTCCATCTCTCTCTCTTTCTTTTCTTCTTTTTCCTTTTCTGCCAACAACTGTTGTACACTTCACTCCACTTCAACCATTCAAAGAGAAAGTTGATGACTTTCGGCGAACTAGTCTAATGATGAAGGCTAATATGTAATGTGTAGCCACATTATTTTTAAACTTAGATTTTAACCAAATTTTCTTGCGAATCTTCTAGTGATGAAGTAGATAACTTATTTTTAACCAAAATTTTCTTTTCATGGAGATCTCTACAAAGATTGCCCTCCATGGGATGAGGATGGATAGAGATGAAAGCAAAGTTTTTCTTATTTAGAATATAGAAATATACGGTAATTATAACTCTATCTTTTAGAGATTTGTTACATTGAAATTATTAGAATATTCTTAATTTATTCAATTAATATAATATACATATACTATATTAATAGATATAAATTTATAATTTATATTAATAAAATTTAATATATATTTATTTTTAGACATGCTTATGAGTTTAAGATTGTACTATTTAATTTGTATAAAAATTTAAATTTCACGTCTCAATTCATTGTCATCTCCTTATTTTTAATTGAATTTAAAAAATAATTAATTAAAGCTTGTTTAGTGATCAAAAATTATTTCAACTAAAAAATTTCAATTATTAAATAAAATTATATAATTAATTTTATTATGATCTCTAATTACAGTTAACACATGTTCATAAAATTTAAAAATAAAATAAAATAAAATGAGACCCCTCGACCAGCTTGAGCACGAACAGCGTTGCCATAAACTTTAATCATTAGTCCAGAAATAAATGGCTTCTTTACAAAAAGTCACAGTCAAGAAGTGTGATGATTAAGAGGAAGATGCGTTTCACAACCCAGCAAAACGTTCCCATCATTGGCTCAATTCCAAAAAAGAATTAAACACAGAAAGGACGGAGGTCAATTTCACACTCAAAGTGCAATCAAATCGTTTTTACATTTAAGGCGGCCCTCTGATTCCCCAGCGGGCAGAAAAGTTTAACATACCCACTGAAGAAAGTGGGAATTTCCTATGAACCCGATACAGCATCCATAAAGTAATCAAATGAAGTGATGTTTCTTCATAAAAATGATTCCACAATATGTCTTGTCGCCTTCATTATTTCCCTTCCTATTCGAGTCGTTGTATGGCATTTGTTCTGCAATGACTCATCAAAGTAAGATGTGCTTGTGCTTGTGCCTCACTAATAATTAATAATTCCTAATCTAATAATGAACACTTCGAATTTAAGGCCAGGTGGTGGAGAGAGATTTTTGACAGGTTAGAGATTGACCATTATAACTTTTAGTGGTAATTATTTGTGTTTGATTTAAGTTAAGAAAAAAACAGGGGGGAAAAAAATAGAAGATTCTTCAATTTTCCTACAATGTAGGAGGTTAGGATTAGAAACAGGTACAGATGAACATATTTGCATTGGGAAAACTTCTCTGATAATCTTTATGAACTGTTGGGATTAGTGGGTTTACATCATCTTGCCACATACTCTGAGGAATTTACTGTGTTACCCGAACTTGTTCTTTGAACTCAGCCATTCTTCTCTTGTTTCATAAGCCACACACTCACAGGGTTCTCCGAATAAATAGCAAAAGCAAATGCCCAGGTGGCAAGAAAGCACTAGGCGGTAGGGTTCAGATGTTCGTCGTCATTGTATTAAACACTTGATATACATAACCGCTTCAGAGACTCCAAGATTCAAGGGGGCTTCTTCTTTCTCTGCTTCTGCAATTCATTTCTAAGTCAGCAAAAATGGTCTCAGCTTCTTCTCCCCCTTCTTCTAAGGTAATTTATTCTATAGTGTATATATATATAATTTCTTGCAGTGCTGGATTTCTTATTCTTGGTGGATTTTGTGAATACGTGCAGGAAGCTAATTCAAACGAAAAATGGGTGGAAAATGGCCCCTCTCGCCATGCCAAATGGTGGTACTCGACCTTCCACACCGTCACAGCCATGATAGGCGCAGGTGTTCTCAGCTTGCCTTATGCCATGGCATATTTAGGATGGTATATAAAACAACTTAGCCTCAACCCACTTAAAAAATCTGTGACTTGAATCTTAGTTTGAAGTTATCTGTATTTTTCTCTCTGATTTGCAGGGGTCCAGGGACATTGATGCTGTTGCTATCTTGGTGCCTGACCTTGAACACAATGTGGCAAATGATCCAACTCCACGAGTGTGTTCCGGGAACTCGTTTCGATCGCTATATTGATCTTGGTCGTCATGCTTTTGGATCAAAACTTGGACCATGGATTGTGCTACCTCAGCAATTGATTGTCCAAGTTGGGTGTGATATTGTCTATATGGTTACTGGGGGGAAGTGCCTGAAGAAATTCATGGAGATAGCTTGTACCAATTGCACACAGCTCAAGCAGTCCTATTGGATTCTTATCTTTGGTGCCCTGCATTTCTTCCTCTCTCAGCTTCCCAATTTCAATTCTGTCGCTGGTGTTTCATTAGCAGCAGCTGTGATGTCATTAAGGTATATGTCTATTCTTTTCCTGTACAATAGCTTTTCAGACCTGATTGTTTATCAATTTTTGAATGTTTTCTGAGCTAGCTTGACGTTTTATATCCATTAAAGAAGATCATAGGAACAGTTACAACTTGGATTCTCTGCAAAAAAGAATACTCATTTGGAGAACCCCAGAGAAGTTTGATGGGATGGCCAAATTTAGGTTGCCCACATATCAATGAATTAACCTTTGTTTTTTTTTTTTTAATATGTTTGGAAGGTGTTTGTCTGTTTGATTCTAAGAAGTTATAGATAGAAGCAGGGGCATAGCCCTTAAAAGCTTGGCCAATAACTTTAATGAACTCAGGATCAGCTATTTAATATCCTAACTTTTGTAAAGGTCTTTGCTTGAACTTGGATTGAATTTGTGAAAATTAGTAGATAACTATATGCTGCTTCTTGTTTTTTGTGAATTCAGTTGCTCCTAATTATGATGAATTTCTTACAACCTACAAGACCATATATATTTTAACGGATTTTTCTTGTGAAGATTCGGTCTATTATATTATCCATGAACTTCATTCATAAATGAGTAAGAGTTAATTGTAAAATATTACAATTTTGATATGGTAGAGTTCATTGACTCATGTGTGACAAACACTGATCAATGAGTTTACATAAATTGAGACACTGAGCCCACCCAAAATGCCTCTCCTTTCATGGGATACAAACAAGAAATGGTGGAGTAAAAGGATAAGGGATTATAAGTTCAAACACTACTTAACTATCATGGGGTTCTAATTGCAGCTATTCAACTATAGCCTGGGTGGCTTGCTTGGCTAGAGGTCGGGTTGAGAATGTCAGCTATGCCTATAAGAAAACTAGCCCAAGTGACTTGATGTTCCGGCTCTTCAATGCACTTGGCGAGATCTCATTTGCATTTGCTGGCCACGCAGTTGTTCTTGAAATTCAGGCTACAATTCCATCAACACCGGAGAAGCCCTCAAGAATACCCATGTGGAAGGGTGCTGTGGGTGCCTATTTCATCAATGCAATATGCTATTTCCCAGTAGCGCTCATAGGATATTGGACTTTTGGGAAAGATGTTGATGATAACGTGCTTATGACACTTGAAAGACCTGCTTGGCTCATTGCCTCTGCTAATCTGATGGTATTCATTCATGTTGTTGGTAGCTACCAGGTATGACTTCAAAACCAAGAACCATTATTTTCTGGCAATTATAATAAACTATTGATGAACTTTTATTTAATAAGTTTAAACTTTTGTGTGAAAGTGATTCCTATATAATATCACAGCTTTTATGATAAAGTGGTCAATAGATTGATCCTTACCTTCAAGTTCAAAGGATTTTTGTGTAAGAGTGCCAACCAATGATTATAATAAAACTATTATGGGTTTTCACTAATTAATAGTTTAAGGTTTTGAGATGAAGTAACTATATATGTCTGGTTTATACCTACTTGATGGGGGAAAATGGATTGCAGGTTTATGCTATGCCTGTTTTTGATCTGATAGAGAGGATGATGATGAAAAGATGGAACTTCCCTCCAGGATTAGCACTCAGACTTGTTGCTCGATCTTCTTACGTAGGTGAGATTTCAAAAACCATCCATGTCACTACCGCAGAACATTTTTTTCATAGTCGTAAAGAGAAGGATAAGCTACAGAAAGAGGAAGAGACAGAGAGAGTTGTTTTTTCCCTGAAAAATCTTGAAATTACCACAAGTTGATGAAACTTGAAATGTTGCAGCTTTTACATTATTCGTCGGAGTCACCTTCCCGTTCTTTGGCGATCTTCTTGGGTTCTTTGGTGGCTTTGGTTTTGCTCCCACCTCATATTTTGTAAGGCTCTCTCTATCTCTCCAATATCCTTATGCTTAATATTAAAGTATAATTGCTTCTCCAGGTCACAGACTAGAACACAACGAAATCTAAAGTATTTATATATATGATTTAAAATGTCTTGTTATGTGTTATACGAGTGTTTACCATATATCAAATCTAAACACAACTCTTTTTTCGAAGTACATGTAATTCATATAGATTAATTTAGAACCCAGAGCATCAATAATCTTGCTCATAATTTGTTTCAGCTTCCTAGTATAATGTGGCTGATAATCAAGAAGCCAAAGAGATTCAGCATCAACTGGTTCATCAATTGGGTAATGATCAATAATTTACATCAGCAGATTTTCCTTTATAAAGCATCAAGATAAAAAGTATAAAATACAAATACTTAAAATTACTGAGTCGTTTCCTGTAGATTTGACCCTCAATTAATGTGTTTTTCAGGCTGCAATATTCATAGGAGTGTGCATTATGTTGGCATCCACTGTGGGTGGCCTGAGGAATATTATTGCTGATTCCTCCACATATAGTTTCTATACTTAAACTAGAGTATTTTGCTGCAATAATATGGCACCTGAAGTTAATCAAGATAGTTAACCTTTCAATTAAAACAAGTATTTAATTGGATATTATGATCAGAAGCAGGATGTCTTTATGATTTATCCGAAATTAAATCTTTTTAAAATAATTTTGAGAACACGCTCTTCTATATTGACATGATTGATTTAGAGTCAAACTCAATTAAAATAATATTTGTTGCTTGAAAGTAGAAAATGTTAGTGCATGTTAAGTTTTGCTGGACAAGTTTAAAAATTTATTTTCTTATTATAGACGTCCGTTTCACCATCGTAACTCAAGTTTTGTTTTTATAAAAATCACGTACACACAAAAATTATATTTGACCACCGTCAATCCAAACACAACTTTATAGCTTTTTTTCACAATCTCCTGTATTTCAAAGTTTATTTTGGTCTAGTGAGAACTTCACTAGCATATTCAATTCATATAATTCTAGCAAAGACAAGTGTGGGAGCAATTTCTCCCTTAAGTTCCATGCACATAACATTATTCTGCTTTACTTGACGGTTGGTTTTGATCCTAAAAGAAAAATTCTTAAAAGACACCTAATCGTCTTATACTAAATAAATTAAATTAATCATAAAATTATATATAAGGATGTCAAATATATTTTTTAATAGAACTCATTTCTTATATGTTTACATGTTTTTTTTTTATAATTGATTTTTAAATAATATATTTTTTGAAGATATCCCAACTTAGCCTCAACTTATAGTCGTTTGCAAATTGCTTGGCTTTCTCCCATGCTAGCCAAGAGGCCAAAGGCCTCATGCTCATGTCTTCAATGAAAATGCCTTGATGGCTTCTAATTAAAGTTTTAATAAAAGTATGTGACATGAAATTTATGAGGGCAAGGCTCTTAGGATTCAAGTCAGCAAAAATACATATAATTTTAGTATTTTGAGTGAAATTAATCTTATACTCTTATACTTAAAGAATGTAAATATACTTATATTAAAAGTAAAAAAGAAAAAGAAAAAAGGAGAGATATAACTTTAAATTAAGGAAAAAAGAAGAAGAAACTAGTAGTGTTAACTTCTCTAATCAATTTTTATATTATAGTCAATCTAATTATCCCAACAAGAAGCCATTGTCCTCTATCTTAATACCTCTTTCCTTGTTTTTTTATTATATTTGGAGAGAATTACAAGATTAGATTGCTTTACTAATGAAAAATACTTCAATTCTATTTAGACAAACAATACTTATATCTATAAAGATCAGTAAATTCTTATAAACACAAATAAATTTAATTTAACATTAAATAAATTTTTTTATCAAATTAAATTTGATTTATCTAAAGAATATTCTAAAAATAAAATTTTAAATACACAAGTAGATGTAAAGGTATTCCTTTAACATCATTGAAAAAAATTAATTTTGGACAAAATTTGAAAGTACTTCTTATTATAATATTAAAAAAATAAATTTATTATTTTAATTAATGTGCAAATAAATAACTATAGGAGAGTTAGTATCTAACAAAGCTTTAACTCTGAAGTAGATTTGATGGTTAAGTTAATAAATGTTCAATAAAGAAAACACAAAAATAAGAGTAGCAAGATCTTTTTTTTTTTTTGAGCAAATGAAAAATCATATTAATATATGATAAAAAATATATCAGATACTTAAATTAACAAATAAAAGATAAAGACAAAATAAATAAGTCTTATAATTTTTAAAAATACAAAAACATTAAATACTATGTTTAAAAAATAAAAAGACAATATATTTTTAAAATTTTAATTTATTAAATATTATATTTTAATAATTTATAAATAAAGTTAATATAATATAAAAAAAAATATCATTAAAAAAGGTAATATATCTCTTAACTTTTTTTAAAAAGTTAACTGTTTTAAAATTTTTTTTACTCAATTCAAAGTATAATGTTTTTTTTTTCTAAAATAGCAAGATCTTAACCTTTTTGTGTGTGGAGAGGACCTTTCTAATTATATGCAATCCTTCGGAGTAGAATGGTCCATGGATCATGAACCCAAGGTGTTACGTTATTTTTATAAGAGTCTCAGCGTTGATAAAAATATTGTTGTGGGGGTAATATATAAATTTAAGAGGTCTTCAATTTTAAAAGTTAATTTTTAAATAGTAACTTTTTTTTAATTAAAAATATATTATAACAATAGTATTATAACTGAAGGCTTATTTCTGTAAAAATAGTTAATTGACGGGAGTAATCGAGTTCAATAAAAAATATTTATTGTTGATGAAAGTAGTAATTGTTAGATCTTCGTCGTAAATATTAATTTATTTGAGTGGAGTGTTCTATTACACGTATTTTTATAAGAATTTTATAAGAATTTTACATTGATAAAAATATTAATATAAGTAATATATAAATTTAAGAATTCTCTAATTTTAAAAATTAATTTTTAAGAATAATTTTTTTAAAATTAAAAATACATTATAACACAAGGCTTATGAATTGAAGGACGAGCAAGGATTGGTTGCCCTGATTGGCAAGGCCCTCATCGACTATTTTGCAAATCTCGAGATTTACTGATGTGGCTGTTCATAGGATTGGGTGGAATTGGGTTAATCGACCCGAAACCGAGTTGGTGAGTTCTTGAGTTCACTATTATCAAGTATAAATCCACAGAGATTATCTGTCTCCATTCCAAAATTTTATTCTTCATCGTTTAAGCAATAATTGATAAGTGTATATTTAATAAGCCAGAAGTTACTGCGTTTTCTCCCTACGCCGCTGCAAGTAGAGAGAGAGATAACTCATTCGAAGAGAACCTTTTGTCATCTCTTTTCTCTTTGTGGTGCTGCAAGTAGAGAGAGAAACAGGGGTCCCCTCTTGCAATTTGTCCTTTTTTCATTTGTTTGTATATAATTTTTATTATTAAAAGAGTTATTTATTTTTTATAAAAAAATATTTTTCTCTTATTTGAAGAAGAGATAAAACCTCAAATTTTTATATCTCTTATGTTTATATTTATAATTTTAAATTTAAATTTATAATTCTATATTTAAATTTAAATAAAATAAGATTAAATTTATAATTCTATGTTTAAATGAAAAAATTAATTCAAAAAATTAATTTTTAAAAATAATTATAAAGATATATATATATTTTTTAAATATCTCTATTTTTTATTATTTATTATTGTATTATTATACAGCTAAATTTTTTAAACGTAATATTTAATAAAGTGGTGATTTAGAGGTGGTGTTACCTTTATTTTTTTATTTATCATAGTAATGCTTTTTTTTTGTTTTATTGTATTTAAAATTTAGATTTGGATAGTTTTTTGTTTAATCCCTGTCTCTCAATTTTAAACTGTCAGTGGCTTATTATAATTTTGTATTTAGCTATTAGGTTTTTATCCCAGAAAAAAATAATCTATAGAGATTTAATGTCAAAGAGAAAAAAAAAATTTATTAATAAGAGTTGTATATAATGGTAAAAAAGTTATATTTTTAAAGTGAGAATACAAATTTAATTTTTAAAGTAAATATTTGTTAAAAGAATTTTTTTATCATATAAAAAAAATTAATTTTGTAGTTTTAACATTACGTAAGAATACCTTAAGGGGGTGTTTGGTAGGAAATTATTTTTTAGATTCTTGAAAAACTGAATTTGAGAAAATTAAATTCTCATTTTTGATTTTTAAATTTTAAAACAGGATTTTCAATAATCTATAATTCCTAAAAATGATTTTTAACAAAAAAATTTACCAAAATTTTCTCATTGTAGGGAGGATGAGAATTCAAGTTTCTCATAGAAATGGGAATCATGCTAAATAATACAAAAACAATTTTATCCTTTATTTTTACCTCACACCTCTACCCATTTTATCTCTTCTCAATTATCTATTTTATGTATAAATATTTTGTATAAATGATTATACTTATTAATATTATATTATGCAGATATTATTTTTTATTTTATAATATAATACATGTAATTATATATGTAAAATTATCTATTTTTAAAATTTTACATATTTTTTATTATAGAAGAAATACTTTTATTATTTTAAAAAAGTAACTATAACTATTTTTTAATTTAATTTATTTTTTTATGTTTTACTTTTTTATTAAGAAAATAAATAAGATAATTTTTTAAAAAAATTTAAGAAATATTTTTAAAAAATTATTGAAAATTTTTAAAAATTTTAAATATAACCAAATAAAAAAAAAATTTTTAAAAAAAATATTATTTTAAAATTCTCATCAATTTTAAATAGGGGTGAACAAAAATCAAACCGGACCAAACTAAACCGAAAAAATCGAATCGAATCGAACTGACCAAAAATCGAATCAAACCGATTAAAATCGGTTTCGTTCGATTTTTTTTTAAAAACCGAACCGAACCAAATTATTTTTAATATATTTAATTTATATTATTAAATTTATTTTTTATTATATTTTAAAAATATTTTACATAATTTTTTTAAAATTTTTTGAAATGGACCTAAAAAATTTAAAAAAACTAAGCCCAAAAAAAAATTTAAATAGGCCAAAAATTAAAATAATTTAGCAAAAAAAATTTTTTTTTTTAAAAAATTGAACCAACCGAAACAGAATAAGTCCAATTTTTTTTTATATATATTCGGTTCGATTTGGTTGAAGTTCAAAATCGAATCGAACCGAACCTACGTACACCCCTAATTTTAAAGTCTAATTAAATATATTTTATATATTCTTAAAAATTATTATTCTTATCAATTATATTTTATAAAAAATATAAATTTTAAAAATAAAAAATTTTATAAAGGCCCCTAAAAAAAAATCCTAGGCCAATTTTTGTTTGATGAGATGAAAGGACAAGGGAGTCCACATCGTTAATATTCGCGCAGGCCAAACTGTTGAAACGGACCGTTTACAACATACAGGTGTCATTTGTAAAGGCCACTAATTTCATTATAAATTTTCAATTTTCTTTTATCATTCTAAATTTATTTTTTATTTAAATTTCACTAAAACATCAACTATTATATTAATTTTCTTGTTTTTTTAATTTCTTTCTCTTTTTACATAAAACTATTTTATGAAAAAAAAAATTATAAAAAATTAAAACAAAGGATTTTAACATGATTCTAAAATTAATGAAAAGAGGTGAAAATAAAATTTTCTTCCTGTTATGCCGAGGAGACTAAACCAAAGCCCGACAACAGAGAAGAGGAGAGGGAGAGAGAGAGTGAGAGATGGAGACTGTGATATGTGGGAGACTGGCTCTCTCTCCCAACCACGTCTTCAACCCAAAGCCAGGTATTTTCTTCATTTCTCTTTTTCCTGTGATTTTTATGACTTTCTTCTATGAAAATTTGATTCCTTGGGCAATTTAACGACTATATTCGTCAACTATTCGAACCGAATCTTGACTATAATGATTCCTGGGAAGTTTCGGATTCGAATTTTATTTCTATATGAAAGTAACTTATATATGCCTAAGTTTCTGCTTTGTGGTGTTTATGAAAACTGCTTATGCTGGTGTTTAACTTTTTATCGTTGTATGATTTTTCATTCCCTTCTTCAGGAGCGTTTTCCCAAAAAGAAATTTGTACTTTTTTTTGTCGAATTAGCTCCCTAATATGAATTACTCAGCAATCAGAAGCACTTAAGAGGCTGCAATGCATTAATAATGGTGTTTTCTGCTATTCATGTCATCCCAAAAGATATAGGAATGAAGTCTTTATCTTTGAAAGTTGTATAGCCAAAGTTTTCTTGACTTTCTCTTATTTCTGATTTCTCCGATTATCTTGTCTTCTTCTCTTACTTCAAGTACGGTTATTCAAACTTTTTATTACTCTTTTTTTTGGGAATAAGTTAATAAATCCATAGACTATAGAGTAGCATACTTTGTTACTGTTGGAAATGAAATCAAGGTTGTAGCGATACCATGTGATTGCCATTGTGTTTTATTTAGGAAGACATACACAGAATGACGGAATCCCTTTTCCCTTTGGGTTTTTGGCAAATAGAACCCAAAGATAAACTGACTACAAAAAATGAATAGAAACAAATATTGAGGCACTTTTTGAAGTTGAGGGGGTTAATTTCTGAAATTGAAAGTTTATTTGCCAAAGCCCCAAAAGTTGATGGGGGTTCTATGCATTTTTCCTATTATTTTAGCAATGAAAATTATGTTGGAGTTCCAAATTTGCTATTTCAATAGTAAGAGTGAGTGACATGGACTGTCACTAGCAAAAGAGTAAAACTAGTGGTTTAACCAAATCTGATGAGCATTTCAGGAATGCTTATAATGAAACGTTCATAACTTCATATTTCCAAAAATGAACACATGAGCATTTTTATTTTATGGTAGATCTTCTGGAATATCAGGTTCAATAAGGTATATTTTTCATTTATTCCCATTGCAAGTTGTTTGGCGTAGAATTTGCTATATGTTAAATGAATCCTGCGAATAGTTACATTTTATTTGTCACCTTTAAGCTACCTACTTGTATTGCTTAATTTCTGGTATATTGGAGATTAGGAGCTATGCCATCCAGTTTTGCTGAAATATCATCATACTATGTTATTGTTTGATTAGAAATTAAAATAAACACAAGTCACTAATGGAAACATTAGATTCATTTGAGAAATGGTATGAAATTTGCCAGCTTCTATCCTGATGTCAGTTCATTATAATATAGACAAATCTGTAAATGTACATGTTCTTTTTTTTTCCTGTATGTTTCTCTGCTTGCGTTGTGTGTTTTTTTATCTTTGTCTTTGTTCTTTTCCATCTCTTTTGTTAATTCTTTTCCTGCCTCTGCATAAATGTATATGTATTAGATATTCTTTCCTAATTATTTTTTGCAACGTGCAGCTAATTGCTTAGTTATGTTTCGAGTCAGTCTCATACCTTATTTTTTTGTTTCACAACTATTATTTTTATGGAATTTGTTGGTGCACATAAAACCTCAGATCATGCTATGTATATGATTGAGTGCCATGAAGCACCAATGCTTCAAAAATGACGTTATATCTATTCGACACTTGTATCAGACATGGCATAACACTACACTATATATTTTGTCGTATCACGGTGTTAGTAGTGTAGTGTCTAGGTAACGTGTCAATACTCATGCTTCTTAGGTTGAGTGCTTCAATTGCACTTTCTGACTTCAGATTTGCATTACAGGGGATAAATATTCTCTTTGTAAAGGGTCATTCTCTAATCTTTGCATTCCCATGGCTACATTAGCAACAGGACCAGGTAAAGGAGGGGGACTGTTGGAGAAACCAGTTATTGAAAAAGGAACACCTGGCCGTGAATCTGAATTTGATTTGAGGTATGCAGATATTCTGATTGTTGCAATCTTGCAAGTTAAAATTTTATAATTGGAAAAAATTAGTTTCAAAGATTCACTTTATTAATTACAACAATTGGATGATTCTCTTTACAATTCCTAAATATAGAAATTATTGGAAGACATGCAGAAATCTGGGAAATACTCTTGTTCAAATAACAATGGGAATTGTGGAGAATTCTGTCAATGATGTCAAGTCACTTCTATTAGTAATTAGAATTCAAGACATATAGTCATTAGCAGTTAAAGTCACTATAGATGGTGCTAAAAGCCTTTTGTGGAAAAATGGAGATCCAAGAAGCACTGACATGGATATGGGACTCAACACAATATAAACATTACAACATGACAAAATATAAAGTATTCAGGTGTAATTTGATGTGTCCTTGGACACGACTCAGTTTTGTTATCGAAGTATCCATACTTCATATATAGAGATGGTATTAGATTGAATTAACTTTAGGCAACAAAAGAAATTCCCTTTCCTTTTTTCCTCAAAACAATTTGAATTATCATTTGAATATTATGGATCACTATTAATGTCTTAACCTTCTAGATGGTTTAGATGCTATTTTATTCAATGTTTACTAGTTACTTTTTCTGGGATATTAATCATCTATAAAGCTTCGATACTTCAAAGATATTGTTGTATCAAATTGAACGTTGGTATTAGACACAGTACGACAGTAACCCCACACACTACATATTTTATCATGATTGTGGTGTTGGTATTGTGTGGTGTCTTGTGCCCATGTCAATATCCATGCTTCTTAGTTAACCATGGATGTTTATCTATTTCTTTCTCTGCAGAACTAAATGAAAAAGAAAAGGTTTAATCCTGGGTTTTCTAAGATGTGCAGGAAATCACGGAAAACAGCGCCACCATACCGTGTGATATTGCACAATGACAACTACAATAAACGAGAATATGTTGTTCAAGTACTGATGAAGGTTATTCCTGGAATGACCCTTGATAATGCAGTTAATATCATGCAAGAAGCTCACCACAATGGGTTGTCAGTGGTGATCATCTGCGCCCAAGTTGATGCTGAAGAACACTGCATGCAACTTAGAGGCAACGGCCTACTGAGTTCAATTGAACCTGCAAGTGGTGGCTGCTGATAGAGAGGCCTCTATATAAATTAATATTTGTTTAATGCTATTAGAAGGAAAGATTGGAAATAGGAAAAAACTGCACTTGTTAGGCGTTTGCTATCTAATTCTTCAATAGAATCACAACATATGGCAGAACATTGTTTAAGAAATCAATAATGTAGTTTTGTTGAAGAATCTGGTAGCAAATACTTAAGAAACTTAATCCAAGTCTCATCCTTGGAAATATTAGTCAGTGTACATAAAAAAGAACTGTTTTGTGTATGAAATTTGATCTTCCTATGATTAAGACAAGGGATGGTTGTGATTTTGAGTTAAGAATAGCACAACTTTTTCTTCAACTCAGGTAACTTAATATTCCTTAAAAGAGGTTATCCGCACGAGTCTATGCTCTTGTCCAAGTATTTGTAGGGCTTGAGTAATATACTTGCAGTTGCACTACATTTGAATGCACAAATATGCACAATTATATGGGTGGCTGCATTCATTAAATGAAATGACGTTTCGTACATTATGATCTCAAATTCTCTAATATTTTAAATATTATGGTATTAAGAATTCAAATATTCAAATATTTTGCCCATGAAAGTAATAAAGTCCGCAAGCTTAATGTTAAACAGTTCAATTCATTTATGGATTTTTTATTATTTTTTAAATAAAAATTATTTTTAAACTAAAAAAATGTATACTTTTTATTAAAAAAAAATGTAAACACAATAATATATGCCAGCGTACATTGTTTTCGAAGTATGTAATTTTTAATTTTTTTGGGTAAAATGTAATAATTATTAAATTATGATTATTTTAGATTACATTTTGAGAAATTTTTAAATTAGTGCTAATAAACGTATCTATAATTTGAATAATTATTTAAATTTAAAATAAAATATTTTGTACTGACAACCACAAAAGGATAATGTTGGTAATTACTACGAAAGTGCTTATAGTAAATAGAGAAATTTATAACTTTCGTATTATGGCATGGGTAACTGTGTATGTATGAGATTCCAGACCAAATAGCCTTAAAGACATGTATATATAGATAATATAGAGCAAAATTAGAAGTTTTTTTAATTAAATTTTAACCAATTTTTTATTTTTCTTATTTTTTGCAGGTCTTTTTCTTTTGGACGGGCAAGTGCCATACTGAAAGGCCCATTTGGCCCAATGGACAGAGAGACGCAGGGACCTTGGGCTTCATCCGATCCAGCTCTCTGAAACCTGCGGCAAACCTACCCGAAGCAACACACTTCGGGGAAACCACGAGGCATTGCAGCTCTGCACCATCTGCACTTTCGCAAAATGCATCTCCAGAAGCTTTCTACTTTGGGAAAATGAGCTTCAGCCGACATTAAACCGAAGCCAAACACAATCAAGTTGCATTCTCTTGAGATCCCACTTAAATAGGAACTCAGTTTAAGTATAATGTTTATAAAAAAAAAATTTTAAATTAAATTATTTAATATTTAGATACATATTTAAAAAAATATTTTTTAAATTTATAATTTTTTAAAAAAAATATTTAGATATAATTTTAATAAAAACAGAGAGATGAATAGTATAATTTTAATGAAATTTTAATTTATAAAAATATAAAATAATTTTTTGATAACGTGAATTTAAGTTTTTATAGATACTTTTTTTTAATAAATTTAAAAAATTAATTTATGAAATAAATTAAAATTAATTTATTAAAAATTAATAAATTATTTATTTAAATTTATTTAAATACTATTTTTTTAATATAAAAATATTTATATTGATAGATAAATTTTAATAAACTGTAATCTCTCTTATCTAAATGGATCCTTAGTCAGCAGTTGAAAATAAGCTTATCTATAAGCCCCAAAATATGATTTAGAAACCAAAATTCTTCTTTACTATTTATTATATGCCTCCATTAAGCTTTTTGCAACTTGACTCAAATATGACTTTCTGGAATTGTAAATTGCTAGCCAACACAATCAAGTTACTTTATTCTATCATTTCATCTTTTAAACAGACCTATTATACTGAAATCCATTTAATAAATGGACTAAGCAAATTATTTCACCCGTTTTAACCCATTTGGAAAATATTAAATAGGAGCAAGCAATCCATTTTTTTTAAAAAAAGAAAACTTAAATTCCACTTAATTTTTGAGTTATCCAAATTTTCAGGTTTGATTGTATTATATTGAGTCGGAGATCAAATTTAAAATTTTTTTAAAATAAACTCATTTAACCTACTTATTTAAATTCAAAATTTTTCAAAATAATTAATCCGGATAAACTAGATTCACCTTACTCAATCTGTTCAAAATGAATTTTTTTTTATTGAGTTCGATAAAATTTGGTCCCGTTAGCAGATTATGATTACCCTTAGTATTAAGTTATTAATCCTAGAGCAATCTTCATTTTTCTTGGCCTTTTAAAGGCGTGAACTGTGAGTGCCTAAAAAGTTTGTCTAATTTAATTGAATAATATTTTATTTATTTGTTAATAATATTTAAATTATAATATATAATAAAAATATTTTTAATAGAACAATAAATTAAATTGTTTTTTAAAATTTATTAATTTAATAAAATAATTGATAAATAACTTAAAATATAAGTTTGAATTTGCTTTTATTTGAGTGCAAAACTCCGCACATGCTCAATAAAATAGAAACTGTCACATTATTAAAGTAAAATTCACTAGTATTAATTGAAGAGGGAATTTCTGTATTAATTCCTGAAATATATATATATATATATATATATATATATATATATATATATATATATATATTAACCTTTCAAAATTTTATTTTTTTATTTTAGTCTTTTAAAGATCACTCAAAATATTTTAATCAAATTGAATATATATATTCTAAAAATTAAAATAATAGTTCACTCAAAAGTACCAAATGAATCTTATTAAACAAAACATATCACTTAAAAAAAATACACATTTGTATGTTTCTGTATAAGTAAATTAAATTTATTTATATTTTTATTAATGGAATGAAATCATAGAGATTAAAAAAAAAAAAGTAAAATGATACGATTTAATCTCGGAAAAGGTACCTACCAAACGTGGTCGGTAGAAAGTAATTTCATCCATTCATCTAAAACACATGCACACCAAACTATCAAAATCTAGCATCTTTCATCTCACAGCTGAAGTAGGAAAAAAGAGGGAGAAATTTTTTGTTTGTCATTACAACAGAAGCACCATATTGGACTTCATTTGGGATATGGAATAAGAACAAATTTAGCTATTCGTAATATAAAAAAATGAGAGCATTAGCCTCTTAAAACTGAGTTAGACCCTATTCAAGCTCAGCCACCAGTGTTGTAATGGAGTTCGCTCCCAGAATGAAAATGAAGTGACAGGTAAAAGAATGCTGATGAGAAATGTGTCTATACTTGCAGCGTGTTTATTTGCCTCGGTCAAATTTTGTTCCTCAATTTTTTTTTTCTACTTTCACCCTTATCCTAACTCAGAAACAGTGGATTAAGGAGGACTCAAAAGAAGTTTTTAAATAGAGCTGGTCTATACAAATTTAGTAGATCAAACCAATCATTAATAAACATGTAAACATATTCATACTCTTTTTTAAAGTGAAATTCATTTTTAATATGCTTACATATATATTTATGACTTATTTGATTTACCAATTTTTTGTAATTCGAGTGTACCTCTTTAATAACTTGTTCACAATTGAAGAGAAGCATATACAATCATAAATTCAATAAAAAAAGACAACATCAAAGAGGGAAGCAAAGGGAAGACAGGAAACATCAAAAATCTGAAGAAAAAAAAAGCTTATGCATTATGATTTAGCAGGGTATTTTAAATGCATGATATTATTTGACTTAAAAAATTACTTGATATGCGAACATAGAAATTGGAAAATGAAAAAAAAAATATCCAAAATGATTTTAGTCAGATTTTCTAACAAATGCCCGGGAATATGGAGAAGCAATGCTAACTATTTATCAGGCTTGTCAAAGACAGCTGCAACACAATGTGATCTTGAGTCATGTTATAGCTCTCTGACAACTTCTATCCTTTTAAAAAAATCTCCTTTCGCAAAATAAAATGTATTGGGATTTTGACATTTCACGACTCCTGCCAACCTCACTGTTAGCTCCTGTTGAAATGAAGCAAAGGTTTTTCAAAATCTTCTACGCAAGCATGGAGAAAGAAAGTCATCAAATGAAAATTGATTCAGCAACGCCATCATAGGATCAAGCAGAAGAGGGGCATACAAGCAGGCTTGGTCTTAAAAAGATCAATCCACAGAGATCAACTTGGAAAAGAAAAATAATTTGGATCTGGTTAAGCTATGATAGGGTTGAAAAAAGACACTTTTTTCTAGGGTGACTATAGCAAGAAGCTGAACTTATTTAGTAGCCCATAACCATAGCAAGCATATTTGATAAACATCTCATGTAAAAGTGACAAGAATAATCACTAACCAATAGCAAAGCCTTCAATATCCAACTGGAGAAAAGTAAGATTGGATACCAAAAACAATGAAGAGGATTCCACCAGAGAGTGCAACCTGCAAATATGAAGCACAACTTTTGTATGACATATATGCACATATTAATACTACACCCGTCATACAGGGCTGGGTTACACTATCTTACTCAAAATGGTTGTTCTACTAGTGATTTTAGTGAGGAAGTTTGCCTATCTATTGCTTCCTCTTCATTGTCATCTATCTAATAAAGCTAGCAGACTAAGCATGAAAAACCCCAGATTCGATGTCAGGAAAAAGAATATTGGGTTCAAATGAAAAGTTAATCTAAGTCAAAAGGAGAAAGCAACAGATGGACAACATATAACACTGTCAACCTTGTGTGAATAAAGCAAAGCTGGAGGATGTAATTTCCATATGCAAGGACAATAAACAGAATAAAAATGTATTACTATTTTTTCAGATATCTGGGATGCCAGGCTCTTTCCTCCAACAACAGCAGCAGTAGTGCATAATGCTTGTCCTCTGCAAAACATCATTAAGAAATAAAGTCCTTTAAAGAAATTGCTGGACCTTAGGCAGAACAGACGCATCCAACAGCCATTTTTATGCCTCTAGAGAAGCACAGTAATTCTAATAGTATGCGTGCCCCCACACACACGTGTTCATAAAATTCCAACAAAATAATTACTTGAGTAAAATGTGCCACCATGGGCAACCTAAGTGAATTAGCCAAAAATTCCACAGAAATATGTTGACTCTAATTGACAGAGAAGGATAAATAGTCAAAACTTACAGAATCCCTCCAAGAACAACACCAAATGGGTTCTCATCTGCAGCCAAACCAATGGTAGCAAGCTGAAACAGAATAAAGTTATGCTTAGTGAAGTGATGATGTCTTTGATCATGAAAGTTATGCAGAAAAAATAATCTTCTCTAACTATGCTTACCTGGCTCTTGTCACCCCATTCACCAAAAAAAGTGATAGAAAATGCCTGCAGAATGGACATGATAAAGGGAGTTGGATGTTAGCTAAGTTCAGTGGTTTGTAGAATACTCTATATAGTGATAAAATTACCTATTACCTTTAAAAAGGTGGGGGAGAAAAACTGAGAGAATAATGGTCGTTTATGCTTTTTCAAATCATCATCAACCTGGGAATGAGGACATCAAATGTACATTATTCAGTCTCAAAAAACCAAGTATATTGTATCTGAGAAATCTATTTTAAAACTAATCACTTATTTATTGAAAAGAAGTAGCGGAATCCTTATTCCAGCTTCTAAACAGACCCATTCATCAGTTTAGCATGGATACTGCAACCAGAGAAGCTGACTAAGTATTTCTTCACTGCCAATAACACAATTTATCTCACCTCTGAACACAGAATGAGAGAAGAGAAAATACATTCTTTACAAAGACTTTGAGCTTGTTGATGATTCCCTCAAGTACAATATGAAGGAGTTATCATAATTGATAATTTGGTATTAAAGCTTTTCCTGCATCACTTCATGTGCCTTATTAAATGTTTGAATGTTTCTATAGTGCATGATATGTAGTCTTGTTTAATAGGATTCTTCCCTGGTTGCTGTTCTAGTAGTAATAAGGATTTTTCCCAAGGATCCTTAATCAACTGAAAATAACCAAAACTAAACAGAATATCTGCTATAAAAAAAGTAGCATATGATAATACCATGCATGGTCAAACAGGTAGAATAGTTTAAAGCATGGTCAAAAGCAACGGTGAAACATGACAGGGTAGAGAGAGGATGAAGGCCAGACACATTTTAATAGACTGCTATTATTGTCATACCTTATTGCTATCTTTTGAAACTCCACCGTTAGCCTTCAAATCCTCATCCTGATTAGAAAACAAGAGTGATGTCAAGAAAATAATAAAAAATATTTGACTTAAAAAGAAGATATCAAATAGAAGTGAAAAACCAACCAATTTCGCTTCAACTTCAGCCAATTCTTCAGCCTCCCTGTCCAATGAAATCATTAACCATACAGTACACAGAGAATATCTATGAGATGAGAACTGACATTCATAAGAAAAAAAATCAGCAAGTGAATGTCAGAGAAATTTAAATCGTTACCCTTCTCCAAATATTGCTTCTTTCAAGGACCAAAGACCAAACCCAAGGAACAACAATGTAGTAATGTGATGAGTCCATTTGCGAGAGATCTGCAGAAATACATGAAGATCACTATGGACAGAAACCAAAGGGGGGAAGAAAAGCAACATAGCTAAACAAGAGTGAGTTTGTAACATGAACTTCATGTAGATAAATTCACTTAACCCTACATGCGTGTTCTCTAATTAGACCAACCACATAGTAGGGGGATATCTAGGATGCATTATTACCAATATTAACAGCTCTAAATATCTGATTAACTTAAGACAGCAATAGTACATGATACTAGATTATGATGTAGTTATCAGTTCTTACAGCACAACTTAGCTTTGACAATTATCCTGGATGAAATAACAGATAGGCATATTCAATGGGCAGCAATCCTCAGTAAATTGTTCCCCAGTAGAATTTCTGTTATTGCCGAGCCCATCAGATTGAATTTAGTCTGGTTAATGGCCCAATACTGACCAGATCAATGGAACTTCTCTAATAATCAACCAAATTTTGGTTAAGGTCAAAAGACACATAAAATTTAACTTAATGTCAGGCAATCATTTTGGCCATGTCGAAATATCAAATTATGTTGTACAATTTCAAACAAATACACTGATCTGATTATTCCTTTGAACAGAGACTATATTCAGTTGTTTCAGTTTTTCAGATGTCAGATTATTCATCCAATGAATTTTCCATTTAGATGATTGTTTATATTTTGTCTATATAAAAATAATTTTCTTTCATGGATTAAAAGCCTCTCTAATCCATTCAAGCTAAATACATGCAACATAATGGCGAATGCCAGGAAAACAGCTCCACAAAGGTCTAAGAATGAAGGCACAACAATGAGAATTGTGAAGTTCCTCTAGCAATATAGAATGCTTACCAGATTTGGAGCAGCCCAGCCAACAAGAGCAGACAGAATGGTCATCACCTAGAAATTGCAAATTTTTCAATGAAGAATGAAACTAAAATAGAAAATTAAAATCTTAAAAGCAACTGATCTAATTCAAAACAGAACAAATAGTAAATAACCAAATAAGTGGAAGAACATATTCTTACAATTAAAGCTGATAGGCAACCCGATAAGACAAGCCTTCTGGGGTGACGCATGGCCAGGATCTTGACATATGCATCATGAGATCAGATAGTTAGCTATGATTTCTACTCCCAAGAGTCAAACCATACAGAAAAATTTTGAGGGCATTTCTCTTTCGTCAGGAACTATGTAATGAAGTAATAGATGTCATTGAACATTTCAAACGCAATTCATAAAAGACCACTTCCTCATTTTTTTAGTTTTTCTGCATAGTGCAGCAACGGAAATAGTAGTATGTAAAGGCAACATGGAGCTCTTAATAGGAAACACGGCTCATTCCCCAAATTCACAATAAATCTCGGTTACAAAACTATTTCTAAAGCTTCATGCAGTACCCTGATTAAATTTCAACCAATAGACTCAGAGTAGAAAATGTTGACCAAATAAATAAATAAAGCAAAGCAATATCTGAGGGAGTTCCAGTCGATATCACAATAATCCCCTTCACATATAGGCCCATGGAATCCGACCCATTAATCTGGAGTATCTGGCCGTTATATCTTTCCCGCCGCTTTTAAAGAGAAAGTTGTCTTGCATCATACTTTCAAGAATTGTAATGTAAGAAGACAATTCTTGGAATCTCAGACTATTGGCCAAAGTTTTCTGATTCCCGCATAGATACTATTTCTAGCAAGAAAAAATTATTTCTAAATATAGACTAACCGCGGCTGCGAAAAATGTTTTATCCCCGATCTCAGAGAGCACAGTCATGGCCAGCGACTTGGTGAATCCCTAATCAAACAATAAGAGACTCGTGAAAATACAGAAAGCAAATGCAAAACAAAACGAAAAAAGAAAAAAAAAAATTCTTGAATTGAAAGAAGAATCACCTGAACGACAGAGCTCATCCTCGCTGAATGAGGAATAACAGCGAAGACGAAGTAGAAATGGCAGAAATGTTAGAGAGAGAGCAGAGGAGAGGGACTTTTAGAGCCAAAGTGAAGCCTCTGCCTCCCTCTCTTTCCGGCTTCTTCACACCACTATTGGGGACTGTGGTAGCTGAACCAGCTGGTCGTTGAATTTCTGGAATTGGTTGCCGTGAAGATAACAAATGCCGCGAGCGCGCGTGCTTGGGCGTGTGGGCACGTGGTAGCTTGCCTTTTTTATGGCTGCTATCATTCAATGTCATTCAATTCCCAGGAAGATGCCTCTTCCGTCGTGTTCCAGGAACCCACGGTTTTTTATTCGGAAGATGCCTTTTATATTTTCCCTTAATCCAAACATTTAAAGTTTTTTATTTTAAAAATTTTTTGGCCATATTCCTTGCCTGTTTTTTCTTAGCAGATATGGGTTAAAAAATATTATTTACACTGTTTAATTAATTTTTAAAATTTATAAGTGTCCCTTCACCAAAGTATATAATTTTTTTATTTTTTTTATTGTAAATATAAGACATAAAAAAAATTAAACTCATACTCACTAATATTTTAATAAAAAAATATTATTTGAATCAAAATTTATTAGTCAAAAAATTATATAATTGGCAAACATCATCTCAGTGAATTTTATAAAAATTATAGTGTATCTCTAACTTTTGTTTTTAGCTTAGCTTAATTAGACAAAAAATACATAATTTGTATAACGTATTCTTCATCTTGTATCAATTTTAATTTAATAGAAAGTTTAACACTGAAGGGATTTAAAAAAAAAACATCAGAGGAGTTCTTTTTTTAATGCTATTTTTTATGGTATAAATTTTTAATAATATTTATAAATTACTTATTAAATAAAATTATTAGTATTCAAAATCAAATCTATACTTTTACAAATAAAGTGCTCTTACTAAATTAACTAGTTTTGTAATTATAATGGTTAGAGGAGTTATCTCATTAAGAATAATTAAAAGTATTTAAATTTAATTATGGAAATTTTTCTAAAGCTAATGTTTCATAATTGACATTGGCGTTGGTCCAAAGGCACTTTCAAACGTAATAATTGTGTCTTGGAAATTGTGAATGGCATAGAACTTTGGGGAGACATCTTGAACAAAATTGTACATATAATTGAATTAAAATTTAAATGTAAAAATTTTAAATTGTTGAAGAAAAAAATTTAATAATATTATTATTAATGTCTCTGACAAATTAATAATAATTTAATTTTTCCCTATCAAATTCAGATTTACCAGCTCTAATAAATGATCAAGCATCCTAAAAGTTGGTCATGTGGCAGATTCTGCCATAAATGTGGACAATTAGTAGATCGAAGTGATCAATTTGCTCCTTTCAAAATATATTTTTCAAGATTAAGGTATTTTTTAATTAATTTA
Organism: Gleditsia sinensis; assembly: GCA_037074535.1. NCBI lineage: Eukaryota > Viridiplantae > Streptophyta > Magnoliopsida > Fabales > Fabaceae > Gleditsia > Gleditsia sinensis. The sequence continues at coordinate 11,158,577 of CM073471.1, forward strand.
TATATCAAATTAAATTATTATCAAATGATTTTTAAAATGTATTTTTTACATTAACTTTGTATATTTAAAAATATAAATTATTTTAAATATTAGTCTGAATATTTAAATTTGAATAAACAAGTTAAAGAGTATAATCTAACCATTCTAAATCATATTGAAATAACAAAAATTATGGTATATGGATTTACAAAATTGTTATGTTAAATTGGTGCTTGGCCATTGGAGCTCTTTTTTTTTTTTGGAAAAGCAAAATGCTATTATTTATATATCAAGCATCAAAGTCAATAAATAAAAGGCAAAAATAAAATAAATAATTTTTGCAACTTTTTTTTTAAAAAATTAAGTACTATAATTAAAAAAAATAAAAAGATAATATACTTGTTAAATTATGATTTATCAAATATTATATTTTAATATTTTATATATACGATTAATTTAATATAAAAAATATTATTAAAAAGACAACAAACTTTTTAATATTCTCTAAAAGTTAATTAATTTTAATTTTTTTCAATTCAATCACACAAACCTTTGTTGTAAATTTGATCTTCTAGTTATATTTGAATTCAATAATGTAAATTTAGATTAAAAAAATATACAAAATTTTGACACTCCAAAACATCTAAGAAAAGATAAAAAATCTTTAAAAAAAAAAACTCTTAAAAAAAAGAAGAACAAGCAAGTGCAATTGGGCTGTTAGGAAAAGGTGGGTAATTGGCTTTTGATTATCAAACCCTAGTTCAGAATAGTTTATGGGCTAGTTTTGGGCCACCCAAGCAATTTTAAGACCCAAAGTAAATGAAACAAAAATAACATCTTAAACAAGTCCCAAAAAAACAAAAGGTTACACGTTACGTTTTGTTTGGTACGCATAAATGGAAGGATGGAATGAGAATATGGATTCCCATTTCATCGCTTGGCATGTTTGGTTGACAGCATCTCATTACACAGGGAATTGTGATTCCTTTATGCAAGGCAATATGTATTCCGACTCAAAAGCAAGGGAAACGAGCACAAGGCGTGGGAATGCAGTATGAAAAGACTGAAACACCCCTCTCTACCTTACTTTCTTTGTCTGACTCTCCCTCATTTTCGTGGAATCTCAGCTTTGTTCCTCCTGCTTCCATCTCTCGCCTTCTGCTTGCCTCTCTCAGCTCGGCCTTCTGCTTCCCTCTCTCCCTCTCTCAGCCTCCTGCTTCGTTCTTCCTACTTCTGTCTTTCGCTCTCTCGGCCTCTTGCTTCGTTTTGTCTCTCCCTTTCTCGGCCTCCTGCTTAGCTGGTTCAAGAATTCCTGCTTGTTGTTGAGATCGAAGATGGAGAAGAGGCTAAGGGCCATTCATAGGGAGATTGTTGAGCCTTTCTACGACAAGAAAGATGCTGCTAAGCTTGAAGCCCAAACGGCTGCCCTTGTCGCACCTAAGCTTCCCATTCGCGACCCATCAAAAATTTCCATGGACGCAGACGCTTCTACCTCTGCACCAACACTGACTGCCAATATGGGTATCATCTCTTCTCTTTGCTTAACTCGACCCACTCTCTGTTTTGTGTTAAATATATACATATGGGTGATTAATTGTGTCTTTAATTTTGTGAAAGTTGATGAAGGCTTCTAATTTTTTGGTGGGTTTTGTGAAAATTGTTATTTTATGTTTTAAAAGCTATTAATTGGAGTCAAACTAATCAGGTATAAACTAGAGTTGTTCTTAATACTATACGAGACTGGAGTTGATTTTGTGTATAAATGCTAGCCTGAAATTGAGTCTATTGAAAATTTATTCACAAATTCCTAATGAGCTAATTGGTCAACTGCTCTCATATGATAAGCAGAACCTTGTTTCTGAGTAGGTCTTCCCTTACCCTGCTTACCATTCCACACTAGTTGTGATCTGGCCATCTAAGTTAACATTATTTGCTGTAAAATGCTAGTGTAGTTGATATGTTAAATTATTTAGTGCAAACGATGTGTTGTATAGTAAAAATTTGAAATTAAAGATATTTCCTAAAAAATTTCTTTTCCATCATTTAGAGGCCACGAAATAGAATATGGATTCCGGGAATAAAACAAGGGGAATGTGTCATTTCCATGTTTGCTTTAACTTTTAGAAAAATGTTTCATGGGAATATATATATTGTCATATATTTCCATGGAATATCTTTTGTGAAGTCAAAAGACATTATTAGTCTCTTATCTTACTGACAATGCATGTTATGTAATTCAGTAGCTGAACTAAGAACAAGTCTGTACTTGATCCCCAATTGTATTGTATTGTGCTTGTCATTACCTATTAAGTTGCCTATTTTAGGTCCTAATGGCTTATCATTATTTTCTTCATATCTTTTTGTTAGGTTGTGTGTTTGAATTGCACTGCTATTCTGGTCATCAAGGATTGAAGTCTCAGAGTCATGAGCGTCTTTAAAAGTGCACAGCATATCTGTTTTAGTTTTTTTCAAATTTTAGTAGGAGCTGTAATAATTGACTGCTTAAGATTATGTTCTTGATGTGATGGTTTTGGTATTTGCTTTTGTAGGTTGTGGTGGGCTAGTTAAGAGTTGCTGTTTGTTACCCATGATTCTCAAGAATATTCAGATCTTTTACTTTATGTCAGGCCTTTTATTTACTATACTTTTTTTAAGACTAGTTTTTATTTATCAGACTAGATATTGAGGAATGACACGATTTTTGTTAGGAGGCGCGGTTAATGTCAATGCTTCTGGAGAAGGGCAGGATATTAAATATGACTTGGAAGTACTAACCCCCTTGGTATCATAGTTGCAATGCTTTTTTTTTTTTGTTTCCTTCTTAAATATGACTTGGAAGTACTTTTGTCTATGTATCTATAAATTTATTGAAAATATTACCAAACACATGTGTATCGTCACTGCCCTGTTTCTATCAAAGGATATGGTGAATGCCAAAATATAGGAATGTGAAGTTAAGGACATCATTGAATCAAGACGATGTTAGTAGATAAAAAAATTGAAACGAAAGATAAGTTTAAAGACAGAAACAACAAGTTTATTTTAAATTATAGGCTACTTATTATTGATAAATAAAATAAAAAATAATATTTAAATTATTTTTAAATTTTATTAATATTTTTTAATAAAAATAAAATATTATTAATTATTTTTGTATTTATATTATTTTTAAATAATTTTTTAAATTCAAATAATATTATTTTATTATTTTTATACTTTAAAAATATTTTTATCTTTTTGTCAGTTTTTTATTCTATTTTTTTCTATTATATATCAAACGTAATTTTTTTTTATAATATTTTATTTCATTTTATTTTATTTTATTCTCAATTTTTTTATATTTATTTTTTATCATCAATCAAACCATACCTTAAGATTTAGTGTGTGCTGATTCACATGGTAGCGAAGCTTTCGGAGAAGAGGCCTTAACCATGACTGGATGAGCAATCCACCAAGAGATTGAAGAGTTTGTTGACAGAGGAAGCGAGACCTTGAGTGACGGTGAGTTGAAGGAGTAGCAGGAGTCCTTCCTGATGTTTTCGGAGTGTGGTGGATCTGGATTTAAGCCCAATGGTCCCTCAGTCTTTCTGACTTTCAGGCCTTGGACCTTCGGCTGGATCTCTTAGGCTTTGCAAGTCCCCAAAACAAAACGTTACACCATACGGTCACTTGTATTTTAATTGTATTATAAAAAAAATTTAAATATGACATATATAAAAATATCAATTTTTTTATAAAAAAAAATAGTAATTAAATAATATTTTTTTAAAAAAAAGCCAAACTCTAAGGAGTGACAGACACTGAAATCACTGTAAAACGAAGTGCGAAGCAGATGATTGCTTAGTAATGATAACAACTACATGACTTCAAGGATTCAGCCCCACTTTTTGTCCCACAAATCTGCAACATGCTTGTAGGTCGCAATCCCCTAATCATCGTTTTTCCTTTAGCCCCATGTCTTGTAATTGGTCTGAAAATTGATCAAGCAAAACCAAAGACGGACAATTGGGTGCTTATATAAAACTAGTCAAAAAGATAAGGATTTCATGAAAAAGATGTCTCTCAAGCATCATTCCACACTAGCCACGCTTATTCCCATAACTCCCATTTTTAATTCCCCTAATCAACTTCCCATAAAGCCAAAGTTTTCATTACAAACCCCCTTTCGGCTTTCCCAAGAAAATCGCTGTTTAGTAATAGTAGTAACTAAAGAATCAATCACAGATTAACCAGAAAATGCAAAGGTTATGAACGCTTCTTTCTTTTGCTTTGCTTTAATTAGCTTTGTTATCTTCCCCAGTGAGCTTGACGTGAATCGCTGTAAATGCCTCCACTGGTCCCCTTTCCTTCCTAAATAAAACCCCACGTTCTCTTCTTGCTCTCTCATTTCACTTTCTGGTTTTCATGGCAGAATCAAAGGGTCCTTTGTTTATCGCTTTCTTCTTCTTCTGGTTCTTCTCTGCTTCCACATTAGGCCACTCTCGGAGTATACCCCAGAGCTCGAAGACCACTGTACTTGATGTCACTGCTTCCATTCAAAAAACGCAGAAAGTTCTCTCCTTTAAGCAGCAAGAAGCTTCAATGAACCAGCAGCAACTGAGCTCTTCACCTTCGTCTTCGTCTTCCCTCACTCTGCAACTGCATTCTCGAGCTTCTATTAAGAAACCTTCACACGGGGATTACAAGTCTCTTACCTTAGCTCGACTAGAGCGCGACTCGGCCCGAGTCAGATCCTTAATCGCTCGTTTAGATCTAGCTTTAAAAGGCGTTGCTCCATCAGATCTTCACCCGGCTGATAATGGCAACGAGTTCCAGTATGGGGTTGAGGAAATGCAGGTTCCCATTATCTCCGGATCAAGTCAAGGAAGCGGTGAGTACTTCTCACGAGTCGGAATCGGCAAGCCGCCGAGTCAAGCTTATATGGTTCTCGACACTGGCAGCGACGTCAGCTGGATTCAATGTGCACCGTGCGCCGATTGCTACCAGCAAGCTGACCCCATTTTTGAGCCAGCTTCATCGGCTTCGTACTCGCCGCTCTCGTGTGAAACTCCTCAATGCAAATCCCTGGACTTATCAGAGTGCCGCAATAACACCTGCCTCTACGAGGTGTCCTACGGTGACGGATCCTACACCGTCGGCGATTTCGTGACGGAGACGGTTACCCTCGGCTCGGCTTCAGTTCGCAACATAGCCATCGGCTGCGGCCACAATAATGAAGGCTTGTTCGTCGGCGCAGCCGGCTTGCTCGGTCTGGGCGGTGGCTCGCTGGCTTTTCCGGCCCAGCTCAATGCATCGTCGATCTCTTACTGTCTCGTGGACCGTGACTCAGACTCGGCCTCGACCCTCGAGTTCGACTCACCGTTGCCTCCTAACGCTGTTACTGCTCCGTTACGCCGTAACCCGGAACTCGACACGTTCTACTATCTCGGCTTGACGGGACTCAGCGTCGGGGGCGAGTTGCTTCCGATTCCCGAGTCAAGATTCCAGGCAGACACCTCCGGAACCGGCGGGGTAATCGTCGACTCAGGCACGGCTATAACTCGGTTGCCGAGCGACGTGTACAACTCGCTACGTGACGCGTTCGTGAAGGGAACAAAAGGGTTGCCATCTGCAAACAGCGTGGCTTTGTTTGACACGTGTTACGACCTGTCCTCGAAGAACAGCGTGGATGTACCAACGGTCTCGTTTCACTTCCCGGAGGAGGGAGAGTTACCGTTACCGGCAAAGAACTACCTGATACCGGTTGACTCAAACGGCACGTTTTGCTTTGCGTTCGCGCCCACCACCTCGGCGTTGTCGATCATAGGCAACGTTCAGCAGCAGGGGACACGTGTCGGTTTCGATCTCGCTAACTCCCTCGTTGGATTCTCTGCCAATAGCTGCTAGTCGTAGAAACTTTGTTTTGTTTATTACTTTATATTGATTGACTGTTTTACCCCGGGTTAAGTGGAATTTTTACGATATTGTATGCGTGGTGTATGTGTGGGCCCATTCGGATAAGGTTGTAATGTGGTGGGACCAGCTGAATGGCGCTATAATAGTAACGGTTTCTGTGTCACGATGGTAAAATACTTTAATTAAATGGAAGGGTTGGTGTAACGGTTACGATGATGCTAGGATGGGATACGGGAGGGCCTAGTCAATCTCGGTGTTCCAATCCGTCTGGACCAACCAGAACGGCTTTAATCTTTTAGTTCTTTATCTAATTTGCCTTGCCTTCACCGTCAGCAGGAACCGCAGCCATAGTGATATGTAAGGCGAAGGTGGCCACCAAAATTCTTGACTTTATTTCAGCCATCACGGTTAGTCGTTGAATTGGGTTGGGCTGAGTGGAGTTTTTAATTCAACCTACATTATGCCAATTGGATTACGTCGAGTTGGTAGGTTAATATTTTTTTAAATTTTCATTTTGTTAAAAATAAAATATTCAACCAAAACAAAAATATAATGTTTTAAATTAAAATTATTCTTTGACAATATCGAATAATAAATCTTAAGACAAATAAATGAATTGACATAATTTGAAAGAATAAAATAACGCCTAACACTAACATAACATGTGTGATAAAATATCATCATAATTGATTCACCTAATTTTTATTTTGCTTATAAAATTTAAATTTAATTTTTTTGAATAATTTATAAATATCACTATAAATTTTTATTAAAATTTGTGATATTTTCTGATTTTAAAATTTTAACTTACAACTGAATTCACGATTAACGAGGTGAAACAATTTTAACCTAACTCAACTTAATAAACAATTTTAATCACAAATGACCTATAATGCAATTTGAGTATTTGTTCTCTTCTACCCTTAGCGTTATAAAGAAAACTAGTTTTAATGATAGATTTTTAATAATAATAAAAAACGACAGTTTTTAACTGTTACTAAATAATAACAATTACATAAAAAGCTGTAAGTAAAATTAGAAACAACGACAGTTTTAAAAAACTCTTTGTTATTTCCTTTCAATTCATCTCGAGACCTTGTTTTCCATTTTTCTTGTTTCTATCTCATATTCTTTTCTTCTTTTTTTTTTTTTTTGTAGTTTTACATTGGTTGTGTGAATGGTGAAAACCTTGAGTAGTAATCATTTGATGCGCTCTTTTTTTGCATCGAAGGTGACCGCTCTTCTCTCTTGCTTCTTCTGCATCTACCGTCGCTTTCGTTCTTGCAAGGAAGGCCGGTACTAGTGCTGCCTCGGCCTTGATCAATAAAATCTGAAATAGGACTTGTTTTGTTTTTTTTTTTTTTTGCGAAATTCATTATTTGTAACCTTTTTTAGTTTCTATCCAATTCAAATCTTAGATCTTCAGTTTATTTCTCTAGGATTCTGGGTCTAATCTTTGGTTTTGAATTTGATATGATTTTGTTCGTCAAGCAGAAGAAAAATCAGAGTGAAAATGATGGAACAACTAGATTGATTTCATTTTTATTATTAATAAACAAAATAAAAAACAATGTTACTCATCAAACATGGACTTTTATTAGAAAAAATAAAGTATAATTTAACAATTATTTTTTAATTATCCTTAAACTATAATTTAACTATTTTTTAAAATTATTGTTAAGACATTGACTCCGCGATAGTTCATACAGCTACCGTTAAATGATTTAAACACAATTAAAATCATAACTCAAATAATTTTAAAACTATATGCGTTTAGTTTGATGGAATAAAAAGAAATCTAAGATGAAAAATAAAATTTTATTGTTTAATTTGATAAAAAAAGTAATTCTTTTTCATAATGAATGGAATTCAAAATTCTATCATAAATTAATGTTAATTTTATATTTTTTTATTAAAATAATTTAATTTAATTATTAAAAAAATTAATTTGATTATATTTATAAAAATTAATTAATATTAAAATTAATTTAATTATTTTATATTAAAATTAATTTAATTATTTTGTTTATTTTATTTTTCTATTCTTTTAATTTTTATTAATCAAATAATAAAATATTATATTACCTAATTTTTTTATCGCATATTAAATAATAAGATAATAATATTTTATTATTTTTTTTATTATTTATTTTTTTTATTTGATTAAAATTTATTTCATTCAATCAAATGGCCTTTAAATTTTTTATAAGTTTTGAGGCCCTTTGACAATTAGAAGATATTCCAAATTCAAATAATTTATATATAGGTTAAAATATTGATTTCCTTCCTTGAGGTTTCTTTTGAAATTTAATTTAATTTATAAAATATTTTTTTAACTCAAATTCGTCCTTAAAATTTTAAAAACGTTAGTTTTTCGTCCTTTAAAATTAACAAGGTCAAATTTATACGCAAAAAAATTTTACATGACGTTTCTGCATGATTACGCACCACCATTATTTAATACGGGATCCAACTTTGGGTGGCTACATGGTATTTACCACACTCACCCACGACCCCTTGCAATGAATTGGATTGTATTCTGGGGATTTAAAATCCAACTTTGATAGTTTCGAGACCTTAGGGGTGAGACGGTCAAATACTCATGGAATTATTTAATTCAACCGGTTATTATTAAAATTTAAAAATTAATTTTTAAATTTAAAGTACGTTTAATATAATTTATTTAATTTAATTAAATATTTTTAATAAATAAATTTATTTAAATAATTTAAATTAATTAAAATGTTAAAAATTATACATTAATTTAAGTATTTATAAATTTTTAATTAATTTATAAATTATTTTTATCAAATAAAATCTATTAAAATTTTAAATCATATCAATTTAAATTTAAATTTAAAAAAATATTTGACTTATTTGAATTAATTTAAATTTATTTTAAAATTTTATTTGTACAAATTCGAGAGCAAGATTTGTCCGAATTGTTTTTAACTGAATTCAAATGATTTTAATTGATTTAACCAAATTATATGCACTGTTTATGTGTACATTGAAGAGTGAAGAGATTACGAATATATCTGACAAGTCAAATAAATTAATTTATAGTGTATTTGACTAGTTTATAAGTTTGTTTGACTAAGAGTATGTTTGGCAAGTCATTTCAGCTAACTTATAGCGTATTTGACTAACTTATAAGTTTATTTGACCAAATTAGAGGTGTTTGGTAAATAAGCTTATTTGAGTAGCTTATAACGTATTTTCATACGCTACTTTAAGTAGCGTATAGCTATTAGCTTATAGCTTTTATAATTTTATCCATTTTTTATCCTTATTATTTTATTTAAATTTCAATATTATCTTACTCATAATTTTTTACGCTATTTATTAATTTTCAGGTTTCTTTTGAGTACTTTTCTTTCTCAAATACTAACGAAAGACAATTACAGAACAAAAAAGAGAAAGAGACAGATTACTAACAGGTTTTTTTCTTATTTCTTCTCAATTTCTCTTGCATCAATTTATGCAATTTCGCACTGCCTAATTTATATAAAATATTCGATAATTTGCATCGCTCCTTACCTCAATTCCTGTAGAATTGTGCCTGTACTCACTATGCAAAAATCATAATAAGTAATTATGTTCTCGGTTAAAGGCGACCTATAGACAGTATGCCCTATTTCGTGTCTACAAGAAAAAAAGAAAAAAATTGGAAAACTTCCATGGAGCTCGATTCCATGGAGCTCGACAGGTACAATGCAACAGAAGAGATGGGGTGGGATATTGCAAGCAGCAACCGGCAAATCCTCAACCTGCTGCTGAAAGTGGCCCTGTGGGGAGTACGCCAGGACGAAGACGAGGAAAAGGGGCCAGAGTTGGAGAAGCCAAAGACGAGGAAGATTTGTAAATAAGCGAAGGAGGAGGAGGCGAGGAAGATTTGAAGGAGTGATTTCATGCCTGGATTTTCAGAGAGCGTGAGGTGGGAGGACCTTAGGCATTGCCCAAAGGAGTTGACCCAATACTTCAAAAACAAATAGACCCCCTTTTTGTGTCTCCTCTTAATGGGTTTATGGCTGTTTGAATCTGAATTTTTTCCCACCTAATAATTGACACCGTTTCTAGTTTATAGATTTAAGCTTAATGCCTTGTGACAAATTGAGTTTAGAGTTTAATTTTATGAGGGTGTCTATATGTCTTTTACATTTTTGTGGGTTTTGCTATGGCTTTGAATTTGCTGATGTACACGTTGGGTTTCTTGAAAATGCTTTGGATAATAGGACCAATAAAGGATTGAAGCAATATGCACATACATTAGGACGAATAATGAATTTTCATAGGCAGACTATAAAAAATTAGAGATGCAAGAAATAGGCATCCCTTAGGTTTGGAGCTTCATATCCTGCAATACAAGTTGTACATATGTGAGTATGGGAAAGAAAAAACAAAGCATTTTGGTTAAGCTTTAGCTGATAGAAGACTTCAAAGTGGATGATATGAAAGTTGTTTTGTACACGCATGAGTCCCCTTGCTGTGCTGTATGTTAGAATTAGCATAATGAAGTTGTTTTTCTATATATTTACAAAAATGGAATTTTGGTGTTGTTGTTGTCTAAAAACAGAGCATTTTGGTTAAGCTTTAGCTGATAGAAGACTTCAAAGTGAATGATATGAAAGTTGTTTTGTACACGCATGAGTCCCCCTGCTGTGCTGTATGTTGGAATTAGCATAATGAAGTTGTTTTTCTATATATTTACAAAAGTAGAATTTTGGTGTTGTTTTTGTCTAAAAACAGAGCATTTTGGTTAAGCTTTAGCTTATAGAAGACTTCAAAGTGGATGATATGAAAGTTGTTTTGTACACGCATGAGTCCCCCTGCTATGCTGTATGTTGGAATTAGCATAATAAAGTTGTTTTTCTATATATTTACAAAAATGAAATTTTGGTGGTGTTGTTGTCTAACACAATAACATATCATTAATTATTGAGGCAAATGAATCATGTTATTCTTTGTTTTGTCCTATCTGTCTAGGATATTGTGATGAAACATTGACGACATTTTAAAAGATAAAATATGAAATTGTAATCAATAAAAGTTCAACTTACGACAAAAGTAAAACACAAAGTTAATGTGGCTAAGTTACATATATGTGGCTATATGTCCCTTCAACATGAGATGCTTAAATATCTTTAGTTTCTTTACAGGTATGCATTCTTTTTCCTATTATATGTTATATGAAAGCTGCAAAATCCTCTCTACAAAACGAACCCTTCAATAGCTCCATTGTGAATGCGATACTTATTTATAGTTTAATTAATTATAGACCATTTTTGTTCATGTAGGGATCTCTCTTTTAATAAGGGCTGACAGGAACAATTCCAGAAGAAATTGGGGATTTGAAGAAGCTTCAAACCCTGTAAGGAAGACATGTTATATTTTTGCATTTATACATAAATTTTTTCATTACGGTAAATTTGTAAGACTAATTATTTTTCTTGATAAATTTGTAAGATGGCCTCAACTAATGATAATATGGAGGGAGGGATCAATTTTAGATGGTCAGATGAGTATGAAAAGATTTTTTGCGAACTTTGTATCAAGTTCATTAGAAAAAATGGGCGTGTATCATTTAAATGGAAGGAGATTAACCAAGAGTTTGAAGATATCATCAAACGAAGATGTTTATATAAAACTTTGAAGAATAAATATGATGCAATGAAGAGAGATTGGCGCACTTGGAGGTTTTTGAAGTTCGGGGAAACTGGCTTAGGGTGGGATCTTGTTACGGGAAAGCTTAATTGTTCAGAGGAGTGGTGGGATAAAAAAATTAAGGTTAGTTTGTTTTTTATACTTCTACAATTAATTTATAATGAAGTAATAATATATTTTATTTAATAATTAATTATCTTTTCTTGTAGGAGAAACCCGAGACTAAAAAGTTTCGTAATAAATCAATAGATTCTTCACTTGAGGAATTATGGGCCCAATTGTTTGAAGACAATTATGCAACTGGGGCCAATGTTGAACATTCATTTTGGCATAATTTCACGCGTGAGTTTAGCAATAGCCAAATACCTAATCAAGGTGATGGTGGTACCTAAATACCTAGTCAAGGTGATGGTGGTCCCCAAATATCTAGCCAAGGTGATGGTACCAATAAAACTACACAAACCCAAAAGATGACTAACAAGCCCAATAAGGGGAAGCGTAAAAGGAGACAATCAGGGGGAGCGGCAAAGTTAAGCAGTCAAATAGATACCTTGGTGTCAAATTCTAATATGGCATTGGAAATAATGAAATCAGATGGTAGTGTGAGTAATTACAATAATGCTACTTCTACCATTAATACAGCATTAAGTCTCATCAATCAAATGGTTACTGAATTTCATTTGGAAAAGGGTAGTGAATTGTGGTGCTTTGCTATTTGTTTGATTGAGAATGAAGTAAGACGTGAGATTTTTATGAAGTTGGAGGATGATGCTTCCAGGAAAACTTGGTTGATGTATATGCATGCCAAAGAAAAGTGAATGTTCACTTTATTTAGTTATTTTAATTTTTAATTTTTATTATAATTTTAATATACATGTATTCATAACTTTAATGGAGATGTATTTAAAACTTTTATGAGTATTATTTATATGAATAATGAGATTTGCATTATGTCTTTTGGTTTATATTTGTGAATCTTTTAAATATATGTTTCACTAGGTACATCATGGATATTGAAAGAGAAAAAAAGAGAAGAAAATATGCACCTTATTGGAATATAACATCGTGTGCAACAGGTGCAATAGCTACATATTACTATAAATATATTTACAAAGAATCATGTATGACTTCCTGTCAAAGAGGAGAAAATTGGCTGAATGAGATATTGAATGGACACCCTATTAGATGTGTGAATGCCTTTAGAATGGAGCCTCATTTATTTATACAACTATGTGAAGACTTGCAATCAAAATATGGATTACAACCAAGTAAGAGAATGTCAGTTGTAGAGAAAGTGGGCATATTTGTATACACTTTTGCCATGGGTGCTTCTAATAGAGATGTTGGAGAGCAATTTCAACATTCTGGCGAGACTATCAGTAGAGCATTTCATGAAGTTTTGGAAGCGATTACTGGTAGGAGCAAGGGTTTCAAAGGTCTTGCACGTGATAACATTAAACCAAAAGATCAAACTTTTCAATTTATACCGTCTCATATTGCTAATGATAAACGATACATGCCTTATTTCAAGGTAAATAGGAGATAAAATATATATTATTTTCATATCATGATAGACATAATTATCTAATGCATTATTTATAACAGGATTGTATTGGATATATTGATGGCACCCATATAGATGCATGTATTCCCGAGGCAGATCAAATGCGTTATAGGGGAAGAAAAGGAATCCCCACTTTCAACGTTATGGCCAGTTGTGACTTTGATATGTGTTTCACATTTTTATCAGTTGGATGGGAGGGATTAGCACATGACACACGTGTTTTTCTTCATGCAATTAACACGCCAGCACTGAACTTTCCAAAGCCACCACAAGGTATTGTTATTTTTTTAAAAAAATTACAACAAGGTTTTATATAAATAAAATGTGTGTAACTTTTAAGGATTTTTTATAGGTAGATATTATTTGGTGGATAAAGGATATCCAGATAAATAAGGATACTTGGTGCCTTATCCTAAGATAAGATATCATCAATCTCAATTTGAACAAGAAGCCCCAACCAATGCTCAAGAAGCCTTCAACCGTGCACATTCATCTCTTCAAAGTTGTATTGAAAGATCATTCGGAGTATTGAAAAAAAGATGGAAGATACTTAGCCGAATGCCTCAATTTAGTATTCAGACTCAAATTGATGTTATAATGGCTGCATTTGTGTTATATAATAATATCCGTAGTAACTCACAAGATGATATTATTTTTACTATGCTCGAGCAACATTCAAATTACATACCCCATGATGAATTTTCAGATATTATTGATAGTGATACAAGGAATGAAAATTTAGAGGCATCTACTGAGATGAAAGAGATTCGCAACAATATTGCTAATTTATTGTGGAACGTTAGATGATATGTTTATTTTGTATTTTTTAGAATTACAAAATGAAATGTAATTACTAACAAAAAATAATAAATTTTATATATGTCCTTTTATGTCATTTTACATTTATCAGCTAATTTATCAGCTATTTTTACCAAACACTTCTAATTCAATAAATTAGCTTAACATCTTTCAGCTAAAAATTAGCTTATCAGCTTTCAGCTAACTTATCAGCTATTTTTACCAAACATAGTCTAAATTAGAGGTGTTTGGTAAACAAGTTTATTTGAATAGCTTATAGTTTTTTATCATACGCTACTTCAAGTAACGTATAACTTTTAGCTGATAACTTTTATAATTTTATTCATTTTTTATCTTTATTATTTTATTCAAATTCCAATATTATTCTACTTACAAGATGATACTATTTTTACTATGTTCAAACAATATTCAAATTATATACTCTATGATGAACTTCCATATATTATTGATAGTGACATAAAAAATAAAAATTTAGAGACGTCTATTAAGATAAAAGAAATTCGTAACAATATTATTAATTTATTGTGGGACACTATATGATATGTTTATTTTGTATTTTTTGAAATTACATAATGAAGTGTAATTACTAACAAAAAATAATAAATTTTATATAAATATATCATTTTATGTCATTTTATATTTATCAGCTAATTCAATTGATATTTTACCAAACATTTATAATTCAATAAACTAACTTAACAACTTTCAGCTTTCAGTTAAAAATTAATTTTTCAGTTTTCAATTAACTTATCAGCTATTTTTACCAAACATAGCCTACATAAGACGACGGCTATTCAATACCACCTCATTATTTTTAAACATGTGCTCTAATTTTTTTCATCTTATAATTGTGTACCATGGGATTAATTAAAAATAGTGTTATATAAATTTTTGTCCATTAAAATGTATAAAATAAGCTGATCATAATATTTACGTTTAACTATAATCACAATAACAATTTGTGCGTAATATTTCTTAAGAATATGATTTAATATTCTGTTGCTTTTTCATCACTTTAGTTTTTTACAATAAAAACACAATTTTAAGTATTAAAATGATACAATAAATTTATGAAATATTAAATTAGTAATAACATTATATTTTCAAAAAATAATTTTTTTTTTGTTTGATACATCAATTTTATTTAGTAAAATCATGATATCATATTTATTTTCGTTTCAAATAATTTTTCAACGAATTTTCAAAATTATACCGGAGGTACCAAATAAAAAAGAAAGAAAAATTAAAATTTCATGAAAATTAGTTGTGAAGTATGGAAATTAGGTCCCTTTAGTGCATTTTACAAAGTAAATAAAATATGATATTAGAAATAACACTGAATAATATTAAAATTAACACTCAATAATATTACGTCCATATTATAATAGTGATAATAATAAAATATATAAGACGAAGAGACAATAATAATAGTAATAATAATATTATGATATATTGATGATATATTGATAAATAAAAATAAAAATAATTTTTTGTTGTTGGGAAATATATACAAAATTACTTATTAAAATTATAATATTATACTATGATAATTGTATAAAAAATATTAATTGTATAATCTTTTATAATCACTCATTATACTATCTTATTTAATTTCATATGTTGCAGCAAACTAAGTTTAAAAAACAATGAACTCTAAATTTATCAAATATAATTTAAGACAATTAATTCTAGATTCATCAAATTTTTTTATATTCTTTGAATTCAACAAATATAATAAATAACACTTTATTTTTAAACTCATTTTTCTCCGCCATAATTTATTATTATTTCCTTGGTTTGACCTTTTATTAGGAGTTGAATAGCTTGAATGAAAATGGGTGATTGGATCCCAATAATAAAAAATAAAAAATAAAAAATAAATTATTGCGTAGTCAAATCCAAGAATCGCGTCAACTGAAAACATTCCAACACGGCAGCATCGACGGGAAACTTGTACTCTAATTAAATAAAAGCTTTCGCTTTTGCCCTTCTTTTCCTGGATATTCACGTGGAACTTTCGCAGCAATATAGGTAGAGGTGCGCTTCTCCGATGAATTTCACTTTAACTCGATTAAAAAATTATTTTAAATAAAGTAAACGAGTTAAAAAAAAAATTAATTTTTTTTTTAAATAAATTTAAATAAATAAGTCAAATAATTATTTAAATTTTTTTTAAAAAATCTGACCCGACACAATCCGACTATTTGCTTACCTCTAATTCTATCATAATTTTTTTATCTTACAATATAAAAGTTATCTATGTTTGTTGATGTTAATTTTTTTAAATTATATTTAAGATATTTGTACTAAATTAAAAAAAATTTAAATTTAAGATTAATTTTTTTTAGAATTTAAATAACACTTTAATCAATAATATTAAAATAACTTATATTTATTATTATTTCATGTGCCAAAATATATTTAGATATTTTCATATTTTGTCACAAACTATATTATTTCTTTGAACAGTCGAACCTCTATTTTTTATTTCTAGTAAAATGTGAAAATTCATTGAGTCTTTTTTGAAATAATCTTATGTTTCTTTACAAAAGAAATCTCAAAGTCTCAAGAGTAGGGAGTGAGAAAAGAAATAAAAATAAAAAATTAATAATTTGATTCTTAGATTTATAAAATATTTTAACTTGAAATTTTTATTTTAAGTATACAATTTAGTCCATAAAAATATCAATTCATGGCATATTAATTAGTTATTATATTTCTTTTTAAAAGTTATCAACTTTATTACATATTAGTTATTAAAAATATATATACAATACAATGAGTTTAATATTTTTAAGGATTACCTTATATAATACAAAATTTTAAAAATTAAAATTAAATAAATATATAAATTTAAATGTCAAATTATTAGTTTAATCAAATAAAAATATGAATATAATCTTAAAATTAAATTTACAGTCAAATTTAAAGATTGTGACTAACGTCAAATAATATTCTTTAGACTAACATCAATAAAAAAAAAAATCAAACGATAATTTCATGAACATTAGACACAATCTAATTTTGCTTGGAATTTTTAAAGACTGAAAGTGGATTAAGTTAAAAGCAATAATATATAAAAATATTAAAAGAATGTTTAGGATAAAAAATTATCTAGGCATTAGCCATTAACATTCTTTTGAAGAGGGAAAGTGGGTTAAGTTTCAATCCTTTATCCTTCTTGATAGGCATTAGCCATTAAGGGTCTGTTTGGATTGGCGATAGACCACCCAAAATCACGTTTCAACGTGATTTTGGCAGAAGTAACAAAATGTTGCTTCTGTCAAAATCACGTTGCAAACGTGATTTTGGATGCTCTCACCGCCAATCCAAACAGGCACTAACATTCTTTTGATGTCACCATAGATTTAGGTGTATTACTAGCACTATTTCTATATAATTGCTTCTAACTTAACCCACTTTCCCTCTTTAAAAATTCCAAGCCTTTCCACATTTTTATTTGATCTTCTTTCGATACTATACCTAGGAATATACCATTTCTGGTTATAAAAAATAGTATGGGGTAGTGGCAGTTTAGTACACACAGAGGTTAAGATGGTTAAATTGTGGCGCGTGGCGGCAAAACTTCTCTCTGTTGGCTTCCCAAAAGCCCATCGAAGACGACAGCGTGGCAAATCGCCGCACGGGAATCTCTGCTTCAACTCTTACATTCCGAAACTATTCTCTCTGTTAGCCGTTGGGTTTCAGTTTCCCACTCCACTTGGCGACGTTCCTAATTCAATTCTATAATTTGATTTTTGATTATTCAGAACCCTAAGAAGTCACCACTCCCATTGACCTCTTCCTCTAGTTTTTGCCTTGGTCTTCACGTTTTCCTCACTCCTAAATTCCAATACATTCCCTTGAACTATATTGATTTGTACCGCGTCTCGTCATCGTTTTTTTGGACCAAATTGATCCTTACAATGTTTCTTCTTCGTCGCTCTCAATGATGGATTCTCCCTCTTTCTCATCCTCCTCCTCCGATTTCGGTCCTATCGCCACCGCTGAGCAGGTATGCCAGTTATACTTTCCATAACTCTCTAGCAGAATAAATTTTTTCCCTCTTTTTTCATCATTTTCACTGATTTGTTTTACTTGGTACCCCAATTATTCTCTTGCGACAACATTTTTTCCGTATTGTTATCATTTCACATTCTTTAATCTACACCCCTTATCACTTTCTAATGGCGAAAGTTTCTTTCTCTCGCTCTTAATCATTTTCACTAATTTTTTTTTTTTTTTACATGGGGTACCCCAACTACTCTCTTATGGCAAAAATTTGTATGTTTTGTCATAAATTGTTCTATCTGGGTACCCCAATCACTGTATATGGCAAAAAGTTTTATCGTTTTTCATCTTTGTCAGTAATTTGTTCTATCTGGAATCTTCAAATTCTGTTAAAGAGTGAGAAACCAATTGGCAGTTTTCGAATTCGACTACTTTTTTTTTGATAGAATGCGGGACGAAGTGGGAGAAGTGGCGACGCTAGTGAAGCTGTGACCTCAGAGCAATCGCGTCGGTGGCATGATGTTTTCTGGTTAGGACTATTTGTAATTCATTTGATTGTCCTGGGACTCGTTATGGGGGTTTTTGGCCTCAATAGTTTCAAGAAAAGGAATAGACTAAACATTGATAGGTACATCGGTCAACTTTCAGAGGATAAATCTGGGTTGACCGAGGATTACTGGCCGCTCTATGCTGTTGCTGGTGGAGTTGGGACCGTTCTTGGGTGGAGTTGGTTGTTGTTGTTGGGTTCTCGCGCAAATCAAATGATGAAGGTGTCTGTTCACATTCTGACCACTTATCTTGCTGTGATCAGTGTTTTGTGTTTCTGGGCTGAACAGTTTTTCTGGGGGGTTGCTTTTGCCATTGGAGCAGCTCTGCAGTTCTTGTACGTGATATCGGTCATAGACAGGTATTGGCCTGAAATCGCCTGTAGATTTTTTCTTTTTGCTGTTGGTTACATGTATGCTGGGGGACTGGGGGTCCATCCAATTCCATACGTAAGTTTAAAGCTTTGACTTATGCGAGAAAATTAATTTTTAAAGCTGTAGCAAATGTAAGATGTACTTGCCGATGTTACTCCTTTTGTTTTCTATTACTCTAAAATTGTCTTTTCTCATAGCGGCAGCAAATGGAATTGGAGGAGTAACTTAGTCTTATTCTGAGTATTTTGGTTTATCTAAAAATCAGTAGTTTGCGTGGCAATACAGGTTAAATTTCCTTTATTGCCTTAAAATTATACAGGCGAGGTTATTGATTATATATCTTGCATGGCATTTAATGAGTTAGTAACTAAATATCAAGTGGTCGCACATAATGTTTAAGGTAATACTAGAAAAAAAGTTACCTTATTATCATTTTCATTTTAAAACAATTCTCTACGCTGTTAATTTCTGCTTTTATAAAAGCTTACTTGAAAGCTCATCTTTTTTAGTGAATTATCTTTTAGCCAAAATTTTACCCATTAATGTATTTATTCTACTTGAATTACAGCATCCTAAGATGTGAAGGACCTCAAATTGTGGATATTGATTGTTGATAATTGAATGAGATTGGAATTATATATTATTTTGCATAGCTTCTGTATTTAGAAGTTAGTTGAGCTTTGAAGTAGATGTCTTGTGGAAAAGCTTTATATCAGTTATTCCTTTAATGAGTCCAGATCCTATGATGCAATAATGGCGAGGACCAAGGTCCTTTGATGACGGTGAAGTAATTGATGTTATTAGTTCTACTCAATATCTGAGACTATCGGAGACCAAATTTAAACAACTGAGGAGGGTGGCCTTGCAAAGAGTTAATCCAAAAATCTCACACTGAATTGTCTAGGTGTAGATGTGCATTGTAATAAGATGCAAATAAACGGTTGTTTACATATTTTTCAAGATATTATGCACCGTTGATGGTGTTAGCAGATTAATATTGATAGTTTCTAAGATTTGGTAACGGAATGTTATCATTTTACTTATAGCAGTTCTGTTTCTTCTATTTTAGGTCATCTTTCTCCCACAGCCCCTTGTTTTTGTTTTCTGTAAAAATAATTGAGTCTGTAAGATGATTTCCAGTGGTAATATTTTATTTCTTTTAACATCTAGACTCCCCTTTACCATGCTGGTTCTGCAAAAAGCTGTGAAGATGGTATGGAATCTTCCTGAGGTTATGAGAGTGGCATATGCTTTTATGCTTGTAGTGCTATTATGGATGGCCTTATGGTCTTTTGGAGCAGCAGGCATTGTGGCTGCAAGCATCAGTGACGGTGGAAGCTGGTGGCTTATTGTGGTGAGCTGGCAAGTTTTGTTCTTAATTCTATCTATTCCTGCTGGGAGTTGGGACTGTTTATGGCAGGAGATTATGTAAGCTTGCTCCATCTGATTACACTCATTTTTCTGTTCATGCATGCAGGTTTTCTCTGTAAGCTTATTTTGGACAGGTGCAGTACTGTGTAATACTGTGCATGTCATAGTGTCTGGGATGGTGTTTCTTGATCTTATCCATGGTGGTGGAGATCAGGCAGCTTCTATACCTGCTAAATCCTTAATGAAATCTTTACAGTATGCTTTAACAACGTCTTTTGGCAGCATTTGCTATGGCTCATTATTTACAGCTGCTATCAGGACACTCCGATGGGAGGTATATTCACCGCCATTTGCATTTCTGTAACTGATTTGCATATCTTGTTTGTTAAGTTTGGAGGCTTTTCTTTTCCCCTCTTATCAAAATTACAATTTATCTTTCAGATAAGGGGGTTCCGGTCAAAGATCGGCAACAATGAGTGTTTGCTTTGCTGTGTTGATTTCCTTTTCCATCTTGTGGAGACTCTTGTCCGTTTCTTTAACAAGTATGCCTATGTTCAGGTAGATTTCTACTTCGATGTTAGTCATCACTTTCATATATCATTGAAATTTTCTCTTCTACATCACAATCAAATATATTTCTGATTTTCATTTATTTTAACCTGCCATGATAAAGTGGGAAAATGTAAAAATATCTGGGGACAAGGTTCTTCCCACTGTTTTATTTTGGTTTCAGCTATTGGCAATTTCATACAATTTTTATAGCAGGGTCTAGTAAACATTGAAGTTAAAATCCTTATAAACATAAATATCTAAAGAAAAAGAGAGAAAATTGAGGATTAGAATACGGATGTTAGCAGAGAAAATTTGAGAATGATGTAGCAAGCATCTTAAGCTCTGCCTCTCAGCATTTGC
Source organism: Gleditsia sinensis (assembly GCA_037074535.1). NCBI lineage: Eukaryota > Viridiplantae > Streptophyta > Magnoliopsida > Fabales > Fabaceae > Gleditsia > Gleditsia sinensis. The sequence continues at coordinate 11,179,712 of CM073471.1, forward strand.
AACCAAAGGCATGGGTATCACTTTTATTTGTATGGTGGGTTATAAACAATTTTGACTATTAGAACTTAGGAGCAGTTGTTCACTCTATAGTAACTGAAATCTAACATATTGGTGACTGGTGTTGAGGTTTGATGAATGGAGTTAGCTGCTGTTGGTTCCTGGAAAACTAACTCTAGCATGGTTTATGGTCATGTCTTCTGCAGATTGCTGTTTATGGTAAAAGCTTTAACCGTTCAGCTAGAGATGCCTGGGAGCTACTCCAGTCAACTGGGGTTGAAGCACTTGTGGCCTATGACTGTTCAGGTGCTGTCCTTCTAATGGGCACCGTTTGCGGTGGTTTGATAACTGGAACTTGCTCTGGTGTTTGGGCATGGTTTAAATGGAGTGATAGAGTGATTATGATAGGTTCCACGTCTATGCTGATGGGAATGGTCTTGGTAAGTTTAAGTTTTCTTGATGAAAGTCCATTCCTTTGGGGCTTGGGCTATGAACTTCTTGTTGAACTTGCTTTTCAGTGGGATTGGCCTAGTGGAACTGTTTTTTGGTGAGGAACACTGCATTATTTTGAATAGAGCAGTTACGAGTCTTGTGATCCTTGATGTGGCTTTTCTATATTAGTCATAAAACTTGAAACCGTTTGGTATACTGTAATTATCTAAGTATAATATATTATGGTATTTAAGATTTCCATATTTAGTATGACAATTGAAAGTTTTTATAGAAATAATATAATTAGTATGTTATAAAAGTTAACAAAGTTGACAGTCTGAGGTCCATATTATTTTTTGGTGTCATTTGATACTATTTAAAGTAATGTCATTTTATGTCTCATTATATCTTGAATAACATCATACATGTTAGATATTAGTGTATCAAACATAGATATCTTAGATGTCGCTTAATATCCAAGATACTAGACTCTTTCTTGGAAAAATTGTTGAATAGCAGCATAACTGATTACAATGAGCATCACTAGTCTATAGTCATGTTTCAACTGTGTTCAGATGTTTGCAGCAACAATTATAGGTAGAGATGACTTGAAATTTGTACTTTTCAGGTTGGAGTGGCAATGGTGGTGGTGGAAAGTGCTGTTACATCCATCTATATCTGCTATGCAGAAGACCCCTTATTGATTCGTAGGTGGGACACTGAATTTTTCAACCACATATCTGAGACACTACACCAAAGACTTCAACATAGAAGTGCACGACCGAGGGAAGTTTTAACCCACTATCAACTTGATTATGGTGTTCGAGAAAACGTCTCTATTTGATTTAATTCCCTTGTGTTGTGCTTGTACCACCGCACTCTATCAATTTCATGTCAATCTGTGTTGCATCGTCTCCCTCTTGGGAGCAAGGTTCGGGTATGACGGATTGCCCACCGTTGCCTCAGATATGGTCTTTCATACACCAAAAAAAAAAAAAAAAAAGGGAAAAAAGAATAGGGCAACTGTATGCACAATGCAGTGAAGAATATATATTAAATTAGAAAATGTACATTTTTAAAAATAAAAACATAGTGGTTTCCTTATTTGGATGAGTTCTGAGATTCCATTATATTGAACTAACTAAAATTTTTGAAAGAATATAATTAACTCATGCAAAATTAAGCAGAAAATGAGAATCTCCCTTATTTTGAAATATGGTAGATTTATATAACAAATAATTTTCCCTCATTTAAAACATTTTATATAACAAATTTTCTTATAAAACCTTGAGGTAGTCGGTGTTATAGAAGAATTGATTTATATATATATATATATATATATATATATTATGCTCAAATTTTTTATATATAAATTTTAAAAGATATCTTTTGTAATTTTTCTTTACTTCAAGGGATTATTTATAGAATTTTACAACCTAAAAGAAAATAAAAGTAATTTAATAATGAAAGAGGTTTAAATGAAGTTTTCCGGGTATTTATTATAAGATTCTTTTATAAAAGCATAATATGAAAGAACCTTTCTATGTTTAAGTTTTGATAAAACTCAAGTACGGCAAAGCAAATTGAGACATATCATTATCACAAAAATAGAAACTTCGTCTACTAAACTTCATAAATATATGACAGCACTTATGTGATACTTCAATATCATTGAGTGTAATTCAGTTAATCTCACTAAATTTATCAGAATCTAATAAAAAATTATTTAAGGTGAATGGATTGTGTAGACCAGTTTATTTATGTAAAATTTTAAAATAATTAAGGATTAATTCAAACAAATTAAATATAATTTTTTGAAATTATGTTTAAACTTGATTTGAATTATCTTACTAATATAATCTATAGTCACTCTTAATTTATATAATTAGTGCGCCACCACATGTTTTATTTATTATAAAAATGAGTCAGCTCTGCCTCGACATTAAAATTAAACAGTTTACCTATGACTCGGATTGCTGCCTTTACTTGCATTTGCTCAAATGGATCAACTACTCTTGACGTAAAAGGCCACAAAATAAAATGGAAGTGGTCCTATAGTGGCTTTTCAATATAATAAGCTTAAGCATTGTGCATGGAATCTGCCTTTATCTAAAGCCTAAGCAGAAAATCTAGATAAACTACCCGAATATTTTTCATTCTCTTAAGAAATAGTTCTGAAAGAGTTTCTCTTGGTATTGTAGTTATCAATGTCCTAAAATTTAATCTGAAATTAAATATTCTTTTAAGACAATTTTAAAATTATACTTAATTTCTCACATCATTAGAACTTTAATTAATGAAAAAATATATACTTTTTAATTAATTCGATAATGCTCGTGGAAAATATCAGACACAGATTGATAACTAGATATATCATTTTTTTTTAGTTAACTTTGTTTTTAGACAATTTTTGACTCCAAAATGACTAAAATTTAGACAGTTGGACTGATTTTAAAGTGTGAAATGGAGAGCATTGGATGTAACATTAGTGCCTAAGAATGTCTCCAAAAGGTGATTCAGAATTACACGTTATCAGAAAGGAAAGTGAGAGATCAAAGTATAAAGAAAGCTTGTTGCCATGGCAGTGATAAGAGATTCTTGTTTAAGGGGAAAAGGGAAAGAAAAAAAGAAAAAGATGATTTAGTATCCATTAAGATCAGTACACTGAAACAATGAATGCAGGTATCGGAATCTTTTGCAGTGTGCAGATTTAAGATTTTATTTTGCTACTTGGAAGGTTCTTTGACGTGCATGTTGAACAAAATGATTCCATATCTACTCTTATTCTATCTTTTTATGAATTTTCTCTTTGGCTTTATTACAACCCTCTGCTATCTCTTTCCCTGCCAAATAAAGTCCTGCGTTTATATGCATTTGCACTCATCCTCGGATTGATACGATACCCCACGACAATTATTTTGAAAATTCCCATGTCATGTTAGGTCTTTTTTTAAGACAATATATTACTGTAATATTATTTATTAAAATAAATTAAATTTTCTTTTCTTAATTAATATATTTAATACATTTATTACACTTTTTTTCTCTTCTATTATAAAAAATATACTACAATTAATTTAAATGTCTGAATTATTTTTTATAAAAAATAAATAAATAATAAAATAAAATAGTATTATTGCAATTTTTTTAATTTATTGTCTTTTAATACTAATTATTCTTTTTCAAAATAATTGTGAAGGGGTTTAGGTTATCAAAATATTAATTTTGTTGGCTTAAAAGCTTGATTAAAAATTGAGAAGAAGAAAAATTTGAGAGAGTGAATTTTTATTTTATTTTTTCTCTTTTACAAAAGACATTTAAGATATTTATGTTAAGTTGTAGCTTTTTAAATATATTTTTAAGGTAAATTTATGTACATTTTCATATACTTGAGGTTTGTATATATTTTTTTAAAATAGAAGATGGTAGTATAATAAAAATATTAATCAAGTGAGAAAATAATATTTTATTATTATTTTTAAAATAAATTTGCATATATTTTTATAATAAAAGAGAAAATTATGTAATAAAAATATTAATTAGAGAGGAGAATAATATTTTACTCTATTTATTAAAATATTAATAATATGTACATGATTATTTTTTAATCCTAAATTTTTTTAAAGAGCTATATAGTGCATTAACTAGTTGTACAAAAAAATTAATAAAAATTTATTAAAATGAATTTTTCAATTGATATTCTTATGCTTGTTCGACAATGCATGCTCTTTCCGAGGTATAATAGAGTTTTCTAATTTTTATTATAATAAATGTAAATATATAATTATAATGTAATATACCAGTCCTTTGACATAGTACAAAACACGTAAGAATACTCCTTAATTCTGTGCAACATTTTATATGACATATTTTTTTGGTATTACATCGATCATAATGCAATTAACAATGTTCGATAATGTAAGAATGACGACTTCAGAATCCATTTTGTAGGACAATTAAAAAAAGAAAAAAAAGGAAAAACTCAGATAAATTATTTCATTTTTAAACGTTGATCCTTCATGCGTTAGAATCACAGTTCTTTAATATGGGTGGAAATTATGAGTCTACTTATTTTTTATTTTTAAAAATTATTTTTTATTTTTAATTATTTTTAAATACAAAAATTTATTTGATAATTATTTTTTATTGTTATTTCAAAAATAAGTTTTAAAATAAAAAATAAAATAAAAAATTATTTTTATTTTTTATTTTTATTTTTAAAATACAAAAAAATAAAAAATAAAATATTTTCAAAACAGTTTATCAAACACATATTTTTTTTTATTTTATAAAATAATTTTTAAACATAATTTTTTTTTTTTTAAAAAAAAATCAAACAACTCCTATAATTTTGCACAAGCTAAAATATTGATCTTATTTCATATTAATTCCACGTGCTAACACAATCAAAGGCTTAAAATAAGAATAAACATTTTAATTCAACCTATTTAATTTGTATTTTCATTTTTCGTTTTATTCTTTTAATGCTTCAATTCTAAAGTTATTGCTAATAATTATTTTAACTAAAATATCTAAACTTATTAATGATTTAATTATAATTTTTAATAATTATAATAATAAATAATAAGATGTACTTTTTTTGTTGGTGCTTCTAAAAACATCATATTTTAAAATGATATTTCTTTAGGTAATATATTTATTTTTTTATTTTAAGAAAAAAAAAAAGCACAAACATTCTCTCATAAAATCTTAGACAGGTCAGTAAGCTTAAAATATAAAGAAAATAGTATTTTAGTATTATCTTTAATAATAATAATAATAAGCACTTAAATTATCTTTTGAAAAAGTTATAAAAGGGAAATGATTCTTTTGATGCCATTGAGCCTAAACCATCCTAGGTAGCAGGGCCTTACATACATAGAACTCCCAATACATTATTTAGAGAAAAACGAGAAGAGAAGGGACACGGCATCTTGCGTACGATTGCCGTATAAACTGCGTCATACGCTTTCTAATTCGAGAGTTTTCCCCTCTCTCTTCCTCTCACAGTCACAGCTGCCAGCATTAGCGTAAAATTACACATACTCTGTTTCTGACACCCTCTGTTCTTTATTAAATTACAACCCCCAAACACACCCTAACCCATGAGGTTCCTTTCAAGCAAACCCTTTTGCTTTTATCAATCCCTCTGTTTCAGAGCTTCATAACCCGGAAAAGGAAGGGCATTCTCATATTTAATGCTCCACAGGTAATGGAATATTAAATAATATAAAATTAACTAAATAAGTATATAAAATAATTCTAAAAAAATATATTAATTATTAATTTTTAAATATCACTTTTAAATAATTTTTTTAAATATAAAATTATTGTAAATTAATTTTTTGTTAAATTTTTCATACAAAACATTGATAGAACGATCACATGATAAATAACTTATGTCCACTCAGATTTATTTATATAAAAAAAGAATGTTTTAAAAATTTATAATATAATTTCTAAATTTTAACAACATCCATTTTAAAATTTTGAAAGTTTGTTTATTATTTTTTCATTTTATTAAAAATTAAAAATATATTCAATAGAGTTAAAAAAATATTTTTTTAAAACAAAATGAAAAAAAAACGGTGCTACTTTTACAATTTTCAAAAAAGAATATATTATAATTATTAAATGAAATTAAAATACTATCTTAATTATAGAAAATTAAACTCTACAAGTTAAGTAATATTTATAATAAATTAAATTTAAAAATAAATAAATTTTAAATTTTAAATTCATAAAATAAATGTTTTTTTAAATAAAAAATAAAAATATTTTTACAAATAAGTTGTGAAAATTCAAAAGTTAACAAAATTAATAAATCTAATTATAAATTTAATTATAATCTGTTTGTTAAGTAATTTTATTGTCATAATGTTTTCTTAGGAAGCATTATGACAATATTTTGAAATTTTGGAACTTCAAATTATATATTTTTAAAGAATCATTCTGTATATTAAATTACAAAGAATTTGTGTTTTGTCTTTGGCTTTAGTGGCTTCTCTCAATCTCATCCCCATCTGATCAGTCTCCGCAGACACTCTTTCCCAGAACTAGCTCTACTCCTCTACGTGATACGGATATTTATAAATCTAGTACATTTGAGAGATGTAGAGAGGGAGAGAGAAAAAGGGTATCTCTTTCTCTCTCTCCATATCAAACCCTTCAGAGATTGATAGAGAGCTCAGAACATCTCAGAGCTCACAGCTCAGAGCTCTGTGGGAAGAGACTCCAGACAGAGGAAGAGAGAGAGAGATGCGTACAGAGGATCAATCATCTGGGGGTCGTTTTTTTTTGCCTTGGAGTGTGGGTCATATATTACCCTCTACGCGCTAAAACAGAGTGTGTGTTTCCTCTCTCAGCAAAAATTGAGACTAAAACTGGGATGAAGAGTTCAATTTCCTCTCCCCACACCTTAAACATTAAAATTAACGCCTTCGCATAAAATTTGAAATTTTTTTTATCAAGAAAAATAAAAATTTAAAATTAAGAAAATAATTAAAGAAATGTTTAATATATTATCATTTTAATCATGTTATTTTAAATCTAAGATTGTATTTAATATACTCGTTTATAAGATACTTAGTGTTATTTAAAATATTAATCATTTTAAGCATATTTTTATTTTATAAAATATTAATTATGTTTTTATGATACTTTTTAATAACCGTGCTAAAAAATTTAAATATTATGATATTTTATATCTTAATATTTCAAATCATAATTTGCAAAAGATAAAAAAAAATTGAAATCACACTATACCAACCAAACCCATATTATGTCATTGCAAGCAATAGTATGCTAAAATTTTATTAATCTAAAGCGTACTTAGATTTTTCAGAACAGAATCAACTTATACTCAAGAAAATTGATTGTCATTTATCATCTACATTAGCCTTGTATTTATTCTACACTGTGCAAACTTTCTTTCTTTTGCTACTATTTACTTTTGCTTAAACAGTTCTATTGGCCCTTGAAGGGCCATCTTTTAACAATGGGGTTTACTTTAAATTTTCTATATTTTCTATATTGTAGTGCTCTTGTGGACAAATTCTCGTTATTGGTCATAATCCATGACCTATGTTCCCTATTATTATGCTTTAAAAACATGGAAAACCATGAGGAAGGACTAGGAATAAAAAGGGGACGAAAGAAAGAGTGAACGGGACATCCCCAGAGGAAGGTAGAGATTGAGATGGTTTTTGAACTGTGTGAGGAGGAATAGGTGTTGGGAAACTAAAATCCCAAGTCAGAAAGCAATAATAAAGCCCGGGGCTTTAAAAATATTATAAACAAAAAGAGCCGTACTGATACGCTATCCTCCTCTTAAAGATACGTCAAGATTTTCAGCCCTCCCTCTCTACTGCCTTCTCATTCATTTCCTGCTTCCTCTGTTCGAACATCAAAACTTTCTGATAATCATGCTTTTCTAGAGAGAGTGAGGAAAAAAAAAAATAGAACTCCAAAAAACCCCGAAGAATGCAAAGCTTCAAGACAGCTCAATCGAGCTCCCAACTGTATTGTCACCCCTCCTTCTTTCTTCGGTACATTCTTCAACTATTTTGCTTCTCCTTGTGAAATGGGGTGGGTGGAAAATGGGTTTATGTGCAGAAAGTTTATGCCTTTTTGGTATCAGTAAATTGTTTGCGTAAAATGGTTTCTCTGTTTCTCTGGTTTGAAACAGGGGAGACGATAATAGTAGCCGAAACCCAACGCGTTTCTCGGATCTTCAAGAGCTTCAACATTCCGCTGCTGCCTTTCAACATGACGATGCTGTTGATTTAAGCCCAAGTCACTCTCTCTCTATATTCTATATTCCATCTCTATATTCTCTATATATAAAATATTCACATTCTTCAACAACTTGCAATTTAAAATTCGTTTCAGGCTCTATGTTTAGTGTAAAGTCGAGCAGTGTCGCTATTGTTCCTATTAACTTGCAGTATGGGACATTGAACTCGGTACTCTTTCTTTCTCTCTCTTTTAGGTAGAAATTTTTTATGATTTCTATTTCTGATTAAAATTTGGGTTCAAATGCTTTGTCTGTACAGAACATTGGGTGTTCAGAGATTGCTTCAACAGGGGGAGGGTGTCTTGATACGGGGCAGAACCTGATGTACCAGAAAGGAAGCGCCATTCCCACCGCCATGCCTTTAGGGAACGGGCATATTGAGAATTGGGGTGATTCAGGAATGGTAGATAACAGCCAACACACTGATACTTCCACAGATGTTGACGCCGATGATAGAAACCAAGTTGGTCTTTGTTTCCCTAATATACCATGTTTTCGATGTGAACAAGTATTTGCTAAGTTTAATGAATTTGCCTATTTATTGGCACAAAGGTTTTTTCTCACAATCAAATTTTCAGTTTAGAATTTTAAGTTATGCTGTTTATGTAAGAGAAAATTTGCTATCGTTTTGTGGGTATTGAAGATTGTTAATAAGAATGGAAGTTCCATTTGATGATTAAAAAGTTGCTCTGTTTCCTGGGCATACTAGTTAATTTTAAGCTTAATGAATTATCATTTTCTTGGCGTAAGGCTTTTACCCACAATCAAATTTTCAGTTTATAACCTAAAGTTATGCTATATTTTTGCGGGTCTTGAAGATTGTTAATACGAATAGAAGTTGCTTTTGGAAAATTACTCTGTTTTCTACGCATATAAGTCAATGCTAAGTTAAAAGAATTTGCAATTTTTTTTGGCGGAAGGCTTTTTCCTACAATCAAATTTTTCAGTTTAAAACCGGAATCTATACTATTTACTTATGAGATAATATGCTATCTGTTAGTGGGTCATGAAGATTGTTAATGAGAATAGAAGTTCAATTTGGTTATTGAAAAATTGAGCTAGTTAGAAGAAAATGTTTTGGATGGACAATTGAGTCGCAAGTGTTCTGACAGTGTCTCTAAACTGTGCTTTAGTGCAATAGAGTTCAACATGGGGCACTTGTGGTTGTGGATTCCGTGGATCAACCAAAGGCCAAAGCTGAAGACCAGAAGGTTTTTTCCTTTCTTGGACTTTCATAAACAGCTTGTAGTTACCAAGTCTTCGATTTTGGTTGCTGATATTTTTTTTTCTGTGGATGCCCTTCTTTCAGACTCTTCGTAGGCTTGCACAGAATCGTGAGGCTGCAAGGAAGAGTCGGTTAAGGAAAAAGGTAACCTGCCCTGAAGGATGAAGCTTTGATCGCTTAAGATATGTAGAAAACTCTAAATGAAGTCCTTTGGTTTTGTCAAGTCAATTTTTACCTTATCTACAATCTTTTTCCTCTGTATGTATGTGTTTGCTCTAGATGATGAAGCTTCTCTCAGTAGTTGGTTTTAAGAGAGATATTAAGAGAAATGAAAGATACACGATTAGCTTAATTTTACCGCAATGTCATTTGCTGTCTTACTAAGTTTCCATGTGGTGCTTATCTGTTCCTTTATGCTGTTGTCCCTCCTTTATTACTAGCTTGCCTTCATATTAGGTAGACCTATTCTGTTGTGCTAGTTAACTGTTCTTTCCTTGCTATAGGGACTGTGAAGTCTTAGGATAATAAGGGGAACATGTTTGGTTGATTTATAGGTTTTGGTTTTGGATAGGCATATGTACAGCAGCTGGAAAACAGTCGGCTCAGGCTTGCCCAATTAGAGCAAGAGCTCCAACGAGCACGGCAGCAGGTGTAAGAATTTGAAGATTTCCACTTGATATTTTGAGTGGAAACAATTTTGATAATACTTTCCTTGCTCTTTTTGTTCATGGGTTGTTGCTATTTCAATGCAGGGTATGCTTGTTGCTACTGGATTTCCAGGGGATCATGGCCATTCAATGGTTGGAAATGGTAAGTATTGAGGAGTTATATGTTCATCGTTTCCTTATCCTTGGAAAAATCTCTATCCTAAAACTGCATATTGTCATACAAAAGATGGTTGTCTCTAGACATCTTTTTATGTGATCATCACATTTTGTCAGTAAATAGGACTACATACCTTTTGCATTTCTTTAGATTTTCAGTTGAAGTAGCCAAATAGATGATAACATCCCTAATCCACTGAATGTCTCAGTGAGCTAAGGTTCGTGCTTTCCCCCCATCGTGTATTAGGAGTTTGCCTTTGATCCCAATCAATTAGGGCATGAATTCAAAGTTAGTACTAAACAATAGTACAATACTGTGGTTTGTTGAAATGAAATGTATTGAGAAGTTGTACAATAGTAGGAGGATTGTGACTGTAAATATGCTTATTGAACCCTCAGGTGCCTTAGCATTTGACATGGACTATGCTCGCTGGGTTGATGAGCATCAACAGCTGATCAATGACCTAAGATCGGCTGTTAATTCTCAAATGGGAGATAATGACCTACATCTTCTTGTCGACAGTGTTATGGCACATTATGATGAAGTGTTTAGGTTAAAGAGCATAGGGGCAAAAGCTGATGTATTTCACATGCTTTCGGGTATGTGGAAGACACCAGCAGAAAGATGTTTCATGTGGCTTGGTGGATTCCGATCATCAGAACTTCTTAAGGTGAATTGACTAATTCATTACTGTGCTTGCAAGTTATTTCAGCTAGTGTTCCCATAGTGTACAGGTACATTCTCTTGACTCCTTTTTGTATGTCTTTTGGGATTCAGATTGTCCGGAACCATCTTGAGCCGTTGACAGACCAGCAGTTGATGGGCATTTATAATCTGCAGCAGTCTTCACTGCAGGCTGAGGATGCTTTAACACAAGGCATGGATGCTTTGCAACAATCCCTTTCAGAGACACTTGCCTCTACCACCCTAGGTCCCACTGGTTCCGGAAATGTTGCTGGTTACATGGGCCAAATGGCAGTTGCAATGGGCAAGCTTGCCACCGTGGAGAATTTCCTTCATCAGGTGAAGAGTGTTATCTTGGGCATTGAATCTAACATACTTGTATTATCTTTTTTTCCAAGTCAGTTCTAAGCCTTTTAAGAAATCTGGAATGTGCTTGATCAGAGAGCTTCTTAGGTATACCCTTTTTTGTAGACCAATATGAAGAGATAAGTATGCATAGTGGGTCTCGGTAAAGGTTACTTCACATGCTTATGTGTTTTTTCATGATTGACTCTGTTTATGTTTGTAGACCGAATCTACCTAAGAATTTTCAGAGAAAAAGTGCGAACTGGCCGTTTGTTATTCAAGGCTTACATCTTTGCAAATTTTCACTCCTTCCATTCCTTCTACTTTCACTACTAACTATCAGACACATTAAGTATATGAACATTGCATTCTGAGTGAACTTTCTCTTATTAGGCTGATCTCTTGAGGCAACAAACTCTGCAACAGTTGCAACGAATCTTGACCACACGACAAGCTGCTCGTGCCCTTCTTGTCATAAATGATTACATTTCACGGCTCCGAGCACTTAGTTCTTTATGGTTAGCACGCCCTAGAGAGTAGGGACTGACATTAATATCTGAAGTGCAACCCAGTGTATCAGCTCCAACGAGTTATTGCAACCCACAAATCTTGAACGTGGTTAATCATCGGCTGGACTGAGAAGAAACCCTAGGTTTGGTAGCTGCTGATGATCTAATTTCCTTTAGAAGATAGGTAAATGGCCTGCATCATCATCATCTTGATCTGTACAAGTTTTCAACTGTTGAGAAATATTCTCTGTATATTAAACCACATTCAAGAGGTTATTGTGCAAGTCTTACGTGTAAAAGTTGAGATCCTTAGGCATGTATGCATATCTTTGTCACCCTTTCACTAACTCTGAGATAGCGTTGCAAAAAAGCATTTGACTTTATTATTAGATGCTTCTTACCCAATTCTTGCTTTTTTCTACTGCACAGTGATGTTCTGGTTTCAAACCTCAGCACCTTATACCATTATGTCATCTTTGATGATGGAACCAAAAAATGAATTACACTATTTCACAAATATTCATTCTACCTTAAATTTATGGTATTATCTGTACATGGTTATCTAGAAAACTCGACAGTTTGCCAGACTAAAGCGAAAATTTCAGTGTTTTTCTTTTCTATACTAAGCTCGAACTTGATAAAAGCAGCTTCGTCAATCCTTGTTCGCGACTGGTTTATATATTTTCCTTCTGCTGTTCATTCTTCCTGCCAGATTCAAAAGCTCCCATGAGTAAAGATTCAATTCAGACAATTTCATCAACTTGGAACTGTTAAAATAGACAAAATCACACAAGATTCTAGTTTTAGACAATTTCATTAATTTGAACGAAAGAAAGAAACAGAATCTGTACCTGGTTTGTGACTTTTCCTGCTTCTGACAGCTTGAGGAATGAACACCCCAGTTCCTTTGCCATTCTTCCATAAGTTCAAAAGCCAAACGGGTGGTGAACCAGAATTCTCAGTTTCCCAGGAGCAGAAATGACTTGAAGCTGGTGATGCACTGCAAAAACTATAACCCCACCGGTTGGAACCACCGTTAGCAGCGACATTAATGGGATTCAAACGTTTTGTTTCTTCGAGGGAATCCTCGTTGTCTTCGGTTGTTAGTTGCAGAATCTGCCTCCTAATCTCAGCATAGAAGACATCATCATCGTTCTCAGCCTCAAACAACAAACTAGGATCTGAATTCATCTCCATATTGGGATTAAAAAGAAATTATGACTTGGGAATTGAAAAGAAAATGGGATTCGAAAGGTTTATATAGAAGAATCATAGAGGAAATAGTACTTTGTTTGTGGTCAATGTTTTAGGTCCAAGGAAGCAGGACTCTGTTAATCTCTCCTCCAATAATGTCCAAGTTGTAAGAATGTGTCGATTTTCGTACGTTAGCAGATGTCCACTCCTTTGAGTACTTTAATTTTTTATGCTGCAATCATTGAATCCATGAACCAAAGTTACCTGCCGTTTTGATTTGCACTCATCTGCATTCTGATATTTTGAATATACGAAAGTATTTAAAATTTATGCATTGTATGTAATTTAAATAATCTAGAAATATTGAATTAAGTTTTTTATATGTATGCTTTTAAATATGTTGAAAATTAAGATGTTCATGTACTATAAGCCATTTAAGAATCTAACATAAAAAAGTTTTAATTTTTATAAAATAATAATTATATTATTTTTAAAGAAAAATTTAATTATTATATTAATTAAGAAAAATGTTAAATATTATGATATTTTATAGAATAATATTTAATATAATAAAAAAGAGTAAAATAATAGTATACGAAAAGTGAACGAGAAGGGCTTTGGCAGTTACTTTCTAGAGATATCAATGGCGATTATTCATCACCAAACATCAACGTCAAGAATTCTTATGGTTTGGGTTACCATAAAATAATACATCCAAATTTGTGGCTTCAAATGCTCCTGATGTTGGCTTGCTTGTGGTTTAAGAAATAGATAAACATCATTTGAGAGAATCAAAATGTTCATGGACGACCACTCATTAGAGCTGTACCAACATTAAAAAAGTCAAACTTATTCTAATATTTGGATTGCTAAAACTAGGATCACGCTCATCGAAACGTAAGTATATTTCTATATCTTTCCGGAATGATTCTGGCATCTTCTAGGGTCGCGATTATTCAATTTTTCTTGCATAACTAGGCAGAAAAATTATTAAGAGTGCTCAATTGGGCTACGCTTTTTCTTTTTCTTTTTATATTTTCACAAGAAAATCCTCTTTGGTTAGCTACTCGAGGTACAGTCAAATGTCAAAGATGAAAATTTCTCAGGTGTTTTTTTTTTGTCATATACACTATTTTAAGAATCAAATTCAAGATAAGATACTTAAAAGAGATTGAGTCCCTACACTTTTTTTCTCCGGACGTTGCCAAAAAAGGTTTATCAATTATATTTTCATAAATTTTATTTTAATTTTAAAGTGTATTTAATTAATCAAATAAATTAATTTATTAATTTATTTAATTAAATTAAAAATATTTCATATACAATCTACAATTTGATTTAAATAACTTATAATTTATATTAAATTAGTTAAAAATTTAAAAATAATTTATAACTTTTAAAATTTTAGTTAATTTTTAATTTTTAAATTAATTTATCAGTTATTTTTTACAAACATAATTTTAATTAAAATTAAAATTAATCTTAAAATAATAATAGGAACTTTATTTTATTGAAAATTTTGTTTGATTTTGAGCTTATATTTTAAGAATTTATGAAAATTAAATTTATATTATTTTAAAAAAATTAATTCAATTGATAAGAATAAATGTTATATCTTTTTATTAAATACATCGTATTGATGTAAAAAAGGGGATGGCATCATTCCTTATTAATTTGTATTCGAAACTCTATAGATCAATTGTAAGATTTTAAATGTATGGAATCAATGTGAAAAAATATGTCTTTAAAATTTTAAAGTAACGAAAAACGTAAAGTGAGGCTAAATTTTAAATTTAATGAATTTTTAAATTTAGTATTCTCAATTATATCCACAATTATATGAAATTGTTAAATCCTTATTGTTATAAAAATTATTGGGCCCTATTAATAGCCCCACCGACATAATGGTTTCCACATTATTTTAATGTAGACTCAACGATTCTTTGTGATTTGTAATCAATTTAAAGTAAAAAATTAATAACTCAATTAAAAATTGTAAAATTATTAAAAAAAATTTGTAAAATGATACATTTTTCAGGAATTTAAACTGTTATAAAGTTGTTAGCATATCTCATTTTTGTGAAGTGTGTGTTGTCATGTATAATATATTAAATTTTTTAATTTGAATATATATTACTAAAAAAAGTGAGCTTATTTTTATTAGGTGATGTGGCATAGATGGGTTTTCTTCATTAGAATCTTAGGCAAAGAAAAGAAAATTTGAATTCTCTATTAATTATGTTAGCAATTGTTTATTGTTATAAAAGTGGGGACCAGGGAGAGAGGAAGAGGGATTTTTGGAGATTTTTAGGCTGAAGATTCCTCCTTTGTGGGCCCTCGTGAAGTTATTCTCATTAGGCTTTGGATACCTTGAAACTAAAAGAAGACAATAACAGCAATCTAACCAGAAAAACTATCTGATTCCATTCCTCCCGAAAATATTCCTTTCATTGAAATTTGACTACACATTTGGTGATGGGTCTTAGCTAGGCCCAATGGGCTAGGAAGGCCCATGGTCGTCAACAATACCCCCCTGTGAAGACTAGCTATCCCCCCTCCCTTTTTCTTCTTAACTCTTCAATTTATTAATTATAAAAACTTAAACATGAATTCCTCGTCTCTTACATTTCACTACTTTTCTCAATTTTCAATATTAAATCAATCAACAAATACACAAATGAACCACGAATTAGCCAATTCAATAGTACTGAACGCTAAAGTTGAAAATCCAAATTTGAATCCGAGTTGCAGTAAAAGAAAAGAAAAGAAAAGGCAAAAATGAAATATGACTACTAAACCACTTATAATACAGATATGCATGCACATTCCTCTTAAAACATAAACTAACCACAAATACAACTCATAAGTCATAACCAATCACATAACAAATATAGAACCATTGATCTTTGAGATCCACTAATCAGCGAGCCATGGTGGGAACAATTGGTGGCTCCACTCCTTCCCTCTTCCACTTCTCAACATTACCTTCCCAACCTTCAAAAAGGAAATTAATAATTAATTAATGAAGCTACAGACTTAATTAAGAATTAATTCTATTAATTAATATATATATTAAACATAGTGCCTATATATTTTTGAAATTCTTTGAAGAAAATAAATAGCGATTACCAATGGAAGGATCAATGCCACGACTTTTTAGCTCTTTGTATTCTTGGGTGAGAGAGCAAACGCAGCACCAACTATGGACGAAGGCATCGGAGTAAGGTTCTTGTGGCAGCGAAAATAGTCGTCGCAGTTTGGATCTGTAGGTACCAGCATATAGACCTCTCAATCCCAGAGAGGGGCCCAGAAAATTATAAATACAGCACGCTGCATTTTGCGCTGCCATAATTGATGCAAAATATGCCATTATTAATTATAAATTCTCCACTTTCGATGTTATAAATAAGTCCGTGCATAATTATCTCCATATTAGATAGATAGGTTAATTAAATTATAGGAAATTAAATAGGAAAATAATGAATAATTCAGGATTTGGCATCAATCAAAGCATGATCTCACCTTATCTGATATCTGATGACCGTAGTTTTGTTTCTTTTGCCTGCTTTTATGATATTAATGTTTAATAATAATAATATGAAGTTTTACTAACCATTTATATATATAAACTTTTCCTCTAACTCAAAATAAAATGAGAACTTTTTTTTAATTTATCCCATTGTCTTACAACAAGAGAGCATCAAGGGGGTTGGATTTTTTTTCTTCAAAATATACGATAATTATTTGGATTGTGAATTTTTAGCTATTATTGAACTGAGATAGACAATTAAAATTATTATTATACTCTTAAATATAATAATAATTTAAATTGTGGGCCTACTAACTATTGAAATAAGATGGACAATTGAAGTTACTATTTTATCTTTAGGAAGTTATCCATAAATATCACTATTTTTTCTCAAGTATCTTTTATCTTTTACGTATTCTCTTTTTTTTTTTTTTTTTTCTTTTTCACTAGATTATCTTGATTGTCAAAATTGTGATGGAAACGGTGACTTAATGACAATATTAATGTTCTCTCATTTTGCACCTATTTCACTAGAAATGAAAGCTTTGATCATCATATAGCAACACAACACAAAATGTCAAATGAATTTTTTTTTTTTGGTAAATTATGAAAGCCTTTTATCACTAGATCACACGGAGTAATTTGGGGCTTAAAGTACATAAAATGGCTTACATGTAGTTCCTCCGTCAACTATCTCTGCAATTTGTCCAAAGGGGAAGCATGGACACCAGCAAGTGAAGCAACCTATATGTATATAGATATTAACAAGTAAGTTCCAATACTTAAAGCAAGCATGCAAAGAAACATGAAAGAAGAAAGAAATAAAAATCTGAATATATTTCAACCAAAAATAAAAAATAAAGAAGAATCTAAATGTGGAGGTTACAGTGAGAGGAGTCGTCCCAACAATCATAAAAGCCAGTGCCCCATTGTCCCTTAGCATCTTTCTTCTCATCGTATGCTTCTGCTTTTGAAGCCATATATTGCTAACGCTAATCCAAGATCGATCACAAAATGAACTTTAATTTGTGTTAATGGAATGATGCTTTTTCTAGCTAGGTCTTGCTCTTTATATATATATATATATATATATATATATATATATATATATATATATATCAAACTTGGCTTTGTTGATGCGTAAGGGAGTACTACTTAACTATATGGGATAAGATTTGAATGAGTTTGATAACTGAGTTTACGTTGACAAAAAG
The DNA here is from genome assembly GCA_037074535.1 of Gleditsia sinensis. Taxonomy (NCBI): domain Eukaryota; kingdom Viridiplantae; phylum Streptophyta; class Magnoliopsida; order Fabales; family Fabaceae; genus Gleditsia; species Gleditsia sinensis. The sequence goes on from CM073471.1 coordinate 11,197,461, forward strand.
AAACCTCTAATTTTTTTTTCGTAAGTCTATCCAAATGAGGTGCAATTGTAATTTCTGGGACATTACATGTTTGAAGTTTGAACTTTGTATAGTTTAATTATCGAGTAAATTATACAGTTAATTTCAATATTTTTGGGTTTTGTTAAGTTATCATTTGACTATTCTTTGTTATTTTCTAAACAAATTTTAATCAAAATAATCACGTCATATTAAAACAATAAAAAATATCATTGTCCAAAAAAATTCACTTATATATTGAACAATCGTATAGTGTTCTTAATCTTAAACCGTGACCTTAAAATATTATCAAATTGTTCAAGGTACAACTCATATATACTTTTGACATTGAAGTTGTTCATCATTTTTTTCATTCAAATTATCAATTTTGTTAAAATTAAAATCGAAAATATTATGGGGTGATTAAGTGGTAGTTAAACAAATCAAATGGCCTCAACTAATTTCAGATCAAACTATAGAAAGCAAATTATAATTATCATCTTATCATGTGATAATTATGATTAAAATAAATTAAAAATACGAAAAAAAAGAGAGAAAAGAGCTAGAGATTTCAAATAGGATTCCCATGAAATTGGTATATATGAAGGTTTGATATTATATAGTATATTTTATGCGTTTACTTTGTGTTTTCAGTGACTTACTTAATCATTATCTGTTAAAGAAATGGTCTAACTTCAACACATTCACAAGGATTAGGTTCAGAATTGTTTGGTCATGACTCATGAGAGTTTTTATATAACATGTTAAGAAGTTAATTTAAGTCTTAGTGTCGTCATCAAAAATAAAAATATTATAGAGATAATGGCTCTTTGATGTTGAACTTCTATTTTATACTGAAAAATCATAATAAATTAAAGACATGCGAACGAACTTATCAATTCTGAGGATGAAATAATTATTTAGTATGATTATATTTGTATGTGGATTGGATTGAGTTTGGGTCAAAGCCCATTAAAATTTTAAATTTTGAGTTACATCAAGTGATTCAAACCTACGAAAGAAACTTAGATTTGGCCCAATGTTTCTTTATATATAAAAATAATTTTGTTAAAATATAAGATTATGATCACATTTGAGTTAATTTGGCAATTCCTACAAATAAATAGCATATTTTTATCTAAAAAAATGCTAAAAAATTTAAATTTAAATTTAATTTTTTATCTTTCATAAGGGCATCTTTTGTGATTTTGTTCAAATAATCACATTTTACCATATTTAATTTATTAAAAAATTAATTTATACAGTAAAAATTGAAATATGATATATAATAAAAAATAAAAATAAACAATATATATAATATAAAAAATAAATTAGTAAATTATATTATTGAATCAGCTCAAATTAAACTTAAGCTAAATCCATTAGGCTTTAAAAATTCATAAATTTAATACTTAAATTTAAATTTAAATTTATTTGACCTAAATATACTAAGCTAGGGCTTAATCCCATCAAAATAGAAGCAGGGTATTAATTTTATTTATTTATTGAAATAACTGAAATTTTTTTGTTTTTGAAATTATCAATACGAAATAAAGTATTTGTTAAAAAATTATGCCATTTCAATTAAAATTATTATGTTGCAGAATATTTTGGTAAAAATATTTTTATTTCAGTGAAAATATTTTTATTTCGATAAAAATACTCTTATTTCGAATTGTTTCAATAAAAATATTTTTGTTTCGAATTATTTTCAAATTATTTCGATAAAAATATTTTTGTTTCAAATTGTTTTTGAGTTATTTCGATAGAAATACTCTTATTTCGATAGAAATACTCTTATTTCGAGTTGTTTCAATGAAAAAATACTAAATTAATTTTAAAAAATAAAAAAATTGACAATTTAAAAATAGATAAAAATAATATTATATCACATCCAATACCAAGTTATTTTCTCCTATAAATCATAATATTTTTGTCATCTTCTTATTTTTCCTCCTCATTTTCATGACATTATTTTCATTCATTATCTTTATTTTAAATAGAAAATTATAAAAATAATGAAAAAAGAGATTGAGAGATAAAGAGAAAGAAAAATATCTGAGAAAAAGACTTAAAGATAGAGACTACGAACAAATTAAAAAATAGAGAAATTGATATAAAAGAGAGGTTATTGTTTAATATTGTTAGAATTTGAGTTAAAATTCTCATTATAATAGTATATTTATTTATTATTATTTAACTATAGATATTAATTTAAATTAATTTTAATATAATTTTATATATCTATATTATTAATATTATGTTAAATTTTTTAAAATTAAAAAAATATATTATTTAAAATAATTTAAAAAAAATCTTTTATTTTCATAAAATTTTTAAAACGTTTCAAAATATTTTTTCTTTTAAAATTATCAAAACGATAATTTAAAACGATATATATATATATATATATATATATATATATATATATATATATATATATATATATATATATATATATATATATATATATATAATTAACTAATTTCCCTCCATTGACCTCTTAATTAGGTACAGGTGATAATATCGTCTTACGGAAATGCTACTTATCCTTCGTATTGAAACTATCTTTTGGCTGGGTGCTTTATTCAGTGTGTATTAATCTTAACCCAAAACGAAAATATTATAGAACATAGCGTTATTGCACAGTTAATTTCTTCTTCTAAATTCTCCAGATTAAGGAAACTCAAAAGTATAAAAAATGAAGAAATTTAAGTTTTCTTTTGAAAGATTAATTAATTATAATTCTCTTGGTTTCTTTCTCCATTTGTAATAGAAACTCACAAAAGACTTTAAAATAACAGTTTTTATTTATTTAATTTTCCATCCAAAGATATAGTTAGACAAATCTATAGAAGATTCATGAATGTGAATCTAATTAACTTGCCTGAGAAGCAAGAGCCTTTGACCTTTATAACTCCAATTGAGTAGTTTTTGAGTTAAAAAAAAAAATGGGTGCCCCACTGAGGAGCATGTTCAATGGTCATCCTGAAAACCATAATTCTTCAACTAAATGCTATGTATGGCCTATGAGGGCGTCAAAAAGCAACATAATGGTTCTTACTTTCTATGAAATGACTAGATTGCTTTTTTCAAATTTTTTTTTTTAAATTATCTTTACAACTTTTTTAAAGTTTAATTCTGTTGTTAAAATATATTCTAGAGATTATGAATTTTACACTCACTGACTTCCTTTAGTTAAAAAAATTATACTTACTTTTCTTGTTTTAAATTTTTATAAAAATCAGCTTAGTCTTTTAGTTATTTATATCATATTAAATTAGAATATTATTAATTTTTAAGGAGGATAAAGTGTATAGGATATAAGCTTCGTTAATAATTTTTAGTAGAAGAGTAGTTTTTGTATATATTATTAAAATTAAATAGAGCATAAATATAACTTTTAAAAATTTTAGGATAAATAAATATAATTTGCTCTTTTCTTAGTTACATAAAAAATCCATATTATAAGGAGAGAAGTTAAAAAAAAATAAAGATGGAATCTAAAATATCAGATTTAGTTTAATTTTAAAAATTGAGAGTGAATCAACTTATTATCTTGAGAGCTTTGATTCAACTTCTAGTGGTATTGTCTCAAACAGTTCCTGAAATGACGTTAATGGGAGGCAACTCAGAGTAAAGTCCATAGTGTTTGCAGTCCATTATACTCTTCATTGTTTCTTAAGATGTGAACAACGTCATGCTATGCTGTATACCTTTTTTCTTTTTCTCTTTTTCAAGAGATAGATATACATTAAATAATGAAAGAAAGGAATTTAACTCTAGTACAAAGGAATAATAGGTTAATGGGAGGCAACTTAGAGTGAAGTCCACAGTGTTTGCACTCCATTATACCCTTCATTGTTTCTCAAGATTTCAACAACGTCATGAAAGAAAGGAGTTTAATTCTACTACAAAGGAAAATATTAAGAACGGAAAACTAAAGAGCTGAAAGACAAAATACTATTTAAAAGCACATAGGAATAAACTCTATAATTATCTCTACAGGGAGAAAATCTACTCAAGAGAAATGAACCCTGAAAAAAATAATCAATTAAAAAAACTAATGGGCAAATGCTATTCTATATACTTCACAAGGGGATTTTGTTCCTTACTTATTTTTGGCCAAACATGATTTTAAAGTCATGGTTGCCACTTGCCTATCACATTATAGCTAGTCTATATATATTCCTTACTTAGATGATGGAAGATCAATAATGAAAATATACACAGTAATTAATTACCATTTAAATTATAGGCTTATATTTTGTGTTAATTTACTAAATGGTTTGGATAAAAAATTTGCATATATAAATTATTTTGAATTTAAAGATTTAAGTGATTAAATGGAAGACGAAGTTACATGGACACAGCTTATCAATTGTAAAAAGAGGGGGATTTTTATGTGTGCTTTATGTTTTGATCTCCAACCTTACCTCTTGCCTTTTCTGTCCATGCTCTTGAGATTATGGAGCTTTTTTTTTCATGTAAAAAGAAAATTGCATTCTTTTTTTTTTTTTTGAAAATTTTGAAATCTCTACATATTTTGTAGTTTTAATTTATATCAAGAATTCTTAATAAATTATAAATAAAATTTACATTCTATGTATTTTTTCTTAAAATTTCATAAATATTTTCACTCAACAGAGTATAAATAATCAAAAGATTAATTTAATATTTATAAAAATTTAAAATATGAGAGATTAATATATTTTTTAAAACTTGAGATATATAAATACTTATTTTATAAATTTTAAAAGAGAATTTAATCTCAAATTAAAATTAAAAAGTTGTATGTTAATGTGAGTTTAATTTTTAAAAAAATTAAAAAATAATGTAATTTATTCAAAAAAAATCTTTGTCCAAAATCAAGGTCAAACATCGATCACTATGTGGCTTGTAATGGTAGCCCATATAATGTACGCATTTTCATTCTGTTTACTTTGGAGCTGATTTAGGAAAGTAATTAATAGTGGATTATGTCAACCAGCCAACTAAAACACTGGTGATTAATATAAAGGCGTTGACTTCTTAAATTGAAAGCCTCTCTGACAAGACCCCTCCACAAGTACATTTAAGTGGACACGTGGCAACATCCCAGTTGCTCACTTGGCAGGCCAAGATCAATACATTAATTGATATAATATTAGAAATTGTTAAGTAGATTCAGATGAAAATAAAAAGCAAAATTTAAATATAATTTTTAAAGTATTTAATATGAAATTTTATTATAAAAAACTAACATGTTGATATATATATATTTTTATAACTCAGCATTTATATGATGATTTTTTAAAAACATTCTTTTACACTTGACATCTTTTTTATCTAATTTTTTTTAAAAATAAAATAGGTAACTCAATCTAATATAAACACACACACACATATAAAAGCATATAAAAGTAAGTCTACTTAAAAATATATATATATATATATATATATATATATATATATATATATATATATATATATATATATATATATATATATATATATATATAAAATTCATATTCTCTCATTGGGTTAAATATGAAGTAGATTCAATCTAAAAAAAATTATTAAACTAAACTGATTATTCTAATAGATGACTACTGGCAAATATATTATTATTTAGTAAAACTCATTGTTAATCTAATTATATATTTATTTATACTTAATTTAATTTATTAATTTTTTATAATTGAATCTACCCAATTTTTTGATGTCCCAATAACATGCCTTTTATATAAAGGGCGTCCTAAAGCTTCAAACCTTGTGGCCTCAAATAAGTTCCAATCTTTTGTTTCTTCTTTAACGAAACTAATGGTTGCTCTTACCTCAAGTCTTAGCCTTAGCAAACAATTCATAGGCAAAGACCATCACCACCATAGCACGGTGGTTGAGGAAATCGAAGGCCTTATAAGAGTACACAGAGATGGATTTGTGGAAAGACCCCAGATCGTTCCTAGTGTCACAGCTTCGTGTCCGTCAGAACTGAACGTGAATTCCAAAGACGTTCTCATTGATATTTTCACAAACACCTGGGCACGTTTCTACGTTCCAATAATAAGCCATCAGCAGAAGCTACCTTTTCTGGTCTATTTCCATGGTGGCGGCTTCTGTGTTGGCTCTGCAGCTTGGGGCTGCTACCATGAGTTTCTCTCTAAGCTGTCATCAAAACTGGGGTGCTTGATCATGTCAGTGAACTATCGTTTAGCCCCAGAAAACCCTCTTCCATGTGCCTATGAAGATGGGTTCAAGGCTCTATTGTGGGTGAAACAGCAGGTGCTAGATCAATATAAAGCTAGCGAATGGTGGACCACAAAGTGCAATTTCTCCAGTGTCTTCATAGCAGGAGATAGTGCTGGGGCTAACATAGCATACAACGTAGCCACGAGGTTAGTAGATTCGAAACATGGGTGCTTTCAATCGCTACTCGGTGCTAGTATTCTTTGAGTACGTAGTCTAAAATACGTATATTATACATGTAGTATTTGTTTTATTTAGGTATGTATTGAGTGATTGTCGGTACAACTATGAACTTTTAATTCTAAATTTTACGGATATGAAATTTATCTTATTAGTCAAATAATTTAAAAAAAAATTAGTATATATAAAGTCGCATGCATAACCTTGATATAATATATTTCATTGATTTATTTTGAATGAAATTATTAATATGAATTTTGAGATCATATCAAAAAATTTAAATTGTTATTTTGGTAGGTTATATTATATATAAGGTTAATTATTTGTTTTTGTTATTGTAAGAATTGTTATATATTATAAGGAAAATTGTATTTTTCTATTATATAATTATTACAATTGTAATTTCTCCTATAATTTATTAATTTTTATCATTGATCCCTTGATCTATTTGTTTTCATTGTATTTTTCTTTTAACATTAGTTTTAACGATAATTATGTAAAATTATTAAAATATTTTTTATTTGCTTAATATTACATTTTGTACTCTTTTTTATGAGAATAAAATTTAATAATTTTACATAACTACCCTTAAAATTAAGGGCAAAGTGTAATTAAGAAAGTTAAAAGAATAATAAAAATAAAAATTGCAATTGGATACAAAGATTGGGTGGGAAAGTGTAATTTTTTTCATAGTATAAAATATATTCATATGGTATATACTGACACAACGGTGACCGTACAACATAGGTTAGCAGCTGCACATGAAACTGACCCTTTAAGGCCTGTGAGCATAAAGGGTCTAATTATTATACAACCATTTTTCGGAGGAGAAGAAAGAACAGTCTCAGAGATAAAAAGTATAGTCCAACCATCATCATCTCCTGACTCTGCTCTGAACTTAGCAGCTTCTGATACTTACTGGCGCTTGGCTCTACCATCTGGTTCGAACCGTGACCATCCATGGTGCAACCCTTTGGCCAAAGGGTGTCCAAGAATGGAGGAGTTGAAGCTTGGACCTGTCTTGGTGTTCATATCAGAGATGGATATATTGAAAGACAGAAACTTGGAGTTCTGTGCTGCTATGGAAAGATCAGGTAAAAAGGTGGAGTATGTGATTTATGAAGGAGTAGGGCATGCGTTTCAGGTTCTGAGTAAGTCTCAGCTCTCCCAGAGCCGAACCCTTGATATGATGGCTCATATTAAGGCCTTCATGGACCTATGATATTCTCTTGGTTTGTGCTTGCTCATTCTCACGTACATATACCTGAAATGCACAAAATCCACACCAGAGACAACATGATATGGATCCTGTAATGCCATAAATTATATATTGTGTAAGTTTATATTAAACTCACAAATTGGTCTGTGCAGACCCATTTAGCTTTATTCTTTAAATTTTATTGAGTATCACAAATTAGTATATAAAATTATATTTAACTTGTTTTACATTAATTATTTTGTTATCTTTTAGAAAAAGTAAATATGCAATACATTTAATATTTTCAAAAATTAATTTGTGTACTCAAAATAATTTAGATACTAAAATTCAGTTGGTTTATAAATTTAAAAACTGAATTGTTAGTTTATTTCAATTTTCATCTCTCTCATTTTGGGGGGGAAAAAAAAGAAAAATAGTAATTGTCACCACATAATTTATTTTTGGAGTAGCTAAACTAATTTTGTCATATATTGCTGGAGTTAAAAAAAATTTGGGTGTCCTTGAAAGCTTCGAAAAAAGAATTGTTGTATGTAGAACAAATAAATCATCGTGTATGAAATCCAAAATTAAAAACAAAAAAACTTGTTCAGTAAATATTTAATTATTATTTTATTTTTTAAAAAGAATATACCTAAAAAAAATAGATTTTCAGCGGCGACTCTAAAAGTCGCCACTAAAAATTTTTAGTGGCAACTTTTTATCATCACCACGTCGTTGCTAATACTTGCATTGCTGAATGTTTTTCGTAACAACTTTTAGAGTCGCCACTAAAAGTATAATTTGGCAATTAAAGTTGTTAAAGACCGTAACAATCACCACTAAATCTTTGAAAGTCGCTGCAAAAAGTCTATTTTCAGTGACGACTTTACTTGATCGCCACTCAAAATTTACTTTCAGTCGCTGCTAAAGTCGCCATTAAATCCACTTTTAACAGCGAGTTTAGTCGCCACTAAAACTTCATTCTATATTATTTGGCATATTCAATGGCAAACAAAGTTGCCACTGAAGTCTAATATGCAAATTCTTATATTAATTTTTTTATTATTAAATTTTATAAATATTAATTGCTACATAAAAAAATGTAATTGACATATTTTTTTTTTTTGCTAAAATCATAAAATAAATTATTGATATTTTTATTTAAATTTACATTCAACTATAATTAGTTCAAATACAAATATTCAAAATAATGTAACTAGTTACATTTCAAGAAAGAAAAAGCATCTATTTACAAACGAAATTAATCTTAACACAATGAAAATACACTATAACTACTTCTATCATTAGCTATAAAAATTTATCAAAAGAATTAAGTTTGCAACTTTGATTAAGACCAATGTATATTTGAATTTTCTTTGTCGTATTCTTGGCCATATTTAGTAATAGATATCAAGCAATTAGCATCCCCATCAACCGAGTACATTATGATTGGCGTCTTGCAAAAAAGACCTCCTATTAATCCAACATCAAAAAATAATTGTAGAAAAAATAAAGCATATTGGAAACAACATGAAACAAATTGGAAATTTCACATCACGAGGGACATAAAGCTTTCTTTAGGCATGGTTTATGAAAATTAACTTCATGAAATGTCATCTTTGAATTACTAATTATAGGAAAAATAATTATCATTTCCTGTATAGAAGAATCAAGAAATAAAGCTAAAAAGAAGTGCAAAAATTCTAAAAGTGATACTAAAAATAATTTTTAAAAGTGACCGGTCATTATCAATCACAAATGTGACAGCATATCCATCTCTAGTAGCTCTTGCAATACGACCCACTCGATGAACATAGCTACAGTATGAAATAAGATACTAAAGTCACCAGAAGGCTTAGAGAGAATAAAGATGTTTAAGATAAAACCAACATGTTTCCATATATTAAAAATAGCGAGCTAAGTGGCAATGCAAGGAAATGAAACACTAACATATGTAGAGGACAAAATATTAGTCATTGAGAGTGGTGTTATCACCAACATAGTAACAGGTCAGAGTCTACATGGTTTGTGAATGAGGTTACATCCAAACGAGTACAATTAGGAGGGTATGACCCCAAAAGCCCTTTTACCAAATTAAACTCAATATTGAATGAGGTTACATCCAAACTATTGATTCAGAAAGCAGTGTGATATTAAGTTGAAAAATATATTTCAACAAGAAGAGAAAATCACATATGACCCAAAAATTTTCATCATGAAAGGTTAAGTCCATAACGCATTCCTCGAAGCTACAGAAGCAAACTTCAAATACAAACATTTAAGTTTCAAATCTTCTATACAGAAACCCAACTTATCCTCAACACAAATGACAACCAAATCTTGTCACAATGCATGACACTAAAACCTGATTCTGGACCTCATTATTGACAACCAACCTATATACGAAAGCCAAATCAGATCAAAGAGGGTATAAACGAGTAAAATAACTTAAGATTTAAAAACAAGAGTAGAATTAAAGAACTGTAGTATATAAACCAATATCACCTTTAAATTACAAGAGGAACTAAAACAAAGCAGAACGGGGAGCAGTGCTTTTGGACCAAATTACCAAACAGAACAGGAACAAGTTATGAAGGGCCATCCCTCATAGCATGTGAACCATCTTTACTATTTAACAGAGCAAAAAGCAGTGAAGCACCATCAAAGTTACATTTTAAGCGCAATAATGAAAGTATACTTGAATTTACGGATCAAAACTGTGTTTAAACAAATATTGTATTAGAAGAATATGAACTAAACTCAATACATCAGAATATGTTCATTCAAAATCCTGAATCAAATTGACCCAAGAATTAAAATCACATTGGACTTGCAACCTTTAAACATAAGTGCACTCAAAGTCCATTGAAACCATTAATGCCCCTTTCACTCATCGACTTTAGGGACTTTGATCCCTAGAACCCTCTGTCATAGCTCATCAACAGGCTGAGAAGAAGAATACAAAAAAACAAACATGAGCAGTAGTAAAATGACAGACTACCTTCCTGGCAATTCAATAGAGACCAAACTTGCCTTGCCAGAAAATCGATCTCCTCTGAACAACACGTATTTTTGCCAACTGTGCTAACATGATGTGGGAGATGTTACTTACCTGATGAAGAGTTGAATTCCATTGCTGAAGAGAAAGGGAGAGGACTACAACTTGCAATACCCAAGCCCCCAAAAGAGAGAGTATGAAATGTGTATTTAGAGAGGAGGATTACACTCCTTTAAATAAAAAAAATTAGGGTTTCATATGGATTAAAATATTATTTGATCCCTAGAACCCTCTGTCATAGCTCATCAACAGGCTGAGAAGAAGAATACAAAAAAACAAACATGAGCAGTAGTAAAATGACAGACTACCTTCCTGGCAATTCAATAGAGACCAATCTCGCCTCGCCAAAAAATTGATCTCCTCTGAACAACACGTATTTTTCCCAATTGCTCTTCTAAAGTCTCCTCTTCAAAAAGTCGATGCTTTCGTCCTCCTAAAATCATTCTTCAAAAGTTGATCCCCTTTGGAAATTTTTCAGCCCACTTTATCCCTGTTTCTTTCATTCTCCTTTTATAGCCAAAGAAAAGCCACATCGAAAGATTACGAGCGCGTTTAGCAAGTTCAATAAGTTAATTTATAGCATATTTGATTAGTTTATAAAATTGTTTGACTAAATTAGAAGTGTTTGATAAACGAATTTATTTAAATAATTTAAACTAATTGAAAGTTTATAAATTATAAACTACTTGAATTAAAGTAGCGTATAACTTATAAATTTTAAACTAATTTATAAATTATTTTTATCAAACATAATTTATCTTTGGCGCCATTGGGAAGGATTAAGTGACAGATTCGGAGCTCGTCGCCCATAAGAGAGGAAATGAGACAAAGGGGACCAAAAAGAGGGAGTCCCTCTGCCATGAGTACAGTGGCAGAGCGGAGAAGCGTCAAGTGCAGGGGTGCAAAGGCATGAATCAGCAGAAAAGAAAATTTCGGGGACCTGGCCAAGCAGCGTGAAACCAAAATGGGTAGGTTAAGTAATGGGTGGACCGGGTTGACTAAATGAGCTGATGGTATCGGATTGGGCGAACAATTGTAGGCAAAGTGAACTTATTAGGCTTTGATTTTTTTTTTTCTTTTTCTTCTTTTTCTTTTTTTTTTTTTTGTACTTTTTTTTAATAAAAATAAAATAATGTAACTCTCTTACATATTTTTTGTTTGATTTTTTAATTCTCTTCTTTTTAAAATTGTGTTCAAATTTTTGCATTTTCTGAATTTCTTTTTTATTTATTTTATGTTTTTGTATCTATTTACTTTATTCTTTGGCACTTCAATAAAAAAACACCGGACAAAATTGAGTGTTTACACCAATTAACCCTTAATTAATTTAGCAAGATGTTTTAAAAAAATTAATTTGTGAAAGGTCATTGGAGGTTCTGACCAAGTTTTGGATGCATTAAATTTTCTATGGTTTGTGAAATTGGGGAGGGGAAATTAGGGCTTTGCTGGGTTGGGAATTATGGGTTTATGATCGCTGAGTCATGACTGGAACAAAAAATGAGAGGAAATGAGTTTTTGTATTATTACAAGTGCTTCTCATTTTAAATTTATATTCATATAAAATAAAACTTTAAAATGGTCACTTTTTTTTTCTTTTAATCAGTGATACAAATACAAATAATCTATTTAAATTCTCATTATTTGATAAATGGTTTATTTTATATACATATATATTTTATAGGAAAAACCAATATTTTATTCTATTTTTCTTTCTCGGTACAGTGACATCAACAATTCTATTATTTTTTTAGTTTGTTTATAGTAATTAGCTAACTAAATCTTATAGTATCTAACAAAATTATAAATCTACATATGTTAATGAAAAATATAATTACTCGTATCATAGATTTAAGAGAATTTGAACTAATAACATTTCACTTCATTTTTCTTTCATTAATTGCATTATTAGTTTATAAATTGTTTAAGTTAAATTTTAAAGTTGTTTTTTTTTGTGATTTTATTTAGATATATAATAGTTGTGAGAATTATTTAAGTAATATGCAAAGGAGTTTTCAAGGATATGGTGTATTTTGAATTTTTTTTAAATTTTTTTTAATTTATTTTAATAACAATAATTTTTTTTCTTTTATCATTTGCTTTAAAGTAAATAGTTATTTTAATTTTTCAAAAATATATACATTTTTAATTTAATTTTTAAAATTTTAATATATCTATTGAGTATTTAATTAAAATTAACTTATGTTAAAAATATTAAATTTATTTTATTAATAAATATTTCACGCATTTTCTTATTTAAATGTGTCAAAATGTGAGAAAAACAAAAACAAAAGGTAAAATTAAATTTTTTTTACTTTCAGTGGCAATTTAAAGTCGTTACTAAAAATCTTGGTAGGTCGCTATTAAAAAGTTAAATTTCAGCGACAATTTCAATGAATCGTCATTAAAAATAATTTTCAATGACGATTTTTCTTGTCACCACAAAAAAATCACCACTAAAATATCTATTTCTTGTAAAAAAAAGTTAAGTCATGGCTCAACGAAGTGGTTTGAATTGAGAAATACAATTAGTACAATATTGGTTTCATATACATTTTTTTACACCTTTTTTCACTTCTAATTTAATTATTAATTATCACTTATACAAGTGTAACTAGAATTAATTACTAGTTTGAAATTTTAATATTGATTGTTTGAGATTGATTCATGGACCAATATATAAATTGATATCATGGGCACAGGAAAAATAGTAAAATATAGATGGAATTAAAGCTCTTTGATCGATCCATATAGATAAATTAGAAAGATCATATCAACTTTAAGTATGTTGCATTTTTTTATATATACGTGTAAGGTATAAGATATTATTTTATTTAAAATTTCTGTATTTAATATGACAATTGGTATTTTATAAACATTAACAAAATTAAATTTTTTTAAGATTTCTTGTAGTTTTAAGGTATTAAAAGATATTACTCAAATTAGTATCATCCTATAGATTTTGTTATTTTACATAAAACCAAATATTTTAAATATTAAGGTATCAAATGCATTAATTTTTTATGTTTTCTAACATCCGACATACTATAATGAAAATGATATAGGACTAAATATCTCATATAGAGTTATATAATGTGTTGTTAGTGTCATAACTTTTGTTTGAAATAAATTTTCATTATGTTGAAAAAGAATTAAAAGTGATCCAACTTAGACTTGTTTCCTATATAAGAAGGACTTCCCAAATACAATGTCCCCATGCTTGATATTCAAAAAATCCAAAATTCAAATTCCTTCATCTTATGCTTAAAATCAAAGCTTTGGCCTTAGTGTGGCATATCGTACCACATTAAGGATTAATGCCAAATCACTAGTAGCAATGAGTGTCGAAGAGTTTTCTATTAGGAGAAACTTATAAAAATCATATAATTATTACAAAAAAGAAAAGACTTGCTGACAAATTTTATTATCACTGAAAGTAAAAAAAATTATCAAAAAAATATATATTAATTTTTTTCCGTAACTAGTTATCACCAAATACCTCGTCACTAAATCTTACAGTTATAACATTGACTATCACCAAAATAATATACATTAATGACTTTTGTCATAATTTTTTTTTTAATCTTTATCCTAATGGTTTTAGTGACACCCTCAAAAAGTTGTCATTAAAAATGCAGTACAAAATTCTTTCAATGCCCACTTCAAAAAGGTGCAATTGTTGTTGTAGTGAATATACTAATTGATTGTGCAAAAATCAATAAAAATTCAGTAAAATGAAGTTTAAGATGGCAACTTTTTGTGAGTCTTTATTGATTTCGGAAACCTCTAGTCTTTGACTGACAAATAATGGACTTGAGAATTTCTCTGCGGGCTATCCTTGGCTTTCGTTAGTGAAAGTTCGAGGTTGAGGCTCTTCATCGGATTACAACCTCGACGGCTCGACCCTCCACCAACTTTATAAGCTGCTGCTCTTGTTCAAATTAGCGTTCCATTAGAAACTTTCCCTTGTTGATTCCTGCACCAATAAGTTAAAAAAATATTGCTTAAAGATGAAAAAGAAAATGGTATGAGAGCGAAATGAAGGGAAATAGTGTAAGATAACTGGGGTGCAAAGTAGGCCTCTGTTCTTTTGTTTTCTTGATCAGCTAACTCCATACTATTGTATGATAGTTGGGTAAAAAATGAGTACTGAGAAGTGCTCTTTATTGAAAGTCTATTTTCTTGTAACAAAGAAGGAATAATGAGCACACCAACCTAACTCCACAGTGGTAAAGTTAAAAAATTCGGTGGTTGGCGCAGTTATGAGGGACATCAACCAGGGAATATTTGCTAAAAAACCTAACTAACCAATATTACAATAATATAAGAAAAATTTAATTATATTCATCTTTCATATTTTTAAAAATTATATTTACATCTTTTTTTAATTTTAATTTATGCAAAAAAAATTTCTCTAATAATAAAATTGTCAATAACATTTATTTTTAATATATATATATTTTTAAAAATTATAAATAATCTAATTTAATATAATATAAAAAAGATCAAATTAATGTTTATAAAATTTTAAAATAAAAAGTTTAGCATATTATTTTTTAAACCTAAGGGAGTGTTAGTTTAAACTTTATAAACTACAAGAAATTTTTTTGTTTTAATCTAAAACTAGTAGTGCGAGCGACCGTAATCTCCCCAACGCCTTTTTGTTTATAATTTGAAAGGTAGAGCGCTTACCACAGGATTTCTTAATGACAAAATCCTATTCTAACACCTTTTTTTTTTCAACACTTCTCATAGTTATTATTTTATTACTATCTACAATTTATCATTATTATTTTTTTACATTAAACCAATAGTGAAAAATGAGATTATAATAACTGACATAATCATAGTTTTAATTTTTAAAATTAAAGGTAAACTTACATATTAAATTAAATCCCTGCACTTTGCGCTTTCTCTATTAAGTTATTTCAACTACAGTAACATTATTCTCACACCATTTCTTTCACATTTTCTTCACACCTCTCACATCAGATTCTTTATTATTCCTCTGTTTTCATTAAATCAATAGTAGGAAAGAAATGTGTAAAATACATGTGAATCTAGTGAAGTAGCGTGAAGATAGCCTTTTCTATTCAACAAGCAAAAGATCAATTATTGTCTGCTTCATGTCAGAGGTTAAGGTATAAAACAAGCTGATTGATCAGGCTCGCCATTGGACAAATTCTCAAGTTTAACATCAGAATATCGATTTGTACCCAGATACAGATAATTTTCAGCAGCCACTAGACAAGCAATCCACTCCCAACTATGAGGACATGAAACGAAAATAAAGAACTACGCAAAATACAATCAACAAAAAAATCAGATAACTTCTGGAAAAGGAAAAAAAAAAAAAGCATATAATGTCGGGGACTACTAGTACTACGTATCATTTACTCACAAGAAACCATTTCGCTTTCACTGGAAAAGGACAAAACAGAACAATACCAGTATTTCTGATAGGTGAATAGATTAGCATCTCTATAGAAATCTTTCATCTAAATGCGTGTTAAAGATTCCTGCTTAGCTACACATCATGACATGATCAATTGCCTGAAGTGCTTGGTTGGAAAAATATCGCACATCAACATCGGGATCCTCACTGAGCTCAACCAAACATGGACGAATTGTCTTTTCCACCACCTGAATCGCCATGATACAAATTCACAGAATGTGTGTGGAAGAAAAAAATGCAGAGAAAATGGAGCAGATGGGGAACACAAGAAACACTGCTTCCATCAATCAGAAATGTGCAAAAGGATAAGTATGAGATGCTTACAGACTGATCAACTATGGGAAAGATTGACTCTAACACCTTTGCCACATTAAACTTGATATTGGGCACTCTACAAGGAGTAAACAGGCAGCAGTTAGAAACTTAACAACTATATTGAACCTTACCCAATAGCATAAAAAAACATATAGTATCGACATACTTGTCTTTGGATGCAGCAATAACGACAGGCAACAATTTTGAACAAGTGATATCATCGCCCATTACAGGAGCAAGCAGTGAGATAGCTCGAAGAATGGTCATTCGATACAAATAGTGTGGATTGTGGATCATCTCTAAAACCTGTATATACATGTCCATAATGATACTTTATAAAGTTGCATTCAGTACAAGTGTAACACAGCAAAACAAGTAATTAAAAGCAGATCAAAACCAGATATTTCAATAGAAAGCATCTTAGACCTATAAAGGCATAACAAGCTTAAGTAATAATGTTACAAAGGAGCTAGCAAAAGGTGGTTATTAGATGACAGAGAGAGAATGATTGAACAGAAAGAAACCCAAATCTGAGTTTTGTTGAAACTGAGCTTCCCTATAACCAGATTCAGGATTAACATCTGAAGAGTCATTATATTCTGATCTACCACCAATTCTAGTCTAACAGATGCCAAGTTGCCAACTCAGCATTCTAACCTCCTAGCTAATTTTCAGCCAAATTCCCATGTTAACAAACTGCCACACATGCTCACAGTTCCATAAATCCATCTCGAGTTTGTTAGCAGAGTCCAATATTGTTAATCAAACAGGTACTTCAAGATGATAGTTGGATAATAATTCATATATGAGAAGGCTAAAAAAAGAAAGAAACACAAACTGAAATTTGAAACACACATGAACAGCCATCAGTCCAGAAGACATATTCCAAACAGTCATCCCTCCTTTCAGAATGCTATCAGACCCTTTGGTACTTAGTCCAATCTACATAACAGTTGAATCCATTTTGAATCTGATAAATGCATTGCATGTATAGTATGGAAGATAAATTCTGCGATGACCGCTTAGCTGCAGTCCAAAAGTGAACTTCCATGTTCATGACCACAGCTATTGGGATTGCAGGTCGTTCCAGTACGTGGTATGGGCATGGGAATGCAGTACATAGCTTAGAAACAATAGGATCGTTAGGATTAGCTTTATTCTGGATACTTTGGGATGTTACATGTATAGCTAAAAGTATCTTTGTGCTGTTAGCACAGTTTGTATAGTTTTTAGTTTTCTCTTTGCTACTTCTCACTTCAATTGATGCAACTCACTATGCCACCTTCACAAATCAATTACCAATCGTCTTCTTCCACATTTCTGGTTGTAAATGAGTATTCACCAAGTTCCTTTGTCATTATGAGTTTCTGATGTAGATCTTTGTAACATTTAACATTGGCTCCTCTGAATTATATCATCGAATACAGTAGAATGCTCTTCAATACCGCATATAACTACCATAGTGGACGAACCTGCTGAATTATATTCTGCATAGCCCACACAACACACACACAGAGACAGACAGGAAAGCATACACAAATTTATATCAAGACATATATATTGGTGCACTACAGGCAGGGGTAAATAAACAGATGAACCTGTGGAATTATATGCTGCATAGCCCACTCAGGACCAAATTCTTCTGCAAGCCGCTTCAAGTTGTTAGCAGCTGCATCACGAATTGAATGAACCTGCAACAAACACCCAAAAGGTTAACTATACAGCCTTTTTTAAGTTTCCTATATGTTCACCTCTATTTTTCCCATGCTAGGTGGAGACACTTTCTATTTTAAAAAAAAAAATCTAAGGAAGATAAATAAATATTACTCAATTTCAGCACGAAAGTCAAAACAATTTATAAATGTATGCCAAGGACTTGAAAAAAAAAACAGAAAATCTAGTATAGACTTAAAATGTACACAAACCCATGCACAGTCAAATAGGGGTGTACAAAAATCGAACCAGACCGATAAAACCGAACCAAACCGATTAAAATCGATTTAGTTCGGTCTTTTTTTGTTGGAAAAACTGATCGGTTCAATTCGGTTTTCGGTTTGGATAAAAACCAAACCGAACCGAACCGAACTGAACCGAATTATTTTAAATATATTAAATTTATATTATTATATTTAATTTTTATTATATTTTAAAAATATTTTACATATTTTTTTTTAAACTTGACCATCTCTATTGAAAATGGATACAAAAATTAAAAAAATGGGCCCAAAAAAATTCAAATGCCAAAAAAACCGAAAAAAATTGGCCTAAAAAAAAATCAAAAAACCGAAAAATCGAACCAAACTGAACCACTATTTAACGGTTTGGTTTAATAGACATAAACCGAACCGATCAAGCTTGATTTTTGCTGCATTTTAATAGTTCGGTTCGGTTTGGTTGAGCCCCAAAACCGAACCAAACCGACCCTGTGCACAGCCCTACAATCAAAGGAATGAGTACAACACTAAACACATTCACACTATAAGTGGGAGGTGGGGAGCGCAAACCTTATCCTGTAACCACTGCATGCAAAGAGCACCAAGCTTGTCATCGAAAAATCCTACACCTAACTGACTTGCCAATAAGGGTATATACTCTATTATTGCAAGGCGAACCCTCCAATGCCTATCCTCAGCAAGCTCAACAATGGCTGGTAACAAAGATTGAGATAATAGATCGATTCCAATAACCTGCAAGAATGGCTTGATCAACATGACTTGCAAAATTTTGCTTTCTTTAAATATGTTTCCTCTTGTGTGTATGTAGAGCGTGGTGGAGGGCATAATGATATAAATAAGCGTAAGTTCTGTGTGCCAGAATTATATAAAGCATTGCAAATAAATATAACTCCAGAACTTATAAAAACCTGATTCACTTGATCGAGCTTGCTGATGATGTTTAAGCGCACATCAGGAAATTCATCCTTCAGAAGGGAAAGGAAAATAGGAAGAAGCTGCTCAATTGTTGCATCCTGCAATGGAGAAAAAATAGAATTAAAATATATTCACAATTAACCCAGGAAAAAGACTTCTTGACCATTTTTTATTGGATAAAAGTAGAAAGATAATAATTTATAGGCCAAAAAAAAACAGAGAACCAAATGATGCCTTCCCCTTAGTTTAGAGAAGATGAAATGAAAAAACAAATGGACTTTGGTTTTTCACATAGTTTGGCACTGAGACAAAAGTAAAATGATTCAAAAGACATCCCATTTCATCTAGCATAATATGGACAAGGAGAATTCCTTTGTATACCCCAATAACTGAAGAGTACACTAAGTGACATTTATACCTTTCCTAACACTGGAGCCATTCCCATTATCACTGAAGCCAAAGCAGAACGGACATGTTGTGAAGAATCCGATGACAATTCCTGCAAAAATTGTTGCAAAGTATTCAAAACTGTATAATTTTTTAATACTAAACTGCATGACCAACAAATAAAAGTCTCTGCACATAAAAGGTGACATTATACACGTATGAGAATATTTTCTGAAGTATGCACACCTTCACACAAGGAAGAATATGCTGAATTGCAAGTTCTGGATTTAAAATCCGACAAAACTTAGTGACTTTTCCAGCAGCTGCTATTCGTACTTCAGCCTCATTGTCTCGTAGTAGCCGCACATAAGCAGGGACCAATTCAGTTCTTGACAAACAATAATTACGAAAGGAATTCTTAAGAAGCATAAATAGATATATTGCTAGGACTTTAGATTTGGGCCATAGTAAGAAGAAATATATATTGGAATTACAAGTTTTTGGCATTAAAACCATATCCCAACTAATGAACACATCTCATAATATATTTATATAATATAGTAAAATGATGAAAAGATATCCAGCATGCGTTATTCTTCAGCCAAAAAATAATACCTGGTAGGTTCAGCGCCTACAGCTTCACAGAGCTCATACAATTGATTAGCAACCATGTAACGTACACGCCAAGACTTATCCTGTCGAGGGTCATATTAAATCACAACAAAAAATATATAAATTAATATATTTATAGTGATGATTTGTCTGATGCACGCTCAACATTTCGCATAAATGTTGGGAGACCTAATTAGTAAGGGACTTTGTCACAAAATCAAGAGGAAAACCAGTTCTTGATTTCAAGATCAACTCAATTGGAGTTGTAAATTCCCCAAAGCTCCTACAATTAAATCATGGTGAATGATGAAAGTTTATTTTCAGTGGACCTTTTCTGAAGAAGAGAACATTATTCTCATAAATTGTGAAATGCTCTTACCATCCTCTATTTATGGTCTACATCTGATTGCTTTAAACATGATTGCTATTTACCAAGAACAATGTGAAACCTATGGTAGGAGCTAGGGAAATAATGTTACAAGTGATCAATTTATTACCCATAATAACAATAAGTGCTATTTTAGGAAGTTTAAAGGTCTTAGTTTGAAGACAAGAACCATTAATAAAGGGAGCCTTCTCTTCCCCCCTAAAAAAATACAGAATTCAGAAGGTATTTAATTAAACTAGAGTCTTTAGATGATTATATGTAAAGTTCAGGTAGATGTTTTGCTAACACTAAACCCATTCAATCCAGTGTTTGAGATTTCCGTCCCAATGACAAATTAGTTCAAAAGTTGACTAAAAGGCAATTAAAATCATTGACTTAATCACATTCCTTCCCCCAAGCACAGAAGAAAAGTGCAATTTCCTCCAGGTAATTCAGACCAGCCTGAACACCATTCCCTATCTCTCTCTATCTTTTCAGACACGAGATAAGATGCTATTCAGTAGATTTCCTTTTACCAAAAACCTCGCATTCCAGGACAGTTTTGCACATGAGGAGGTAAGGGTTATAAATTAATGAAGGAAGGACAATTAGTTTGAAGTTGAAAACCTACAAATAACACAACATCTTCCAAAAAAGAAAAAAAAACACATCACTAGGTAAAGTATATAGCTTGGCCACCTAATCATCTCTAAAACAAAATGATAAAGAAAAGAGGAAAAATTATACATGATTAATATAGCTTTGACCACTCCTAAATGTACCTGAGAGAAGCTAACAATAACTGGGAGTATATGTGCAACACAATCTTGAGGTTGCAACAGCTTGCCAAGAGCAGCACAGCCCTCCACAGCCAACAATCTAACAGAGTCTTGATCTGAAGCAAGTTGAGAAGCGCATATTGCAACATTCATGTATAACCAAAAAATTAGGTAATAAACTCTGCAACATATGAAACAACCTAGTGTACTGAAAGATACTTTCAATCTAAAAAGCACATGTATTCAATTACCATCCTGAGTAAGATCCTCAAAAATTGACATGATGTCAGCCTTCAGATGAGGATATTCAACAGTTGCAGCAAATTTCCCAAGATTTGTTGCAGCAGACCTTCTAACCATTGGCATGTCATCTTGACACAACTGACTATATATTGATCTCAACTCCGTCTTCGACATTTCTGGTGCACTTGAGTACGCAATATGAAATAGTCCACAGGCAGAGACACGGGCAGTAAACCATTCACCCGCTGCCAGTCTCTGAAACAGAAATCATAGCATGTATTGGGCAAGACTTACACCTCATAATGAAAGTTAACTGGCACTAGCAAGTAATAGACAAAGCCATAGTAGTCAAATTGCGATTCAAATCGTAAATCGAATATCTTATTTTTGAATCATAAATCGTGAATTGTATCAAATTGTAAAACTCACGAACACATTAAAAAATAATTTAAAAAATATCAATAAATATATAACATAAATAAAATATTTTAAATAATAAATTTATCTCAATAATTCTAAACATAACTAACTATAAGTTTTAAAAGATATAATTAATTCAAAAATTATAAATTCTTAAATGGAAAAAACTAAAAGGAGAAGATTGATAGTAAAGAAAGTTCCTCAAGGCCTTGTTAAATTCATCTTTGAGTTTGAATGAATTTAGAATTGCAAAAAAAAAATTATTTACTTATTGTCTATTAGTGCTTGAATAAGTTTAAAATTAAGAGGGGAAAATGTTGTTTTTTGTATTTTTTTTTAAATTAAATAAATATTATTTAAAAAAAAAACAAAACAGCTTCCATCCCACATGCCTTCCAGAACTCATGATTTTGCTTCACTATTCACAATATTAAAATAAACGCCGTGTTTTGGCTAAAATGTTAAAAAAAAGGTGCATAAGGTTTTTGAGAAGATGAACAAGACATTGAGCAGTGCATACATGGCAAAAAGCCTGCAATGCGCAACGTCAAAGGGCAACTTCGAGAATCGCAAAATTGTACGATTCTACGATTCTTACCGAAATTGCACCGATTCGTGTGATTCTGGTGACAATTCTGTTCATTTCTGATTTGGCCACCGATTTGTATCGGTGGCCATCTGAATCAGGATGAACTGTTCGATTCACGTTGTGAATCGAACATTTTCTACTTCTATGGACAAAGCATCATATACAATGAATGTGCAGTAAAACACTTGCAACCACTTCGCCACAAAAAAATGTCAAATACCATTGCCACCTTGGCAGTATGATATAAAATAGCCTCTAGGCATCATTCCAGTTAACTAAGATCCTAATCAATATCTCTTTTCCATAAGCATACTGCCAAGAATTTTATCTAGCAGAGAGTAGTCATTAGTCAATTTCAGGTAAAGAAATTAATGTAAAATCAGAAAACCATAAATTGGAACCAGAACCATGTATAAATGGTGTCCACAGAGCAAGTTTCATGTACCAACATTTAGGATGGAATTCCACAAAGGGTAATAATAAAATATTTATTTACATTGAAGAAAAGTATTATCTGACCTTCACCAAAGGGATGAACCATTCAACCAAATCACTCTCCCTCATTTGAGATCCAATTCTACACAGTGACTCCACAGCTTTATCTCTCACACAGGTTTCCTCAACACTGCAAAGCGTCTCCAGAGGTGGGAGTAACACATGGGCATGTTCCACTCCCCCAACATAAGGAATGAACACTCCCAACTCTTCAGCCATTGCAAGAAGCACCTCATCATCATCATCATTGTTCTCACTCAAAAATGGAATTAATTCCTTTCGAGTTCGCTCCTCCCCAAGAGCACGTGCAATTGTTGATAGTCTGCGAATTGAGTTCAGGCGTAGCTGGATGTCATCATTTTTCAGCTCGTCTATAAGCACCGCTATTGGATATAGTGGTTCATCAGCCGTAGACATTTTGTTTACAAGGTTTCTGACCGAACTAGAAAATCAGTCAACTTGTTAGAAGGGAAGTTCCTCAAATATAACCATATCTTCATAAATCAATAATTAACTAGGGGGATAACAAATAATTCAGAAACTAAACAGTATTTTCGAAGTAAAAAGAGGCAAAAAAATAAAGAGAGAGATAGAGAAGAATAAAAGTTCCAAGTTCAACGGAACTCAAAAAAATGATAGGAATTAGTTAAATTTATTTATTACTCACTAACAAACAACGCCTAAGATTGCCATGCCACATCCATAATATTCCAAAACCTTTTCCAGCGAAAACATGGGAAAAAAATGTGAAAACATTTAGTCAAAACTAGATAACAAAACCCTACAGGTAAAATGAAGAAATTGACAGGCTGTTGAAAAAATCGAGGAGATAAAACGAAAATCATGTAATCTTTAATGACATTTCCTCTAGGATTTTAATGAACGCTGCAAGTATTAAAGAATTGATACTTCAAATCATAAAACTGTGAGTAACTCTAAAAAACCGTCGAGTGTAAATTTTCTCTTAATCTCTAGGAAAATAAGAAAGCATAGATCATGACGATTTAAAATTTTAAACTTCTAGCTCCCCTCCAAGCTTTCTAGGCAACTAAACGTGTGAATCAATGTTAGCTCAATCAAATATCGAAGATCCTTCAATTTAGAATCGAAGAAACGAATAATGCAATTCCTCGAACAAATCAATGATTTGAGAAGTATCGGAATCTCTTACCGATCTTAATGCCTTCCCGCCGGCCGCCTCAGATTCCAGAATTCGGACGGATTCCGAGAGGAGAAAGAACGAGACAGAGGAATGATATGTAGATTTTTTTCGTTTAGCAAGAAAATAATGCACCGAGGCCCATATGATGGGCTACCTTTTTCTTTTTGAGTCTTGATAAGATGTGTTACCTTAAGTCAAAGTTTAACGGGCTTGGGCTTTAACAAACTGTTGAAAGCCCTTATTGAAATTTAGTAGTAAAGTCTCGTTTGATAGATAAAAATAAAGGTATAAAAATAAAATAAAATAAATATTTTATTTTTTGGTTTGGTAGATGAAAATGGTGAAAGTTGTGAGTCCCACAGAATGTTAATTACCTCCTCCAAAGTAATCAACATTACCTCCGAAAATAAGTAAAAATTAAATAGTACGATAGAATAAAAAGTAAAAAGAGTGAAATATCTTTCATTATTTTATTTATTTATAAAAAATTTTATAATTAAAAATATATATATTTAAATTAAAATGTTCAATATTGTTTAACAAAATTTAATTCAAAATTTTATATTAATAATAATTTATTTTATTTTTTATTTATAATATTTAAAATAATTTTTTAAGTTAAAATAATATTACTATAATAATTTTATTTTTTAAAAATATTTTTGTCTTTTTAACAATTTTTATTTCATTCCATTCTATTGACCTGCTAAACGCAATTTTAATCACAACATTCTATTTCATTTCATTTGAATTCATTCTTTTTCATTTCATTTTCAATTTTTATTTTTATTTTTTCCGTTGTCATCTATCGAACGGGACCTAAATGTAGACCAAAACACCTTAGCCCCTCTTTGCAAATGGCCGCACCCCTCCCTTTTGTCTCTATCCAAAAATAAATAAATTTACTATTGTTGTTCTTTTTTATTTTTATATTTTTACTCTTTTCTTCGTGCTAGTTTTTTTTCTTTGAAAAACGTAGTCTTTTTTCAACAAGAGTGTTTTAGCTCTTCAATATTTGCATATGTTTTGTTCAAATTTATAACTTTACTTTTTATTTTTTTTTATAGAATAAAGTGGTAGACAATTAACTTTTAAAATTAGTTAGAAGATATTTTTTTTATTAAAATATTTATTATTTTTTATTTATTTTATAGTTGACTTTTTATGATAATGTGATGTAAAACTGGTTTTAAATTAGTATTTGAGAAATGTGTTAATTTAATTTTGCTTTGTAATTTTTATCTAATATGTACTATTGCTTAAAAATGCAACCTTATATTTTATTTTATTTTTATTAGTACACTTGTATTATTTCTTTCTCTTCTTTTTTTTTGTTTTTGATGTATGCTAATTTATATGTCTAATGTAATCTTTTTTTTATCACGTTTACACGAGTGAATATCTAAAAAAAAGCAAGTTTTTGTCTTTTTTTTTAAATATATTTTCTGAACAAATCTTAATTTTTTTAATTAGTGAAAATTTATGGTATGTCTACTGGAGGGAAAGGAAATGTATTAATGAGACATTTCCCTTGTTCTTCTTTTTATAAAGAGCTGTAGATAAAAAAATTATTTATTAACCCTCTAATATTCTTTTCCTTCATATTTTTAAGTCCCTTCAACTCAGGAGATTTTAAATATCCAGGGAGGGAAAGGGAAATCATCATTCCCTTTTCTTCATTCTCTCCTCTCATTTTTGTGGATTCTTCCCTTCATTTTTTTCTCCTTTCAAACAAACCTTTAGAATTTATATTAATGTATATTTTTTAGGTCTTATTCTTATATTAATGTAATTTAGATATGACTAATAGGCATATGATTTTTTATTATGTGTTTTTAGAATAAATGATGATTTATCTCTCATTTAAGTTAATTAATTTAACAAAGTGTGTCATTCAACTTTGATGATTAAGATCGTTTGAAGAAAAAATTTACTCTCAACTATAATATGAAAAGAAAAAAACTTATTAGCTTGTGATGTTATTATTAAAATATTACGTAATATTTTTTTATTGAAATTTTGATAAAAATAATTATAAATATGTATATGTAAAACAATAAAAAAATTTATTATTATTATTTATAAATTAAATAATTTTATAATTTTAATGAAGTTATTATTAAAATTAGAGTGAAAATTTTATTTTTAAGTATTAATATAATCATAAAATTATTTTAAAATTATTTCAAATATAAATAAAATATATTTTCAACAATAATTTTTTAAAATTCTAACGTTTCATATGACTATTTTATTATAATTAGGACAAAAGCCATGGTTAAAATATGGAGGAAAGGATAAACTAATTTTAATTTTAGTCCGTAAACGATGTCGTAGAGGGCCATACCTTATGAGGCCATCGTCGCGCTCTATAAAGGAAAGAAAAGGATTTCCCGCCCATTTTCTTGCGTTCTAAACAATGGCTCCGAAATCCGATAGTGCCGAAGGTAAGATCTTCACCGGAACCGGCGTTGCTCTATCTTGCTCGTTTTCTTTTCTCAAATTAATTTTTTTGATATAATTCTGCTTTTGCGGTAAATCTTTGTTCTCTGTTTCTCCCTTTTTGATTTTTGCCAATGCTTTCTTTTCGGTCTCGATTTGATGGTTTTCCTTTGTAAACTTAACATCGCCGTCTTCCTGTTTCCCCTTTTTCTTTTAATTTTTCAGCGATCGTGCTGAGCTTCGTGAATGAGGTAAGCACTTTTTTCTTATGCTCACTAACCGTTTGCGTTTAGGCTTTATAAGGAATGTCTTCTTAAAACCAGGGTTTCATTTGTTAATCTTTACTAAGCTTGCTAGCAATTTTGATATCTATGTGTTTTTTTTTTTTTTTGAAGTTACCAAAATTGCATAATTTTATCGTCTAAATTGTAGCTTATGTCTTTTGGGAGCTGAGAAAATTTGTCAACTGCTAATTTTGTTGAGTTTCCTCCTGCAATAGCTCAGATAAAATTGGTTAGTCTTTGTTAAATTTAGTGATGAATCTTTGAACATAATGTTAGAACTTTTTCGTCTCTCCATTACTCAGCAAAATAGGCCATTAAACACTCAAAATGTGGCTGATGCATTGCAAAAGTTCAGCCTTAAGAAGGCAGCCATACAGAAAGCACTGGACAATCTTGCTGATAGTGGGAGAATTTCATTCAAGGAGTATGGTAAGCAGAAGATATACCTAGCCCGGCAAGATCAATTCAGTATTCCAAACAATGAGGGGCTTAATGAGATGAAGGAACAAAATGGCAACCTGCAACGACAGCTGGAAGAACAGAAAAAAGCTATTAGCGACGTTGAAGGAGGTAAGCTGAAGTCATATTATACACATTTTTCTAACCAATGCAAATATTATAATGTTCTATACACTAGTTGTCATGAGTCTGAAACCTAAAGGACAAGAAGCTTTGATCGTGCAATTTATAGACATAACTTGTTTCTGCAGAAATTAGAACATTGCAATCAAATTTAACACTGGAACAAATCCGTGAAAGAGAAGCAAAACTGAGAAAAGAGGTAGCTGACATGAATGTTTATGAAATTTTTTCCGTCAACGAAAGGGACTTGATGATTTTGCAGGTACAACTAAGATACTTTGCATCTTTATAATCTATGTCAGGTTGAAGAAATGGAGAACAAAGTGGCTATGTTACGTGGAGGTGTTACTTTGGTGAGGCCAGAAGAACGTAAGGCAGTTGAGGACATGTTCTCGGAGAAATTCAGTCAGTGGAGAAAGCGTAAAAGAATGTTCAAGGATTTTTGGGATACCCTCACCGAGAACTCACCGAAGGATCCCAAAGAATTTAAGGTTTATTTTGTCCTTGGTTTGTCTAGCACACGGTCATATAATTTTTGTTTTTTTAAATGTTTCTATTGTGTTACTGAAAGTTGTTTGAACTTTTCAGGAGGAACTTGGAATAGAATATGACGAAGATGTTGATGTAAATTTGCAGTCATATAGTGAACTGTTGCAACGTGGTAAGAAGCGGCCAAGGGGGCAGTGACATATTTATCAGAATTCCATTTTTATTGACAAATTAGGTGTATAAATTCTTTGGTTTCTTACCTCACTGAATATGATTTGCAAATTACATAGCCTATGTAAGTTTTTATAATCCAGACCAAATTTTGGGTTTATACGCAGTCAAATTACAAGCGTAGCTCGCAGAAACATTGTCTCATAAATAGTGCAATATGATTGTTTGTATTTCTCTTCATGCCCATACATTCTGTCCGCATGTTAAGGTGATAAAGCATTAGGTACTTAATTTTCAAACTTCAAACCTATGATGAATGATAGGGTTCCAAGAAATAAATCTAACCCTCACCACTATCATATCATTTTCCATGATAGGAACGCCATATGTGCCCCTTAATTATCATACAAATGCTTTGCCTTCGTTGATATTCTGGTTTATTTTGAAGATTATAAGATGGGTAAAAAAGAGAGGCTATTAATGGTTGGTGTAATCTAATGTGAATTTGATATCACCCCGTTGAAAGAGAATTAACAGCTTCACTTATTCCCAGAAATTTCTTATAATTCTCAGGTTTCTTTTGCAGTCATCTTCTTCGTGTATGGTAATATAGCAACTGAAATTATCCTCTTATGTCCATGTCCAGAGAGTAACTTATTTTACGCAATAATTGAAGTTGAAGTACGTAATTCTATGTAGTTATCCCTCCAACCATGTATCCATGTTTTAAACACTATCCAAATGAAATTTGCACTTTTGGGGAATGTATTATAGAATAATTAACAAACCAAGCAACTACACACTTAGCCTATGCTATCAACAAAATTACAAAGATTTTTAAATGAATCTAATCCATCAAATATAATTAAATCAAAATAATTATGAAGAAACATATTAGTATATAAGCCATTTTTCAATCAAACTCGTTTTTCAATGCTTACATGTTTCTTTATCATTAATTTGAATTAATTATCTTCATAGACTGAATCTATTTAAAAAAATTTCACAAAATTCAAGTCTAATATGCAAACTCACATCACCCCACATACATTCATCCTTGCTCAATAACCCTGCACTCTTCTAGTTCTCACTGAAAATGGCTTCTTCTCCAAGTCCAGACGAGGTGTGCTCTGCATCTTGGATCCTGAAACTACGTTTAATATTGAATCTTGAGCATGATTCTTTAAAGTTATCTGCTTGAAAGATTGATTGTTCTTGTGTTCATAATCCGCTTCATTACCACTCTCATCAGAAACTACTTCCTTTTTGAAAGGATCAGCATCAACTTCTGCAACCACTGACACAGTAGCCTCCTTCAAAGCCTGTTCAACTGAATTCAAACATGAAGTATCCTCTGGCTTCTTCAACGCTTCTGCATTCTTGTTAAACTCTTCACCTTTATTTTCACTGGGAATTTCCTTGTCTTCCAAATGAGATATAGCTTCCACGGAGCCATGTCCATCCAACCATTTTCTTGGTCCAGGACTTGGACTGTTCTGATAATCGGGACCATGTGGATCAGATCTTGATAGTTCCACAGCTGCTCTTGCAGCAGCAGCTGCATGTGCTGCTGACTCAAAAGCTGCTTGTGCAGCATCAGCTACGTCCTTATACTTTTGCCTGGCCTCAAGGGAATCAGATAACTTATCATCTTTTCCATCGTTAGTCAAAATGTGGAGATTCTCTTTTTCCCTTGTTTCTGACTCTGGCTGGTCTTGCTTTTTGACATTCAATTGCTCCTGCATTGATCACGTCAAACACCATAGTTAGTTGTTTAAACAAGTGTAATAAGCAAGAACAGTGCAATTCTTGGCGAATTGGATTGTGTACCTCAACTGAAACAGAAGAGGCTTCTTCAAGCTGCAGAACAATACTGTCCTCTGAAGCAATTTCTTTGAGTGCCTTCATTCTGCTTTCCAAGCTTGGCATCCTTGTTGACAGCTTTTGTATCATCTACAGGTAGCCCCAAAAAAAAAAAGATTATTATAGAGCATGATTTATGCTACAGAAAGAAATTACTGAAAATCAACACGAAATGGTTCTCTATTTTTTGGCAGCCTGTATATTAATCCTAAGAAATCTCTAAAACCACCAAAACTCTTCTTAAATAATCATGTAATATATATATATATATATATATATATATATATATATATATATATATATATATATATATATATATATATATATATATATATATATCTCCAAGCTATTCCAAATTCCTATCAATGATAGGGATAATTGGATTATATTAAAAAATTAATATTTGAATTTGATTAACATTTTAAATTAGTTAAAAATATTTGTTATATTATTTTGGTTGAATCGTATTTAATTTTTTTTTATTTATAAAATTACATTAGACCGATTAGACTTAATTCAAAATTATCTTCAAAAATTTACAAGTGAATTGTCATCTTGATTCAATTTGTTAAAAATAATATCTTTTTATTAGATTAGATTAATTGAATTACACGTACACTCTATGATTATTATGATTGGACTGTTTACTTTGCATCAGAAAAAATTACAACCTTAACAGATTCATCCCTGCCCACTTAAAAGAAGGCAGGAAGAGTGAATTTATGGGCATATGAATAAAAATAAATAAATAAATAAAAGAGATTAAGGCTCGAAGGTAAACTGTGATTATATACCTGAGGATGGACTCCGCAGTTGTTGCGCAAATCAATAGCACGAGCAGCGAACTCTTTCCCAAAGCGAGACGTTAAAACTGCACGAATCTCTTGCAGCTCTGGAAAATCTCCAGACCTTGAAGCTGCGTAGACCAAACCCGACGCTGCCTCCTTTAGTTCTTCAGGACATTCTCTGTAACCACAAACAAAACCAAACTCATCAATCCAATAACAAGTTATCCACAAAAGAAAAACAAATAAAAAATCTCTCAATAAAGTCACAATTTAAGAAGCACACTTACTGTATTGATAATATATATATATATATATATATATATATATATATATATATATATAATATGATTAAGTATAGTTTGAAATGTCTTTGATATTTAGACAAGCATTCAACACCAATATCAGAATGATGTGTTTGAATAAAAAAATTTATTTATTTTATTCTGACAGCGCTCTATTCAGCTCGAACATACGCCGGATTCAACTCGTGTCCAATATAATTTAGACACAACTAATAAAAAAAGATCAAAACGAATATAGAATTTAACTAGAAATCCCATCTAGATCTCATCAAGAATATGTTTTTTTTAAAAAAAAAAATTATTTTCAGCCTTTCAGGCATAGAGATTGTATATTTCTTTGAAATATATGCATGTTCATGTATTGGCTTCATAGTTGATAGGTAAAGGTTGACGAATGAACAGAGAGGATTGAACCAACCTTTCTTGCTCAATGAGGTGAACCCTTTCGATCAAGAGGTTGCAGTACCCTTCAATCTTATCATACACATCCAACAAGTTCTGCTCCTTGATCACATGCTCAACCTATCAAAAAGAATCCATTTTTCAAAACCCAGAAAACAAAAACCCAGATTTCAGATTTCAAATGTCGGATTGGAGAGACAAGATAACAGGTACATATGTTCTTACACGAAGCAGAGCTCGTTCATGGTGACCCATTTGCAGAAGTTGAAGGACGTCAGAACGGGCTTGTTTGCATCGTACCTGACGCTGGTTCTTAAGGACAGCCAGACGAGAAATGGCAAGGTTGACGAGTGGCTTGAACTTCGCAGCCTTGAAGGCCCTACCAAACAGAGCATCGAGCTTCTTTCCCATATACAGGTACCTGATCAGTTTCGCAGGCCCTGCCTTGCCGGTTTGCTTCTTTATGATATTGAGATGAAATAAACGAGAAGGAAAACGAAATATATATGAGAACCCGTTGGCATTAATAAGTCAATTTTAGAAGAAATATTTTCTTTATATTCTTTTCTATAAAAAAATTTCGGTGTTTAAATGATAATTTAATGAAAAGGGTTTTCTTAGGAGCGAAGAGTTGTAGGGGACGAATGGGGACTGAGCTCTTAAACGCGGTTAGCGTGTGAGGATGAAGGAAATTGAAGCGCAGGTTCCTTTGTTCACACTTTCTATATGCTTAATGCTTATGGGCCAAATAATAAATAAATTTAACCCAAACGATTTAAAGCAATTTATAGTGTTAAGAATTTTAGTTTATACAAAAATGTTTAAAAAATAATAATTTAATAATTCAAATAAAATTAATCTCATATTAAAAAAAATATAAAATTACGTCAAATGTGCAGATCCCTTAATGGTAAAGAAAAGAAGAAGCAAATTTCTTTGTTATTTAAAATTATATCTTAATTTATTATTGTGCATTGTATTTATAGCCATAAACATTACTAACTACTAAGCATACATTTAAAAAAATTTGCGTATATTTTTAAATATTTGAACGCCAAAATATTGATATAATATAAATGAAAAAAGAAGAAGAAAATAATACGTCGGGACAGAAATGGAAAGAGGGTCCCACAAGTTGACAATCCATCATTTGATTTCGACTGTTTGGTCGCAAGTATTAGTTGATAATACCCGATACTAAGACCCTTTATTTTCTTCACCTACCTTAGAAAATAATATAAAAATTAAGATTTTTTTTATTATTATTTAATACATAACAACATAGAGAATTAAAACTTAAAATATTTTTAAAATTATTCAAATTCCTCACCAAATGGCTAAAATTGGTTTGGTTGGAAAAAATTTTGAAAATCTAAATCAAAATACACTGAATTAATATAAGCGAGCGCACTTCTTTTCTGCTCGAAGGCACCTATATTTCGGTTCGATTTTTCACCCTCTCTAACCATTTAATATCTCTGAAAAAAATAATTTAATTTCCAACAAAATCGTCTCTAGTCTTGATTATAGGAAAGAGAAAATAGAGCATTTTAAGAGCAAAATGAGAAGCTTCAGGTCTACCTTCTGATGCCCCTTTAGTCAGTGCAGCGCCCCACACGCCATAGACTTAATCACGGGTACGGACAACTGCGTACGTACTTACTTACAGGGTCTTCCTCAAGGACTCTCCCCGTGGTAGTGGCTTCAATGGGAAGCCTAGAGACGACTTGTTCAACGCAAACGACTACCACCCCATAATTTTTTGCTGATAAAGAATAATAAGGAGATGCCAACCTCCTACCTTAACCCAAGTGGACAAGAAAAAACTAAAGCGATCATAACAGTTTCGTGAAGGTGTGATCACCGAATAGTGCTACAAAGACCCTTTCAGCGTTTTCAAGCTTCGCGTGCGCTTTGCTCAAAGGCTACCGTAGGTAGATTATAGTATTTATTTCTTTAATTAATATATTTATTATACAGTTATTTTATTTTAAAAATATATATACAAATTTTTTATAACTATAAATATAACTATAAATTTTTTTTCTTTAAATAATATATTTATTATACTATTTTTTTATTATAAAAAATATATATACAAATCTCTCTTAAAAATAAAAATTATATTATAACTTGATCCAAATATTTTTAAAACATTTTATATAAATAAATAAATATTTAATTAAAATAAAATAACACTCCCACAAATTTTTTTCTAATTCAATATCTTCTAATACTAATAATTCTTTTTTCAAATAATTATAAAATAGTTTGAATTATCAAAATATTAATTCCATTTATTTAAAAATATGGTTGACAATGGAAAAAAAATTTTGAAAAATTAATTTTTCATTTATTTATTTATTAAATTTTGCTTTTTTATAAGAAACATTTAAAATATTTAGATTAATTATAGTATTTTTTTAAATAAAAAAAAGATTCCTATACATTTTTATAAATAGAAGAGTAAAATTTAATATAAAAATAATAATATTTTATTCTTACTAGCAAAATGAAAATATTTAACTCTTAACTTTTTAAAAAAAAATTATGCATATTTTTGTTGTTAAAAAAACATTATTCGAAAAAGAATGAATAATTTACTCAATACTAATAATATTATGCTAGTTACTTGTTCCACCATGATTAACTTTCCAACCCAAAGGCACAAGACGTAGCTTCAGTGGCACGACAAATAAATTTAAATCTTACATTCTAGAAAAACCTATCAGTAAAGAAGTTTATATCTTGTTTTTTTTTTTTTTGGATCATTTCGCCCGGCGTTCTTCAATAGTCCCCGGCAAAGTAGGGAAATGCTAACCGTAGGATTGGAATTTTCCACTCATTCTAAGAATGGACCAAAACTAGGTTAAATTTCTGAAGAGTTAATTATGCAGTTCTCTAATAAACGCACAACTTGTGAAAAACTATTAGACATCATAGCAAATAGCTACGAACTGCATTCAACTTTTTTCCTTTAATATGTTGAGAATACGTTAACTTTATATCATTATAGCCCTTTAGAGTAGGGAATTGCACGTTTGCCAATTTAATTGGGATTCCATTCCAATTCTCCCCAAGTGAATCAAGTCTTTCTCTGAGAACTCGATTGACCACAAATATAAACACTACTTTGTAACGGTACTAGGGTCTTACAAACCAAACAAAACCAAACGGAAGTCTTCAAAAAAAATTTAAAACAATATTAATATTTAGTTTTGGTGGATTCGGTTTTACACAACTAACTCAGAACACTTAAGTTCACAAAAAGACTTTTCACCCAACCCATCCCACCAGTATATATAAAACAGTATAAAACTTCTAATCGATCTAGTACATTAAAAGTAAATATTATTAACCAAGCCACGAGGCAATAACTCTCATCATTATTTTAAAATTTTTGGCAAGTAAGCATCACGGTTTTCTAAATGTTTAAAAACCTATTTATAATATATTCAAGTACAAAATGTATAAAAAATTTCAGATTATGTTTCGCATGTTATAATCAACATCAAGATCATAAATTTTTCATATACCCCCATCACAGTTGCTTTACAAACAAGTCTCCAATTACTTAGAAAGTTCAAATCTCCACCTACAAATGCCACCTACGGGGGATAACTAGAATAACATCACCGCAATGGTGCCCATAGAAGCTGCAGATGAAGATCTAGTGGCCAACCCAATTAGCTACTGAACTCTAAAGGGCATCATATGATTTCAACTCTAGAATATCCACACATAAAGTATAAATTAAACAAAAATCACCAATCCAGCATTTTATCGAGAAAGTATCCTGTATTCCTTTCCAACAGAACTAGCATCAAGCACTCAACTCGTGTAGAAGTACTTCAACCAATTACACAGCAACAGGTAAACACAATACAGAAAAGCTCTAGAGTATGAAAACTATACTGTAACCACAGAACAAGATACCATTACAGACCAAACAGAGTATATTCATGGGAACTTCTTTCAGTAAGAAATTGGCGGGAAGTAAAGGAGGAAGACTTGAGCCACGCAGATTCCAGTCAAATGAATAAGAAAACGGTATAAAGGAAGAACGACATTTATATCATGTAAAAATCAAGATTTCTAATGAAAAGTTACAACAATTACAGCAGCCAAAAACAAAAAACAAAACCAATAATGCAGATGCTTCATAGTTATTTATTAGCTTTTATTTAAATCCTTAGTTGAGGTTTTATTTTTAGAATTAGGATTTTCTAATTGGTACTTTTATTTGAGTTGTTTAATTACTTATCTATATCCTAGATACTAATTTACTTTTTTGTTTGAAAGCTTTAATTATGCTAGACTTCTGCAGCCTATATATGGGACTGCCTTGTGACTGATTTAGTCACCTTTTCTCTTATTGATAATATTAAACAGAATTATTGAGCTTCTTTCTTGGTTCTACACCAGGGGTACTTCAGCACAAATCTCAATACCAACAATGCACAAAAAAAAAAGGCACCACACATGCAAAACAAAAACTGCAGTCCAGTTATATTAATATTATGGAACTTCAGAGCATGGTGGAATGTTAAGATGCCAATTGCAAGGTATGGAACTTGAGTCCCACATTGGAAGTATGGGTTCAAATGTGGGACTTATATGAACATTGGACTCTCTAACCTCATGGGGCTAACTTTGGAAGTATTGCTCTCTCAAGGTACATATCAACTGCCAAAAAATGGAGTGGGAATTCTTCTCCTTCCCATTCCACCCCATTAATGACCATCCCACCCTACTATCTTAAAACTCCCAAACAAGCCTTAAACCTCACTAGGAAGTGGGTCGAACAAAAGCACAAGGGATTTCTTAAACAAAACACAGATCACTCATGCAATTACAGCATTGTGGCAATATGAGAAAGTCAATCCTAATTCCCAAAAAAGCCAAAAGTTTGAAAATTTCATGACAACTGTTTTAATGTTGCTTGTGCAAACAAAGAGACAGGTAAAAGGAAATCCAGTTTTAAGAAATGAAACAATACAGCTGAACTCATCAACATTAATAATAGAAAATCTCTAGTGGATTCCACAAGTGTTTGGAGAAGGTGATTTTCACCATGTCTTAAAACTCGAATCAAACCCAATGATTCAACCAGTTGAAATTAGGGGTGACAAGTGGTCGGGTTTGAATGGTTAAGCAACAACTCACTTAACTATTTATTAACCATTTAAACTTTTAAGGCAGTCATTATATGACCCATAACCCATTTATTTGAAAACAATATTAACTTAATTTAGTTTAATTTTTAATAAATAATTTATTAACGATAATTTTTTTGAGTAGTTAAGGTAAAATATATTCATTATTAGGTATTGCTCAATTTGTGAAAAATATCTTCTCCATAAATTAAGATTGTATCTTTAGGAGTAAATGTTTTCACTATACAGTTTTGGTGGCAGTTTCAATTGTCTTATTAAGTTTAGGGTAATCAGCTTTTAATATCCCTTAATTCTTGGGATATAGCCGTTACTTTTGTGTGTGTATATATATAGGCTTGCTTTGTACAATTTTGATAGCAGAGCCTGATGCTACTCTGTAACTGCTTTTCAGCCTACCAAGGATTTCAATTTCCTAGCCTTCATTATTGGATTTTTTTCTTGATGTAATCCTTCCTGCCTTAATTGCAGAAGAACTTTTTTTTCCAGCCTTCATCGTTGGTCTTTTCCAGGCCTTCATTGCTGGTTCTACAAACCTTATCGCACCCTCCTGCCTTGAACGCAGGAGACCCTGTTTGTACCTCTGCTATTTTCTTGCTCCCTAGCCTTCATCGCACACTTCTTTTTGTTCATTGCTTTTGGTCCTGTTGATATCACAGGCTTCATCGCACAATTCTACTTTGGGTTTCGGTGTTACGGAGCCTTCTGTTGGTACCGCAAAGCACCCATCAAACTGTTGCATCATTATGCTCTACTTTTGTCGCAAGCCACTCTGCCCCCTTGCAGGTTCCCTTCTGGCACAATTATTTTTTTTCTTTCCTTGGTCACGTTATTCTTTTGCTTTTATTCTAGCTCAAACCTTTCTTTTTTTTTCGCTTTTTTCTTTTCTACTCTCTACTTGTTATTCGTCGTCTCTTTTGAAAAAAAAAAAACAAAATTCTAGATATATCTACTATGTCAAAAGTAGTTGAATCAAAAGAGAGTGGTTAGACTCATAGAGAACTGCAAAATATTCAAGTTGCCTATAGACTGGACTGAAAAAACTATCTCAAATGGTCTTAACTTATCCGCACCATACTTAAAGGAAAAGATAAGTTGAGTCATCTCATGAGATCAAGACCAAAGCCAAGAGATCCCAAATTCAAAGCATGGGATGAAGAAGACACGCAATGATTATGGCATGGTTATAGAATTTAATGAATCCTCAGATCAATGATACTTATATATTTTTTACCACTACCAAAGATATTTGAAATGATATTCAACAAATATATTCTAAAACTAGAGATGCTGCCCAATTATATAAAGTGAAGGTAAAAACAACGGCCGCTAAATAAGAGAAAAAGTTAGTTATTGAATATGCCAATCAATTAAAATCTCTCCGATAGGAACTTGATCATTATAAGGCGATAAAAACAAAGTGTCCTGAAGATGCTGCTATTCTAAAGGATTTCATTGAACAAGACCAAGTCTATGATTTTTTGGTTAGCCTCAATCCAAAATTTGACCGAGTACGAATCCAAATACCTGGAAACAGGAAGTTATTTGTTTTAATGAAGTGGTAGCAATAGTACTTGGTGAAGAAAGTAAAAAGGGATTGATGCTTGAGCTATCAAATACTAACAGTTAACCTATGGTGGCAAAAATTGGAGTTCATACAGAACAAGCACTGAGTGCTGAAAAATCATATCAACAAAAATTCCAAAAAAATTATGGTAATGATAACTTATGGTGCACTTACTGCAAGAAAGCACGCCATACTCAAGAGCGGTGTTGGAAACTCTATGGAAAACCTCCAAGTCAAGAATGGCGGCAAAAAGGAGGATAAGCAAGGAATAATAATCAGGCTCACATAGTAACATCACAAGAATCAATTAGTCTCAATCAAGATGAGGTAGAAAAGTTGAGAACATTTATTAGCAACCTTGATAAACCCTCAAGTACTTGTTCATTAGGATATATAGGTGAGTTTCTTATTTCTATTAGATTAAATATCTCAAATAAGTTCTTTGCTGATTCTTGATCATGGACTTCAGTGCCACTGACCATATGACATTCTTCAAATGTTTTTTGTACATATTCTCTTTGTCTAAGTAATAGAAAAATAGCCACAGCCAATAGATCATTAACTACTGTAGTTAATATTAGTTAATATAGGAGATGTCAGAATAAACCCATCTCTCATATTAAAAAATGTTCTTCACGTTCTTAAATTATTCACTGATCTTGTCTCTATCCAAAAACTCAATCGAAACTTATGTTGCAATGTAATATTTTACCAGGATTATTGTATTTTTCAAGACAAAGATTTGGGAAAAAAGATTGGACATGCTAG
Source organism: Gleditsia sinensis (assembly GCA_037074535.1). Classification (NCBI taxonomy): domain Eukaryota; kingdom Viridiplantae; phylum Streptophyta; class Magnoliopsida; order Fabales; family Fabaceae; genus Gleditsia; species Gleditsia sinensis. The sequence goes on from CM073471.1 coordinate 11,236,645, forward strand.
AGAACGAGATGACCTCCACTACCTTGAAACACTGAACAATCTAAGTGTCACTCAAAGCAAGTTACCTCAATCCCTTATTTCTAAATCTCGTTTATCTAATAAAGAAAAAATTTGGCTTTATTATTGGATATCCATCTTTTGGGACCATTAATTTTTTATTTCCTTCTTTGTTTAAGGAATTGAATATTGAAAATTTTCATTGTAAGGTGTGTGAACTGGCCTCCAATATTCCTACTGTTTTTGAGGCACGATGATTTGTTTCATTCATTGATAATTGTACTCGTGTTACTAGGACCTTTTTGCTTAAAAACAAATATGATGTTAGTAGTTTTCTGCCAAACTTTCATTCTATGATCAAAAATTAATTTAGAGTCAAAATCAAACGTTCTCAGTCAGATAATGCTAGAGACTATTTCAATCAAGTCTTAACTCCATATTTCCAACGAGAAGAGATAATACACAAGTTTTCTTGCATGCACACTCCTCAACAAAATAGTTGCAGAGAAAAAAAAATGGTCATCTTCTTGAGGCAACCCAAGCCTTACTTTTTTTAAAAAATGTGTCAAAAGTCTTTTTGGGGGAAAGCTATTCTTACTGCTACACATCTTATCAATAGATTACCTTACAGAGTCTTGAAGTTTAGAAGTCCTGTGGAAATTCTCTTTACATTCTATCCTGACTTCAGAACCATAAATAATCTTACTCTTAAGATATTTGGATGCGTATCATTTGTTCATATTCACAGCCCAAATAAGGGAAAGTTATATCCAAAGGCTCTCAAATGTATCTTCGTGGGTTACTCTCCAACTTAGAAGGGATATAAGTGTTATCATCCCCTATACAAGAAGTTCTATGTCCTAGCTGATGTTACCTTTAATGAACAAAAGCCCTATTTTGTCCCTTCTCATCTTTAGAGGGAGAATTCTGTTATAGAAGATAAGAAGGGTCTTAATTTTGCTCTCCCTCTTGATTTGCCATCATCATCCTCTCTATCACATTTAAACTCCTCCAGTTCACACTTAAACTCAAGTTCCCTAAAAACCTGTGTCCCTCTGTACATGAAAAGCCGAGTTCTGCTCTTGATGATGTAAGATAAGGCAAAGTGTTTTCAAAAAGGAAGAGTGTTTCAAAATCTGTGCAAGTTCAAGAATCCAATCAAAATCCTAAAAATGAAGTAATAACTTCTAAACCTACATTGCAAAATGAGACCGAAACCCAAATGGATAATTGTGACCAAAATCTTCCTATTGCCATTAGAAAAGGAACTATAGAATGCACAAAACAATCTTTATATCCTCTCTCAAACTTCAAGTCGTTCAAGAATTTTTCACCTTCTCACAAGACTTTTCTCATTAGCCTAAACTCTATTTCCATTCTTACCATCTTATCTGAGACATTATTTGATAAGAAATGGAAACAAGCCTTGAATGAGAAAATGAGTGCATGAGAGAAGAACAAGACATGGGAGCCAGTCAAATTACCTAAAAGGAAGAAACCAGTGAAGTGTAAATGGGTTTATACAATAAAATATAAAGCAGATGGATCTATAAAGAGATATAGGCGATACTAGTAGCAAAGGGTTATGCACAAACCTCTAAAAATGATTATTTAGAGACCTTTGTCCCGATAGCAAAAATGAATACTATTAGGATCCTATTGTCATCAGCAACTAATTCTAATTAAGATTTGCAATAGTTCAATGTAAAAAATGCATTCCTGCATGGAGAGTTAGAAGAGGAGATCTATATGCAGATTCTACCAAGTTATAAGAATAGCATAGCTGATTATACAATGTGTAAATTAAAAAAGGCCTTGTACAGACTCAAACAGTCTCCTCAAGCATGGTTTGAAAAATTTGCAAAGGTTATGAAAGTCATGGGATATAGACAGAGTCAAGGGAATCATACTTTATTCATCAAACATTTTTCAGGGGAGTCATAGCTCTATTATTGTATGTTGATGACATAATAGTGACAAGGAACGACGATAGAAAAAAACTAGTCCTATGCCAATGCTTGTCTAATGACTTTGAGACCAAGGCACTAGAAAGACTAAAATACTTCTTTGGGATTGCGGTGGCTCACTCTAAGAAAGATATTTTTATCTCTCAACAAAAATATGTCACAAATCTCCTAAAGGAGACAGGCAAGACAACGTGCAAGCCTGCAAGTACCCCAATTGATCCTAATCATAAACTAGGAGAAGCAAAAGAAGACACTGCAGTGAATAAAGAAATGGATCAATGATTAGTGAGAATACTCATTTATCTATCACATACATGATCAGATAAAGCTTATGCAGTTTATGCATAATCCAAAAGAGACTTATCTACAAGCAACTTATCGGATATTACAATATCTCAAAAGGGACACTAGAAAAAGGTTTACGATTTAAAAAAAAATGGAGGTACTTTACTCAAAGCATACACAAATACAGACTATGTCGGGTCCATTATTGACAAAAGATCAAGATACAATACATTTCTTGGTGGAAACCTTGTGACATGGCAGAGTAAGAAGCAAGGAGTAGTAGCACAATCTAATACAGAAGCAAAATTTCAAGCCATGACTCAAGGGGTGAGTGAGTTGCTTTGGTTGAAGATTATCCTAGAAGATTTAAAGATTAAATGGGATGGACCAATGAGATTATATTGTGACAAGTCTGCGATCAGTATAGCACATACTCCAATTTAGCATAATTAGACAAAACACATTGAAATAGACAGACATTTCATTAAAGAAAAGTTAAAAAGTGGATTGATTTGCACACCATATGTACCTACTCAAGGCCAACTTGTAGATGTGCTTACCAAGGGCATAAGCAGTTCAATCTCTAATAATGTCACTTTCAAGCTAGGAATCAAAAATACCTATTCACTAGCTTGAGGGAGTGTGAAAAATATCTTCTCCATAAATTAAGATTGTATCTTTAGGAGTAAATATTTTGATTAGCCATTTTTAATTGTCTTCTTAAGTTTAGGATAATAAGCTTTTAATATCCCTTAATTCTTGGGATCTAACCATTACTTTTGTGTGTGTATATATATAGGCTTGCCTTGTACAGTTTTAATATAGTGAAATACGAACTTCTCAGTTTTTCACACAATTGAAATATAATAAACAAACTTGGAATGGAATTAAAATAAAATTTTATAATGGGATTAAGTGGCAAACAACTCATAAAAAAACTGATTAGCAAAATTCAAAATAAAGTAGAATCCTTCGTTTTTTCAAAGAGTACATTCTTTTTCTTGTCAAGTAGAAAAATTAGATATCCATTTTTTTTGAATTTCACTTTTTTCTACGATTGTCAGAATATTCATTTATAAATATGAAAGTTAGAACGTTCATAAGATTTCAGTTGTTTCTTCATTATCATTTTTTTTTCCGCACAAGCTCTACAAAACAACATTTATTAGTATTTTATCTCAAGCAATGGGTTAATCATGAGTTCCCCTGTCTCAACCTATGTTTAATCAGATCAACAAATAACCCAACCCAATTAACTATGGGTAAATAGTTGGGTTTAAGTGGCTCCAAATGTAGTTTGGTTAAAAAGTTAGATGGTTTTGCGTCAATATTGCCACCCTCATTGAAACACTGCCTGGAAAGGCTAACAATCCAAGTCACACTGTTGAACTGCTTTGATCTCGTTAAAACAGCCAAACCTGGGAAAAACCAGGCCAATCATAATTGTGTAAATATTCACAACTTTCTAATTCTATGTGTTAGAATTAATGTAAATAGATTATGTGAGATTAAGTTTTATTCTTTTAGAGATTTTAATAATTGTCTTATCCCTTGATTTGGGGATCATAATATCCCTTGAATTGAGAGATCGTAGTTATCCTCGTAGATAATGATTATCTATATTTTATTTTTTATATATATCAGTGATTAATGTATACCTCTTTCATGGACTACATTTTACAATTCTATTTTTCTCTTATTTAACATGGTATCACAGCCTCGAGAAAAACACAAAGTAGTCCTTAATCTCTCTATCTAGCCTTCCTTTCATAAAAAAAAAGGTTATGCCTACATCGCGCTACAGGAGGCTGAAGAAGCCTCTGCCTGAGGCGTTGCTGCAACACCAAGGCACCAAACCACCACAGATCAATGCGTCCGACTGATACCCACAGTCGGTTGTCCTCCGACAACTTTTCAACCACTGTGAAATTCTGTTTTTCCCTTGTCCAATGGTGCATCTGCTTCTCCAACGTCCAAACAGTGACGAAAATTTCTTTTTGCTCCTCAGAAGGCGTCGAAATACCCTCTAGGAGCATACCCGGTTGCTGCTTCTCTAGCCATGCATATGCTTCTGCCACTTTCCTCTTTGTTCGTGTTACAAGATCATTTTTGGTTGCTGCTTGGGCCACTTTTGCTCTTTATTCGGGTGACAAGTTATCTTTTGGACTATTTTCTTCATCCCAACGTGATGGCTACTCCCTCTATGGTGTCCACAACTCCAAAATCAAGTATTCTCTCTCTTATTATATCCGGATATCCTGTTATAACTACAGAAAAATTAAATAGCTCAAATTACTTTTCTTAGACTGCTTCTGTTGAACTATGATTTTTTAGTCAAGGTCATGAAGACCATCTAACAAAGGAATTGAATGATATTCCCGAAATTGATCGACCTACCTAAAAAAAATTGGACCATCAGTTATGTGATCTGTTATGGTATTCTCTTGCCTCTTCTTTATACTTATAAAACTTGTCATGTTTTTTGGAAAAATATTAAGTCTCTCTGTACTAATGATATTCAGTACTATCATTCGATAGTAGAAAAGATGATGAGTTTGAAACAACTTAATTCGGACATGAACACTTATATAGACATGGTTCAATCTATGAAGGAGGAGTTTAATGAATTGTTGCTATTTCTGCTAATGTTGATGAACAAGAGAAACAAAGTGATAAATTCTTTATGGTTCTCACTTTGGTTGGATTGAAACCTGAGCTTGAACCAATTCGCGAACAAATTCTCTCTAGTCCCGACAAACCATCTTTAGATAATGTATTTGCTCGCTTGCTGCGTGTCTTAAGGCCAACTCTTCCAAAGATAGAAGGTATTCTTTCTGATCCTTCAATACTAACTTCTCATGTTCCTAATCACAACAGAACAAGTAATATTGGCTGAGGTGACGAACGTAATCGAGGGCAACGTCCTCAGTGCACCTACTGCCATAAACTTGATTATACTCAGGATAAGTGTTATTTTCTGCACAGTCGTCCACCAAAAGCCGCTCATATTATTCAAATAGACCACTCTGAGGCTGTCCCACCATCCACAGTAGTATCGTTATCAGGTGCAGATTATCAAGATATTTTACACTATCAGGCCACTAAAAATGCCGTTGGTGCCACAGCTTTCATTGTCCATACTAGTAATCCCATTGCTTGCCTCAGATCATATATCTAGTATCCCTTATATTTTCTCAAAGCTAGATATTTCATATTCTTCTCTCCCTGTTGTTATTCTTGCTAATGGGTTTAAAGCCGTTACCAAAGGTATTGGTCAAACACGACCGCTTCCTTCTTTATCTCTTGAGTCTGTCCTTTCAATCTCATCTATGTTAGTGAACTTATTTGGACTATGAATTGCTCTTTGACTTTTTCTAATTCCTCTATGCTTATATAGGATCAAAACACTGGTCAGACGATTGAAATCAAGCGTGAATCACAAGAACTATATCATCTCACTATACCCACATCTCCAGCAATCTGCACTACCTCCTACCTCTTCCGCTTTGCTTTATCATCGTTTGGAGCATTCCAGCCTTCGTAAATTGCAACAAATGGTGCCTAGCTTTTTTTAATTAAAGTCTTTAAATTGTAAAATCATGTCAGTTGGGTAAACATACCCGAGTTTCTTTCCCTAAGCAAATTCAAAGAAAAATTGAGTCTCCTTTTTCTTTAGTTCATACTGATATTTGGAGACCTAGTCGTCGTCATTCTATTTTGAGTTTTAAATATTTTTTGACTTTTATTGATGATTACTCTCGGTGTATGTGATTATTTATAACAAAAGATCAATCTAAATTGTTTTCTATTTTTAAAAAAATTTGCACTAAAATTCGTACCCAATTTAATACATTTGTTAAAATTTTGAAAAGTGATAATGCACATAAATATTTTTCTACTTTTCAAAATTTTATGATTGTACAAGGTATGCTCCATCAATCTTATTGTGCTAACACACCACAACAAAACATATAACATAACGTAAAAATCACAATTTAATTGAGACAGTTCGCACTTTATTACTTCATCGCCATATTCTTCTTTCTTTCTAGAGTGATGCATTCTTACAACCTATTACCCAATTAATCATATGCCATCTTCAGTGTTCAAAGGTCATGTCCCTCATTCTCTTATATTCTCAAGTCAACCATTGTATCATCTCCCTCCTCAGGTGTTTGGTTGTGTTTATTTTGTTCATAATAATATCCCAAGTAGTGATAAGTTTGTCGTTAAGTCTTTTAAATGCATCTTCTTGGGCTAGTCTAGATTGCAAAAGGAATAGCAATATTACACTCCTTTAACTCGTTAATTCTTTGTGTCTGCAGATGTTATCTTTTTTTTAGCAATATTTTTATTACTCGCCCTCTCATTTTGTTGATTAAAGTATTGTTACCGATGCTCTTCCTCTTCCATGTCTTGATTCTTCCATTGTTCTTGTAACAGACACTTCGGTTTCACCTCCGCAATTTGTTCTACCCCTCCAGGTTTATCGTTGTCGTGTACCCACCTCTATTCCTGCAGACTCTGTGGACGTTCCTGATGATTCACCACCAAATCCGACTTCAGAACCTACTTCGACCCTACCTTTTGACGATAGTTTTCCTATTTGTCATTAGAAAAGGTATGCATTCTTCTTATAACCTCCATCCTGTTTACAATTTTGTGAGTTATCACCGGTTATCCTCTCCCTATTATGTTTGTGTCATTTTTGTCTTCTATTTTTATTCCCCAAACAACACAGGAAGCTCTATTTCACCTTGGGTGGCAGCAAGAATTGACACATCTCCCTCCTGGCAAGTCTACTATTGGTTGTTGTTGGACCTAATGGGAATATTGATTGTCTTAAGGCTCGCTTGGTTGTCAAAAGTTATGTGTAGACTTTTGGGTTAAATTATGGTGACACCTCTCCAATGGCCAAAATGGCTTCCATTCGACTTATGCTGCCTATTGCTGCTATGCGACAGTGCCCCTTTATCAACTAGATATAAATAATGCTTTCTTTCATAGAGATATTGAGGAGGGGGTATATATGGAACAACCACCTGATTTTGTTGTTCAAAGCGAGTCTGGACTAGTATGCTGACTACAACGATCTATCTACGATTTAAAACAATCCCCCCGAACTTGGTTTAGCCAGTTTAGTAGTGTGATTCCACAATTTGGGATGACCCGAAGTGAGACTGACCACTCAGTGTTTTATGCACACTGATCCTCTGGTCATTACATTTATCTAATTGTCTACGTGGATGACATCGTCATCACAGGGAACGATCAAGAAGGGATTTTCCAACTCAAACAACATCTCCTCAAGAATTTTCAAACTAAAGACCTAGTTGAAATATTTTTTAGAGATTGAAGTAGCACAGTCCAATGCGGGAATTGTAATCTCTCGAGAAAAAATATGTCGTAGATCTTTTTCAAAAGACAAGTATGTTGGATTGTAAACCAATTGAAAGTCCAATAAATACAAATGCAAAACTTCTACTTGAACAGGGAGAGCCATTATTTGATCCTAGTAGGTACATGACACTTGTGGGATAATTGAACTATCTCATGATTACTCGGTCATATATCTCTTTTGCAATGAGTGTTGTAAGTTAATACCTACAATCTCTACGCACAAGTCACTGGGATGCAGTAATGCACATTCTAAGATATATATCAAGGGTGCTCCTGAAAAAAAACTATTGTATGAAAATCATCAACATACTCGAATAACTGGATATGCAAATGCAGATTAGACAAAATTTCCCTCAGATCGACGATCCACTACAGGCTATTGTGTGTTTGTTAGAAAAAATATGATATCTTAGAAAAGCAAGAAACAAGAAATGGTGACTAGATCTAGTGCAAAAGCTAAATATTAGGCTATGGCCCTAGCTGCGTGTGAGCTCATATGAGTTAGACAATTGCTTCAAAAACTGTAGTTTGAAAAACTTGACAAAATGACACTCATTTGTGACAATCAAACTGCCTTACACATTGCTTCTAATCATATATTTCATGAACGGACTAAGCATATAGAAGTTGATTGCCACTTCATTAGAGATAAGATTTTATCAGATAAACTTACTACAAGTTATGTTAATTCTAATGATCAATTAGTTGACATTTTCATCAAGTCCTTAAAAAGTCCACGAATACATTATATTTGTAACAAGTTTGGTGCATATGACTTATATTCTCCAGCTTGAAGGGGTGTTAGAATTAATGTAAATAGATTATGTATGATTAGGTTTTATCCCTTTATTTAAGGGATTGTAGTAATTGTCTTATCCCTTGATTTGGGGATCATAATATCCTTTGAATTGAGAGATCGTAATGATTCTTATAGATAATAGTTATCTGTATTTTTTCCTATATATATCAATGACTAATGTAGGCCTTTTTCTACATTTTACAATTCTATTTTTCTCTGATTTAACACTATGCATGATTTTTTTTTTTTACTTTCTTTAACAACTCTGAATATAACTCAATGATACATATGATGAAAAGGCCATAACAATCTGACACCATCTGACAAGCACTGGTTTGACCAGCTGAACTAATTAACCCATGACCTAGTTGAACTTTTGTTTTCATTTAATGCATATATACACAAACAAGTAATCGTATTTGGGCAGTGAACTACCTGTTGGTATTTGTGGAAGATGCAAAACAAAGCCAACTTGGCTAAGGGAATCGAAAGAGTGGGCAATCTAAGACAAGCGATCATGAGTTTTGTTAAGGATAACAGGTTTAGCCTGCAGCAATCCAAGGTTCAGACTGTTACTCAAGGGAGGTTTATTGTTCTTGGACACTTGCACCCCCTGCAGTATATAAGAGAAGCACAAAAGATATTACGAGTAAGCCATATGCCTGGGGCAGCAGCAGTTTGTTTAGTGCAGAGTTACAAGGGGGCTATTCATCTGGCTTGGACATTGGGCTTCGTCGAAGTCTTGTTGGAGAGTACCAGGATTACAAGATCCCTACCCCTGGTTGAACTAAACTCAACCATCAATTACAACTTTGAAGATAATCCCCAATTCCCTAAAAATATAGGAAATCTACAAAATTTTGGATACAGAAAAAGGAAGGAATTTCTATCCAAAAAAAAAAAAAAATCGAATCCTAGAATTATATTCTTGCTATTTGCAAAAAGAGAGAACATTGCAAACCATAAAGAATCAAGATTGTTGAATCCCTGGAACAGCTTTCCAATTCTCCTGCAAGTTTTCCAGCAATAAATTTTTCTCTAGAATTCTCTCTGTTCCAAATTTCCAGAAAGCTCTCCTCAATACTTTTCTCTCCAGAATTTTTCTCTCAGATCTGAGTTTTCTTCCCATGATTTTCTGATAAAACAAACTCCTAAATTTATCCTAGAAAAGAGATAATTTCTTGATCCAGACAAGTTTATCCAAAAATTTGTGTACTTTTACAATTCTCTATTATCCTAGATAATATTTCAAAGAATCTGCAGAACAAAATCTGTGCAAAATAAGTTTCTCTTCCTTACTCCCAGGCTTTCTTTAAGGTACAAATGATTGAGTTATTTTCTAGTCCATGAAGAGAATAGAATATCAAAATAGACAAACAGTGACATGCATAAACCTAAGTGAGGTTTCATTCAGAATCAAAGGCAAAAACTAGAAACATTTGAGGATAAATGAGTCTAGTCCCAAAAGGTCCAAAACAGAATCTAGTCTAGAGTCTAGACATATAAAAGACTACAACCAAAGAGCAAGCTGTTTCAAATAAGAATTCAGTGCAACATGAAACAGAAGAACAGCCAAGCATACCATTCATATAAGTAGGCAGAAACATCAACACAGAAAACTATAGTGACAGTGCTGTTCCAAACACCAACTGTATTTACCATCAGGAGCATTGCTGAAAACCTTAATGAAGTTATTGCAATGTGTCAAATCTAAGGAGGTTGCATAAAATCAAGACAAATTCATTTACAAGTAGCTAATTATCATTGGAAGACAGATACCATAGCATAGACCATCAAAGCCATGATATCCAGAAAAAAAAAAAAGAGAGAGAGATAGGAATTTGGACTTTATATACTTACAAAAATTGCTGGACCATGGATACAGAACCTGAAAAAACAAAAAGGTAATCAAAACCCTGAAAACTGAGTCATATACACATCATGAACTTTAACCTGCAGTATTAGATTAACTAAATATAAATTTCTGAATTGAATTACTCACTCAGATATGAATTTTCCCCAACAACACAGCCAGAGACCTCCCATGGAAGCTCCTCCAAAATGACCAGTCCATGAATAAGACGCAACGTGGTTTCATTAGGATATGCATACGCAAATTAAAGAAAATAATTGTAAACAAAATAATGCAGAGATTGGATGCACAGAGAAGTGGAAAAAATATCTAAAGTCCAAAATTTATACGCATGTCCAGGCTAAACAGGTTGGTTTACATGTAAAGCAATTGAGATGTCACAGCCTGGCTTGTATCATGACAGGAAGGAACACCCACAAAGTTGGAGAGAAAGAAGCATTAAAAAACACCACACTAGTGATAGTGTCACTTATATGGCATAGATGGCAATAATGCCAACACTATTCTTATTAACTAGAGTTATTTACATGCTTACGTGTACTTGGAGAGAAACACCAACCATTAAGATTATTAACCTCACAACTCAGAAAAGACAATTGAAGCTCAGCCAGAGACTACTCCATTAGTATTGATATAAACAAATAAATAGAAATCATAAATCATTCCAGTGTGGACAAATTAATCTCCCAAGTAACAAACCAAGGTACCTTCGCCTGGGTGCCTTTTAATCATCTAAGCACTGGCAGGATGCCCTCAAAGCAGTGTAGGTCTCCTGAATGAAAAATTAAATTAGAATCTCGAGAATCCAAAGAAGCTATATGAAACAATAAAGCCACATGAACTGGCAATAATAATAATAGTAACAGACACGAACCAAAATAAAAGTAAACAATATTAACCCAAAAGACAATACAGTTATCTAAAGTTGTGGAAGCTAACTAAACATAAAAAAGGACCAAAACAGAATACAAAAGTCAATCTTGATCATTAAAACAAATATTTACAATTTCTATGAACTAAAATTTCTCATAACAAAATTTCCATGGATTTAATTGGAAGAATAATCTTTGAAGTACAAATACAGCTATACTAAAGGAAACTAATGAAGATGTAATTTCATAATGGCCAAACAAGTATGGGGGAAACTGCCATTGGCGAGTTGTCTTACAATAGAAACAATAAATTCCACTGAAAGAACCGCCAGTAAAGCTTATGCCTGACTAGAAATCACATCACCCTTCTTCACTTCAGCATGCTGAAAACTGAGCTGATAACCTTTGGGCCCGGGCAGAGAAGATAAATAATGCCAAATGATCAGAAATTCAATACAAATTGAATCATTCTGTACAAATAACACTGAACATTATTAAGGGAATCAAAATCAGCAACATTGTTCATTTTCCCGTGATGAATGGGTGGCTCAATGCTTGAGAGACTGTCAACCTCTTGTCTGGATCCAAGACAAAAACTTTTTCCAGAAGATCCTTGAAGTTGGCTAGCATCTTTGGATCCTCTCCAGGAGAGGCCGTAATGATTGTTCCAATATCTCTTGGCTTTATGTTGACAATCATCTTCTTTAGGATCTAAGCAATAAAATTAACACCAACATCAACAAACACTTCTAGAAGAATATCCATCCATTCAAACAAAAGGAACAGAATTAACTTAAAAAATAAAGTCTAGCTCACCTTCTTTGTTACTGGATCCTCTTCTGTAGAAAGAAAATTCAGGTCCTGGTCAAAATGTGGTTCGATAAATTCCCCCTGCAGGAATATCATACAAATAACTAGATATCATAAGAAATATACATAGGATTTTTTCACACCTTCATTTGAAGATACAAATCACGTTCAAGGATAAAATTAGGATAACAGGAAGAATTACAAATTAGGAAATCCTAGCAAAGATATAAAATGGAATGAAACGTCAACCACTAAGAAAAATAGACCTTAATACATATTAACCACATTTGTAATTAATTAACCATACCTGTAGAGTATGTTAACCAATAACATTGACAGAATGTATTAACCACACATTCACTTAATTAAACACTCTTGATTTCCTCATTCATTAAGCATCCATAACTTTTTTTTTTGGGTAAAGTAAGCATCCATAGCTTAACAAAGATTTATTTCCAAGTACTGCCCCAAAAAAAAAATTCGAAGAGCACTCACAAACCAAACAGATTAGTGTCCAAACTGCAGCCACCAAATCATTATAAACAAATAAAACAATCAATGGATGTTTACCTTACGAAGCATCTTCTTGGAAAAAGGACCTTTCAATTCCATGTGCAGCCGAAGCATGTCATTGTTTGTAGAACCCGGAAAAAGAGCTTTCCCTGTATAAAGTTCATACAAACAACAGCCTACAGACCAAATATCCAATGGATGATCATATGGCAAGCCAAGTACTGCACAGAAGCATTCAAAGCTCAGTAGTTTGCAACAAAAAGATATTCAATGAGAAAATAGTACTGAAGTATAATCAAATTATAAGGACTTCAAAATGGAGCTTACTTATTTCAGGGGCACGGTAAAAGCGACTCACAAGGTATGGTGTAACTTCATTCTTACCAGCAAACATGGCACTGCCAAAGTCACAAAGTTTCAGCACATTTTTAGCCTCATTCACCTTGTCAAAAGAGGAGACAGTACAAAAAATTAGGAGAAAATGGATATTTCTTTCAAAATAGAAACAATCTAACCACAGAACAATATCTAAAACATACCAACATATTATCTGGCTTTATATCACAATGGAGAACACCACAGTTCCGAAGATGCTTCAGTGCAATAAAAAGTTGTTTTGCATATGCTCTCACAGCAGTTAGCCTAAGGCCAATATTGCGACCAAACTTCTTTAAAACCTCACGCAGATTCATATTAAGAGATTCAAAAACTAAACAAAGGTGGTTCCTGTACTTAAAACTTGAAAAAAAACGAACACAATGACGCTTATCATCTGGATCTGCACCTACTAATTTCTTTAGTATGACCAACTCATCCATACCAGCCTTGTACCTGTGACACATTAGAGACCAAACAATGAGCAATAGCACTGCAGCCAAAAACAAAAGATTTGATAAGGATACCCAGGGAAACATGATCACTCACATAGTATCATTATTACGAATAATTTTTATGGCTACTTCTTCTGGCTCACCAATACCAGCCTTAAGGTTCCTTGCTCGAACAACAGTTGAAAAGACCCCTCTCCCATGAGAAGCTGTGACTTCATATCGGCCATCAAGTATTTCACCAACACGATAGTCTGCAATGTCGCACAAAAATGATATAGCATATCACTACAACTATAAGAACAGACTAATGCAGGTCCATCATAAAAAAAAGGACCAATATATCAGAAACTCTAATTGTCCCAGGAGATTCCTGATATCATATTAACAAGGTATTACTGAAAAGATCCACTAAAAATGCTTCAATAAATAACTTGTTACTAGCAAAGTATAAAAGCTGTGATTGTCAAATCTTGAATAGTAAGACTTATAATTTTGAATTGTCAATTGCAACTTTCACTAACAACTAAAAAAAAGCTAGTTCAGGGTATTTAAATTACAGGGAATTGAATTTGCATGTCTTTTCTCATATATTTCCAATTTCCTATAAACATGAGTCCATATTGTAGTAAAATCTACACCATCACATTTGAAATAACATAACAAATTGATTCAACAACCATCCTAATAAAAAAAGTTCCCAAAAAAATGAAAAAGCCCTGACCAAGGCAAGCCCAATACAAAACAAGGCCACAAAATTAGTCAAGCCTCAAGTTAACCATCAAAAGAAGGGCGTTACCAAAATAGCTAGATACAACCAAATAAAATACTTACTGTAGTACCCCTCTGCATCATCCCAATTGTCATGTAGACCATCCCTCTCTATCTGTAAAGCATCTCCTTTGCCCTGCAAAGAAGGCAGGAATTAAGAAAAAAAAGCAAACAATAAAATAGAATAAAGAAAATTTATGTAACAATAAAGATCAAGCATTAAAAATGCACAAAAAATTATACTAATAGAATTCAACTGTAAACTTTAGTAACCATATAAGGTTTGTTACGTTAGATAAAACAAAACAAAAAGGACGGCCCAGTGCACGAGGCTCCCACCTGGTGGGGTCTGGGGAGGGGAAGATGTACGCAGCCTTACCCCCGCAAGCGGAGAGGCTGTTTCCAAGACTTGAACCCGTGACCTCCAGGTCACAAGGCAGCAACTTTACCGTTGCGCCAAGACTCACCCTCTACATTAGATAAAACAAATAAGTAAAAAAAAATACTATTACGTTAAAACTATAACAATCATTAGTACCACTTAGCTTGGAAGGAACAGAGAGAAGCCACAAATAAACAATTATTGTTACTACATCACGCAAGTTATCCACTTGAGTAGACAAACAACTTCCACCATTAAAATTAGAAAGGGTTACCGAACACTAACCGATTTCTGAACTCCAGTAGGTGTCTCGCCAAATATATCATCACAAAACTTGTCATCAGATCTCTCACTCTGCAAATGTTACAAATGAGCTTCAAAACCAAATTAATTTTAGGAGATGAATAAAATCCCATGTCATGACATATGAATCATGAGGTTTTCTCTAAGAGATGGACAAACCTTTGGACTGCCACCTCCAAGCCCCCCAGAAACAGAGATATTTTCAGAAGCAGCATTCCCATTTTCCTGAGGAGGTTTCTCAACAGAAAATGATGTTTCCACGTCAAGAACACTAACACCATCATTCTTACCATCAGAAGCATCCAAATTAGGAGCAGGAATATCCACAGACTCTTTGCCTAATCATAGTATAAAATGTATGCTTTAGAAAGAAACCAAAACTGGTCAAATTATAATAGTAAGAGAGGGGAACGGAACAACAACAAAACACTTTACATATGTAATTTGATCCAACCTCCAATTCTTCATTTTTAATTTGTCTATATTCAGTGTCATGATAATATTCATTTTTCTATTCAACAAAATAAGAGATTTCTACATCTAAAATGGAGATGCATCAAGTTTGAGTCTTTTGACCTCACATCACTTATTGCACTCAAAATTATGCTCAATACCTATGAAAAACTATCGAAACTAGTTGCTCAAACACTAAAAGAATACTAAAAGAAAATTGAAAGTACAGCAATCACAGATGAACAAAGACCAAAAAACAGAAACGGTAATGAGAAAAATACACAACACACACACACACACATATATATATATTAGATAGAACAAATCGGACAAATTACAACTTAAAACATACATGGATTAACCAAAAGGGAAAGGAAAACAGAAGAGACTCAAATGCCAAACCTCTATAGGTCCAGCAACAATTAAAATACATAAATAAAAAGCTTAAATCACAATTTTTCAAATTTTAACATAAAAAGAAACAAGCCATCATTAGCAGCAAAATCATCATAATAATTTATACCAGTTGTACATGAACTTTCTAGCCCGAATAGAAGATTTTCTGCAATATCCAAAATAGGAATGTATCAAACCCCCTCCAAACATAAATTTAGCAACTTATTTTGTGACACAAAAGTAGAAGCTATAATTATGATGTTGTGTTCTAGATTCTAGCAAGAATAGAAGCTACAGTTCTACCCATCAAAAAATTCCACCATATATGCCCCACACACAATATTGCTTCCATAATATTAGAGGAGCAAATGAAAGCAAAGCATGTGATAATAGATTTCTAAGTTACAATTGGAAATGGCTTTGGATCTACCATCAACATGAATAGAGGATTTAACATGGCTTTAAAAGAAAAGGATCATTGTAAGTAAAGGACTAAACAATTGGATAAAAGAATGTTACAATCCTCATATGCAACTTCATGGAACATGTTATATGGCAATGCTTTATGATTTCAGTTTCAAAAAGGCACTTTTGAAGTATAATCTAACATCCGGAGCAACCTATTGATAATAAATATTTGAAGGGTGTATATAGACAAAGACATCTTCAGTACATGAAAGAATTTTAAGCAATAGCATTAACTGATACTAGTTACGATCACTCAGACCTTCAAACAAAAGAGAATGATGACAACGAAAGAAAAAGGATACCTTTTTCTTCATTTTCAGGCGTTTGTTCTACTTGCTGCTGCTTCTTCTTCTTGTATTTCTCTAAGATTGCTTCCCTTCTCCTTCTACTCTCCTCCTTAATTCTGTTGAGATCTTCCTCTTCTTGTTCAGCTAATAGCAATGTAACCTTCTCATCTAGGTCATCTTGTTCATCCTCACCTCTAATGCAGTCATAATACATCAATAAAGTAAAAAATTATTGCAAAAGAACTGAAGAAAAAGAAAACTAGTTAGAAAATATTACAGATGAAGAAATACCTTTCTACTTTATTTTGACCCCCTTCAAATGAGTTTCCCATAGAGTTACAAACCTTTGCAGGCTCAACATTTCTTATTCTCTCTTGATGGCATTCCGTTTCTTCATATCTTGAATGCCTAGAGTGTCTATATCTATCTCGACTGTCATGACCATCCTCATGGACCATATGTTTATCCTTACCATTCACAATGGCTCTATCCTTGTGCCTATTTCTATCGCATCGCCTCTCCCAATCCCTCTCCTCAAGTTTATCCCTTCCTGGATTCTTAACATCCTGTTCACTCTCCCAGTCTCTATCTCTCTCGCTGCCCCTTTTTCTGTCCCTACTCCAATCTCTTTCCTTTTCCCTTCTCCTATCCCTTTCAACCACTCTCTCCCAGCTCCTTTCTCGTTCCTTTTCTTTTCTCCTATCCCTATCCACCTCTCTTCCCCTGCTCCTATTTTTTTCTCCTTCTCTTCTATCCCTCTTATGGCTCCTTTCATATTCTTTTTCCTTCCTATGCACCTTGTCATCATCCCGATTCCAGCTCCTTTCTTGTTCCTTGTCTCTTCTTAAGTCCCTACCCATATCCCTGTCCTTACTCCTATCTCTACTTCGGGCCTCCCCACTGTGATAACTGGTACCATGTTCCCTTCTATCATCTACTGCCAAACCTCTATTGCCATGTCCATGCTTTCTGCTGCATTCTACTATTCTTTCCTCACTGAGGTCATACTCAGCCTTATGTCTAGCAGCCCACGAAAGGGGACCCTGTTCCCCTGAGTGCCTACTCTTGGAATGAGCATATTCTTCCATTATACTATGAGAACAAGACCTGTCCCTTGTATGATCACTTGATCTTGAACGACTCCTATATCTATCATGAGAAGGTGAAGTTCCCGAGGTCCTATATTTCTCTCCTCCTGTATCAGAATATGAATTCCAATGGATGCTTACTTTGCCCTCATCAACATCCAGACCTTCTTCATCATAGTTGTCCTTTAGTTTCTCATTTCCTTTAAAACATCCTAGGACTCCACGCTGCCTCTTATCCTCTTTGGAAGATATAGAATCCAAATATCCATTGCGCAGATCATGTGCACTAGCTCTAGT
This sequence comes from Gleditsia sinensis, assembly GCA_037074535.1. NCBI lineage: Eukaryota > Viridiplantae > Streptophyta > Magnoliopsida > Fabales > Fabaceae > Gleditsia > Gleditsia sinensis. The sequence continues at coordinate 11,254,433 of CM073471.1, forward strand.
GTTCTTTCCATCCTGAGGTTCAGCACTTGAACGAATGGGAGAAACATAATCTTCATGTATCATATGAATGACTTGACTCTGACAGCATGTCCCTTTTTCTCCATCCAATGCTAGACCATTAAATTTATTATTGCTAATGCCCTCACTTCCAGTTTTTGAAATTTTAGCATTGATCCCTTCACTGCCTTTAAAAGAGGCAGCAGTTTCACGATGCAACCAAGACTCTTCAGTGAAAAGTTCCTGCATGGCACAAAAAGGAAACTAAGTGCATGTGTTGCAACCTAAAATAAATTAAATTCTAAATAAACTAAGAAAAACATTTAAATCAGTCAATAGATAGAAATAAATAAAAAGACACATAACCAGTTCTTACAAATTAACTGTAAGCCATCAGTCTTCACTGAAACGCCTAGAGAGACTTCTTTAGCAATTCATTCAAGTTCGTCTAGTGCAAGCAGGTTCTTACAAATCTATGAGACACTGACGGGATACTCTACCAAGCTCTCACAAATAAAAAAATCCATTAAAGTCTGAAAATACAAAATTACAGCGCTCTGTTTGGTTACAGAGGAAAAGTAAGATACACAGAAATTTTTAATTTAACAATAAAATTTTATTTCTGCAAACAAAACAAAATGAATTACGAAACTGGTAAGTTCTCTTAATTTCAACTTCAATAACCTCTACTTTCGCAGCAACCAAACAGATGCCAAGGTAGCAACGAGGAAGAAAACCATAAATTCGATCATCACATACCAGATTTGTCTTATCCGATCGAACATCTCGATCTCCTATCACCTTAATTTCACCAGACTCAGCATCAGATTGCGTCTGCTCTTTCCCAATCTCACCATCTCGACCGCCAAAACCCTCCTCTTCAAGAATCTCCCCCTCCTCCACATCGTAACCAGGAAAATGGTTATTCGCATCAAAATTAGGAGCGGGTGGTGAAGAAAGAACTGCAGCAACAGTTTCTCCGTCGCGTTCTCTTTCTTCTTCGCGTTTTATGCTACCACGGGGGTGAGGATGGTGCCGGTGCTTGTGGCGCTTCGAGTATCTCTCAACCTCCTCAGGAGACGACGATCGCTGGTGTTTGCGACGGGAGTCCCGGACATCGGTGGCCATCGATATGGAACAGAATTAACCAATGGGGCTTAGGGTTTTAGATTTTGTTCTTGGCAAAGAGAGGTCTGAACAAACTGCAAAAGTGTTGACCAGGCGCCGATGTGATTTAAAATTTTGAATAAAAATCTTCTACGAGAGAAGATAATTTCAACGTATTTAATTAATTTATAAATTTATAAATTTATTTAATTAAAATAAAAATATTTAATAAATAAATAATTTATAATTTTTTATCTTATGTTATTTTATAAGTAAAGTATAACTTTTAGTTAATAGTATTTATAATTTTATTTTATTTTTTTATTTTATTTTATTTAAATTTTAATACTATCTTATTCATAAAATGATATTATTTTTATTATATTTAAATAATATTTAAATTATATATCTTATAGTGAATTTCTATATATTATTGATAGTGATATAAAAAATAAAAATAAAAAAAATTCGTAACAATATTACTAATTTATTGTAGGACACTATATGATATGTTTATTTTGTATTTTTTGAAATTATATAATAAAGTGTAATTACTAATAAAAAATAAAAAATTTTATATAAATATATCATTTTATGTCATTTTACATTTATCAACTAATTCAATTGATATTTTACCAAACACTTGTAATTCAATAAATTAGCTTAACAGCTTTCAGCTTTTAGTTAAAAATTAGTTTTTCAGCTTTCAGCTAACTTTTAAACTTTCAGCTAATTTATCAGCTATTTTTGTCAAATATAACTTAAATTTTCTTAATTTAATAAATATCAAATAAATTTATTATTTTATTATTTTCATGTTAATTATAATATAGAATATTTTTGACAAATTAAATAAGTTAACTTATAATTTATTTGACTAATTTATAAGTTTGTTTCATCAAATTAGAAGTATTTTATAAACAAATTTATCTGAAAATTTAAAAGTTAACTGAAAGTTAAAAAATTAATTTTTAGTTGAAAATTGTTAAGTTAATTTATTAAATTAGAAGTATTTGATAAAATTAGTTATTAAATTAACTGATAAATGTAAAATAACATAAAAAGATATACTTATATAAAATTTATCATTTTTTGTTAGTTTTTGTTAGTAATTACATTTCATTATATAATCTCAAAAAATACAAAATAAACATATCATCTAGAGTCCCACAATAAATTAGAAATATTATTGCGAATCTTTTTTATCTCAGTAGATATCTCTAAATTTTTATTTATTGTGTCACTATTAATAATATCTAAAAGTTTATCATGGGTATGTAATTTGAATATTGTTCAACTATAGTAAAAATAATGTCATATTGTGAATAGGATAATGTTAAAATTTGAATTAAATAATAAAGATAAAAAAGAATAAAGTTATAAAAGCTATCAGCTAAAGAGTATATTTGACAAGTTAAATAAATTAGTTTATAGTTTATTTGATTAACTTATAAGTTTGTTTGACCAAATTAGAGGTGTTTGGTAAACAAGCTTATTTAAGTATCTTATGGTTATGTTTGGCAAAAATATCTAATAAATTAACTGAAAGCTTAAAAGTTAGCTGAAAAGCTAATTTTTAACTGAAAGCTGTTAAACTAATTTATTGAATTAGAAGTGTTTGATAAAATTAACTATTGAATTAACTGATAAATGTAAAATAACATAAAAGGATATACTTATATAAAAAAAATTCATTTTTTGTTAATAATTACATTTTATTATATAATTTCAAAAAATATAAAATAAATATATCATCTAAAGTCCCATAATAAATTAGCGATATTATTGCGAATCTCTTTCATCTGAATAGATGTCTCTAAATTTTCATTCTTTGTGACACTATCAACAATATTTAGAAATTCATCGTGAGGTATGTAATTTGAATGTTGTTCGAATATAGTAAAAATAATGTCATCTTGTGAATAGAATAGTATTTGAATGAATTTAAATAAAATAATAAGGATAAAAAAAAGAATAAAGTTATAAAAGCTATCAGCTAAAGAGTATGTTTGACAAGTTAAATAAGTTAGTGTATAGTTTATTTGATTAACTTATAAGTTTGTTTGACCAAATTAGAGATATTTGATAAATAAGCTTATTTGAATAGTTTATGGCTATGTTTGGCAAAAATATCTAATAAACTAACTGAAAGTTTAAAAGTTTGCTTAAAAACTAATTTTTAACTGAAAGCTGTTAAGCTAATTTATTGAATTAGAAGTATTTAGTAAAATTAGCTATTGAATTAGTTAATAAATGTAAAATGACATAAAAGAATATACTTATATAAAATTTATCATTTTTTGTTAATAATTACATTTTATTATATAATCCCAAAAAATACAAAATAAATATATCATCTAAAGTCCCACAATAAATTAGCAATATTATTGTGAATTTTTTTCATCTCAGTAAATGTCTCTAAATTTTTATTCTTTGTGTCACTATCAACGATATTTAGAAATTCATCATAGGGTATGTAATTTGAATGTTGCTCGAATATAATAAAAATAATGTCATCTTATGAATAGGATAGTGTTTGAATGTATTTGAATAAAATAATAAGGATAAAAAATTAATAAAATTATAAAAGCTATCAGCTAAAAGTTATACACTACTTGAAGTAGCGTATGATAAAAAGCTATAAAGTATGTTTGGCAAATCAAATAAGTTAGCTTATAGCTTATTTGACTAACTTATAAACTTGTTTGACCAAATTAGAGGTGTTTAGTAAACAAGTTTATTTGAGTAGCTTATAACTTTTTATCATACGCTACTTCAAGTAGCATATAGCTTTTAGCTGATAGTTTTTATAATTTTATTCATTTTTTATTTTTATTATTTTATTCAAATTCCAACACTATCCTATTCATAAAATGATATTATTTTGAGTATGTTTGGCAAGTCAAATAAGTTAACTTATAGCGTATTTGACTAGCTTATAAGTTTGTTTGACCAAATTAGAGGTGATTGTTAAGCAAACTTATTTGAGTAGATTATAGCTTTTATAATTTTATTCATTTTTTATTTTTATTATTTTATTCAAATTTAAATATTATCCTACTCACAAGATGACATTGTTTTTACTATGTTCAAACAATATTCAAATTATATACCATAGGATGAACTTCCAAATATCATTGATAGTGACACAAAAAATAAAAATTTAGAAACATCTACTAAGATAAAAGAGATTCGCAATAATATTATTAATTTATTGTGGGACACTATATGATATGTTTATTTTGTATTTTTTGAAATTACATAATGAAGTGTAATTACTAACAAAAAATGATAAATTTTATATAAGTATATCATTTTATGTCATTTTACATTTATCAGCTAATTCAATTGATATTTTCCATACACTTATAATTCAATAAATTAGTTTAACAGCTTTCAGCTTTTAGCTAAAAATTAGCTTTTCAATTTTCAGCTAACTTTTAAGCTTTCAGCTATCTTATCAGCTATTTTTGCCAAACATAGCCTTTTACTATACTCGAACAACATTCAAATTACATACTCTATAATAAACTTCTAAATATTGTTGATAGTGACACAAATAATGAAAATTTAGAGGCATCTACTGAGATGAAAGAGATTTGCAATAATATTGCTAATTTATTGCGAGACTTTAAATGATATATTTATTTTGTATTTTTTAGAATTATATAATAAAATGTAATTATTAACAAAAAATAATAAATTTTATATAAATATATCATTTTATGTCATTTTACATTTATAAGCTAATTCAATAGTTAATTTTACCAAACACTCCTAATTCAATAAATTAACTTAACAACTTTCAGTTTTCAATTAATAGCTTTCAGTTAAAAATTAGATTTTCAACTTTTAGTTAACTTTTAAACTTTCAGCTAACTTATCAACTATTTTTACAAAACATAACCTATAAGCTACTCAAATAAACTTGTTTACCAAACACTTCTAATTTGGTCAAACAAGCTTATAAGTTAGTCAAATAAGTTAGTTTATTTGACTTGCCAAACATACTCTATGACTATATTGGGCAAAAATAGCTGATAAACTAGTTGAAAACTTAAAAGTTAGTTAAAAGTTGAAAAGTTAATTTTTAGCTGAAAGTTGAAAGCTGTTAAATTAATTTATTGAATTAAGTGTTTGGTAAAATTAGCTGATAAATGTAAAATAACATGAAAAGATATACTTATATAAAAATTATCATTTTTTGTTAATAATTACATTTTATTATATAATTTCAAAAAATACAAAATAAATATATCATCTAAAATTCCACAGCGAATCTCTTTCATCTCAGTAGATATCTCTAAATTTTTATTTTTTATGTCATTATCAACAATATTTAGAAATTCATCATGGAGTATGTAATTTGAATGTTGTTCGAATATAGTAAAAATAATGTTATATTGTGAATAGAATAGTGTTGGAATTTGAATAAAATAATAAAGATAAAAAATGAATAAAATTATAAAAGTTATCAGTTAAAAACTATACGCTACTTGAAGTAGCGTATGATAAAAAATTATAAGTTACTCAAATAAACTTGTTTACCAAGGCTCAATTTGGATATACAGCTTATTTAAGCGCTTATAGAATAAAACCTTATGGAAAAAGTGTTTATAGAAGAAGACATTTTAAATTAAGTTATTTAACATTTGGATACATATTTAAAAAAGTGTTTTTCAAATTTATAAACTTTTTTTAAAACATTTGGATATAGTTTTGATGAAAAAAAAGAGGTGAATGGTATAATTTTGATGAAAGTTTAACTTGTAAAAGTGCAAAATAGTTTCTTAGTCAAGTGAATTTGAGTTTTCATAAAGGCTTTTTTCAATAAGCTTACAAAATTGACTTATGAAATAAGTTAAAATTAGTTTATTGAAGATTGATAAGTTACTTATTTAAATTTATTCAAATACTAATTTTTTAATATAAAAACACTTATATTGATAAATAAACTCTAATAAGCTATAAGTTCTGTTATTCAAAAGGGGCTCAAATACCTCTAATTTGATCAAACAAACTTATAAATTAGTCAAATAAGTTATAAGTTAACTTATTTGACTTGCTAAACATACTCTATAGCTTTTTATCATACGCTACTTCAAGAAGCGTATAACTTTAAGCTGATAGCTTTTATAATTTTATTCATTTTTTATCCTTATTATTTTATTCAAATTCCAACACTATCCTATTCACAAGATGACATTATTTTTACTATATTCGAGCATCATCCAAATTACATACCCCATGATGAATTTTTAGATATTGTTGATAGCGACACAAAGAATGAAATTTTAGAGGTATCTACTGAGATGAAAGATATTCGCAATAATATTGCTAATTTATTAAGGGACTTTAGATGATATATTTATTTTATATTTTTTGGGATTATATAATAAAATGTAATTATTAACAAAAAATGATAAATTTTATATAAGTATATTCTTTTATGTCATTTTACATTTATCAGTTAATTCAATAATTAATTTTATCAAACAGTTCTAATTTAATAAATTAGTTTAACAGCTTTCAGTTTTCAGCCAAAAATTAACTTTTCAGCTTTCAGTTAACTTTTAAATTTTCAGCTAACTTGTCAGTTATTTTTGTCAAACATAGCCAAAAACTATAAGCTTGTAGTTTATAAGTTTGTTTGATCAAATTAGAGGTATTTGGTAAACAAATTTATTCGAGTAGCTTATAACTTTTTATCATACGCTACTTTAGTAGCGTATAGCTTTTAACTGATAGCTTTTATAATTTTATTCATTTTTTATCTTTATTATTTTATTCAAATTTTAACACTATCCTATTCACAATATGACATTATTTTTACTATACTCGAGTAACATCCAAATTACATACCCCATGATGAACTTTTAGATATTATTGATAGCGACACAATAAATAAAAATTTAAAAGCATCTACTGAGATAAAAGAGATTCGCAATAATATTGCTAATTTATTATGAGACTTTAGATGATATGTTTATTTTGTATATTTTGGAATTATATAATGAAATGTAATTACTAACAAAAAATAATAAATTTTATATAAATATATCATTTTATGTCATTTTATATTTATCAGCTAATTCAATAGCTAATTTTACTAAACATTTATAATTCAATAAATTAGCTTAACAACTTTCAGCTTTCAGTTAAAAATTAACTTTTCAGCTTTCAATTAACTTTTAAATTTTCAATTAATTTATCAGCTATTTTTACCAAACATAGCCTATAGCTTTTTATCATACGCTATTTTAAGTAGAGTATAATTTTTAACTTATAGTTTTATAATTTTTTTTATCTTTATTATTTTATTCAAATTTCAACACTATCATATTTACAATATGACATTATTTTTATTATACTCGAACAACATTCAAATTACATACCCCATGATGAACTTTCAAATATTATTGACAGTGACACAATGAATGAAAATTTAGAGATATCTATTAAGATGAAAAGAATTCGCAATAATATTGTTAATTTATTGTGAGACTCTAGAGTATATGTTTATTTTGTATTTTTTGGAATTATATAATAAAATGTAATTACTAACAAAAAATGATAAATTTTATATAGATATATCATTTTATGTCATTTTATATTTATCAGTTAATTCAATAGTTAATTTTACCAAACACTTTTAATTCAATAAATTAGTTTAACAGTTTTCAACTTTCAGTTAAAAATTAACTTTTCAGCTTTTAGTTAACTTTTAAACTTTCAGTTAGTTTATTAACTATTTTTACCAAATATAGCCATAGTCTATTAAGTGTTGCACATTAAATATTGATTAATTATATTATATTAATATTAGTTAAGTTTTAAAAAATAAATACATAATTTAATTTATAAATTTATTAAATTATTATAATTTAATTTATAAATTCAGGTGATTACACTCCTACAATTTAATTTATAAATTTATTAAGTTACTATAATTTAATTTATAAATTTAAGTCATTATATAATTTAATTTTTTAATTTATTAAATATAAAATAATTTAATTTTTTGTTATTTTTATCTTATTTATTTATTTCAAATTGTTAAATTAACTAGTATATTTATTTTGCGAGCAATGAAAATTATTGAAGCATTTAAAGAAAAGTAAGATCATCGTAAATGTATTTACCATTCAATAAAAAAATTGTATTCATTCAATCAATTATATAACAATAACAATATATTTTATAAGTTAAAACATATTTTTTCTCATCTTTAAAAAAAATATATACATATATAGATATAAACAAATCGAATTTGTAAGAAAATAAATATATTATTAAAATATACAATAACATTCAAGAGCAATCATGAAGGCTAATAAATATATATAAATTAAAAATATTTCATCAACAAAGTACTTGAATTAGAACAATAACTATAAAAATTTGCACAACACTAAACAAGAAATGATTGAAAATATTAAAATTATAAATTCTCCTTGCTATACAAAATGTGTAAAGTGTCAGATTAACCTCTACCATGATTGTTAATATGATCGGTTATAGAATAATTTTTCTATTTTTAATTATTAAACATTTACTAGAATAGTGTTGTTGTTTTAATTAAAACTCGCAAGTGCACGAATCTATTGGAGTATAGATTTAGTGGTATGCAAGGTCGATCCTACAGAGATTGCCAATTGAGAGAAAATTCTAATATAGATCCGAAATAAATACTTCTAACCTAGTTCCCGATGTCTTGTTTTGTGAGAGGAATATTGAACAAATTACACAAAGAACTAATATACTGAAATTAAATGAAGATGTAATCAAAGTAAAGAAGCATACTAAGGTTAGGAGATCCGCTCTTGGTATATCGAATAAAAATAAATTTAACTCTTTTATTACTCAATTAGAATCTTTACACGAATAAAGTTCTAATCGGATGATATGTTAATTTAAGCTCAACTTTGTTTATACATGAATTATATTTACCTCCTTTGTAGTAATTAAAAAATTCTTGTAAAATGGATTCAATCGTACATTGTGCCAATCACCATATTGTCTACAATAAATCAAGAGTGATTCAAATATTTATTGTGCCAAAAATTGTCTACAATGTATCAAGGTTCACACTTTACAAGATTAAAAATACAAAGATGCAAAAGATAACTTGTAAATGGATTCAAGCATAAATTGTGCCAATCATTACATTGTCTACAATATATCAAAATTCACATTTTACAAGATTAACTTATGCAAAAAAATGAAAGGTAGAAAATGAATTAACATAACAAAATAAAATGAAATAGAATAGGTGGCAAAGCCAACCAATAGTAAAATAAAATAAAGTAGGTGGCAAAGCCAACCATGAAAATAATAAGAGATAGGCGGTCTAATAAAACTAGCCAATAACATAACAAGAAATCGGCGGTATGATAAAACCAGCCATTAAGAAATAATTATGAGAAAAGACATAGGAAGGTAAATACAATATCAAAGATAAACATTAAGATTAAGAGTTAGATAAATTATTATTCTAATACCACGAGTTTCACCCTTTCACCTTAGCATTAGGAGATTAGTTCTCCATAATCAAGGCAAGAAAGTGAAATGAAAGATGAAGAAACATAATAATATTACGAAAGAAAATGAAAAATACAAGATGTCTAAAGAGAGAATAACATTACAAGTTCGTAGAATTCCAACAAAACTTTCCCAAACTCTATCCAAAGCTCTCCAAAAAACTCTCTAACTCACCCCTCAAGCCCTCTATTTATAGATACAATTAAGTGTGGTTGGTGTGGTAATTTTCAAAATTGTTAGGTAGGAAGTTGTATAAAGTTGAAAATTTGAATTCCATCATGTGCACCGAAATTGATCCTTGAATATCGTCTTGAAAACCGTCGAATTTTCTGACTTTATCAACACGAAAGTTGTAGACAATTTCATTAGCTTTCCGTCAAGACAAATTGTGGACAAATTGGATACGTAATGTGTGAGTTATGGTCAAAATACTAGCGCAAAGTCGAGCTGGACTGCAGCAGTAGTCAGATTCTATTCTAGCCCACTTTTGACCCTTTTAATGTCCGTATTTTCTGACCACTTGAACATGAAAGTTGTACCCAATTGTGTCAGCTACACACCTACCAAATTGAATACATATTGGATATGTATTTTCAGATATATGGCCCAAGTACTATAGCAAGGTTGGGCTGGACTGCAACCAGCAAACATATTCTCAACATTGGGTGCTTTGCCTTGAATCTTTATGTTTTAGTTCTTTTGGAAATGTGATCATAAATCAAGAATAAATTTTTGCATATATCCATTAGGATGCGTCTCAAGAGACAATATGATAATGCTTCTTACTCAGCCATCCTTAATAAATTTGTTTTATCTGCTTGATTTATAGACATCATTTCCAAAGAACCACAATTTAACTCTGATTCCTCCAATTAAGTCCATTTTCTACTCTTCTCTCCATCTGTAAGAAAGACACAAAACTAAAGACAAGTAAGGGAGATTTATGCTTAATTATGGCAAAAGATAAGATGAAACTATTTAATTTATGAGTATAAAACTCACTCATCAAATACCCCCAGACTTAATCTTTTGCTTGTCCTCAAGCAAAACACACAAACTTCAAAATTCAAATGATGAGTGAGTGATGAATTGCTTTTGACTTACTAAGCATTCCTCAAGGATCTAAAATGTGCAACCAAGAAAAATATCAGAATCCCAAGGTTATGTAGAACTTTTATTCAAATGCAACATATGGTTTACTCTTGAATCCCAAGTGTGTGTGTGTAGTAATCTTATGACATTGGGCTTTTTGCATTCAAATAAATTTATGTAATCAAATATTTAAAACAGATCTCTAGATATATGCGTTTGAGACTCCATAAGCTTATTTTTTATGTCACTCTCCACTAATGTAGATTAATCATAACATTCAAGATCATTAGGACTTTCATTAGGCTTGTAATGTATGGCACAGGTTAAAGGTAGATAAAATGATATGAATGAAAGCTCAACTTACTCTTCGACGTACATAATCATTTAAAGCCTCCCAAATACTTTTGATATTATACTGTGAATTCTATCTCCAACCTTTTTATCATCCTTACATTTATTTGCTCATACTATTTTTTTTTTTAATATAAACACCCCCAAACTTATTTATTTAGGGAGTATTAACTTTCTTTCTTCTTTTTTTTCTTCCTTTTTTTTCTTTTTTTTTTCTCTTTTTTTTTAAAAAAAACTTCTACCATCCACCCTTGAATCATAACTTTTCAAATGATCATGCCTGTGAGTGAAAGGTAAGAGTTAGACATATTATTATTTAAAGGCTAGATAGAAATATAGGTGTTCAAGAAAGGATAAATATAAGCTCAAAATAGGTTGCTAGGGATATCATCATGTATAGGTTGGTTTGAAAGGCTCAAACGATTCTAAAAATGCCTAATTCATTTCTTAAATGGAGAGTAGTCTAGGATTTCGCCTCAAGTGACAATCGAATAAGTTCTAGAGTCTTATGAGATCAATTAACATATCTAAATCACGTAAATTTTTTCTGAATAAACCATCAGTCAAATGTAAAAGATTAAGTGCACCAGATATTAGGATTCTCAAATAAAATATAAGTTACATTAGAGTTCAAGTTCACACATAACACCCAGAACTCATCAATTTTTCAAAGGTTACAAGCATTTTAAACTATTTTCATCATTGGTGCTAGTTTTGCCTAATCCCAAAACATCACTCAATTTTTTTTTTTGAAAGATGAAGAAACACAAAATAAACAATAAAGATTAAAAGAGATATTACCTGGAAGGAGATCTAAGAAAAGATGAACCTGCAACAAACTAAACAGAAAATAAAAATTTACTCAAGCAAATAAAAGGTTTTAAAAATGAAGATTTAAGTCCAGTTTGCGCTTTCTGCGGTGTTCTGTTGTCCAATCTATTTGAGCTATAACTGGATCAGGTACATGAACAAATGCTTGTAACACATCAATCAGCTCGTCAGCATTTGAGGCCAAGATGAGAATTCGACGTGCTGAGTGCGAGATAAACCTTTGCTCTACAGCATGATCAAGAAAAGACAACAAACCATCAAAGAAATTATTAACATTCAACAAACCTATGGGTTTATGGTGCATGTTCAGTTGTGCCCAAGAGACGATTTGAAAAATTTCCTCTAGAGTACCAAAACCTCCAGGTAAGGCAATGAAGGCGTCAGTGTTGCACATCATTTTAGCAATTCATTCATGCATGGAGGATATCCTACATTCTTCCCCAATTGTTTTTCCTACTATGTTTGATGCAGCTAGAGTTGTGGGAATAATACCAAGAACTTGGCATCCTCCTAAATATGCAGATCCAGACACACTCTCCATTAATCCTCGACAACCTCCACCATACACTAAATGAATCTTTCTCTTGGCTAGTACCATACCCAAAGTTTGTGCTGCTTTTACATACTCTCCATTTTTTCCAGGACTAGAACCACAAAAGACACAAATATTTCGAAAGTGACGAACTGTGATTCCTTCCATATCTGTACTCACCTTGACTTTGATTATGAAGATGAAGATAATGAGGTGCGCATTTATAAGACTCAAATAAGGGCATACTTGTAATAGCTATGTGAATAGGCCGGGGGCATAATTTCCATAGCTATAAGAGTAGGCCAAAAAATGTCAGCTACATTAAAGGTGAAAAATTCAAAAATGACGGCACACATGTATATGTACAGTAGTTATGATTGTGGCTCACATCTTCCTCTGGTTTTACGTCCAGTAATGGCTTAAATGCCCTCTATGGGTCGAGGATATGCTTCCCATCCAATTTTCTTATAAATTGGCAAACAGGGTCTTTTAACGTCAGATTCCCAAGACTGTACCATTTATGTTCTTTTTTGAAATGGGGCCATAGACCGACAATACCGATATGCACAGATCCACTAGAATGTGTCTCAAGAGACGTTGGATGAAAATCATCATCCAATGACTCCTTACTCAAGCCATCCTTAATGAACTTAATTTTGTCTTCCCGATTTATAGACACCCAACCCAAAGAACGGCAACGTTTGTTACAAGTTTCACGTCCACATTTGTAACAAACACTCATTCGTTTAGCTCTGCGCTTTTTAGCAAAACTACTTTTTCCTAAACCAGGCATGTAAGAGATGAAATCATTTGCAGATTCACCTGATAACCGTACCTTAACTTCAATTAACCAACGAATATCAGCAGGTATTCCCATGATCATCATTAACCTCAATCTTTCAACCCGTGCTTTGTAAATTTTTGTCAATGCATTGGGTGGAAGTAAAGGAAAATGATTTTTCAATTGTGCGAGAATGTCCTCCATTATCAATTCGATTGTTCTTTTCTCTTTTTTTTTCTTTTTTTTTTTTGAAAAAGCAAAAGCAACAAAGGGAGGAAAAACAATAGAAATTCAAAAGAAGATAACACTGAAGGGAAAAATTAATGCAAGTTAAATAAAGAAAGATCTTACCTAGATAACGTGCACGGTAACGTTTAACAACAGAAGCAGATCAATCCTTGTAGACAACATCATGCAAAGGTGTCTCCTCTATCTCCGGATTTGATAATTCCAAAAATGCTTCCAATCTTTGACCATTTACTTTAAACACATCACCGTTCTTGGGATTTTCAATCTTTACTAGATCCAAATAGCTTTTCCGTCGCAATCCCCGGCAACGGCGCCAAAAACTTGTTGTTGTTTTAATTAAAACTTGCAAGTGCACGAATCTATTGGAGTATATATTTAGTGGTATGCAAGGTCGATCCCACAGAGATTGCCAATTGAGAGAAAATTCTAATATAGATCTGAAATAAATACTTCTAACTTAGTTCCCGATGTCTTGTTTTGTGAGAGTAATATTGAACAAATTACACAAAAAACTAATATACTGAAATAAAATGAAGATGTAATCAAAGTAAAGAAGCATGCTAAGGTTAGGGGATCCGCTCTTGGTATATCGAATAAAAATAAATTTAACTCTTTTATTACTCAATTAGAATCTTTACACGAATAAAGTTCTAATCGGATGATATGTTAATTTAAGCTCAACTTTGTTTATACATGAATTATATTTACCTCCTTTGTAGTAATTAAAAAATTCTTGTAAAATGGATTCAAGCGTACATTGTGCCAATCACCATATTGTCTACAATAAATCAAGAGTGATTCAAGTATTTATTGTGCCAAAAATTGTCTACAATGTATCAAGGTTCACACTTTACAAGATTAAAAATACAAAGATGCAAAAGATAACTTGTAAATGGATTCAAGCATAAATTGTGCCAATCATTACATTGTCTACAATATATCAAAATTCACATTTTACAAGATTAACTTATGCAAAAAATGAAAGGTAGAAAATGAATTAACATAACAAAATAAAATGAAATAGAATAGGTGGCAAAGTCAACCAATAGTAAAATAAAATAAAGTAGGTGGCAAAGCCAACTATGAAAATAATAAGAGATAGGTGGTCTAATAAAATCAGCCAATAACATAACAAGAAATCGGCGGTATGATAAAACCAGCCATTAAGAAATAATTATGAGAAAAGACATAGGAAGGTAAATACAATATCAAAAATAAACATTAAGATTAAGAGTTAGATAAATTATTATTCTTATACCAAGAGTTTCACCCTTTCACCTTAGCATTAGGAGATTAGTTCTCCATAATCAAGGTAAGAAAGTGAAATGAAAGATGAAGAAACATAATAATATTACGAAAGAAAATGAAAAATACAAGATGTCTAAAGAGAGAATAACATTACAAGTTCGTAGAATTCCAACAAAACTTTTCCAAGCTCTATCCAAAGCTCTCCAAAAAACTCTCTAACTCACCCCTCAAGCCCTCTATTTATAGATACAATTAAGTGTGGTTGGTGTGGTAATTGTCAAAATTGTTAGGTAGGAAGTTGTACAAAGTTGACAATTTGAATTCCATCATGTGCACCGAAATTGATCCTTGAATATCGTCTTGAAAACCGCCGAATTTTCTGACTTCATCAACATGAAAGTTGTAGACAATTTCATTAGCTTTCCGTCAAGACAAATTGTAGACAAATTGGATACGTAATGTGTGAGTTATGGTCAAAATACTAACGCAAAGTCGAGCTGGACTGCAGCAGTAGTCAGATTCTATTCTAGCCCACTTTTGGCCCTTTTAATGTTTGTATTTTCTGACCACTTGAACATGAAGGTTGTACCCAATTGTGTCAGCTACACACCTATCAAATTGAATACATATTGGATATGTATTTTCAGAGATATGGCTCAAGTACTACAGCAAGGTTGGGCTGGACTGCAACCAGCAAACATATTCTCAACATTGGGTGCTTTGCCTTGAATCTTTATGTTTTAGTTCTTTTGGAAATGTGATCATAAATCAAGAATAAATTTTTGCATATATCCATTAGGATGCGTCTCAAGAGACAATATGATAATGCTTCTTACTCAGCCATCCTTAATGAATTTGTTTTATCTGCTTGATTTATAGACATCATTTTCAAAGAACCACAATTTAACTCTGATTCCTCCAATTAAGTCCATTTTCTACTCTTCTCTCCATCTGTAAGAAAGACACAAAACTAAAGACAAGTAAGGGAGATTTATGCTTAATTATGGTAAAAGATAAGATGAAAATATTTAATTTATGAGTATAAAACTCACTCATCAAATAGTGATAAGAATTTTCCATTATAATAATCTTGCTATAACACATGACAAGCCAAAAATATTATCAAAATTTCACCATGCAATATCATAAATTAAATTTTACTAGTAATTTAGCTAAAGTGTTTTGCGATGTTGTTAATTGAAGCTTGGATGATATTTTTCACTGGAGAAGGAGAAAAATATCATGGAAAAAAAAGCATTTAGAAGTTTTTTTTAGTGTACTGATGTGCCATAATTAATTAGTATTTAATGTGCCATATAGATATTTAACGGGTTACATCAGCAAATAATTAGTATAGAGATAATAAAATAATTAAATTATCTTACATTTGGTAAATTTAGAAATTAAGGGTGTATTTGATTTGCGAAAATGTTCTCTGTTTTCATTTTCTAATTTTTATATTTCTAAAAATAAGTTTGGTATATGTTTTCACATTCACTATTTTTTAGTTATATTGTTGTATTTTCATTTTTACTACTTTATAATTATATAAATAATAAAATATTATGTATATAATTCAAAATAATTGTGAAAATTTCATCATTACAATGCAGTACAAAACTGAGAATTCTGAAAACGTCTTTTTGACAATTTTAGAATTTTCAAAAATTTAGGAAATAGTTACTGAAAATGAAAACAAAAAATAGTAAACAAACGTATTTTCATATCTGTTTTCAATTTTCAGTGAAAAAGAAAATTAGAAACATGCAAACCAAACAGACCCTAAATTGTACAATTACTTAAATTCAAGAATTAAATTATATGGACTTAATAAATTCAAGTACTAAATCGCGTATTTTTTTTTAAATTGAGTTAATGCTAATGTGACATGAGTAGTTGATATTTAATGTGTAATGCAACCACTTAACGAGTCAATAGTTAACAGGTCACATTAATTATTGACTCCTTAACGGATCACGTTAGCAAGTAGTTATTATAGAGATAAAGGAATGATAAATTTTTTTTATTTTCGATAAATTTAAGAACTAAATTGTAAAATAATATAATTTTAGAAATTAAATTATAAGGATCTATTAAATTTGGGAACTAAATTATGTATTTATTTTATAATTTAACAATAATTTTTTATCCTTTTTTTTTGTGTGTCAATAATCTTATATTAAAAGAAACATCAACGAATGTGACATTATTGGTCAAGGTATATATGAATAGACTATAATAGAATGGAAAGAATGAGAATGAGAATGAGAATTAAGAATAGAATATAATGAAAGTGATTAAAATTGTGTTTGGTAGAACAATGGAATGGAATGGAATAAAAATAAAAAAAAGATAAAAATACTATTAAAAAATAAAATTATTATAGTAATATTATTTTAAATATTATAAATAAAAAATAAAAGAAATTATTATTAATATAAAAATTTGAATTAAATTTTTTTAAACAATACTAAAATTTTTAATTTAAATATATATGTTTTAAATTATAAATTTTTTTATAAATAAATAAAATAATAAATAATATTTTAATATTTTTATTTTTTTCTCTTATACTGTTCACTTTCTGCATATTTTCAAAAGTAATTCAAATTTTTTTTGTAAGAAGTAATCAACGTTTTGTGAAACTTACATATTTTACTATTTTTATTAACCAAACGAAAAAAATAGAATTTACATTCTCATTTCTTTACCGTGATTCTTTCTACTAAATGATACCTAACTATACAAATTAAGCCTGCATCTCAAATATAAATACGAAGAAAGAAAATGATCATACTAGTCAAACCAAACTCAGCAACTCTAACTTGACAATAGAACTCTTAAAAATTGCTATTAAATTAAAAAAAAATACACTTCAATCTCAATAGAAAAAATTATTTGAGAATTAAGCATCTATATAAATGATATATAAAAATAGATGATGCACCTTTTTATATTTTTTGAAATTTAAGTTATTTACAAGTTTCCTTTCTTTCAAATCTATTAGTGTTGATCTCTAAAGAGGTAGATTGTAAGTCTTCAAAAGATTTTATAAAAGAGCCAAAATCTCCCCTTACACTAAAGAGAAAGGAAGAAAAATACTATCACTTTAGAGAAAAGAAAAGGATATATATATATATATATATACACACACACACGCACGCACGCACCATAAAGTTTAAATCTTTTAGTTAAATGAATCGCAAAACAAATAATTTCTAACAACACGGTCTGCTTTAAATCACTGTTAAATAAATTAACCTATTTTAATTTATATTTAAGTTAGTTTAAATTTAAATCTTTAAATTCTTTTAAGCTAGACAGGCCTATAGATTTAGACTCATATTGACAATAATAAATTTAATTATATAAACTTTTTGTCAATTTTGAATTCTCATAGTAAAGATTTATATATTTTGATAAATAATTATTGTTTAAATGGTTTAAGGTGAATTATATTGGATGATAGCAATCAAAGGAGTTTGCTCCAAACATTTAATGGCTACAAGATGATAAACGCTGATTACCAAATTATTGGCTCTGCAAAATGGACAGATATTTAAGTTTCCAGTCATTTATTTATTTGTGTTTATTTAATTTCGATTGGAATTCGAAGTTAAAAGTGATTAGTCTTTGAGATAGCTTTAATATCACTTTCACGTCATTTATTTTTCTGTAAGCGAAATGGTAATTTTTTACAAGTAGTTAACCACAGTCCTACTCTGATTCTCTAAAATGAAATCTAATACTGATATAAATCATTTTCCCAGGATGCTATTTCAATTCCCATTCTCTCCTCACATGGAAGTTCATCTTCTCCTCTTTCAGCTGAGTATTTCCGATTCCCCCACACTTCTGTAATTCCCATTGTGGCGTAACCTCCTTTACAATATGCCACCGGCCTGGTTGGGTGAAAAGGAGAGGGGACTTGACCAGGATATACCATTGGCCTGGTTGGGTGAAAAGGAGAAGGGTCTTGACCAGGATATACCACAGGCCTGGTTGGGTGAGAAGGAGAAGGGAATTGACCAGGATATACCACAGGCCTGGTTGGGTGAGAAGGAGAAGGGAATTGACCAGGATATACCCCCGGCATGGTTGGGTGAGAAGGAGAAGGAACTTGACCAGGATATACCCCCCCAAGAATAGGACCTCTCTCTGTTCCCTCTGTTTGCTCATTCTCAAGCTCGTTTCCGAATTCCTGAACGTCCAGGATCTCCACTCTACGCCTCATCTTCTTCCTTATCCTTATTGCAACATCTGAAGGAACAAGTCTACCACATACACATACCCTACGCTGCTGCTTCTCTATCAGATGAGTCTCAATCTCTTCAACATGAAACCAAGGAGATGTTAGAATTTTCAAAACATTCATTGTGTATTCTGAGAAATTCTTACTTCCATATACCGTTTGTACAATCAATGAATAAAATTTCATAACTTTTTTAACAAAATATTAATAAAAATAAGTTCCTATTGGTCAATATGTAATTGTCATGTTTGAAATCTATAAAAGACCAACAGTGAGATTAAATCTAATCACGGAACAAACTTTCAAAAAAAAAAAAATTAGGCCCGGCTTGATTTACTTTTTTAATGCTCAAGTCCAACTCTGGTCTGAATATAATTACTTAAGTCTGAAATCAAGTATGACGCCTAAAAAATAATTTTTTAATTAAATTAAATTTGAAAATAAAAATAAGATAAAAAAAAATTGGTACACAAGAGTCGAACACACACACCCACCCACCCAAATACCCCATCCCTCCCAGCCACATAAATTAATTTTTTTCCAAAAAATATTAAATAATACATATTTTAAGATATCAAAACTTCTTAAAAACTACAAGATTATATATTTTTTACACTAAAATAAGAATTAATATATAATATTTTTTTGTAATAAAAATACACTTTCTGCTGAGCTAGGCTTAAACTCATTTTAAGAAAAAGACCAGAGCTAACCCAAATTAAGAAAATTCAAATTTAATTTGGACTTCAATTTTAAGTCCAATATCTATTTCTTTAAAACCTGATTTCATTAAGTTAGACCAACTACTTGATATATGATCAAGTCCTACAAGAATTATCTAAAAAATACTAATCAACTAGCCTTTGGACATTAATTGATCACCAAACGAGATTAACTGTAGAAGAAAAATCCAAACTTCCCCTTGATGATATAAAAGTCCTAACCAAAATTTCTTAAAATAGGTATGTCAACTTATCCACGAATACGCATTTATTTTAACGAATTTTTATTAACTATTTGTATTTGATTGTATAAAAAGTGTAACTGAGAATTTCTCATTAAATCCTTTACCTTTCATCCTTAGAATGATTCTCCTTAACTTTCTGCAACAAGCGTTGCAATCAATGTTGAGTCTCATGATCATGCAACAATACTGCAATTTGTACGAAGGAACTTGGTTAATTAAATCTATTGAGAAAAAGAGAATGTTTGTGAGATATGGAACAAAAACTTGCCTGCCCTGACATGAAGTTGGGATTTGACACAACCAAAGGATTGGTTTTGTTTTGGATAGACCAAAAGGCTTATGGAAAAGGATTTTCCGGGGTTTGAGGATGTAAATGTTTCGTGGGCCAACTGATATTTCTATTTTTGTATTGTCTCTCCACCAGATATTCTCCTTTTTCAGTTTGGAATCTGATTCTGCTTGAGTTAACCCAAGAGGGAGTTGCTTGTTTGCTAAGTGTTTTATCCTTGACTTTATCTAAACCCTAATTCATTCATAACATGGTGGCAAGGACAAGCATCTCTTCATAGAATGGTTTGCTGCTTTGCATTTACCTATTGTAACAATGAAGCATATCTTTCTTGTTTACAAAGTTTAATATAAACAACGTGTGATTGAATGAAGTAATCTTATAGAGAGAGTGTTGCCAAACGTGTCAATTTCTTCTAGCTTTTTTTTGTGTGTGCCTATTTTAGATTTCCTGTTTCTTATTTTCATTTTCATTAAAAAATATGTTTGGTAAAATTTAAAAAAAAATTACTTTTTGAAATATTTTTAAAATTAGTGTGAAAATATGATCGATGGTAATGGAATTTTAGTTTTTTCTAAAAAATGATTGGTAGTATTTTTGTAATTTTTAAAAATAATATATTATAAATATTAAAAAAATAAAAATATTTTATAATTATTGAAGATCAAACTAAAAAATAAGGTATCCTTTACATTTATATTTACGTCAATTTAATTTGAAATATACAGATGAAAAGATTTTTAATTTCACAAAATAAATATATTTTTTAAATAATAAAAATTTATAAATATTTTTTTTAAGAAATAAAAATCAAAAACTAAAAATGTTTTCAAAAATTAATCGTACCGTTAATTTTTTTTTCATGCCCTTATACCCACGTTTCAAATATTTATTTATTTTGGACGTGTACCCACGTTTCAAATATTCAATGAGTTTAAAAGCTTTAATGGCCTGATGAAATTTGCCGAAGGACTACTGCTACAGTTCCCCACTGCTGCCATCCTAATCATGATGCAGCAATATGGAGTTTGTCTCGGGATAAACATTTGACAGTCAAATCAGCTTATGACTATCTTGCCGATCATAATGGTGGGAACAGGAAGTCTTCCTGGACTGATATTTGGAAATGGCCAGGTACTCGACGCACAAAAGCCTCGCATTCAGAGGGTTAAACGTCCCATGACGGACTGTGATCTTTGTTCAAGGGGTAGAATGATAAAGTAATATGAAGACTTATCTTTATATTCATCACGTACGAAAATATTTATACATGAGGTATATACGTAATCATAACCCTATAAACTAGGTTAACCTAAAACTTATCTACTTGCTAACAATATACATTCAGATATGTACAAATATTTGAATTAACTGGATTACAGGAAATGTATGGATAAGAATATCTCTAATATGCCCCCTCAAGATGGAGCTCCGAGAGAGAGTCCAATCTTGGCCCGTAGAGTGTGAAATCGAGCACGGGGTAACGGTTTGGTGAGGATGTCAGCAAGCTGATCTTCAGAAGAGACATGTGCAACACGGAGTGCCCCTCGTTGGACATGATCACGGATGAAATGGAAGTCTAGAGCCACGTGTTTCATGCGGGAATGGAAGACTGGATTGGAGCAGAGGTGAGTGGCACCAACATTGTCACAATAGATAACTGGGGCAGTAGGAAGAAAAATGCCCAGTTCGGTGAGTAGTGAGCAGACCCATCGTAGTTCAGCAGCAGTAGCAGCCACTGATCGATATTCGGCTTCTGTGGACGATCGGGCAACTGTATGTTGTTTCTTGGAGGACCATGAAATGGGGTTACAGCCAAGATAGACTATGTAAGAGCTGGTTGAGGTGTAGTCATCTTTGTTGCCAGCCCAGTCGGCATCTGAGAATGCATGTAGGATAGATGAAGTATTGCGATGAAGCTGAAGGCCATATTCAAGAGTACCTGATAAGTAACGTAGCAAACGTTTGACGGCAGTCCAGTGATCTGAAGTGGGACAATGCATGAACTGAGATAGCTTATTGACTGCAAAGGCAATGTCCAGTCGTGTGAGACAGAGATACTGAAGGCTTCCCACAATAGTGCGATAGGCAGATGGATCGGAGAGAGGAGTGCCAGAGTGCAAGGTGAGGGGAGGGTCTGTGGCAAGCGGTGTGGAGACTGCCTTGGCTTGAGACATATTATTGCGTGTGAGAAGATCTTGAATGTATCGCTTCTGAGAGAGAAAGATGCCAACAGGGTTGTGTGTTACTTCAATACCCAAAAAATAATTTAACCTGCCAAGATCTTTGAGGGAGAACCGGGTGCCTAGAGTGGATATGAACTGTTGAACTATGTGTGCATGGTTACCTGTGACGATTATGTCGTCGACATATACCAGAACATAGAGTATGGTTTGATGATGATGGAGAATGAAAAGAGATGTATCAGCATAGGAGTTGGAAAAACCAGACTGGAGGAGAAAGTGTCGAAGCTCCTGGTACCAGGCTCGAGGTGCCTGCTTGAGGCCATAGATGGCCTTGCTGAGTTTGCATACGAAGGTTGGGTGATCAGGGTCTTTGAAGCCAGGTGGTTGAGACATGAAGACATCCTCTGTGAGGTTGCCTTGGAGAAAGGCATTGTTGACGTCGAGTTGATGAAGTGGCCAGCTCTGACTCACGGCATGACTGAGAACCAAGCGAATGGTAGTTGGTTTGACAACGGGGCTGAAGGTGTCATGGTAGTCAATCCCCGGTCGTTGGTGGAAGCCTTTAGCAACAAGGCGGGCTTTGTACCTGTCAATGGAGCCATTAGGATGACGTTTGATGCGGAAGATCCATTTGCATCCAACAATATTCTGGGTGGGAGTGGGTGGAACAAGAGTCCAGGTGCCATTACGGACAAGAGCATCAAATTCGGTGGACATGGCTTGACGCCAGTGGGGATCTTTGAGAGCTTGTGTGATTGTTGTTGGCTCAGGGGAAGGGGGGGAAGTGGCGATGAGGGTTAGTTTTTGAATAGGTTTGTGGATGTTATTTTTAGAGCGTGTGAGCATGGGATGAACATTGATGGATTGTGACTCCGTGGGTGAAGGAGATGAAAGGATGGGATGATGTGTGGAGGAAGAGTGAGGGGAAGAGAGAGTGGTAAAAGAGGCGTTGTCCGTAGGCAGGGGTGGAGGCATGGAAGGAGTGGTCTGGGAAGGTGGAGAGAGGGAGGGTTGTTGAAGAGGGGGTTGTGAGGGGGGAAGAAAAGACACGGATGGGCACCAGGAGTGAAGTGTCTCAGAGGTTGGACGTGGGAGTTGAGAGTGGGAAGATTGGAAAGGGAAGACATCTTCAACAAACTGAACATGTCGAGAGGTGTATAGACGTGACTGGGTGATATCAAGACAAAGATAGGCACTTTGAGTGAGAGAGTAACCTACAAAGAGGCAAGGAAGGGACCTAGGTGCAAGTTTATGAGAGGAGTAAGGACGGATCCATGGATAGCAAAGACAGCCAAAGATCCGTAGCTTAGTGTAATTGGGTGGATGATTGAATAGTGTGGCATACGGAGAGGAAAGGGATAGTGTGGGAGTGGGCATACGGTTGATGAGATAGACGGCTGTGGCAAACGCATAGGGCCAGTAGGTGAGTGGAATAAAGGCATGTGTAAGAAGGAACAACCCTGTTTCAACTATGTGTCTATGACGACGTTCTGCGAGCCCATTATGCTCTGGGGTGTGGGGAGGAGATGTGAGATGAGATATGCCGTGGAGGGAGAGAAAGGGTTGGAGAGCTTGATATTCCCCACCGTTATCTGTATAAAGCGTGCCAATGGATTGCTTGAAATGATTTTCAACAAGAGCTTTGAACCGAACGAAGACATCATGTACATGAGATTTTCGTTTAAGAGGATATAGCCAAGTGTAGCGTGTGTAGTGATCAACAAAAAGAACATAATATTTATAATCATCAATGGAGGAGACGGGAGAGGTCCATACATCAGAGAAGATAATTTGTAAGGGATGAGTGGAAGAGATAGTAGACGTAGAGAAAGGAAGCTTGTGACTTTTATTACTCAAACAAGCATTACAATATGAGGGCAACGAACTGGAACATGGTAATGAAAACCTAGATAAAACAAGCTGTAAAATATTAGAGGATGGATGCCCGAGTCTGGAATGCCAGTGAGAAGAAGTGGTCGTGATGCTGGAAAGAGCTAAAAGAGGAGCTGGCTTAGTGGTTGGAGATGAAGGCCAGATATAAACACCATCCTTAGATTGGCCGGTCAGGAGTGTGGTCTTTGTGGTGAGATCCTTCACAAGAAAACATGAGGGTAAGAATTCAACAGATACATCATTGGAATTGCAGAATTGGTAAATAGAGATAAGGTTTTTGTGCATGTGAGGAACACATAGTGTATTATGTAATTGGAATGTACGTGTGGGAGTGTGGAGAGATGCAGAACCAGAGTGTGTGATTGGAAGACCAGAACCATCGCCAATAACAACATCATCAGGACCTGTATACGGAGTATGGAGTGATAGATTATTTAGGTCTGCCGTGATGTGGTGGGAAGCACCACTGTCAAGAAGCCAAGTAGGAGTAGGAGCAGGTGCAGGTGAGGCATAGTGTGCTCGGGGTTGCCATGGGGAGGGAGAGCGAGGTGAGGGTGGTCGTGTAGTTGGTAGGTGATGCGATGGCTGTGGAGTACTGACAATATGGTAGGTTGGGCAACGTTTAGCAGTGTGACCTTGGATGCCACAGGCTTGACAGAAACCTTGATAGGATCGCGAGGGTGGTCGATCAGGTTTAATGGGGTTGGATTGATGTGGAGAGACATGGTGGGAAGATGTAGGAGGACGCCAAGGTGAGAAAGAGGGACGCCAGTTGGACTGTGGGCGATGGTTTGCAGGGTTAGCAGAGATGGGGAGGGAAGTGGGAGAGGGATGTGATTGTAGGAGGGAGGCTTCCTTGTTGAGCAATTTTTCATGGAGTTCTTCAAAGGATATAAGTGTTTCACGGGCATTAACAGCTTCAATGATGCCTTTGTATTCTTCTCCAAGGCCATCAAGTATTTGGTCAATAAGATCTTCAGTATCAAGAGGACGACCAAGGAGAGCAAGTTCATCTGTTCGGTGTTTGATGAATTGGATGTATTCTGATATGGTTTTTGTTCCTTTAACAAGTTTGCGTAATTGATCCTTGATTTGTTTGATGTGACCACGAGTTGGTTTGGCATATGTGTTGGTCAGCGTTTTCCAAGCTTCTTGGGAGGTGGTAGTTCGAACAAGAAGAGGTTGGAGAGGGAGTGAGATGGCACCAAGAAGAGCACTGAACAGAAGACGATCTTGACGTTTCCAGGTAAGATAATCAGGGTTAGCAATGACGGTATCATTTCTGGTAATGGTAGGTGATGGGCTGGGTAGGGTTCCATCGATGAAGTGATGAAGATCATACCCTTCTAAGAGACTGCGTATTTGGAGACTCCAAGTAATGTAGTTCGTTGAGGTAAGTTTGGTGATATTATTTGTGTTAATAGTGATGAGAGGATTGGTGGGGTCTTGAGTGTTTTGAATGGTGGTGTGTGTTGTAGAGGACATGGAGTTTTCTGTCGAGGCCATGAATGTAGTGGGGTTAAGAGCTATGGATGATTGTGCGGCTGGATCTATGGAGCCTCTGATACCATGATAAAGTAATATGAAGACTTATCTTTATATTCATCACGTACGAAAATATTTATACATGAGGTATATACGTAACCATAACCCTATAAACTAGGTTAACCTAAAACTTATCTACTTGCTAACAATATACATTCAGATATGTACAAATATTTGAATTAACTGGATTACAGGAAATGTATGGATAAGAATATCTCTAATATAGAATTCAAGCGGAGCCTCTTCTTCACTCTCTCAAGAGACTGCTCGAAGGCTCAAAATCTGTGGTCATCCTTGGTGAAATCGAGCTGCTGGAGGGAGGTTTTTGCCCGGGATGCCGAAGAATGGATTAACTGGAATTATGTGAAGGCGGCTGGCAGAGAGCGTGAAATGGACTTGACTGAAATCAAGTGATTTTTAATAATGGGAGTACTGAGGCAACCAAGCTTTATTGGCCCAGCCTCATAGGAGCAAAAGAACTGACATGGGCTGATGCTCAACCTCACGATATTGGGATTACTAAGAAGACGCAATATTTTGGTTGGACGTTCCCTTTGGTAGGTTGGGTTAAAATCAATGTTTGATCGTTGATGTCGTCATGGAGGATTGCAAGTTGGATGTGGCGGGTTACCGGAGATGACTGAAGTACCTTGTTGAATCGTCGCTCAACAAAATTCAAATTAAAAAAATTAATATTAGAATTCATTAAAATTTCAAATTATTTAAAAATTTTAAATTATGTTGAATTTGATTAATCAGGACTAAAAAAAAATATTAAAGTATACATTATACTCTTTTGTCTAAGCTTAAAATATTTGAAAAATTTTATTTATATAGATTCGTCAATTTAATATAATTCGTTTAAAATAAATTTTTTTAACGAGTCAGGTCTTTGAATTATGCAAACTCTTGTTTGTCAAGAATATTGGTACATGCTCTATCGTACTTGCTAAGCTTTGGGGTTTGCTTGCCTGTATGGAATTAGCTTGGAACACGGGACTAAGGAAGATTTGGTTTGAAGCAGGTTCTAGTTTAGCAGTGTGCAACTTGCTAATGAAGGAAGTGCCCAATCCCACCCTTATGTGCACTTGGTATCTAGCATCGGTGACTTTATCAGCAGACATTGGCAGATTCGAGTATCTCAAGCCTATAAAAAACACAACAGTGACATACTAGTTGGCCGCCTTTAGCCATGAGAAGCATACAGGAACCCTTATCCTTGAGGTTCTTTCAATTTTTTGATGGATGACGTAATATTTTGTAAATTTTAAATAATAATATTTTATGATAAAAGATATATTTTTATTTTAAATGGTTATGTTTTATTAAAAGTAAACATATTTTTAATTAAAATAATTTTTATTTTATTTAAAATAATTATATTATCCTCTAATAAATTTTTATTTTATTTTTAAAAATATTTTTTTATTATGTATAAAGATATTTATTTTATTAAAATTTTTACTAAAAAAAGTCATGATTTAAGAACTCAACTAAAATTTTATAAGAATATAAATTTTAAAAATTTTTTGAGATATTTTAAGATGAAAAATAGTATTTATATGTATATAATAAAAATAAAAATAATAAATTTTAAATATTTAATTATTAAATAATAATAAATAAAAAAATAAAGAAAAAGAGGAGGGAGAGACGGATGCGTGATGCGTGAAGAGGGATGCGAAATTTCGTAACTGATTAATAGTATGAATAATAACATTTATTTTTTTCTTTAAATCTGAAGTGACTATTAATTTCCGATATCAAAACTAAGGGTACCACTAGATTCAAGACAGAGTATACTACAATTTTAACCGAACAATTTTTTAAATCAGTCGCAAAATCATTGCAGATCAAAAATAAAAAATCTTAAAAAAAAGTAAATTCTAAAACTTTATTTAAATATTTCAAATTGAAAATCTGACACCATAGATTGATTCATAAACTAAATAAACTTTAGGATATGAATTTTTTCGACTATCTGATAACTTTTTGTGCATCGTGAACAGTAAATTTAGCGGATATGAATAGTATTTTTTGGCAGTAAATAATATTTTTGACGAAAAACAGTGACCAGCGTTGACCAAATTCCCAGAGTCATTTTCTAAGTTTGTAGATCCTCCGGATTCCTTTTTGAGATCCATTTGATCAGATTTATTTAAAAAAAATACATTTGGGGCTGTCCAATCAGAAGCCCTGACCTGCGAGTAAATAATTTTTTTTATGACTTTCCATATACTCTTCTTGATCTTTAAATATGTATTTGATTATGTTTATAAGATATTGATACTTTTATATGTTTCTTAAATGTGTTAAAATATATGTTTTGCTTACGAACTGGCACATAGTTCAAGAAAAGTATAGTTTTGCAAATAGATTTTGAAACTTATTGAATATGTGGTTTTAAATGTATTTATTTTTATTTGGTAAAGTGAATATTATGTGCATAAAGCATTGATTTGTAAAATTATAAAGTTGTTGATTATGATTAAATAGTAAGCGTAAAACTCATGGCGAGTTGCTTGATAATTATACATTGTATTTGATAAATATGCATTTATATATATATATATATATATATGTTTATATGTATGGATGAATATCGACGGGTTGTATGGCTTGTGACGGTACTGAATAGGGAATGCCCTATTAGCCTGAGTGAGCTGAGGGAATGCCGCTCCAACTGGGTGACAATAGTAATGTGAGGAGATAGATGGGTGATGAACTCACATTTTTTTATCACTATTGTGACTGTAGTCAATCAGTCACTATACGTATAGCAAATGAGTTAATTGAGTGTGTGGGTTGATCAGATTGCCGAAAGATGCATGCCATTTTAAATTGAGTGTATCAGATCGCCGAATAAGGCAAGTGTATTAAAAGTTATAACTTTATTTCAAAAACTTAATATTTTAATCTAGTTTATACAACTGAGCATAACAACATTTATTTAATGATTATACTGTGCTGAATATAGTTTTTGATATCTGAATATCCTTTTATTTGAAAATATTTGAAATACGAGTCTCATATGGATGTACTTCTGAATTGTATTTTTTATGTGACAAATTTTAAAATATGAGTACATCCATATGCTGACTTAAAATGTCATATGAGATATTATCTGTTCATTGAGTTGTCAAACTCACTACATGGTATTTTTTATATTTTTCAGATAAGAATACAGAGTCTGATACTGCAGACAGGTGATCAGTTAGGCGACATATTCTCTAAGTGAGTTTACGTTGCTTTCAAGACTCACAGTTTTAAATTATATTGTGTTTGTATTTTAGAGTGTATTCTGAATGCCACAAACAAGATTCTTATTTCTGTTGTTACTTTGACATTTATAACCTGGTATGTATAATACATATATATAAGAGAACCTATATGTATCTATTTCTATGACAAAGAATAGTGATATGCATATTATGAAAAATATCTTATTACAAAAAAGAAAATATATTTATTTTACATGCTCGTAAATTGAGGACATTACAGATGATATATAAAAAAATTGTTTCTCAAGGTGTTATACGCTCTATGTTGTTAAACTTCTTTCATGATTGAAAAGGAAAAAAAAATCTTTAAAACACTATAGCTGTGCAAATAAAAGGAGGATATGCAATCCTACATCCCAGAAGAATTTTTTTTAAAAAAAGAAGAAACAAAAAAAAATTCAAATTTCTTTTTGCAAAGAATTCTAAAGAAAAACAAAAATCTAGCAAATATTACATTTGTAAAAGGAATTATACTTCGCAAAAAGTTTTCCCAGTAGTGAAAATGCTCCAATATATTCACTCTCTTATTCCATATGAAATGCAAATGTTGAATCAATTTTCTTAAAACAAAGTGAATTAAACAATTAAATTACATTTGCCCTCTCTAATTCTTCAAAAAAAAAACCCACAAAAATACAATTCAGAATGTTCAAAATTTGAAATTTTTTTTTTAATATCTTTCAATCTTCT
Source organism: Gleditsia sinensis (assembly GCA_037074535.1). NCBI lineage: Eukaryota > Viridiplantae > Streptophyta > Magnoliopsida > Fabales > Fabaceae > Gleditsia > Gleditsia sinensis. The sequence continues at coordinate 11,284,265 of CM073471.1, forward strand.
CTACACAAAATGTTTAAAGACAACTCAATTTCAAAATCTACTCTTATGCTGCACGCAAAAAGTCTAGATTTTATTATCTAAATTTGTTAAATCAATTAAAGTTATAGCATACTATGGATACCGGTGCACAAATAACAATGATGGACTTAGCAATTCTCCCAATAGAAGAATAAAGAGTCTCATGTAGAATTCTTTAAAACTACTAATGGAAAAATCTTCAACACCAATCTTATTACAACAAATAAAAATGGCATAAAGATATTCCCTAATTGCATCCTGTGGACAAAAATAGTGGGTACTAATCTTTTTAATTGAGACACATTGTGATAGGTATGGGTGTCTCCTGTTAAGCAAAAAACTTGTACATTTTGTCCAATGGACTTAAGGACAAATGATAGTTCAAGCTGTATACTTCAGTCTACAAAATATTCGCATTACACAATGCACCAGAAGCATATAGGGATATCAAAACAAAATTGTTAGAAGTTTGGACAGGGAGTTATGAAAAATTCAAGCATCTCTGTCCTTTTATAGAAAATGAACAATTCTTTATTTAATTTTTTTTAAACTCAATGAATATATCAATCTTACAAAGACTATTCATCTAAAAATGACTCCTACGTACCTATAATTAACATGAGAAGAATGTTTTCAACTTTTGCAACAAGAACTTATTGAACCCATAAAGTTAGAATGGGCACGCTAGGCTTTTACAAATTGTCAAAATTTGATCTTAAAAAACAACATTTCAGCAAACAGGATCTTAATGATCGATACAAAACAACCCTTTTTATGACAAATACCCAATATGAGCGGATAGTTCTTTCATATGGTCTCAAAGTGGCTCTATCACTTTTCCAAAAATCCATGATCCGAAAATTTAAATCCATTCTTTATAGTACATCAGTCTACATTGATGATAATTTTTTATTCTTAAAAGATAAAAAAGCTCATAAGATTCTTTTAATCCAATTTTTTGAACTTATAAAAAAATATGGTGTTATTATTTTTGAAAAAAAAATCTGACTAGCCCAAACCCAAATTGATTTTTTAGAAATTGATTTTTTTAAGAAAATTACTAGTAATTAGGATCTCATATAGTATAGGAGTTACTTACTTTTTCTAATAAAATCTTAACTAGAAAAGAAGTTCAATAGTTCTTAAATGTTGTAAATGATCTCAGAGATTTCATTCCACGTGTCTCAAAAAATATAGGCAAGTTGTCTAAACTCCTAAACAAAAATTATTCACTTTGAGGATATAAGCAAACATATACAATAAAAGCTTTAAAGAAAATATCACAGAATCTGCCACTTCTTAATATTTTTGTTACAAAACAAAAGAGTCTTATAAACTAATGCAAGTGATCACTACTGGGGAACAATATTTATTGAAAAAATTGATAGAAAAAATCATTATTATAGTTATAAAATTAAAAATATCATGTAAATGGGCCGGGTGGTCATTTAGCCAGTCAAAATTAAAATGTTTTATTTGTAAAACTAAAATTTAATTTTTATTATTAATAATCTTGTTTAATAGGTCATTTATAAACTTTTGTTAAAATTCATAATATATTTGATTTAAAAATGGAGTATTTTTTTTTTATATTGAATTTTTATTATACAAAAAAATAGAGTATATATATATATATATATATATATAAGCTATTGTATAAGTTTGACTTAAAACGCGTGAGAAATAGCATGAAAATGGTGAGAAAAAGTGGGTTAATTGGTATTTTAAGTAGATAAAGGTGTGAGTAAGAATACATTGGACTATTTTGTATAAATTTGATGCATTTTGAATTTACTGCACCGGGTAATAAAGGTATTCCCATTTAAACGTATCTTATTCCAAAATAACATTTTATTTATCTTGATAATTTTTTTGTCTTGTTTTTAAAAGGAAAAACAACAAAATAGAAGAATTTTGAATTTAAAAAAAATATTTCTAGCTATGAAAATAAGTTTGAAATAATTAATTATGAAAAACATAATAAGGTTGGAAAAAATGATCGCCAATAAATTAATAGGAACAATGATTAGTAAAATATTTTTACCTTTACATTTTACATTATATTTTGATATTATGATTTATTGATCTTTTGAGATATTAATGAATTAGAGAACGTTAATTGGCCTAAATATTACTTAACCATAATATTAAAAATCAATTATAGAGGCGTAGGTAAATTAATTAAGATACTATTCAATTAAAATATTAAAAGGTAGAATTATTTGTAATCCTAAAATTACAATTATTTAACATTTTCTATATCTAACAATTTTATAATTTAATTAATTCTCTTAAAATTAATTATGATTTTAAAAATAATTTTGAATGTTGAGCAAAATTTGAAATTATGTGGGTTTAAATTCTTGATGTAGAACTTGTGTTGGTCGTTAATTCTCTTAAAACAAATTTTTTTACACTTAATTTTTTGAATGGACATCTGATTGACTTCTCGATAAACTTTGTTCTTACACTTAATAAACATATAAACATAAGTGATATGACTTAACAAATGTTAGTGTATGGCTATAAAAGAATTCTACAAATATTGTTAGCTCTCACAATAATATTAAGTTTCATTTGACGCGTCGTATAAAAAAATATATATAAAATAATACAAATTTATACAATTTACCTTTATATATTATTTGGTGTGACATTGAATTATATAATATTATTCAATCAAATTAATTTTTTACATTGATTAATGTATAATTTTATATATAAGAGAATGGATGATAAGAACTGATAAAAATAATTAAATAAAAAATTTGATAAAAAAATATTATAAAAATTGATATTTATTTTTAAAATTAAATATTTTTTTAAATTTTAAATTTTAAATTATAAAACTCTAAATTATAAAGTCAAAATTTTATATTTAAAATTTTAAACTTTAAATATTAAATAACATAATTTAAAATATCTAAACTCTAATATTTAAATTATAAACTCTAAACATCGATCCAATACTGAAATCTTAAAAATTTTAAATTTTAAAATATTAATTCTAAACTTTAAATATTAAAGTTTTAATTTTTAAACTTAAAACTTAAATTTTAAATTTTAAAATTTAAACTCTAAATCATAAATATTAAAATTTTAATTTTTAAATTATAAATTTAAAATTTTAAAACTTACAGTTTTAAATTCTAAATTTTAAATTTTTAAATTTTAAATTTTAATTTTTCAAAACTCTATTTAAAAAATAATTATTAATTAATTAAATATATTTTTTATATAAAGATATTTGTATCAAAATAACATTTTTTTATATTATCTATTATTTATCTAATACAAGAAAGAATTATGCTTAACAATACAAAATATTTTACATTAATATAATAAATATATGATAATATAAAAAATGATTAAGAGAATAAATTATTTTATATTATTAGTTTATCTTATATAGCCTAATCTTATATAACACACCGAATTCTTGAGTATGATACCCTCCTTGCTATTTTGATATATATATATATATATATAAAATGAAATTGTTAACTAACTTGACGATGTTAACTGAGTGAAGGAGCTTCCTTACTCCAACTAACTCCCGCCTCCTCCTTCTATTTCCCTCTCATTCTCATCTTTCACGCGCACAACACAGAGCCACCATTGCCATTTCGCTATCCTTTCTCTGCCACTTCCCCACATGGCTTCTCCCTTTCTTTCTAACACTATCGCTCCCCATTCCACCACTATTTCTTTCTCCTCTTCTGTCTCATCCTCCCTCCCATGGCGGAGATTCACAGCGTTCCCTTCCAAACCTCGCCGCTGCAGAACCTTCTCTGTTCAATCCAAGATTAGGGAAATCTTCATGCCTGCTCTCAGCTCCACTATGACCGAGGGCAAGATAGTCTCCTGGGTCAAATCTGAAGGTGACGTTCTCTCCAAGGGCGAGAGCGTGGTCGTCGTCGAGTCTGATAAGGCTGACATGGACGTCGAGACTTTCTACGATGGGATTCTCGCCGTTATTGTAGTTGGCGAGGGCGAAACTGCTCCCGTTGGTTCTCCGATCGGGTTATTAGCGGAGACCGAGGAGGAAGTGGCTCAAGCCAAAGCCAAGGCAGCCAAATCCGCATCTTCCGCTGCTACACCTGTTGCTCCCAGCCCAGCGCCTGATGCTTCAAATCCAGCTCCGGCGATTTCTCAGCCATCGCCTCCGCCAGCTAAGGTGGTCTCTGATGGTCCAAGAAAGACCGTGGCAACACCTTATGCAAAGAAGCTGGCGAAGCAGCACAAGGTAGATATTGGATCGGTGGTTGGGACTGGTCCACATGAGCGGGTCACTCCAGCTGATGTGGAGGCAGCTGCTGGAATCACACCTTCCGAGAGTAATGTAGCTTCGGCAGTGGCTGCAGAGCCGCCAAAAGCTGCTGCTCCTGCTCCGGCCGCTTCACCGCCTCCAATTCCAGGGTCTACAGTCGTTCCTTTCACAACAATGCAATCCGCGGTTGCGAAGAACATGGTGGACAGTCTTTCTGTGCCTACATTTCGTGTTGGGTATCCCGTGGCGACTGACTCACTTGATGCTTTGTATGAGAGGGTACGCTGAGTGCATCCTTTTGTATACAATTCAGGCTGAATCTGGGACTTGAGCTTTACTTAATTTACTCTTACATTCTCAGGTGAAACCAAAGGGCGTGACTATGACTGCCATTCTAGCGAAGGCCGCTGCAATGGCACTTGTTCAGCATCCAGTAGTAAATGCCAGCTGTAAAGATGGGAAGAACTTCACCTATAATAGTAACATAAACATAGCTGTTGCTGTGGCAATCAATGGTGGTTTAATAACGCCTGTTCTTCAGGATGCAGATAAGGTCTTTGATTCGTGAATTAACATTGTGACTTAAGAATATGTTTCTGTTATCAGCTTCCCATTTGTTTTCAATTCATGGTTAATTGGAAACTTTTTATTTGTTGCTACAGCTGGATCTATATCTATTGTCCCAAAAATGGAAAGAGCTGGTGGAAAAAGCGCGTGCCAAGCAATTGCAACCAAATGACTATAATTCAGGTTTCATTACTGAAGTTATTTATATGTCCTTTTAATTTTCTTTCCATGGAAACTTGAACCTTTTAACCCAAGTAAAATTGGATCCTTCTGCCCGCAGGAACTTTCACGCTATCCAATTTGGGGATGTTTGGAGTTGACAGATTTGATGCCATACTTCCTCCAGGCCAGGTGAATGATGAGCTCGAGGACTTTGAACCATTAACTTAAACAAATTCCACGGCTCATTTTGTGGTTATTTGTATTTGGTCTTTTGCTAATTTTCGTTATTTATTTTTAGGGGGCTATCATGGCTGTCGGAGCATCAAAGCCTACTGTTCTGGCTAATGCAGATGGATTCTTCAGTGTAAAAAATAAAATGCTGGTGAGTTATATATTTGTTTGTCTTTTAATTTCTTATAATGTTAATGTTTAGTTAGAACAACAGTTTCACCTAAGCCAACACAGAAACACTTTTTAATAGACATGGTCTTTTATCAACAGAGTCAGTAATGTATGGTAATCATTTCATTTGAAGACATAAACCTCGTATCGCATCTACATGGTGGGTTAATGTTATGGAAACACCCTAAATATTCACAATAATGTGTTTCAAATAATAATTATTTATTATTTAAATTGGTTCCTAGATTGCAATTTGCAATCATGCCCCAGAAAAACCTGTTTCCTAGATGTATACGTCTCTTCCTTTTAAAGTCTTTTTTTCTTGGATTTCCGATTGCCACTAAGATGACGTGAAAACAGATACTTAGGCCTCCCAAAGGCTTCATATAATGTATGTCTTCGGGAAAAGTGCCATATTTTTGACCTGTCACTCTTGAATTCTTCATCATGATAGCTGTCGCTGGATAAATAATACTGCGCAGGCTGAGTTATGGCACCCTTTTATCCCTCTCACAACGTACTTGACACTGAATGATAGGACTTCATTCTCTTTCTTGTCATCAAATTTGGAGTTCCACTATTATTATTTATCCACTAGAGGACATACCTATTTACCTAGCCGCTAGTACAACAAAACATTTGTCTTAAATGTCGTGTTCTTGAACTTTACCTGATTCATCGGAAACGAATTAGTGGCTTTTCTTTGAAATGTCTGCAACTGCCAGTCATCATCCTGAATAGGGCGTCATTCCCGCATATGTCCTTCAAGTAGAGGTTGTAGAGAAAATCCCAAATCAAGTTTGCTGGGGTTGAAAATTGCATACTTCATTTTTCAAGCACTTGGAAGATCAACTATCAATTCCTTCTTTGAAGCAAATTGTCATCTTGATTCATTTGTTTTGTCCACTCTCAGCGCCATACGTTTCATTACCCCCTTCGTCAGATAACTGCTACATACTAATTTTCTTTAATTGTTTGGACTGAATTCTACCCGGAAGGGGACAGCAGCAATTGGCAAAATTTCTTAATTAGTTGCTAAATGATCCCAAATTAATACAAGCCGCCTTCTCTCATCAGAATGTAGGAAAGTTGTTTTTCAGAGTGGAGTATGTAGTAATTAGAAAAACTGCAAAATCATCATTTATTGTATGGAATTCACAGCATAGCATGACAGTATTTGTTAAAACCAATTCTACCAAATTATAAATAATGTTAAAAATAGTGTGTTTAGTTTGTAAAAATAATTTTTTTTATTTTTAAAAATATGTTTGATATGTGTTTTTATTTTTAAATTATATAATTAAATTTTTATTTTTATTTTTTTTATAATTATATAAATAATAAAATATTATATATATAATTTAAACTAATTATAAAAATATTATTGTTATAATGTGTTATAATATTAAAAAATTTTAAAAATAAAAAATAAAAATAAACAAATCAAATATACTCTTAAAGTTGGTAATAATTGGGTCTATAATGTCTTTTTCAGGTAAACGTAACTGCTGATCACCGAATAATCTATGGGGCTGACTTGGCTGCATTCCTTCAGACATTCTCAAAAATCATTGAAAACCCTGAAACCCTGACATTGTAGTCATTCAGCACTTTGACATGATAATCTATGGGCCCACCAGTGGATGAAGAGCCGATAGCATTTGTGGATGAGACTGCCAGGATAAATGCCTCATTTTGTGCCTATCTTGTACTTACTTTTTTTTTTTTTTTAAGGTTTAGGAGATATCCCTCAGCCATTGGTTAGATTTTAAAGGAGAGAGCTTTGATTTTTTAGTGAAGGATGTCGTAAACGGAAATTGTGGTGAAAAACTAAGTGTGAGCAGAATTAAGCTTATGCTTTTGCAATAAAAAGTTTAGTTCATTTCTTACTCCTTGATTTGATGTTGGATTCCAAGAGTTGGCCGCAACAACATTCGTTTTTAATTTTTTGCTGTCGTTTTCTCCACAAAAAAAAAGCAAAAAAATGGAAAGGGAATAACAGGTCTAAAACAAGAAAACAGTATAACTCTCGACTATATATAGTTATTAAATTCTATTACGTACAAAATTGAAAACCTTCTCAAGAATCCAGTGGATTCTGCATTTCTCCACACTGAAGTCCATTTTGGAAGGTAGCAAAACCTTTCAGTCCAAGCCACAAGCTTGCTCTAAATTATGTACGAACAGTTTGATAAAACTTTCATGATTTGTTCTTTCGTTAACCCATTAAAAAAAAGTTCTAAAACAGATTTTCAATTATCACTATTTTCGTCTTTCTAACGATGGATGGGTGTATACTAATACAAAATGATAAATCCATTCAACATAATTTCACTGTCACTAGCATTTTTATTATTTGTTTTTTGTTTTTGTTATATAAGAGATACATAATCTGAGAGAGAGAACGGCAAAAAGACAAAGGAGAGGGATCAAACCCAACTTAGAATAGTGCTATTTTCATTATATTGGCACTATCACGTGCATTTTACCATCGTTTTAGTAGTAAGAAGCCAATTTGCTTATTTTGCAATAGCTCCACGAAAGGCCAACAGCCAGTGAGAAACTAAGATAATTACATCTTTTAAAGTAAAACCAGAAGTTAAAAGCATGTGTACTATGGTTGCTGTTATACAAGGAAGCCACGTCACTGTCATCTAACTAACAGAGGGCATCCTATTTCTTCTTCTTCTTTATTTTGTCTCTCTTTCTTTCTTTTGGTATTTTGGCCATACAGACAGAGCAGTGTATTTTGTCCTAAAAAGCAGATAAACTCACCAGTCCAACCTAATATTTCGAGAAAGGTACAGTTTATCAATGTATTCTACAATTGGAAGTGATGCGTTGATGTACCTTCTCATCTTCTTTTCAGCTGACTGATCTGCAATAACATTTGTGAATTATGATAGTATCAGATCTCTCCAGAACGTGGAATGGTGCAAAACAAAAATATGACAATAAAATAAGTCAAACTAACTAAAGATTAAAATCCTTCATTTCACCGCGAATTGATCATCGTGAGAAGATATTGACTACTATAGTTTGATAATCAAATAACTTAGTATGGGTATTAGTTTAGTAATCAAACTTAATCTATTATGCAAACATAGTTGCTCCCTCTTACTGGTTCATTTCCATTCTACTATACACAATTTTTAAGGGAAGGCAAATTAAATTATAAGTATACTACACTGATAAGTCTACAGCGCTAGCCTTATTGCAACTTGCAAGCATCATTCATGACAATAGTACTGCAGAAAAGAGTGTATAAAAAATTTAGTGGTAGAACAAAGGCTCAATTGCACATTTTTTATCCCTTGGGTTTCATTAAAGATGCAATTCAGGCCCCCTATCTTATTATCAGTGTAATTTCGCCCTCTGTTATTCTAAATTGTTTAACATCATGGAGCAATATCACCTTTCTACTCTTGTGCCGAAAGAAAAGGGATCTTGGAAAGTATTATAGTCAAAATCAATTTTAAGCTTAGCATTGAGCAGCTTTATTCTCTCTCCTAGTCAAAATCAGCGTTGCATTGAGTGCTGATTGCTTTGAAGCACTACAGATTCGAGGTTCTAATCCACATACAAACCTCCTTATCAGTGCCTACAATGAATACATATCCCCAGAGAAATTCTAAAAGATTTTCATCTATAGGCATGGTCTTCATGAAGCTTTCTCTTTTAGTTTACCATTGTTTTTTTAAAAAAGGGGAAAAGCTTGTGGGTTTTGGAGCAGTAAACACTAAATATCATCTATAAGTAATACGTGAATGGCTAAACATTATATTAAAATCAACAAAGATTTTCACATGATTAGGGCTACCAAAAAAGCACAAATAAATCTAATAGAGCTTTAACTAATGATAATGAATGAGTATAAGCATTAGAATATTCATAAGATAAGACAAGAATACATATATTTATCCAAAGATAGATGATAAGGAAGAATAATTATAAGATAGTATGACTATATTCAATTAGACATGCAAATACCATGTTGTAGAAGAGGGAAAAGAACTAAATAAAAATCAAAGAGATAAATGATTCCAAAAAAATGGGTAGAACAAGGGAAGAAGCTATAGAGGATTCAATAGCTGCATATAAGGTTGAATAGCAAAAAGAATTCAAAGGAAGAATTTTAATTGGTCATGATATGCACTGTAATGGCACTTTAAAGTTTGAATAAGAGTCACAGCATAACTGCTAATATAGAATTAGATATTCAGTCTCTATGCACGCGGGTGATTAAACTTCCTATAAGACATGCACTGAACATAATCAAAATGATACAAACTCACCTGTTTCATTGAGCTTCACCAACAGTTGTTCTCTGGTTGGAAGTGCATACATCCCAGCAGATACAGCAGTTCTTACTGCCCATGTGTGATACGGCGCACAAACCTGGGCATAAGCTGTTGAAGCTACCCCTTTTAATGAGTTATCTCTGAAAATGTCAAAATCATAAATCAGATATCACCATCATCCACCAGCCACTAAAATAACTTGAACTGATATGAATAGTAATAGAACTATTAAGCAATTTTGTGTTACCACAACAACTTGATAGACAGGAAAATACTTCAAGATTGGGGAGAGATGCTGTCTGTGTAATTATTTAGTTATAACAATACAGAAATATAGCTGCATAGGATTATGGAGAACCATATGGTGCTATAACACAACGTAAGACTGCTTCCCCAATTATCTATATTATTTGTAACATCAGTTCCAGGAAGATGTCATTAAAATTACGCAAAATTATTTTTAATAAATTTCACAACACATGGGATAGCAAGAATGCTGTCATAAAACAATAGAAGCATAAATTGAGTGCCAAAAGAAATTTCTCTAAGAAGTTAAATAGAGTTCTCCATAGTAAGATCTTTGACAAATTATATTTAATCTAGATTGAAGAATTTCTAAAATTTTTCCAATGTTATTCAGTTCTCAAGAGCCACGATTTATTGAAATCCATTAATATGACTGTGCGTTCATGAAAGGAACTGTTGGGAATACAAAAGTCATTACCTATTTATATCTTAACTATTGTCCAGAATAGTGGTGTAGAGACCTAACTAGAGGGGAAGCAACATGATAGTTATGGATTGCACTGTGAGCATGCCTATCAAAATGTTACCTCTTCTTTTTGTAAAGTTAAAAAGCTGAAAGGAAAAAAAAAAAAACAGGAGCACATTTTGTATATCACATCACACAAATAATTCAGCATCTTATATGGGTTTTATAGGCAAACAATGATTCTCAACAGACAATCAAAGATGCATCTATATAGAAGGTTGCATACTCAGTGGACAAAAATTGTTCAAATATAGCTCTGATGAGATCAACACCCTGCCGAACTCTTCGCAGATTACGCGAAAGGCTTCCTGATGTTTTCACTGTGTCACGTGCGACATCCTGGTCAAGTATATCTTCTAGAGTGTCAAATGTCTTTGATGCTTCCACTAGTCCACGTAGCTGAACATATCAATCATATCATTAGAACCAGTGTTACATATTCAAAATAAAAGTCTACTGATATATACATTGCAAAATATGGAAGTAAACATGGTGCCATGAATACTGAACCAGAACTGAGAAGAAGAAAAGTAATTAGATAAACCAAAGAGCAAGCAAAGAACTAGTCTGATGGAGTAACTTGTGGGCATACTATTGTTGCTATACATTCATTAAATATTCTTGTATAAGAGGTGTCTACTGAGGGCTACAATCTCTTGTTGTAAAATAACAAGAGCATTGTAAGTTTGGCTTTTGGTGAAGAAGAAACCCCAAACCTAGACTTCTCCCTCTTGGAATTACACATACTAGCCTGTTAAACTACCAAATTATACATAGAATTGCAGCATCTAACTTTTTTCAAGTAAATCCCAGTTAGGGTCATAGACACTCTTCGTTAATTATCAATTGCAATTGATGGCAAACATAATAGTCACAAGTCCCCGCAAATGACCTTAAAGTGTATTCTAATCTATTGACTGTAGCATCAAAGTTTAGTAAAGATAACTTCCATCAATTTCTACTGCATCTCCCAAAACATTTAGCAGTATTTGATGAAGTAACACTTCACCATTGACATTAATTTCTACAGCAACAGAATTCGTGCCAGAGATCAGTTCCAATTTGATTTAAATAAGTCCAAATTAAAAGAAAAAAAAAATACTCATACCACATTTACCACCACTTTATTTAGATCATGTAGAGCCACTAGAAGAAAGAGAAACAAAAGCCAAAAAAATAAAAAATAGAAAAATATTGAAACATTTCATCACAATCCTCTATCGGCACAACACATTTATTATTATTTTTTCTTTTTCGGTCACAAATCACAAACACATGAAATTTACATTTTGCTCACTTCAAATTTGTATAGGTTTTTCATACTTTGAACCTTGAAACGAGCATCAATTTCCCAACAAGCTCATGAAATCCCTTATTGAAAAAATGGCGTGAAAGGAAACCGAACCTTGGCGACGTATTCGAGTTCCGCGAATTTAAAAGCCAGGCCGAGGGAATTGAAGAGAAAAGAGACCAGAGAGCAAGCCTCGCAAAAGATATCCAACCGAAGCTTTTCTTGCTTCTTCCTACCCTTGAGCCACTTCGCAAGCTCCTCAAAGGCCTCGGCTATGGCGGATAGAGGAGGCGTCGTCGTCGTCGCCGAAGCCGATCGTTTAAACGCATTCAGATCGTCGCCATTGCCCATCGTTAAAAGTAAAACCAAACACGTTTGATTGTTTTCCTTTATTCTTAATTAAAAACCGAACAATGTTGGAACGTGAAAAGACCGTGTCTTGGGAGTGTTTCGCGTCGTTGCTTCTGGGAATTGTTGGCGATAAGATGTTTTGACGGTTAGAAGGATCCCTACGGATGCGCTGCGCCTGAGGTTGCAATCTGGCAACGCGCCAGACACAGAGAGAGAGAGACTGAGCGCGCGCTGAAAACGTCCACCTCTGGTACACCAATGGCGGTTTGCAATGCGTGCCGTTTCATCATGGGCTAACAGGTGTGGATCGTTGGTTGGCCCAATTAGAAGATAATGGGCTAGATAGCCCATTTCTTCCCAAAGGGGCTGATGGGCTCTTATTACAGGCATTACTTTTGATCGCGGTATTTTTGGTCCATTTACATTGGGATGTCTGACTAATTTTTTTTTTCTTAAAAAAGAAACTTAAGGGTAATTTTTTATGTTTTTTTAATTTAAATTTTAATAAAAAAAAGTAACAACGTGAAATTTTTTTAGTTCAGAAATAAATAATTGATTCCTGCAAAAATTTTATTGCACATCTGGTAATTTAATTAGAAGACCTGATAACAAATATTTAAAATGTTACACCTTAATTTTGTTCAATAAAAAAAACCATTGCATGGGATTTCTGCATTGGCTTTGATTTTTTTTTTCATTTGATTTGATGTAGCTAATTCTTTTTACATTAACAACTATTACAATCTAGGGTTCGGACTTGAAATAATAGGAAAAATAGAATAGCATGACAATAAAAACGGAAAATAGTAAAGGCAATTAAGGGGGTGAGAAATGAGAATAAGAATGTAAATAAGGAGAGAAAATAGTGCAATTTTAGTTTCAATTTTTAATTATATTTACAATCCTACTACTTTTATTGAATTATTTAATGAAATTCAAATGTAATGAGGGAAATAAATAACATGTTGATGACAAGGTATGCAGATTGAATACTTCTCTAATCTTCTCTTCAATAATAAGTTGAACAGTGACATAAGATTATTTTAACTTCATTTTACTGTGTTAATGTAGTTGATTGTAAGAATTGAAATATTTCTCAAATTCAATTCTCATTTTCGGCAATTTCTCTTAATAGGCTAAGTACAGATATAAACCTTTTTTTTTAATAGAATTTTTTATGATACATGTTCTCCTAACTCTCCGTACTAAGCATGGACTAAACAAAAATACCATCTAAACTTGCAATAATTAATCATACTTTACTGGCCAGCTGAACTTGGTTCTCTGAACCACAACCTCCATCTCTATCTCCTTTACTATGGACCTGAATTGGCTTGTAAACATAAAGTTTCGCACAGCACAAGTAGTAAACAAGGTTAAAAACTTGAAGCAGAGTGATGAGCCAATAGAAGCACTCCAACTTCCCCTTATTCAAATTATGGTCGGGAAGCCAATTTTCCCCATCAGGCCCACCACTGAACTTGTGAACCAAAGAAACCAGAAGAGTACTCACATAGTTGCCAGCAGAAATGGCAGTCCAAAACAACGCCATGGCAGTGCTCCTCATGCTCTCCGGAGCCTGGTCATAGAAGAACTCTAGGTGCCCAATTGACATAAAAGCTTCGGCCAATCCATGGAGGCTGTACTGTGGGACGAGCCAGAAGACTGAGATAGGTATGGTGGCTTGAGGATGGTTAATGAGCCCATGGGCTCTAGCTGCGTTCTTGCGCTTTATTTCGATGAACCCAGCAACTAGTGTGGCTAGAGTTGAGATGACAAAGCCTATTCCCATCCTGTGGAGGAAGGTTATGCCCCGGTCGAGGCCGGTGAACCGGCGGGCCACTGGGATGAAGAAACGGTCGTAGAAGGCGGTTGTGGTGATCATGGTGAGGATGGTGAAGACGGACATGGAGCCTGCTGGGATTTGGAAGGCTTTGGTGAGGTGCCTGTTCATGGTTTTGGCTTGCTGGAGGGAGAATGTGCTTTGCTGGGCGTATGCTGTGATGAGGAGGATGCCTGAGGCCCATATTGGGCCCATTCTGATTAAGGACTTCAATTCCTCCACTCTATGAACTGTGCTTAGCCTCCATAAGTTGGGCGTTTTGTTGTTGTCCTCTTCAGTCACAATGGCTGCCTTGTCCAGAAATCTGAATCAATTTTAAAAGAATTTGTAAAAAATTTGTCATAAAGAGTTAAGGGGTTCAAGCGTGTACCACCTCCTTCGGAGGAGCATCAATTTTACTACTGAGTCATACATATTACATAGTAAAATTATTTATTATTTTTATTTAAAATTTTAAATTCAATTAGTCTTTAAAATAGTGTAAATATCTCAATAACCATATGGTCTAAAATTTAATATTTGCCGCTCTCAATTTTTAAAATTTAAAATTAAATTTCAGTATAAAGTATAGTGGTTTGTGTTATACTTCAAAGTTAATAAATTTTTATGTGAGATGTGTTAAGGATATAATAAAATTATTCATAAATAACTGTTTAATTGAAATAGCCTTTTAACATACAAAATGATTGTCAAATTTTAAAAAATGTGAATCCGATGTCTAATAAATTTTATGCAGGAAAAATTTTGAAATTTCATAGGTAGATCAATAAAATAATTATAAAAAATAAATAAATACATTGGACATATTTTTTTAATAAAAATTATTTCAAACATGTTTATATGTTTTTTATAATTAATTCAATTTACTAATTTTTAAGATCAAATTTACCTATTTATTTTTTTTAAAGAAGAAAGATAATGTGCAACCTCTGTATAGCATTTGGTGAGGTGGGGCACAGACATAACAGGAAAGATGACTTAGCCAATAGCCCCCAATCATAGAAGTACACGTAAAGATTCCCGCGCAATCAGACTGACCAGCGAATATGAACGCTGGATCAATGATTTGATTGAAAATAACGTGTTTCCCGACAAATATTGCCGTATATAATTCGAAAAATTCAGTAAATTTGATATAAAAGTTATTTTAAATAGATAATTAAAAAATTTATATAAGTAAATTTTTTTAAAATTAAATCTAAATAAATAGGTTGAAGGTATTTTTTTAAAATTAAATTAACTTAAATTGACATAATCTAAATTTTTCAAATTTTTAATTAAATTTAAATATTAATTTTTAAATTCAAATATTATTAAATCAAATTGAATAATTTGATGCATCTGACCGGTTATTAATTTTTAATAAAAAAATATAATAAAAAATTATGTTTTGAGTGGGCCCCAATAATTGGTAAAGTTTTGACAGCACGTTAATCTACTCATAAATTAACTATGCTGCAATAGACTAATCTTAACATTTGATGAACATATTTGGAGCTTAATGCAAAATTTTAAAGTGGTTGAGTTAACTTTGTCAAAAAAACTATTATTGTTATAAAGAAAAGAAGCATATTACGTAAATGTCAAGATAAAGTAAAATAGCTTATGATATCAATTTACCTATCAATTGTTGAATCTTTATCATCAATCATAGACCGAAGAACCATTTTTTTTATAGGAGAGCATATTAGAATATTCTTAGATTTCATTTTTATAATATCACACTCATGAGTGAGTAGATATTAACAATTAAAAAAAAAATTTAGGCAAACTCCAATGTAAAAAAATAATAGTAAAATTAAACTATTTATAAATATAAATATAATAGTTTCATTTTCAATAACACTTATTATTTTTGATCTATCACTATATTTACTCATATATTACTATTTTGGTCTGATCTATCACTTTATAAACCGGGTATAAAAAAAAATAATCTATAAACTAATCTATAAAAAATTTAGACTAAATTATTTATGAAAAGATAAGCATTTTTCACTGAAACCTATATTAATCAGTTTAGTCTAAGATGTTTTATAGATTGAATTTATTAAAACGTTACTCTTACTAAAATAAATTATTGTATTTAATTTAGGGTTTTGTCACAGAGAGCTCAAACTCTCCATGGTCTGATTCCATTTGAGATTAGTTCTTTGAAAAAGAAAAGTTACAGATCTGAAAGAGAAATCAAGTTCTCTTACTCCTCATAACAAAACCTTTAATTTATACTAAATTAACAGTGACTTTATAAGATAAAGAGACAAAGAGAGAGAGAGAGGCACTTACTTCATCTGTTGAGTATGAAGAAGCTTCCCTCCCGAAGAAATGGAGGCATCCAGTTCATCATTTTGGTATAGTACCTTGGAGTCACGCACATTATCTATCCTTCTCTTCCTAAATGCAGCTACGGCTGCCTGAATCAGTCGGATAAACGGGCTCCCAACTGGATCCAAGTGTCGGTAAAGTGGATATCCAACAAAAAAGATGACAATCGAGATAAACATAGCTATTGTAGGGACTCCAAGCCCCCATCCCCATCCTACATTATCTTGAATATAAACAAGCACTGTCACAGCCACTAGTTGGGATGCACCCATGGAAAAATAGTACCAATTGAAGTAGGACCATGTTTTTGTCGTTTGCTTAGGATCCGATTCATCAAACTGGTCGGCTCCGAATGCCACCACACATGGCCGGATCCCGCCCGACCCGAGAGCCCCTAGTAGCAGTGAAACATAGAGTACCGCTAATTGTTTTGTGCTAGCTTCTTGGCAAACCACCTCACCTTTACATGGAGGTGGCCTTAGCTGTGGAAGCACTGCTGATAATGTCAGACTAATCATCGCCTGAATTAAACAGAAACATCATAACAAAAATATGAGATAACTAAGTTTCTAGAATATATATATATATACATACATATATATATATATATATGTATGTATGTATATATATATATATGTATGTATGTATATATATATATATATATATATATATATGTATGTATGTATGTATATATATATATATATATATATATATGTACATATATATATATATATGTATATATATATATATGTATATATATATATATGTATATATATATATATGTATGTATATATATATGTATATGTATATATGTATATGTATATATAAAGCTCATAATGAATTAAACTATTTGTGAGTGCCTTCAAATTTTGTCTTTAACTTAAATTTTTTTTTTTTAAAGAATCGTAAAATATACTAGTTTATACATTTAGAAATTTACTTTTAAAGTGAAAATCAATTGAACTAATTTGATATGAATAATTAATTTGAACATCACAAATTCAATTTTTTTTTTGGTATTGGAGTCAAGGGTATATATTTATAGATTTTATCTTGACTAAAACTCGTTCTCAAGAAGTTTTAAAGGTCTCTCATGTTGACATGATGTAATTTATCTATCTCAAGTGCTCTCAAAGGAATCGAACTCATTGCTAAAAAATAATGCCATCTCATCTTATCAAGCGAGCCAGATAACTGAGTTAATTAACTGTCTTTAGTCTACAAATTCAATTTCAGGTTATGCAGCTTATGCTTACTGAAGAACGCAGAAACATTATTTCATTGGGTTAATAGGAGTAATTTACACTGTAACATCCAGAGTTCCTATATATATATATATATATATAGAGAGAGAGAGAGAGAGAGAGAGGGTTACTAACTATTTGGTACATAATGGAAGCAGCTGCGATAGTCCAAAACTTTCCGGCATAAGAGTCGGCAATGAAGGCACCAAGCAATGGAGTCAAGCTTGAAGTTCCACTAAAGTTGGTTAGTGTATTAGCTGCTTTGGGTAATGGCATGTGAAGTTGAGTAGTCAAGTAGCTAATCATGTTTGTACTGAAACCCACCACAGCTAACTTCTCACAGACATCATTAGCTGCATCAAAAAACAAACCCACATACCAGACAGCATAATCAAAACCCAGAAGCCCAGAAAATAAAAACCGTATATAAGAGAAAGACTAGTAGGAGGAGGAGCTTCTTTGAAGCTTACCGAAGATGAAGGGCATTGTGATTAGCCCTCCCTTTTTCCTTCTAACATTATTGTCTCTCTGCTCCATCTTTTCAAAGATCAACCTATTCGTTTCTTGATACATAAAATGGCAATAAGCTTTAAGCATTTATAGGCCAAGTTTGAAGTATGGACAGTGGAGGTCACTATGGACTGAATTATGACAGCTGCTAATCGCTGTGAAGTGTTCACACAACCAACAGTAGAGTTATGGTTCCAAATAAAGTTTATTGAATGTGTTAGACTGTCAAATTATAATTTATTGTACATTAGTTATTTTATTAATTTTTAAAATATTAAATTAATTAAATATTAATATTTAAAATATTAATACGAAATGAATTTAATATTTTTAAAAATTAATTTATATATTTTTTAAAAAATAAAAATAAAAATTAAGTGAATTTATAATTTTAAAATCGAATTTATTAGTTTACTTGATAAATTTTTTTTACATTACACAATGAGATTAGGTTTCATCTAGGGAAGAAAGATCTTAATAAACCTCAAAGTGATAAAAGTCCTGTGAATGGCCCGTGAATATTGACACATTTTTTTGTCTCAAATAGCAAGAATAATGATAATTAATATCCATCTCTAAGAAAATAACAAAAAGCTATGAAATTGATACAATGGATGACAGGCATATATGAACAAGCAATGTTTTGTCATATTTACTTCTCCCTCGCAACTTGCTGAATTTAAGATCCATGTTGAAATGTACTCTGGCGACTATCAATGAGTCACGACATAAATCAATGATTTGAGGTTGAATGTAATTTGTATTATCGGTAGGGGTGTTTTAACGTCAAGTGCTTAAAAAAGAAGGTTAAGAAACCTAATTAACAAAGACATGTCAGAGTCATGTGTATTTTAATTAATGGAGTGAACCATTCTTGTCCGGAGACACTGAAATGAATTTTTCTGATAAGGTTGAATGTCCTCTCTCTCTCTCTCTCTTCACTTTTATCGATAGACTAAACTGTAATTTTTTTAATTAATTAATTTTTGCATTTCTTTTTCAATCTATCCATTATTATATTTTATTCTTCCCATTCAATTAAATGATACATTAATTAACTCTAAAATTAATTATATAAAATTATCAAAATACTACTATTTTTATGAATAAAAAGACAAAATATCAATAATAAATAATAAAAATGATATTTTAGTAATTTTATATAATTAATTGTTTTTTGTAATAAAAGATTTAGGATAAAACTATCATATTTCAAAATCAATACATACCATGAATCTCAGTATGATATATTGCAGGCAACAAAAATTAAACATATGTTTGATAAATGAAGTGTTTCAATTCTTAAAAGGTAAATTAACACTGCTTGTTGACCGCGTAGTTAACTTTAATGTTTAATTTATAACCGATATAAGGGTATAAGGGTAACTATAATGAGGCAAATAAATTATAGAGTCAATGCAAAAATGAATCAACTAGGGAGGAAATTATAATCTGAAACAAATATCGACTGATGAGAAAATATAGAACTTGTTCGGTAATTATTTTTAAAAAATATTTATTTATTTTTAATTATTTTCAGAATAAAAAATTCCAATTAAAAATATTTTATATTTCTATTTCGAAAATAAGTTCTAAAAATAATTTATTTTTAAAACAAAAAAATTAAAAATAAAAGATTTGTTTTTATTTTCTCCCTTGTTCTCAAAACACCCAAAAAGCAAAAATAACTTGTTTTTAAAATAGTCTATCAATTTACTATTATTTTACATAATAATTTTTTTTTTAAAAAAAAGAATGAAACATGCCCAAATTTACGACTTTCTTTTGTGAACTTTTTTATATTAATAGCTTTATATATATGCAATAACCATGGAACTGTTCTTCAAAATTTCCTCATGATTAATCCTTCCATTCTCCAACTTAACGTCACGCCATAAGGAAAAATAATAAAGTGTTTTATGAAGAAGCTAACATAAAGACGAATATAGAACCCCAAAAATTAAAAGAGAGTGAGAGAGATGAATATGATGCTTTATAGAAGGCAATGGTTATCATTAGAATCTGCGAGACAAGGGAATGTTTTTTAGCCACCAAATCTGTATCTTTCCCCCTCAAAATAATATGTGTGTGTGTGTGTGTGTGTGTGTGTATATAACACATATAATCTAATAACAAAGAACTCAACTTCTTAGGAGAACAAACTTTCTATAAATTTATCCTAGTAAGTTTGGGAGATGGATAAGATTCATGAACGGTTTAGGAATTATTGCAATCTATTAGAGAAATGCAAAGAAAAATATAGAGGAATAACAACTAAATTTTATTATCTTCGGATATTCAATACAATACATAATAACTTCTATATATAGGAAGCTATTAAGTCACTACAAGAAAAGCGGGATTTAGCGACGGTTATAAAAACCGTCGTTACATCAGGCTTTAACGATGGTTAAATAAACCGTCGTAAAAGTAGGAGACATAACGACGATTTTTACTAAACCGTCGTTATATCATGACGGTTGATCCAACCGTCGTTATATTCCACGGACAATCGACCGTTCCTCGGAAAATGGATCGGTTTTACGACGGTTCATAGATAACCGTCGTAATACCCTACGGAAATTGGACCGTTTATAGGGATTTGCTCTGATTTAACGACGCTTTATGTAACTGTCGTTATACCACGCTCCCACACGACGACGGTTTTTGGGGAAACCGTCGTTAAAAACATATTTAACGACGGTTTTTTTTCAAACCGTCGTTAAAATATGGTTTAACGACGGTTTTTAAAAACCGTCGTTAAACCGCGCCTTTTCCTATATATTCGCCTTCCCTCTTTCATTTTCATTACGCAACTTCAGTTTCTTTCTATTTCTTCTTACAAACGCTTGTGAATTTTTTTCTGTCAAAGGTTCTTGTGATTTTGGTGCTTCGAATTTATTTGCTTAGTTTGAGGTAAATTTTTATATATTTGTACTATTATAAATTATTTTTTATTTAAATTGTAAATTTTTTTAAATTTATTAAGTACGTTATTTGTTTTTTAACTTTGTATGTAGATATTTCATTTATATACAGACAGTTGTGATTCAGAGTTGTTGATTTCGACATAAGGTATGTATTTTAATATTAATTATGTTTAATATTTTGAATGTTTTTTTTTATATATTTGTATGTTTTATTTAAATAGTTTATACTTTTCGTTTATTAGAAATTATATTATGTTTTTAGAAAATGATGTATTATGTTATATAGGTTAATTATCTGTTGTTAATTTAAACAAATTAATAGTAAAAAATAATTAATATTTATATTTGTTAATTAGAATAATTAAATAAGTATTAATTATTATTTTTGAAGAATGTAATAATTATTAACTTAGAATTTTATGTTCATAATTATAAGGTAAAACACTTTAAATATGATAACTTAATTTTTCTTCCAGTTAAAGTGACATGTGAACAGAAAATTGTACGAAATATTGTATAGTAGATTTAAATATAGTTTTTAATGTCAAAAAAATTAAACTTAAATATTACAAAATAACGTGAAACAATGTTAATATGATAACTTAGGGCCTGTTTGGTTTAAGAAAATATTTTCAATTTTCATTTTTAGTTTTCATTTTTTAAAAATAGTTTTCATTTTCAAATTTTTAAAATATAGAAAACATGTTTGGTTTACAAAGTGAAAATGTATTTTCAAAAATAAAAACAATGAAAACATGTTTGGTTTGAATTTTAAAAAAATTGAAACAACAAAGAAAATAGACAAAAATGAGAGTTCATTGTGTTTTGCACCTTTGGAAAGTTTACTGAGTTTTCTAAATAATAGTGGAAAAAAATGTAATTCATAAAATATTTATTTATCAAAGTTATAGACAAAAAACATCAAACAAAATGTAGAACACATTTATTGAAACTCAAAAGTATTCATAAAACCAATTAAAAATACATAAGTCTGATTTTATTAATAAAACCAGATATTTTGAACTCCATTTTCACGTAATAATTTTTTAAAATTCTAACCAAACAGATTTTCTACTCTATTTTCTGTTTTCATTGAAAATGATAACGGAAAACTGAGTAACCAAACAGTGTCTTAGTTTCTCTTCCAGTTAAAGTGCCATGTGTTTGTACTATTTATTTTAACTTAAACATAATTAGTTAAATTTAAGTATACAAATTTAGTAGAAATGATAAATTGTTAAATAGAAATAAAAATCATTAATTTTTTGATTGGTTTATTATTTAATTCTTGAAAAGGTGTTAGATTATGAAGTTATGCATTAAAAATACATTATTCAGTGAATTATTAATTAATTTTTTTGATTTCATAATGGTTTCAGTCATGGATAAGACTTGGATCCATAAACCTCGACACACCCGAGAGTATTTGGAAAGTCTACAAGGATTTTTAGACTTTGCAAATGCTAACTCGGGTGTGGAAGGTCAAATAATCTGCCCATGTCCAAAGTGCAGATTTAAAAAATGGCAAGCTACGGAGGTTGTGCGCCAACACTTGATCGTCAAGCCTTTTCCACAAGGCTACGATTTTTGGAGTATGCACGGAGAAAGGGTAACAGAAGATCCTGCTACAAGACATCAAATAGTACTACATGATGTTCCAGAACGTCCAATCGTCCGAAATGACTCTGTGCAGGACATGGTCCGTGAAGTATTTGAAATTCATCATGAACATGAAAGTGTTGATTCTGTTGATATGCCGGTTCCACCGTCAGGTGAAAGGATGGACGAAGGCACGAGAGATTTTTTTGAATTACTGAAGGATGGGCAAGAACCATTATATGAAGGGTGTGACAAATACTCCAAATTGTCGTTTCTGGTGAATTTGTACCACATCAAGTGTTTGTGCGGGATATCCGACAAGGCTATGTCAATGATGCTGCAACTATTGGTTGACGTTTTTCCGAATGCAAAGATTCCAACTTCGTTTTACGAGGTAAAAAAAATTATTAATAAGTTGGGGTTGAACTACAAAAAAATACATGCCTGCAAAAATGATTGCATGCTATTCTGGGGAGAAAATGAAAATAAAGATGTTTGTAACAAGTGCAGTGCATCGAGGTGGAAACCGAGGAAAAAAGGGGAAAAGCGGAAGAAGGTGGCTAATAAAGTCCTCAGATACTTTCCATTAAAGCCCCGGCTACAAAGATTGTTCATGTCTTCTAAGACTGCCGAACATATGAGATGGCATTCCACAAACACAATTAGTGACGGTATGATGAGGCATCCGAGGGACTCCGAGGCATGGAAGAGATTTGACATCTTAAATCCTCAATTTGCAACCGATCCTAGAAATGTGCGTTTGGGCCTTGCTACCGATGGTTTCAATCCATTTGGAAATTTAAGTACAAGTTACAGCATATGGCCAGTCGTACTGATCCCTTACAATCTTCCGCCTTGGATGTGTATGAAGCAGAGTTCTTTTATGTTGTCAATGATAATTCCTGGTAGAAAGGCACCAGGAAATGATATAGACGTATTTCTGCAACCGTTGATTGAAGAGTTGAAGGAGCTATGGTTCGACGGTGTGCGGACTTACGATTCATTCAGCAGTGACATGTTCAATATGTATGCTGCTCTCATGTGGACAATCAGTGATTTTCCTAGCCTTGGATGTTTATCAGGTTGGAATACTCATACTGGATTGGCTTGTTCACACTGTAATTTTGATTCAACTCCTGTGCGCTTTCCTCATAGTCGAAAATGGTGTTTTATGGGACATCATCGTTTTCTAAATCCGGGTCACAAATTTCGGCTTGCCCGTAACAGGTTTGATGGAACAGAAGATAGAAGAAATCCTCCACTGCAATTGAACGGTGTAGATATTTTGAGACAAATTAATGATATTAACATTGTATTCGGAAAGAACAGAGAACATGAAGGTCAAGAACAGAGGTCCCGAAGTCACGGAGGGGTTGCAGCTGGACTCAACAATGACGAAAAAAGAGTATATTCTTTGAACTTCCATATTGGGTGAACAATTTATTGCGGCATAATCTTGATTTGATGCATATCGAAAAAAATGTCTGCGACAACATTCTGTATACTTTATTAAATGACACTGGCCGTTCAAAAGACCACATCAATATACAAAGAGATTTACAGGAGTTAGGTGTTAGGTCAGAGCTTTGGCCAGATGAGAATGGTAAGTATTCGTCTGCTTTGTTCACGTTGACAAATGCAGGTAAAGATATCTTTCTCAAAACACTGAAAAATACCTCTGTGCCTGACAGATATTGTAGTAATATTTCTAGATGCATTGATTTAAGACAACGTAAGATTGGTGGGTTGAAAAGTCATGATTGTCATATTCTTATGGAACAACTACTACCGTTTGCCATAAGTAAGGCACTTCCTCAGCAAGTGTCTGCAGTTCTGATCGAGTTCTGTTCGTTCTTTCGACATATTTGTTCCAGATCTTTAAATGTCAGCGAACTTGATCAACTTCAAAATCGTATTGTTCTGACGCTGTGTCATATGGAGATGATATTTCCTCCTTCCTTCTTCACAGTAATGGTACACTTAACAGTTCACTTGGTCCAAGAAGTCAAGTTAGGCGGACCAGTTCAATATCGTTGGATGTATCCTATTGAAAGGTACAAGAATTTAAAAATTCAAATCTATTTTATCTTGTTTATGTTTTTTTTATTATCAATTTTTCATACCTGGTTTAACGTATATATGTTGTACAGATACTTGGGTAAGCTTAAGTCTTTCGTCCGAAATAAAGCAAGGTTAGAGGGCTCAATAGCCGAGGCATGTGTTGCTGAAGAAGTTTTAATATTTTGTTCAAGGTATTTGGAGGGTGTAGAAACATTGTTCAATCATCCTATTCGGATCGACGATCGACCTGATGTGGCGACGTCGGTGGGGAGTACATTGTTTCCACAAGTAGGAAGGCCAGTTGGTGGGTTCGAGTATTTCACCCTTTCTCCCCGAGAAAAATTGCAAGCCCATCGGCATGTCTTAATAAATTGTCCGGAAGTCGAATCTTATCTTCAGTGAGTACACCAAACTTTACTGTTACATTAATATTTATCTAATGGATATGAATCATTAAATTTAGAGATTGAGATTTTTTTTACAGAGAATTTAGAGATTGGGTAAGACATAGCTTACGAAGTAGAATCCGATCGTCTTCTGAGATAGATAAAAAAGTTCATAGGGAGTTTGTTTCCTGGTTCACTCGTCGTGTAAGTATATAATTTACCTAGTCAATTTATATTTACAATCTAATATGAGCATAACTCATGACTCAATTTTTCTTTCCCAGATAGCAAATGATAGTAGTGAGACATTATCAACTGAACTAAAATTTCTGGCAATTGGGCCCTTGGATAGAGCACGCCGATACAGTGCATACAATATAAATGGATTTAAATTTTGAACCTTAGAGCGAGACCAAGGGTTGACAACCCAAAATAGTGGAGTTCATGGTATTTTCGGGACGAGGAGTTATGCAAGTAGCAGTGACAGAAATATGCAATTCGGTGGAGTGCCGTATTATGGAAAGTTATTGGATATTGTAGAATTAAATTATCACGGCCACTTTACAGTTACTTTATTCAAATGTATGTGGGCCAATACAACAACAGCGAGGGGCATTACCACGGATGGTTTCGGAGTGACATCTGTCGATTTTTCACGGTTGATTCATACAGGTGAAAATGACGATGACGAACCGTACATCAAAGCATCCGAAGCGCATCAAGTATATTATGTAGAAGATGCGGTTGACAACAAATGGAATATGGTTGTACATTTAAAGCCTCGTGATTTATATGAGATGGGCGAAAACGATGATAATATTTCATATGATAGTGATCCGTTGCGTGTTCAAAATTTAGAAATATTATTTCCAGAAGAAACAGTGAATTTATGTCTGTTACGGTACTAATTTAACCCTGTATTATCTTGAATATATTTTGAGTTTGTTTATGAACAATTTATGCTTTTTATGTATTTTGATATATGATTTTAATATTTTATTATTTTTAAATGAACAATTATGAGGTGAAATTAATTTTATTAATTTTTTTCTGACAGGCATAGTGACGATGCGGAGGGGTAGATCTGGATTTGCGGGTAGAGCGGGTGCGACGACATCAGCTGGCCATGTTGCTCGCCCGGCTAGTAGCGAGGGAGGACAGTCTTACGATGATGTCCAGTCCACGGTACCTCCGGACTCGAGGGCGCTAGAGTCAGAGGCTGGACCATCCACACTACCCCCATCTGACGATACAGCACCGGAGTCAGATCCCACCCCATCCACAATCCCCTCTTACGACGCCCAGGAACCATACGACGATTTTGATATCAACCTGGACGTCAATGATTTGTTGGGTGGCGTTGAGGTGGAGCATCAGATTGCTCAACAGGAGCGTAGGTGCAGGAGATCGTGGACAGTCGATGTTATAGGTATAATATAAAATATTTTTTTATATTTATAATAATTAACGTCCAAATATTGAGTTAACACATTTATTTTATATTGTAACAGATGAGACCGGTCGGGTGACGCCCAGACAGATGACTGTCCACGATGTTTGGGCGTTACCTAGTGGGCACAAGGTGGTTGTCCAGTGTAACGACATCCACCAGCCCATTGGAGACAGAGGTGGTCTCCTTGGTGTCTTCCTTGGCACCATTAGAGATAACTTCCGTTTCTTTCCGATCTCATATAAAGATTGGAGGAGCATTCCAAAGGATTACAAGGCCGGAGTATACTTTAATAGTTTTAATGTTTAACTCATATTTTTATTATTTTTTTAGACACATTTTAATGTGACGGGCTTGCACAAGAAGATCATTTTACAGTCACTTGGAGCCAAGTGGAGAGCCGCGCGTTATAATGTGTTTCGGCTCAAGTATGACGGGACCAAGACGAGGGAGGAGTTGCTGAACGACGTACCCTCTGGCATTCCACGTGACCAATGGGCTACGTTCGTTGATTACCGGCTGAACGCGAGGACCAGAGTAATTTTTTATATTAATTTTTTCATATATATTTTCTTTTCAAAAACATTGATTAATTATTTTATTTATGCATTTATTTAGGATGTGGCTGCTCAAAATAGACGTAACAGAAGACGTATGACGATGCCACATACAACTGGATCCAAGAGTTTTGCACGTAGAAGGGCTGAGCTTGTGAGTTTTATTTCAAAAGAATTTTATTTCTTTTTAAATAAAAAATATTTTTCTTTAAAATTCTTATTAATTGTTTATTTATTCAGGAGGCGGAAGTTGGGGGTCCAGTGACTCGCGGTGATGTATGGATGGCAGCTCGTAAAAGGGCTGACGGAACATACATCAACGACGAGGCTCGAGCAGTTGCGGTATGTAAAATATAGCTATTGTTATGTTAATTCAAAATTTTATTTGATTATTTGTTAATTGTAATAAAAATTTAACGTCTTTTTTTCATTTTATAGGAAAAAATTGTCTCGATCCAATAGGAGGATAGCTCTTCCCAAGAGCTCTCGACAGATGATTCACTTGCGAGAGCCTTGGGAACTGCAAAGCACTCGGGTCGTGTTCGAGGATTTGGGTTAGGTGTTTGTCCAACCCAAGTCTTCGGACGTCCCTCTGTTGGATCGAGCTCATCATCTGGGTTTGGGCCTTCATACACTGAATTACAGAATGAGGTGGCTCGTCTGAAAGCGACCATACATGAGCGAGACGTCGAGCAGCAGCGCCGAGAGGCAGAGCAGCAGCGATGAGAGGCAGAGCGAGAGGCTCGTGACGCTGACATGATAGCTCGACAGAGACAGATGGAGGCAGCTATGGCGTTCTTGCTCCAGAACTTTCCGGGTCAAGTGCCGCCTGACATTACACTTGTTCCGAGTGCAAATATTAGGGTAATATTCAAATTCTGAATTTCATAAATAATTGTTATTATTAATATTTTTAATTTCAAAACGCTTATATAATAAAATTAATTTTCAGGTCCCTAGTGATAAAGGCAGTGGACATCAAGAAGATCAGACGCCACAGAGTCCTCGGGGTCCGAGTTCATAGTTGATGATATATATTTATTGTATATTATTTTTTTTTTGTACAAAAATGTATATTGTAGTTTTATTGTTTAAGTCATTATTAATTTTAATTCTATAATTTATTTGTGAATGTCATTTACATTATTCTATTTATTTTTAAAATTTTAATATGTAACGATATAAGAAATAAAAAAAGTTAACATTATAAAATAGACAATTTGAGACAAAAAATTATACTATAAAAAATTAAATATAATAATTATAATATTAAACTAAACTAAATTAAAATATATATTATGAAATTTAAGATAAAAATTTAAAATAAATAAATAATAATGTCAGTTATAATTATTAGAATAAATATATATATCCAAAAGATAAAATATGGTAATAATAATATAAATATAAATAATTTTGAAAAATAATAATTTTTAATAAAAATTAAAAATTAGGAAGGTATAACGACGGTTTTACAACTGTCGTTATATCCAAATGTATAACGACGATTTTTTGAACCGTCATTATTTCAGACATAACGACAGTTCGTACAACCGTCGTTATATCCAAGTTGCCGACATGGCGACGGTTAACGAACCGTCGTTAAGACGGAAAATAACCGTCGCTAAACCCTGTCTTAACGACGCTATCCCCACGGTTCGTCCAAACCGTCACAAAGCCATTGTCTTGGTGACGGTTTTTATAACCGTCGTTAAGACATTTAGCGACGGTTTTAACCGTCGCTAAAGCCACTAAATAACCGTCGCTAAACCCCGCTTTTCTTGTAGTGAGTAACTAGCTTTAGTAATAGAGTCTAACCTACTAACTGAACTCTCAACTCATGTATTAGCTTCTAAGTATGTACAATGATACCTGGGTGAAAAACACTCTAATACCCCCCTCAACTTGGAGCATACAAGTTTTGGATGCCTAGCTTGAAAATAAGAAAGCGAAAAGAAGTAGGAAGAAAAGGTTTGGTGAACCAATCGTCAAGCTAAACACCAAAAGCTATGGGAAGAAAATGAATGAGTCCAGACTGTAGTTTCTCGGGGACAATATGGCAATCAATCTCAATATGCTTGCTGTGCTCATGAAAAACTAGGTTCTTGGCAATATAAATCATGGATGAACATATTGAGGCTGCAAGTCCTATAACAAATAGTGAATCCATTGCACTTCACAAGTGATCGCAGCCAACGCACGATATTTAGCCTTTGAGGAAGACCAAGATACAGTATGTTGTTTTTTAGATTTTCAGAAAACAAGATTGGAACCAAGAAAAACACTAAAGCTAATAATAGACTTGCACGTATCAAGACAAGTGGCCTAGCCGAAGTTTGAATAAGCAGTAGGCTGTAAAGTAGTAGAGGCAGAATAAAATAAACTCTGACAAAGATTGGACTTGAGATACTATAGAACATGATGAAGAGCTTGTAAATGCACAACTATAGGACAATCAAGAAATTGAGACAATTGCTGGACTAAAAAAGTGATATAAGGTCGAATATTACACAGATACAAAAGTTTGCCCACTAACCATCAATAAGCTATAATGTTTTGAACAATTGGCATGTGGGCTTAAGAAGCTTTAGAGACAACAGCCATAGGAGTGGAACTAGGCTTGTAATCAAGAAATCTGGTATCTTGAAGAAAATCAAGGCATTACCTTCTTTGATTAATGTTGATACCAGCAGAAGATCAAATAACCTCAAATCCAAAAAAAATACTTCAAGGGTCCCAAGTCTTTAATTTGAAAAGTAGCATGAAGATCAGCTTTAATATCATAAATCAAGGCAATGCCATTGCTAGCCACTATCACATCATCCACATATATGAGTAAAGCAATAAAGAAAAATGCCTCATGTTTGGTAAACAGAGAAGGATAAGAAACATCAACAGAAACACCTTTATAGAGCAAGGCTTCAATTAATTTTGTATTCCATTGTCTGTTGGCTTGTTTGAGACCATAGAAAGATTTGGTCAATTTGCAAACCTTCTTAATATTAGGGGAGTGAAAGCCAGGAGGTAATGTCATATAGATTTTTTCATTTAAATCACCGTGAAGGAATGCATTATTGATGCCAAGTTGATGTAGATGTCAATTTTTTACTACAACAGTGGCAAGAAGAACCCAGATAGTTGTTACCTTAGCAACGAAAGAAAATGTGTGTAAGTAATCAAGACCATATTGCTGGATATAACCCTTGGCAACTAATTTGGCCTTATGTCTCTTGACAGTCTCATTAGCCTTGTATTTGGTCTTAAACACCCATTTTCAGTCTAGGAATTTTTTATTAGAGGCAAATTAATGAGTTTCCAAGTGTGATTTTGGTCAAAAGTTGTAATTTCAAGGGCCATAACATCTTTCCAACGTTGATGTCTAATTGCTTCATTGTATGAGTGAGGTTTTATAGTGTAGGTGATGTGATTGAGAAAAACTTGGTGAGCTGAAAAGAAATGAGCAGAGGAATCATAGATATAGAATGAGAGGTTGTGATATGAGAAATAGAAGCTGAAAGAAGTTGGTCAACGTAATTTTTCAAGTAAGGAGATAGATTATACTATTTGAAAGATCTTCTAAGAGAATAAGGAAGGTCAAAACAAGGAAGAGACGAAAAAGAAGGAAGAGACAAGCCAGATGCAAAAGGAGAAGAAGATAAAGGAGGATTAGCTAATGCCATAGAAAAAGATACTGGAAACACAAAATTTGAAGAAGAGGAAGAAAAGGATGGGAAAGCTTGTGTCTTAAAAGAAAAAATATGCTCATAAAAGTGAACATCGTCTGAATCATAGATTTGGGAGGTTTGAAGATTATAAACTCGAAAACCTTTTGTGGCAAAAGGAAAATCAAGGAAAATATAGGCATAGGTCCTATTATCAAGTTTATTTCTTTTATGAGTTAAGGTAGAAGTATAATACAAAAAACCAAAAACTTTTAGATTAATAAAGGAAGGGAGATGACCATATAGAAGTTACAAAGGAGTATTGTTAGATATAACTGGAGATCGAATTCTATTTATTAAATAAACAACATAAAAATACAATTACTCCCTAAACTAGAAGGTAAGCCTACTTAGAATTTTAAAGACCTTGCTACATTCAAAATATGTTGATGCTTTCTCTCCACCAAAGAGTTTTGTTGAGGTGTATAAATACAAATAGTTTGATGAATGATGCCTCTTAAAGAATAGAAGTCAGGCATATTAAATTTAGAACCATTATTAGATCTAATGCACTTAATCTTAGTGCCAATTTGGGTTTCAACAAAATAACAGAAATACTGTCATAATTTTCTAGCCTCAACTTTTGATGTCATAAAAAAAAACCCAATAAAATCAGCTTTTATCATAAACTAAAGTCAAAAAATAATTATGGCCATGTATGAAAACAATAGGAGAAGGTCCCCTTATATCAACATGTATTAAATCAAAGTAGGAATTGGAAACATACACACTATGAGAAAAGGAAGTTTCTTTTGTTTTGCATAGTGACATATATCACAATAATCAAATGTAGGAATAGTTATAGAATCACCAATTTCTTTTAACAAACAAAGCCTATGAGTAGATAAATGTCACAATCTAAAATGTCATGCATCATTGGAAGAAATATAATTGACAGATGGTTGAAATGGAAAGCTTTTGACAATAGAATTATCAAAAAATGTAGCAGAAAATAAGGTGAAATCAAGTTGATAAAGGCTATGACGTTATTTAGCTAATCTAATCGTCCTCCAATGCTGTAGATCCTAAATGATATAGAGATGATTATGAAAGGTAATACAATAAGGATAAGTTAGAGTGAGTTTATTAATGGAGATTAAATTAAAGCTAAATTTAGGTATATAAAGAACATTATGTAAGGTGAGGTGAAAGGTAAGAATGATAGTTTCAATGTGTGTGACTTTTGTTTTCTAGTTTTTTGAAAAGCTAACAAAAATATTTGACACGGGTTTATAAGAAGAGAAAGCCTTGTAATTACAAGTTATATGGTTTGTAGCACCAGCGTCCAAAGTCTAACTCATTGATAATGGCACATTGAAATCAATGCAGGAAAGACATATGATACCTTCACCAACAACCATTGGAGAAAAATTATATGTGAGCTAATTAACTTAAGGTGTAGCTCTTGATGGCTTGTTAGGTATTGAAGCTTGTTGCAGTAAGCTCACCAAGTGCTGATATTGTCCTTTTGTGATTGGTGCTTATTGTATACGAGAGTTTGCATTGTTAGAAATTTGAAACTGACATTTATCATGATTAGAAGATGTAATGCAAAAACCAAAGGATTCTGTACCACTATTTTCATCAACATAATCAACAAAATTGACTTGGTTGGCTTTAGGATTACTCGACCTCTACCTTTATAATCAATTAGATAATCATGTTTTCTATAACATGTGTCTACTATGTAACCAATATTGTTATAGAAATTGCAAGTAGGTCTATTTCCAACATTGCAATAAAATCTCTTGTGTACCCCTCTCTATGAGTGAAACTGATTAAAAAACATAGATTTGTTATACCTTCTGGTTTGTGAGAATGGATGGTTATGTGAAGTATCACGTTGTCTTTGAGTCACAAAAGCTTATGGCTATTCTATGATTCCAACAGGTCCAAATTGTTATCTTTCATGTTGAATGACAAGCAAGAAAAGCTTGTTAATATTAGGTAAGGATTCCATAACTAAAATCTGTAACCTAATAGTTGCAAAGTTGTCATTGAGACCTTTCAAGAACTTAATGCAGTAATCATCTTCTTGTTGTTTCTTCATATTTTTCAATGCTTCACAACTACATTGTGAATCACAAGTGCACATTGGAATCTATTTGATGTTACAGAAATCATCCCATAAAATCTTGAGCTGAGTGAAATAATCAGTAACACTTAATGAATTCTATTTCAATGAGTATATTTCTTCTTGTAGATCTGCAATTTAAATTGCATCACCTTGAGAGAATCAATCAAAGAGATATCTGTAGCATTTTCTAACAACAAAATGCTTTTTGCTATTGATAGAGAAATTGACCAAACTAACCGGGAATAAACCACAGTATTGCATCTCTCCCAAGATGAGTAAATAGGATTGTTCTTATAGGTATTTCTATATTGCCATCTATGAATTTGAGCTTGTTCTTTGAAAGTAGAACCATTCGTATTGATCTGTACCAAGAGTTATAGTTTGGTCCAAAAAATGCTAGAGAGACAAGAATCAGAGATAGATTTTCGTTAAGATGCAAATAATATGGACTTGAAGGATTTTCTTTAGGTCTATAATCGACCGGTGGAATCTCAACTCTCAATAATCGGTGAAATTTGGTGTCTTTGATCGTTCAACGCCTTAAAATACGACATCATTGATTGAAATAAAGAATGTTATTTGAATGACAACGACCACAAAAAAGCAAAGGTTGAAGCCAGAGAAATGCTTGTTTGTTTACTAAAATAATTTGAAGAAATGCAGACGAATAACAAATCAAATGCCATATTAGAGAAATGCAGACGAATAACAACTTAATTTTATTATCTTTAGATATTCATTACAATACTGAATAGCTTCTATTTATAGGAAGCTATTAGCTAACTAACTTCAATAATAAAAACACTCTAATACAATCTACCATTCAATGATAATGTCTCCATGTTCGTTTACGTGAGACAGAAAAACTCCTCGACCATAACAACTGCTTCGTGTTTGATTACTTTGGCCACTAACTTTGGCTTTTTTCATCCAAAGCTGGTCTATGCAACAAGTTTAAACTCATGAATTATTTTTACGTAGAAATATCTAAGAATTTCTTCCCAAAAATAGTCTAGGTGAAAAATCTTAATAGTTTTGAATAGAATAAATTTCATTCATTTTTTCTAAATTTGTAAAAATTATATTCATACTCTATTTAGTTTTAAATTATATAAAAATATTTACTTTATTTATAAAATTGTCAATAAAACTTATATTTCATAATTTTTTTAAAACACTTATAAATAGTTTAATTTAACACAATATAAATTATTAAAGAATTAAATTAATACTTATAAAAATTTAAAATGAGAGAGATTAATGTATTTAAAAAAAAATTAAGAGCGGTGGGTGTAAAATTTTATAAATTTCACAAAATTTTTTGTCTTATTTAAAAATTAAAAAAATATGAATATAACTTTTATAAATTTTAAAAGAAGTGAATAGAAGGAGAAGGTAATTCAAAATGTTTCTATTATTTTCTCAAATTGGTTCAAGATGCGGCGCCATGGATCATTGATCTTGACGCTGTAGATTATCTCATGACAAGCGGGGCTCCCTTCTGGTTACTGTGACGAAGGGTAATTATTACTAAAATATGAATACTTTAATTTTATGAAAAATAATTTGATTTATTGTAATAGATATTATATTTAATTGTATAATAAAAATAATATTTTTTAAAATTAATTTTATCACATATTATAATCTAAATATTATTGATGGATAAAAAATTATTACCGACGATAAATTAAATATTAATTCTATTTTTATATATATCTAACACATCATTGTCAAACTGTCACGGCGTTATATTTTGACTTCGAAATTATTTATGTGGAGATGCATGCAGTCTTTATCAAGTTGATAATGTTTTGAATGAATTATGAAAATGAATTATGAATTGCATAATTGCCGCTAATATGCTACATCATTGACAAGTTGGTTACGAACTTTGTTTTCTTCTCTCCATGCTTTGTTTGTGAGTTTGTATATATCTTCAAATTTGTAGTTAATAAGAATATATAATCCCCTTCCTAGTTTTATCAAAGGCAAATTTTTACAGTTAGATTAATTTAGTGGATAAGAATATAGTATTTATTCATTTTATTGTATGAGAAATACTCTAAAAATAAAATATTAAATGTACAAAACTGACTTGAAAGAGTGCGTCTTTAAAATTATATAAAGATAAAGTTCACTTTTTCAATACAAATCGTAAATGCATAATGCCAAAATAAGAAAGTTCGTCTTTAAAATTGTATAAAAAGGAGATTTAATTCATTTTTGACATTTTTTTTTTTGTCTGAAAACATCTCTAACTGTAAAACTAAGAAGGAAAAAAGCAATTTCGTGCCTACATTACTGGATCAACATGCAGAATAGAAAATTTGTGGACAGGGCGTGGCAGAAGTTAAATGCTTAAAGCTTAGGCAACTAAACTTTCCTCAGATTTCCCATGATGAACATGTTCGACAGAACTTTATGAGTTATCAATGTAGGCCGTGAATTGAGTAGAAACAAACAAGCACAAGGGAATACCACATGATTGAAGAGAGATTTTTAATAGATTTCATCTATAAAAAAATTAGGTAAATGAGATTAAAAATTATATTTAACATATTAAAATGTTAGGTGAGTCTCTTTAGAAAAGTTTACTTAGTATTTTTATCTATTTTATTATGATTAATTTAGTTTATTTATCTTTCATAAATTAAATTTATTTAAAGGGTGTGTTTTGAAAGAGGATCGATAATGAAGGAAAACAAAAGAGAAATCCTTGCTGGAAGAATGAAAAATTTACAATTGTTATAATTTTCTATTCGGGAGAGGAGGGTGTGAAAGAAAAATTAATTATTGAATATTGTGTCATTTATTAATTCTTAAAATTTTATATTAACAAACAAAATTATTATAACTAATCTTTTTAGTTCAACACGTTATTAGTTCAAATTATTGGTTTCTCGTCTTGCAACTTTCGAACATTTCTTTCTTTCTTTTTTTCTTTTTTCTTTTTTCTTTTTTTTTGGGAAAAGGCATCCAAATAATACCACGCCATGATCTCCTACCGTTTTAGAGAAATTTACATTAGAGATAGAAATTAGGAACCAAGTGTCGACCTTCCCATGTGTCTTCTCTCTCTGTTCATTTTACGGTTGCATTGAAGAATACCTACTGGGTCTTCCTGAATATGATGACACTAGTTGCTTACAACTGTAGGCGCATTATTTGTTTGCTATTTGTGATTTTGGCCCCTTTAGCAAAAGTGGGTTTGGCTAATGGCTAGGTGGGTCCTAGAAAATGACAGGGTGCCATAGAATTGCGGCTCTTGCTTTGAATAAACCCAAGACCTTTTACAAAGCCCCCTTCTCAGTTACATTTTGCCTTTTGGTTCCCCATTGGGATCCTGCTGTGTTAATGAACAATGTATGTATAAATTCTCAAGTAAATTAAGCTTACAAAATATAAGATAGACTAAACAAATTATTAATGAACATAAATAAATATGCAAATCTTATCAAAAAGTATATTAATATATTTAAATATTTATTAATAATTAATTTAATCTATTAATTCTTTATAAACGAAGTCTTCTTAGAATTTTTTATTTTATTGTTGTTATATATAAGCCTGAAGAACGAAGCACAGCAAGTATGCAAAAGTACATCCCAATTAAATCTAATATAATTTTGACAAATTAGCAAATAACCTCTTATGATTTTTAAGTGACAGTAACTAACTTAAATCTTCAATATCTAACACGTCCTTTCGTTCACTATAAAAATAAAACTATATTTGCATTAATTCTACTCAACTCAACCCAAATTTGTGGCTAATTTTGAGCTAAATTAGACTATTTTTACGACTTTCAGATCTTAGAAAATAAGCAAACCACAGTCCGTCCATCTTTCTAAACATGAAATACGCTATCAGCATAAATTGACAGTTCTGATTCCTGAATACCAATATGACTAGCCTTTGGATAGAAAAATAATCTCACTGGCAAATATTTGGGTAAATTTGCCCTCTCTATATTTGCGAATAAGACTCACATATCATGTATATAAAAATTCAGAAGAATTCAAACAACTATTTATATATGAATATTGAGAAGCATCCTAGAGAGGGAGAAAATGATAAATACAAGGATAATGGGGGCGAAGGAAGTAAAAACATCCCTTGTTCCATTCTGCGACTTCTCGTTATCAAACATTAAATAAAACAAGAAAAAAGTTCGAAAAAGATCAGAAATTATTTGAAGAGTGGACAGCAGAAACTAATCATTCCTCAAACTCATGAATGTGATCTAAAAGATAGTTGGCAGCCAATTCTTCATTTTTGTTACAAGCAAAGTACACTTCCAAGACGAGTGCTCGATCGAAACCCATTGCTTCAAGCTGAGACAGAAAACAAAACAAAGGCTAAGAACCCAAAAAAATTATAAATTACAGGAAATTATCTTAAGGTAATCTAATGTAGCATCACTTAGTCAGTTCACCATAAGTGCCATAATTTTCAAAAGTATCAACAGAATTCAGCTATTTCATCTATGCTTAAAACTTGTTCGATTATCATGATTTCTACCGCATTCGTTCTCACCCATATATTCTAATGTAATGTATCATATCTAATATAAAAAGCACAAGCCTCTCCAAATATTGACAAGCGCCATAAACTGTGAAATTACAAAATAGAAATCAGAATTTTATCTAACCTATACCTCAAAGACTAAATTAGTTCTACAATACTTATTCTCATCCTAATTAACACTAATATAGATTAATATAACACAACCTTCTTTTGGTTTATCAAATGTTGAGGAATGTCATATTTTCAAAATATCAATGGAGTCATTTATTTTACCTTATAAATAATTCATTTCAATTATATTAATAATATAATGTTCATCTTATTACACAACCTGAAAAAGATCATTATTATCCAAATTTAGTTAAACTTGATATATATTTCAACCAATGTAAAAATCTTCTTACGAAAAAACTCCAAAATATATGTTAAGCTTACACGTTCAATTGCTTGGCGCTCCTCAGGGGTGACAGTTACTGATTGTGGCATGGCAGCAGCCAGCTGCCCCAATACGTTCCTGAAGTAAATCAATAGCAAAATGAGCCACCAGACATCGGTTGACAGGACAAAAATATAACACTCCCACAAAAAACAGACAACAATAAATAAATTGAAGAGAACAGCATAAAATGATCCCTTACCCTTCACCACCTTCCACAGGTTCATTTATCAAGCGAAGGAAGTCAGCTTGATGCTCCTGAATCAATCTCATGAGATGAGGATTTTGTTTCCCAAGCTCTTGAAGCATAGGCTGCAACAAGAACGAAAATTAAAGAACTCCAAAGAAAAATAGAATATAAAATTGTACTACTGCAGTAAAGAAGACCTGCAATATTTGTGGATTAGCCTGCACCATAGCTCGCAAAGCTTGGAACTGAAACACAGATACGCAAAAATTGAAGAATCCAGGGTACGCATGACCAGAGTGTTAAATATTTGAGGCAGATAAGGGGAATAGATAATACCTGCTGACTGTTGCGCAGAAAATCTAGATTTCCTGCACCAGCAGCACCAGAGCCGACATTTGGGAGGCCCTGTTACACACATGTTAAGTGCACCACCTTAGAAATCTCCAGCATTTTTCTTTTTGAAAAAAATAGGCCAATAACTACCTGGGGAAAGAGATCTAAAGGATTAGCATTAGGTCCACTAGAAGGAACAGGTGCTGCTTGTGCTGCTTGTGGAGCCACAGCAGGAGGGTTTGCAGTTTGTGCACTTGCAGGCACTCGGGCCACAGGTGGAGCTTCAGCTTGCTCCGGGATACCCTTAAGTTTATGAATAATATTTAAATATAAAGCATGCAATACAATATAATTCAAGACTTAAACCGCATATTAGAAAGTGTAAACTGCTATCACAACAACAGTTAAGAAAAAATAATAAAGGAATTATGAAACCAATAAGTTTATTGCAAAAAAGTGATATATTCAACCATTTTCAAAGTTAACCAAGTGATATAACTAATTAGTAGTCAAATTTATTATTAAAAGAGTTCATAGACTGACAAGGATAATTGATTATATAATGCAAATAAGCAATAACCACGATGAGGATAAAACCTTACACTCATAACAGTATATAGAGATAATGAGAGTTGTTCCACCAAATCAAAAATTTGATATATAACTAAACTCTATAATAATAGTAAAACATCATCTAAGATTTTATCAACTGAAATTGACATACTGTTTTAGCAACAATAGACTTAAACCTTTTGCTTCTTCCTTCTTCAATTTATGTTTCAGCAAATTCTTAAACCAGAAATTAACATAAAAAGAAGATAAGCAACAATAAATAAAGAAAAAAAAATGAAACATAGACTGAAATTGACATACTGAATACAAATATTCAACAGCTCTCTCAGGGTTGTTGTAAGCAGCACGAAGAGCACGGACAACAGTATCCCTATCCCAGCTCCCGCCGCCCATAACAAGAATTTGCTGAATTGTTTCCTCCAAGTTGTTTCCAGCAACAAGATTAGATGCTGCCTGCCCATAGACATCAGACGACACTGACCTGCTCCAACAAAGTTTCTTTCAACAACAAATTTAAGAAGGAAGAAGCAAAAGGTTGAAACAATATTACATTTTCAAAATGCAAACATACAAACCAAAAAGTTCAAATCATAAACATCACAAGAAACAGAGAGTATTTACCCAGCAGTGCCCGACGGTGCAGTTGCAGGAGCAGGAGCAGGAGCCGGTGCAGGAGCAGGTGCAGTAACAGAAACGGCACTGTCAAGTTGAAATAGAGTTACAGACAAATACATTTCACATCAAAATAGTTAGAACTACAATTTATCTAAAGTTAGAAGGAATAGTGACTCACGGTGAAGCTGCAGCAGGAGCTTGAGGTGCTGTTGACTCTGGGTTCGAAGTAGGAGCTGAACTTGTCTGTGGGGCCTGCAATGAAAAAATAATCATTGGATAAAATTATCTAACAGGGGACAACATTTTCCTCTCTATCATTATCTATACAGTTATTTTATAAAATTTGAAACTCCAAAATAGAAGACAAATAAAGTGTATGAATAATCCATTCCAAGTTAAGAAGTGGAGACGCCCCCAGATAAAAAGGCCAAAATGATAGTAACATTTATAAAAGTATTTATAACGTAGAATCTTTTTTCTCACCTTAACTGAAGGCACTGTAGTAGCAGATCCCTCACCAGATGAGCTCTTACTCTAGCATATTTGGAGAACAGAGGTTAATATAGGGCTGGAAAAAAATTAATATATCACAAATTTAAATAAAAAACAACACAGAATTTCTCATTGATGTAACTCACTAAAAATTAAATCCATTCTAAGTCAATTAAGGGTTGAAGTGTTAAGGGGAAGCACTTCCAATTCTAACCACTTTTAATGACTGAGGAATCCAATTTAGCATCATGGCCAATTCCAGTGATAGAATATATATATATATATATATATATATATACACACACACATGCTTGTCACCAACAGTGAAAGTATCCAACAAGGCAATAAATTGAACGCATTTTCAAAGAAATTTGCAACAAGTGTTTCTATGACTTTTTTGAACTGGTATAATTCATTTTTTTGTTTTCCCTTTCACTGTTTTCCTTTGGTATCGTAGGAGGATTCCTCGTCCCCCTTTTCAGTAAGATACTAATCTTCTCTATTCTAATAAAAGATGCAGTAATAGTGAGCTATGCTTGGGATAAGAAAAGAAAACAGCAGACTTGAATAGAAAATATACTGTAAGAAGAGTATACAAGGTTTGCAAACCTCGCATCATTCTGAACTATAACAAAACTAACAGTCACTCATTCAGGCTTCTCTTGCCTCTTGTAAGGTTTCAATGGTTATGGTTGAAAATTTTATGATTATAACGCCCCAAGCATGCACTCATTGCCTTTAGAATACGAACGCTCATTGTCCAGTGGTGTTGCTAGATAGGGAGGCAGAAACATAAACCCATATGTAAGTCGTATATAGTATAATTTAGTCATAACTATTAATCGCTCTAAATTATATTCTATCTTTCAATATCTTTCAAATTGTGATAACTGAATAATGAAAAGCCTTAAAGCTAAGCCCACCAAATATGCTCCAATACAATGCTGTAAACATCTGTAGTTTTTAAAGTTTAAACAACTGCATATGCAACCAAATAATGGAATATGATTTGACAATATTCAAAATCCAAGGTAGTTTTCAAAAAGAAAATTACCTTTGATAGCATAATTACAATAAAACTGCTTTCAGCTACTTTATTTTCCCCCAAGGTAGATCCATCTTTGAGAACTTTCCCTTGATGAATAAGCATTTGCTGTGTAGCAGGATATACATCTGCACCCTGGACAGTCTCTATATGTTTCTTCACTTCAGCAACCTGAAAAGAATAACAACTTAGGGATAAGAGTAGATTAATTATGAAGTACATTGGAAACTGATCAAGAATTTTCATATTTGTATAAGTCCTTTGGCAGGCTTAAAATCTTTAGAAGAATTCAACTTTTCAAGATTTGCCACCAAAATGGGTCAGAAAATGTACGTTCCAAAGATAAAGGGCTACCATCAAGTTGGAAGAACAATTTTATTTCTCACATTCACCAATTACATGGTTATTGATCCAAGTGTCAGTTGTAGGCAGTATAAACAAGTCAAATTTTCTCAGTAACGAAAAACCAAAACATTCGAACTCAAGAACATTACTCATTGTCCAATTTTGTTTTTGCTACACATTAGCATTGTAAATTGCAATAACCATGCCACGTCCACCATAAAATATACAATTATCTATTATAGAACAAAGTAATATAGCAACTATATACCATTTGAATTTGTACATGAATATCGACTCTAACACTTTAGCCAATAAACCATCCAATTTATTGGTGATAGACTAATAATGGTTCAGTTTAGCAAAAGACAACACCCACATTCATTATCAGATGTAAGAAACTAACTTCAGTTTAAGTTTCATGGATCTGAGGTGCGATTAAAATTTCTGTCAAATGAAGGTCCAGTATGTCAAACTTATTCACTATCTCTGGTCAATATCACCAAACATCACCTGATATTTCCCAACAAAAAAAATTAGAATCCAGTGTAACATCTACAAAAACATGGCCACTAGTGGTGTTACGTAATATCCCAAGACAAATGATGCAGCCGACAGAACTAATAAAGTTAATGTTCCAATCACCACACCATATTTTAGTCATTCCATAGAATAGTCCAGCAAACGCAAAGCAGTCAATTTGTAAGTTAAACTCCAAATTAAATGTCCAATTTCGAACTACCCATCAAATTCATAGCAATTAACACAGCCAAACCGCATAATCATTAAACAACCCGTAAAATTAAAACCCTAATTATCGCTCAATTTCAGCGCTTTAACCACACAGATTCAGACAATCGAAGAATGAAAACCAATTCGCAATATGAAGAAAAACTAAAACGCTCAACAAAAACAGATTCAACAAAGAATAGGGCAAACCGTGTCTTCAGGCTTCACTTCAATTTCGAAGTGCGTGCCTTTGAGAGTCTTCACAAAAACCTTCATCTTCTACTTACCGCCACTCGATCCCCGTCCGAACAGCCCCGAAATTCGAAATTCGCCGGAAGGGGCTTTGCTCCACCGATCCGCAAAGGTTTATACCCTAACAACGAGACGAAGAAGCGAGACTAACCGAAGGCGCAAGGCACAGCTTCGTGAAAAAAGCTCTTAATTTAAAAATAAAAGGTGGAAGTCCAACCAAAGCCCAAACTCTCTAGTTAATGTAGGAGTTAGTTGAGAGGGAGCTCACGCACTTAATAGAGCGTGTAAAGACGGGATGCATGGAGGGAGTTTTGTTTCGACGTGGACGGATGAGGGAGCGCGTGGGTTGCACATTAAAAATGACTGGTAGAAAATCCTTTCAAAAAAACTGAAGTTGTTTGAGCTAGATTCTTGTGTCTGACAGACAGAGAACGCCGAGTTTATCTAATTATCTTTGCGAACTGCCGTAGTGGAAATTTATCGTATCACCATTTGATTAATTGTGGACCCTAATGGGCCATGACTTGGTAATGTCAAAATGGGATCTGAACCGCTAGTCAGCCCGTATGGCCCATTACAGAACACAAAACATAAGTATAAAAATGGCCGCCCGTGAAAATATGTGTAGCCCAAAAAACAATTTTTACTTTATAAAATAAATTATTATTTTGGCCTATAAATAATATTATTATTATCAATTTCATTCTTTAAAAATATATATTTTTTATCTAGTAAAAATATTTTTAAATAATCTTGTATGTTAAACTAAGTGTCTCCTCTTTTAAGAATGTATGTCCAAAATAAAAAAAGGTCCAACTACTAGTGCAGGCAGCACAAGGGCAAGGCAAATTATTTATCCACTATCGGAGAATACAAAACCCTGGCACCACGCAAAGCTCACCCAAATAAAAACTATCAATTTAAATGATATTGGTTCAGGTGACATTCCTCCTCTCTCTTAATATTTTATGATTTTCTTTTTCTTTTGGAGAGTTCTCTTCTTTTTTTATAAAAAAAATTTTCCTTTTGTATTGAGAAGAGGAATTAAAACTTGCTAGAATTCAAGAATGCATGATATCTGTCATTGTAGTAGAAAAAAGGAATGCAGAAGATGAAAAAATATTCACCAAAAAGAGAGAAAAAAATGAAAGAAAATGCTCTAAAAATTTTGTATTATTCACATTAACATGCAAAGCATGAATACATTTTTATATATAGAATATAATAAACCCTAACAGTAGTTACTCGATGTAACCACTCGATAACCAATGCTCAAGCGAATATACAAGTGGATCATCTCTCTCTAACCCATGAACTAATCTACTTAAACGTCATAGTTAATCCTTCAACACCCCCCTTCAAACTCAGGAAGGGCAATTGCACTACCTTGAGTTTGTTCCAAAAAAATTCAAATTTATCTCTTGAAAGCGCCTTGGTCAATCCATCAGCTATTTGTTCTTCAGAGGGAATATACTTCACCAATATTTCTTTTTGCAAAGCTTTGTCTTGAACAAAATACATGTCAAGCTCTATATGCTTCGTGCGTTTATGCAATACTAGGTTGGCTATCATCAAAATTGTTGACATATTATCACATAACACTGTAGGAATAGATGATAATTTTATTCCCAATTCGCTTGACAAAAACTGAACCCAA
Organism: Gleditsia sinensis; assembly: GCA_037074535.1. Classification (NCBI taxonomy): domain Eukaryota; kingdom Viridiplantae; phylum Streptophyta; class Magnoliopsida; order Fabales; family Fabaceae; genus Gleditsia; species Gleditsia sinensis. The sequence goes on from CM073471.1 coordinate 11,328,297, forward strand.
GTAATTTCTGCCACAGTATTTGCTAAGCTCCTTTATTCAGATTCTGGGCTTGACTTAAAAATGACATGTTTCTTTGATCCCCAAAAAATAATGTTAGCTCCCAAGTAAACACAAGATCCAGATACAGATTGTCTATATATTTGATCAGCAACCCAATCTAAATCACTAAAGCCAATTAGATCCAATCTACTGAATTTGTTGAATTTAAGTCCAAAGTTTGATGTCCCTTTTAAATACCTTAACACCCTTTTTGCACATTTCCAATATCTTCGAGAGGGTTATGTATATATGAACAAAGTTTATTAACACAACAGGATATATCAAGTTGCGTAATGGTAAGATACTGGACAGCTCCAGTCACAGTTCTGTAAAGCAAAGGATTGCTGCAAAGCTTACCAGAGTTTGTAAACTTTAAACCAGCTTGCATAGAACTCACTATGGGCTTTGCATTTTACATGTTTGCCTTAGTTAATAAATCATTCACATACTTGTTTTGAGCTAACAACATTTTATTTAAGAAAATCTTATGAACTTCAATACCCAGAAAGAAATGTAAAGATACAAGGCCTTTCAGAGAAATTTTTTTGTTCAATTGCAAAATTAGACATGAAATTTCATTAGAAGAGTTGCTGGTAATTAATATGTCATCCACAAAAACTAGCAAGTAAATGACTGCTTTAGGTGACTGCGAATGAAAAGTGAATAGTCACATTTGCTGGTATTAAATCTAAGAGAAATAAGAGTAGAAGAAAGCTTTAGAAACCAAGCTCGAGGAGCTTGCCTTAATCCATAAATCGACTTTTGCAATTTACAAACCAGAGAAGAATTTGAGTGCTGAAAACCAAAGGGTTGTTGCATGTATACATGTTCTTCTAAAGTTCCATTTAGAAATATATTATTAATATCAATTTGTCTAATGTGCCAGCCTTGAGTGATGGCAAGAGTGAGGATGATCCAGATAGTTGTTGGCTTTGCCACTGAACTAAATACTTCACCATAATCGAAACCTTCCTTTCGCTACAAGACGTGCTTTGTATTTGTTTATTGTGTCATCAAGATTTATCTTTATCTTAAACACCCACTTATTGTCAATAACATACCTTCCTGGAGGCAGAGGAACTAGAGTCCAAGTATTATTATGTTGTAAAGCTTCAAACTCTTTCTTCATTACTGCAAACCAATATGTACTAGATAGTGCCTCTTCTGCTAAGTTAGGTTCAATATCAGTCAGAAATATTTTGGGTTTAAAGGTGTCACTCTTAGTGACCATCGGGTGAGATGATAGAACTAATATCGTATTATTTTAACAAGAAACAGATACTGATACTATATATGTGCCTTCATCAAGGTGTAAGGTCTGAGTGTTGGGACTAGGTGACCTAAGACATGATAGTGGTGTTACAAAAGTATCATAGGAGTTTATTGAATTATGATAACTGGACTATCACTAAGAATTGTTCATTTGATAATATAAGAGATGCCTTTGTGATGGTAAATACGGAATTCCTTGAGATGAAGTAGCAGTGGAACTTTGAGAATGTAGAGAGGCATTAGAAAAAGATTCATTGAAACATCTTTTGAAAGGAAAATTATGTTCTTCAAACAAGACATGTCTTGATATATATAGTCTTCCTGATGGATGCAAACACTTGTAACCTTTATGCTTTGTACTATAACCTAGAAAGGTGCATTCAATTGATTTAAACTCCAGCTTATGCTTATTATATGGCCTTAATAGAAGAAAACATGAACAACCAAAAACCCTCAGATGAGTGTAACTAGGTGATTTGCTAAACAATTTCTCAAATGAGCTAGTGTTGCTTAATACCTCTGTGGGAAGTCGATTTATAACATATATTGCCGTTACAATTGTTTCATCCCAAAATCGAAGTGGCAAAGAGGATGTTACTAACAGTGTGAACCCAGTTTCTATAATATGTTTGTGTTTACATTCCACCAAACAATTATGTTCATGTGTGTATGGGAATGACAGTCGATGAGTGATCCCAACTTCTTGAAAATAATTTGTAAAAGGACAAAATTTACCACCCCAGTCACTTTGAAAGGTCCTAATCCTTCTGTTGAACTGCACTTCTACCATTTCTTTGAATTGCTTAAATATTATCAAGGCTTGAGACTTAACAAAAATTAAATAGATCCATGTGTAACGTGAGAATGCATCAATGAAACTCAAATAATATCTATATCTAGCAGAGGATGTGACAAGAGTTGGTCTCCAAATATCTGAGTAGATTAATTTAAGTAGGTATGAATAGCAAGCAGTGGATGAGTTGAATGGGAGTTGATGTATTTTGCCCATACAACAAGCTTGACAAAAATTCAACACACTTTTATTTATTAGAGAGATATTACAGGAAGACATCACTTTATTAAGTACACTATTAGAGTAATGAGCCAATCTATTATGCCACACAATGTAATATGGTTGCTGGTTTGAAGTGTTTCTGTGTGTATTATAAAACACACTATTATAATTGGAAGGAAAAAATACATCAGTAGTATTGTCATTTTTGGCTATCGAGGGAGAAAATGAAACATTGACAGCACTGTTATTTGAAACAATGTGGTGATGGTTGGTAGTTGCAACTTCAAGCTTCTTTAGATGCTTTAATTAGAAATCACTAAATTTGTAAAGTCCATTAGTAAGGTTATCTCACAACAAAGTTTAGTTGGTTCCTTTCTGCTTGACAAAGCACTCAAACAAATGAAATTCGAAAAATACAATATTATCTTGTGAACACTTTGAGACACGGAGGAGGTTCTTTTTCATAGCAAGTACATGAAGTACATTTTTGAGCTGAAGTATTGAATTAGAAAAAAGGGGATTTAATTAGATAACTCACTATGTAAGAAATTGACATACCAAAACCATCTCCCACATGCACTTGATTTGATCTTTGATATATGTATGGTTGTGTTAAAGTCTGAGTATGAGGAGTGACATGGTTGGTTGCTCCTGAATCTAGATACCAAAAAGGATCTCCAATCAAATTTGGTGTAGCTAACTCTGCAGTAGAAAATTGTGAAACGTGATTCTGCATCTAGGAAAAATTATTCTACATTTGAAAATTGTTAGCATTAAAATTCATCGAATTGTTGGTTTGATATTTTGTGTAAGTGTGATCAAATCTATGAAAACAATTTATAGTTGAATGGTCGGGTTTATGACACACTTGGCAAATCAAGTAGCCACGTCCTCTACTTCTGCCAAAACGTTCTCTATAATGCCTTCCTCCATGAAAATTTTTGCCAAATTATTTGTATAGGTCCTTCTGACTCCAGAATCCATGGTTCGGTTTGAATTAAACATGGCTCGTCCTTGTGTATACAAATTTGAATTAACTTAGTTTTAAAATGCATATGTATTTCTTTGCACTAGTGTAGCGTTCACATAGGAATTAGTAGTATCTACTGAAATTGCTATTAAAACTGTGTTGACTAACTTTACATTCTTTTCTATTCTAGCTTCTTGTTCTAGAAGTAGAGATTCAATTTCGTTCACAGTGTACGTTTCTTTTCTAGTGACAATCAAAGTGATAAATGCATCATAATTCTTAGTTAATCCCCAAAAATGTATTCAATGTGATCATACTCAGATATAGAACATCCCATTGAAATTAATGAATCAACTAAGCGTTTAATTTTCAGCAAAAATTCAGTCATGGAGGAATCATTTTTTTGAATAGATTGTAGTATAGTTTTGAGCTAAGTACCTTTTGCTAGCATTTGTGACTTAAAAAATGTAGTGATTCTTGACCAAACCTTATAGGTGTTCTCACATCCAACTACTCGTGTAAGCATGTTTATGCTCATTGATGACAGCATCCACGAGAGGATCAGTTGGTCCTGCAGCTCATACTCTGTAAACTCCTCATTCGGTTTTCCAATCTTAGCGTCTACAAGAGTAAGATATCTCGGTGTTGTTTCACCTTCAATGTACCTCAATAACTTGAGGTCTTTGAGAGCAACAAAGATCTGCTGCTTCCAGAGAAGATAGTTTCCATCGTCAAGCTTGACGAAAATGGAGCTATTAAACGTGGTCAATCTATTCTTATGCCATTGGATCAATGACATTGATGGATTGGCTTCAACCATAGGCTCTGATACCATGCTAGAATTCAAGAATGCATGATGTCTGCCATTGTAACAGAGAAAAGGAATGCAGACGATGAAAAACGATTCACCAAAAAGAGAGAGAAGAAGATGAAAGAAAATGCTCTGAAATTTTTGTATTATTCATGTTAACATGCAAAGCATGAATACATTTTTATATATAGAATGTAATAAACCCTAATAGAAGCTACTTGTTGTAACCACTCGATAACCAATGTTTTACGGAATATACAAGTGGATCATCTCTCTCTAACCCATGAACTAACCTATTTATATGTCATAGTCAATCCTTCAACAAAACTTAAAAGTTTTGCATCTTTTACATCTAAATCTACAATTTATCTACTCATATTTTAATAAAAAATTATTTTAAAAATTAACTCTTAAAAAAAATTAAAAAATATAGTGTTTATATTAATATTTTTATATATTTTTTTATAGTCTATTGTATTAGTGTGTTTCTATAATGTTGAGTTATAATTTTTTATACAATATTTTTAGATTAATATTTGAGAAGTATGCTATTTTTATTTTCTTTTATATTAGTATTTATTTATTACTAAAAAAACGTAAGATTAATTTTCATTATTTGTTTCACATATAATTGTGGTCTCTATATTTCCCTCTCTCATCCACCCATAATAATTTATGTATATTAAAAAAAAATACTTTTTACAATTTATGCACATTATCTTTTATAATAAATTGTGACACAAAAATTTAAAATTAAAATTTCCTGCAAATTATCCAAATTCCTGCGAAGATCGCCCTGGTGACAATGTCCATGTCATCTTCGCCCTATTGTTTTTCCCATTCCTAACAGTAACAAAGTATTGTTGTGGGCTCATAATAGCCCAATCTGCACCTACTCTTTTGGGCTCGAAAGCCTTTGTTAATTTTTATTCAGCTCGATCAGCATTTATTTTTATAAAACACTGTGTGCTCGTATGTTATATACATAAAAAAACATATACTTTATAATTATATGATGAATACAGATTCGTCATATAATAATAATAATAATAAAATTATAAAATGAAAAAAATTTATTTAATTTTATTCTTGATTTGTTAGGCATTTTTTTTTTTCTTTTTGAACATATCCAGCCTAAGAAGAGAGTCATGCCCGGATGCTCTTTACAAAAGAAGGCCAGACAAGAATAATGTTCTTTATATATAAAAAATGTAAAAGGTTACTTCTTTTTCACAAAAGTTGTTGAAAATAAATATATATATTAACATTAGTTACATTTTTTTTGGGTATAAAAATTTAAATTGAAAATAAGATTTCTCAGGTCAAAGTCAGAGTAAATTTTTTAGATTCAACGAATATTTAAAAGAAATTTAAATTTGTACTTATGAAATTATGAATTTATTTACTTATTATCTGATCCTTCCAACGGTGTGGTAGTTACATTTTGGCTTTGGTATTTACTTATATATATTAACATTAGTTACTTATTATTTATTAAAAAAAATTTATAAAAATAACTTATAAATTAGTTTAAAACTTATAAACTATACGAAGTAGCATATAGTTTATAAACTTTCAGTTAATTTAAATTATTTAAATAAATTTATTTACTAAACACCTCTAATTTAATCAAACAAGTTTATAAATTAATCAAATACATTATAAACTAACTTATTCAACTTATCACACACAATCTATATTACACAAATACCATAACTTAAACTCACTAAATCATCGTGTAAATCTCACTGAATTTCTTTTTCAGGTCAAATCGTTTACACCGTTCACACTCGTGTTTCGCAATTATATCTTCAGAAAAGTTGAGAACAGACAAAGATGTGAAGAAAATGCTTTAAAGGAGGCGCAGTATTGTAGGTTAGGATTTTAAATATATTAATTTTTCTAAGTTAACCCACAATCTTTTTTAAAAATATATATAATTTAATTGGAATGAAAAAATAAATTAATTAAAAAAACTTATTCAAATATTACTTCGTCGCAATTAAGAAAATAAAAGTTGAGATGGCCAAGACATGAAAATTTAAAAAGCAAAACGAAAGAAAAAAGGGGAGTCGTGCAGCGCACAACACGCGCTGTGTTGACAATTAAAAAGGGGAATATCAATTGGAAAGAGATTTAAATAAATATAAAAATATAATTTTTTGTGCTATTATATATAAATAAATAAAAAATCGCACGCATATAATTGCACGATTAATAAAATCCAATTTTGAGAAAAAAAATAAATAAATGAGGGTAAGTGGAATTAGGGCAAAAGAAAATACAAGTTTTTCAGGGAGATCTCGTTGTCAACAGCGTTGAAGGAATGCAAGATTTCTGCTTCTCCGACAAGATAAGGAAAAAGGAAAGGAAGGCAGCCCCTACTTTCCACTTCTTTTTCACTTTTGTTTTTTTATATATATATATATATATATAAATTTATTAAATTTATCTTTTATGAGAAGGTTGTTGATCTATTTTCTTTTTAAATCAATTTGAGAATTTTTAGTTTTTTAGTGGTCAAAACGTTATTTGTCTTGTCTTAATTGGAGTTGATTTTCTTGTCCTTGATTCATTAATCTTGTGGTTAATAAATTTTTCTTTGATTTGGTTTAAATACCTTATGATTTTTTTTTAAAATTACTAGATCTGATCAATAAAAATAAAATTGATTATCTAACTACAATATTAATATAATTTTTATTTCAAAATTCAAAATTTTTTACAAAATTATTTATTTTTTAATTTAACAACAAAATTATAAACTTTTATTCGTTATTAAATATAAGATCTACATAATTATCATAAGTACAGTTAGAATTTGTTTTTTGAATTATAAATTTCCATTTTTATTAAAATAATTTAAGATAAAATAAAGAAAATTAAGGGGCAAAAATCATTGGACCTCTCTTTAATGTAAACATTTTTTTTTCTCCCTTTTTTTCATATGGATGGGATAACTTCATGAAATCCGTTAATTATGTTTTTTCCCCCATCGTTCAGGACAAGAAGCAAATGTTGGAAATTTACAAACTTGAAATTCATGTGGACGAAGTATTAAAAAACGTACAAATATGCATTCAAACATTTTACCAGAAAATCATTTTCGTAAATGAAAAGAAAACATTCTAAAAAAAGAGAAGAGAAACAAGAGAGAACCTACGGCAGCTTTGTTCAATTTTTTAATCATTTTTGTTTTGGCAGTAAATCAAAATTTTCCATTATTTTTTCTTTCTTGCTGTGTGATTTCTTCAACTTTTTTAAAATAAAAATAGATATTTTATAAATATTCAATATAACCCCGGAGGAATAATTTTCCAGCGAGTGAGTATTTGGTGGCCGTTTAATATAATTAAAACAAAAAAAAAAATTCCCACCAGTTCAAGGTCATCTTTCATTTCATCCTAACCCTAAATATAACTTCCTGTAATTCCTTCGAAAAGGAAAAAAAAATTTACAAGTCTCGTCCTATACGAAATAAAATTCGTTAGACGGAAAAGTTCTCTTTTTTCCTCCGTTCTATTGCGCTGGCAAGGTCTCATGCCGCCACGACTCGGAAAAATCAGCCGAGTCATAATACACATCAGAGTGATCAAAAAGGCCATCGAACGCCACGTAATCAGTCGTATTCCCGTTATAACCAAACCCAGTTCCCAACTCGAACGTGTCGTAACTCGGGATCTGATTCTCAAACTCCCAGAACTCGGCGATTCCAGACGAGTCATACGACACCGGGATTAACTCAGTCTGCTCGTTCTTCCCCTCCGGGTTCAACGAAGCGCCGGGAGGAGGCAGACCGAGTTCGTCGTCGGAGGCTTCGAGAAGGTAACCAATCTGTGGCTGAGACTCACCGGAGTCCGGCGTCTGATTGGCAAGAGGAGCAGGGGAGGATGAGGCAGATATCTCCTCCTGCAAGCTTTTCATGACCGAGTCAAGGTCCTGACTCGACAGAGAGGGATCGGCGTCGTCGAGGAAGTCGAGGAGATCGTCTCTGAATCTCTTGACCTCTGGCGATTCCAACCCGGACTCGGCCGAGTCATCTCGGATCCGCTTCTTGGAACTCGGGTCTTCCATGGAGTATTAATAATAAGCACAAAGAGGGGTAGCTTGTAGCTTCGCTTTATTTTTTGCGACGAGGGGTGACACGGTGTGAGCGAAGAGATTTGAGGGTTTATATAAGGAGGGGACAAGGTAGAGAGAGAAAGACACAGACAGAGGGAGGTGCAATGATGATGACGAGGCAGGCGCGTGGGAACGAATACTTAGGCCATCACGGATTTGATTTGCCTTTTTTAATGTTTCTGATACCTTTTCCTCTTTTTTCTAAATTCTGAAAAAAAAATTAAAAAAATTGAGTGTCTGATGCTTTCCCTTTTAAATTTATTAAACGGAGTTGAATTCGGAATTGGAGTCCGGGTCAGTTGGCGGGGCCCACTTTCATAGTCAATCACGGCCTTTGAGAGCTTTAAATTAGGTAGCTCGGCTCGGCTACTGCTAGCTATTATAGAAGGGAAAAAGGGGGGGTAGCGTTTGGTTGGTAGGAAAATAAAATATGGGGCAAGGGTAAGGGCATTTTAGGAAAGCTATTGGGTTGGGTCGCTTTGAATGATAGACGACGGAGTGGTGGGAATGGACTTTCTAGAAAAATGGATAATTGAAATCTCAATACTTGTCCCAAAAAAAAACTTCATATTAAGTTAAGAAACGATAGCGAGTTCCACTATGACTGGGTTCACTTCCATAACCAATGAATTAAACAGTAATTGAATTACAATTAATGTATCTTGACTTTGAATTTGATTCAGTTTTTATGAATCTTTTGGCGGAAAGAGTCAAATTACTCAATATTTTTTTTAATTATTATGTAACTTTTACTAATAAGATTCAAAACGGCTTTGAATTGGATTTCTTCACTAATTCCGCGTTAATAAATTATAGTGTGTCTATCATACGGTATAAACAACTTTTATAATTTTAATTTTTCATTATGAGAAAATCACACAATCATATTAAAAAAAAATTAAATTTTTCGTCAGAAAAATAATGTTAATCTCCAAATCCTAGTCCCTTGAGCCTTGGTGGTCGGTGGTGAGAATTTAGGAAAAATATCGCTAATTTGATCATTTTCTTGTTAAAAAAAAAAAAACAAAAGTCCCAAAATTTTCTGGAATTTGGGATGTTCAAGGGTTTTCTGTTCCGGCTACCAAATTAATTTTGAACGTGAAAAATATGTCGGACTTTGAAAAAGGTATAATATCAAAACTATTCTATTAAATATGAGAAGCCAATAAAACCTTTTAACAATACGTTTTTGGTTTTTTTTTTGACAAAAATATATTTTACCTCCTTGAATTACGACATAATTAACATAGAATCTCGTAAATTTTTTCTTTACACGCAAAGATCGTAGAAATATTTTCCCATAACTAAAAGAAAAGAATTATATGTCAAATTAAAATAGAAAATATATTCTCAAAATACTTTATAGATGCCCAGTAAAGTTAAGGAATATTGTATTTTAAAAACAGTACATATTATAAATTTTAATAAATAATTATAATAATATTTATAAAAAAAAATACTGCTGGCCGCACCGCACAAGTTGAAACTGTCTTTCATAAAGTCAGGTCATATTTTTTTTTTTTATTATTATTGGGTAAATGATGGAGTAGAAGTTGGAATTTAAAACTTCGTATTAATTACTCGGATCTTTCATTATAATACCACAAATAGTAGCCTGTAAAACATTTTCTAGTAGGCATATTAAAATATATAGCTTGATTGGGTAAACTATTTCTTAGGATAAGTTAGAATATGGTTGCTTTATTAGAAAAAAAAATTTGAGATTTTGAAAGGGATTGATATCTTTAATTATTCAAGCGTTAATTTCTTCTTTTTCCAACTTTAAAGTATCACCACAAATTTGAAAATCCCATCTAGAAGTAATTTATTTTGACTACGAACAGAGTTGCTTATTATTCTAGGTGTCGTGGTTTTAAATCCATTATTAATGTTTTCACGTTCGAGGATTTTGAATATTCTTGTGTGCTCACCTTACGAAATGTATTCTTTTTCCTTTATTCCATTCAATTACTCCATCCAGTGACCAAGAATCCCTTCTAGTAAAATATTTGCATGGAATAAAGCAATCACTCAATGTAAGCAATTAAACTTTGGTATACAGATAAATTTTCAACCCTTTGTAATTATTAATTAATGTAAATATTGTATACAATCATTAATTAATCTAACCAAAAAAATCAAGTAATTAACAAAAAATTTATCAACATATTGTCTTACCTATTTATTTTTATTTATCATATATAATATACAAATAATAGGTACCTTATTTAGTAATTATCAGTGTATGACAAATATCGAGTATTTAATAGTTAAATATGAATTTGTACAAAGTCGAATTTAAATATTTAATTTTTGATCGAATATTAAGCATTCGCTCTAGTTGGGTATTACTCGGTTTTCAAAATAACCATCCAATTTGATACTCATAACAATTGATTGACCCATTAAAAAATCATGGTTAATAAATTTAATTACCCTGCCTATTTATTCATAAATATAAATAGTTAGCTAAATTAAATTAAATTAAGGTGGTTAATTGATTTTCAATGACAGTTGCTAATGGCGAGAGTTTTCATTTTCAATTGACAATCTTCGACACACATGTAAAATAAAATAAAAAATGTCAAGTACTGTTATGTAGCGATAATTCTATCACAAATTGTAATAATCAAATTAATCTAATAAAAATGAACAAAAAATAAAAGAATTAAATAAAAGATAAAAGTTACATAAAAGATATTCATAGAACGAAAAATAGCAATGAGGCTCAAAAAAATGTGTGGGTTGTGTAAAAAGATAAGAAAAAATTACTTTGTTTACTTGTTGGTTAATCACTCTATAAGTAACAACAACCACTTTACCCGAATTCCATTTATAGTCGAACGTTTTGTATAAGATAATAACGTAATTTCTAATATGTTGGGTAGAAAACACTTTGACGTGTTAGAAAGCAAGAAACATGGGGAAGGTTCGGACGTTTTTGGTGAAATTGCGCGTTGTTGGTTTGATTCATTGTTCGAAACGCTACTCAGTTTGTCTTTATTGATTTGCTTAGCTGATCTCGCACGGTTGTGTTAGCAATGTGAAAGTTTGTTGGGGTTGTGTTAGTTATATGAGCTAACATTTTTATAAAAAAGAAAAAAGAAAAATTGGTAATATGATAATATCCATCCTAAACTCCACCGCACCAATTTTTAATTTAACTAAATTCACTAAAATCTAATAAAAAAATCATTTTAAACAAATTAGATCAAGTAAATATATTTATACCGATACATTTTTAAAATAATTTTTAATTAATTTGAATAAATTACATATAATTTTCTTTAAAGAATTTAAATTCAAATAAAATTAACTCAACATAATTTAAAATTTTTAGATAATATAAAATTTTAATCGAATTTAAGTGTTAGACTTTTAACTCAAATATTATACAATTAAATCAAGTAATTTGACTTTTATTTATTTATTTTTATATAAAAAAATCGAAGAATTTGATACTTTTTTAATTAAAATAATAAATAAAATTATTTAAAAAATGAAACTTAATCAAATAATCCCTTGATAATTGATTAACCTCTTGATTAGTTCACGTAAATAAATTTATTAAGAAAGGATAACATTTTTTAAAATAAAGAAATTTTTTAAAAATTTAAATAAAATATTATATATATATATATATATATATATATATATTAAAGATTAAAAGTATAATTCACTCTGAATAGTTTACAACATTTTTTTTTTGGAGTTTACAACATTTAAGAAATCAAATCACTCTTTCATGTTTAGATGCTACTAAATGTTAATAGTAAAGTGGTTGGTGTAGGAGAGTGACGGGAGGGGCATAACACGTGAGTGGAGCGTGCTAACTACCCCATGAGCAGGGCAGGGTGTTACTAACAGTAGAAGTGAGCTTCTCGAGACTCAACCACCCATATGGATTTGGTGCTCCAAAAGCATCCATCGATTCAGTGGGAGACAACCTCATCCGCTCCATGGGTCCCGCCCCCTCCTTTCTTCCCTTTTTCCGCTTCCATTCCTATTCTCACCTGTCATTACCACTTTCACATTTCTCCCATCATCATCCTACCCTTCTTCTCACGTTGGAATTTTTTCAAATTTTTAGGACGAATTTAAAAATTAAAAAAAATAGTTTATAAAATTTATATTTGAATTATTAAATTTTATTTATTTATTAATATTAAGTTCATGAAATTATATTTTTTCCTTTAAATTCATTCTATAAATTATCTTAAAAGATTTAATAAATTCCTTCTTTCCTGTCAACTTATTTTTTAATTCTTTAACTACATCAATTTTATTAAAAAAATTAATAAAAGATAAAATATATTACAAACTTTACTTATAAAAACTACATATGATAATTAATTAGATTGATTAATTTATGTGTCCTTTTATAAATTAAATTTATCTAATTTTTTTCTTTCTCTTCATAATTATTCACATGAGAGCTTATATACAATATCGTTCTCATATTATATCATTATTTTTTGCTTTTATAATAAAATTTTCGATAAAAATATTAAATCTAAGATAAAAACTGCATAATTTTTTTTTTTTTTTACTTTTATTGGGAATCACTTTCTTCCCGTCTTTACTTTTGTAACTTGCAATATTAACTATTTTGAATATAATTCTTTTATATTAGATATAGTACGTAAAAGATATTAGAAATTGATCAATTAGTATTTACAATTAATAAAATTTTAAAAATAAATTGGAGAGATTCTTTATTTTTTTTAAACATATAAAAAATTTGTAAAATAACAATAAAAATTATTATATTCTTAAAATCTAAGAATTATTCGGTACATAGTCATACCATCAAAAGGATACAAAAAAAAATTTATATATAGTATTTAATATTGCTTAAAAAATCTTATATTTTGAATTTTTGATTTAGCAGTTTTTGTAATATTAATCGAATCATTTTTTTTATAAAAAAAAAGTAATTATTATTTTATACATCAAATCTCAGACACTATTAACATTAAATATATCAAGAAAATTGTATCATACCAATTATGAAATGACTCCTTAATGCTAATATGCTATTTGATTTGATTGCTAATTTAAATAATTAGATTCGTAATAATTACTTTCTTATTTCTCTTTTTAAAAAAAATAAAAAAAGAATTTCGCCGCCTGGTGCGACCTAATATTCTATCAGGAGCCAGCCACGCCAGCGAGTCGCGACGTGGAGCCGAGATTCCTTCCGGAACCAAACACGATACACAAGTAGGAGGAAACAAAACGAAAGGTTGCCGCCGCTAGCCGCTGAAGATTCGTTGTGGACAGCTTCGCTTGTCCTGGCTGCTTCTCGGAAAGCATATACTAATCTATCTATCTATCTATCTATCAAATTTCCCTTCGCTTACACGTTTCCACGTGGCTAACTTTCCAAAGGACTAATCCACTACCCCTTCTTATCTTTGACAATGGCGCCAAAATAGCTTTATTTTTCCTATTTGTTTATTTATATCAGAACGAAATATAAATACAAAAAATTATATAAGCAAGGCGATCTAGAACGAGCAGGAAAGATTGGGGGGCCACGTGTTCAGTGGTGGGATACTCACATTTTTAACTTTAATAATACTAAATTTTCTTTTTATGTCTAAGTTACTTAGGATGATTTAATTTGTTCTAATATTATATAAAAATGAAATTGTTTTTATCTCTTTAAATTAATCTATTTATTATTAAAAATTTCTTTATATATATATATTACAGCTTTTTTCCTTTATTATACAGCTTTTGATTAACTCTTTATTATATTATCTTTATTCTTATAAAAAATAAAAAATTTATTATAATTTAATTTAAATATTTCAAAAACTTTTTGTACAGTATAAAAAAAAATATTACTTTCACATATATTTTTAATTTATTATTATTTAATAACAATTAATTTTTTAAAAAATAATTGTAAAATAATTTAAATTATTAAAATATAAATTTTATTTATTTAAAAATTTAGTTGAAAATTAAGAAGAACAAAATTTTGAAACTAATTATTTATTTATTTATATCTATTTTTTTATAAATAAAATTTAAGATATTTAAATTACAGTATATTTTTTGTTTTTTTTTTTTTTAAATTATGTATATTTTCATAATATAAAAAAGATATATCTAATAATAACATAATTTTTTTTAAAACAGTTTGTTTGGAAGTATTTTTAATTATTTTTATTTTACTATATTTTAAAAATAATGTTAAAAACTGTTTTTTAAAATAAAAAAATAAAAAATTTATTTAGATATAAATTTTAAAAACAATATTTGAAAATATAATTATGTGATTTACATGATAATTAATGATTAATTTTGAAAAATTATTTATAACTTCGTAAAATTTTTATTGTTTTTTTTTTAAATCAAAAACAGTTTTGCATAAAAATAAAAAAATATATTAAAATAATATTTCTTAAAAATTATTTTGAATTACACTTTTACAAAATAATTTTTTAAAATAACATGACAAACAATTTTTATTTTATTTTTGAAAAACCAAAAAAATAAAAAAATTTGTTTTGAAAACAGTTTTTAAATAAACTCAAAATATTCTATTTTTATTTTAGAAAATTTATATATATTCTAATAGATGAAAGGGCAATATAATAAAAATATTAATTAAAAAATGAGATAATATTTTAGTATTTTTTAATAAAATTTGTGTATATTTTTATAATAAAATTATGAATTAAAAAATAAATTAATTTACTCAAATAAAAAAATTAAATGTAATTTTTAAATTATTTATTATCAAAATTTATTATAAAATTATGCTATATAAATATATTTTTATAATTTAATATCATATTATTAATTGTTTTTAGTAAAAAAAATTTATAACAAACATTTAAATTATTTTATTTTATTTATATAAAACAAAGGTGTTTGTCCAAAATAGAAGGATTCGACGGGGAAAAGACGAAGTTTGGGGGAGAAAGATACAGCGGCGAAAATGGGGAAAATGTGAAGTTATGGTTATCACTTCAGTAGCGGATGCGGGGAAGGTGATGCTCGGTTGATTAGGAAAAGCTGAGTCAGGTGAGAACGTGGGAACGTGTCAACTATAAAAGGTGACTTAGATTTTTTTTAGGAGTTGGGTGTCTATGATTCGTTCCCCCACCTCGGATCTATGCACTTGCTTCTTACACATGTTCCAACGTTCAACAAACCATTATTTTTTTTCTTTCGTATATCTTAATGAATAAGAAGGTGTATTATTATTTTATTATTTGTCGAGAAGCTTTTAAAAATTTTAAGTAAAAAATTTAATCTCGATTAATAATTTACTTAACTTGATAATATTCTTATCCTGTAATTTAAAAATTTTATTATTTGGATTATAAAAAAAAAAGATGAATTTAGAGTTTCAAAAATAGTTTTTATATTATTTTACTTTCATTCATGCTAGTAGCTATTATTCTTCCTTTTCAATTTATGGTTACCTCTGAATTTTGACAATATTTGTTTCTGGTTCGCACTTTTGAAATGTATTGCTTCTTTGTTTCTTTGGATCAGATCTCGGCTTGTCCCTTGTTCATTTTCTTTATTATTATTTTATATAAAAAACTGATTTTTTAAATTAATTGGTGTACATCTCAATAATTTTATATTTATAATTAATTTTTAAGTATTTATATTGGATTTTAAAATTTATAATAATTATATATTTTTCAAAGAAATTAATTTTTTCAAAGTGATATATCTTTGAAATTTTAAATTTAAAATGGTGTAATTTTTTACGATTATATGTATATATACTCTTTTAATATCCAAACAACGGTTCAGATATTAGACCCTATTGCTTGAGTTAATTGACCAATTAAACTATATTTTGGCTAATTTGTGTGGTATTGGACCAAGACTTAAGCCAGCACTAATAATGCACTGAGTCACTGGTCCCAAATCACCCTCGTTAGTCATTGCGGCAAAAGCTACAGAGGCTTCTAGAAGATAGCCAAATATGTAAACAAATATAGAAGATTAGACTAATAATTTTATTTTAAAATTTATGAGCTAATTTAATTTTATCTTTTAATTTTTTTAATATATAAATTAATATTTGAAATTATCAATTATTTATATGTTAATTATTTTGCTCATCTTAAAAAATATCAAACCTATTATATTTTTAAAAACTATTTATATACTCGCAAAAATTTAAAAATTAAATGATGAAACTATTAAGGTTGGTAAGTTTTTTCTTAATTAGAACCTTACGTGACTTTTCTTTTTTCTTTTTCTTGTTTAATAGATTATGCAGAGAATTAATCTCAATTAACAAATGGAGATTGAGATTTTTTTTTTTTTAAATTTTTTAAAATTTTATAGAACAAATTTAAAGAGAGAAAGATATAGAATGTATTTGATAAAATAAATAAATTAATTTATAATTTATTTAATTAATTTATAAATTTGTTTGATCAAATTAAAAGTGTTTAATAAATAAATTTATTTAAATAATTTAAATTAATTAAAAATTTATAGATTATACGTTGTGTATAATTTATAAATTTTTAATTAATTTATAAGTTAATTTTATTAAATAGAGTCATAATCTATGATATTTTTATCTTAATTTGTAAATTTTTTTGTTGTTGTCAAATATAAAAATTTTATTTTTCAATAATAATAAAACAATTCAAGTAGATAACGAGAAAAACATAATAAAATGTTCAAAAAAACACATAAAAGATTGAAAATATTCATAACATACTAAATGTTTTAGAGAAACTAAAATTTTTATCTCTAATAAATTTATCTTTTAATACCATTTGTATAAAATTTTAATGGGTGTTACCGAATATTCTGTCATTCATATTTTTTTTATAATATATATTGAGTTGGCTACAACCTGGTCCATCATCAAATAAAATTTTGATTTACTACGAATTATTAAACAATATTTGTTTTCTAAAATTTATCTTGTACGTTTTATTAAAAAAACCTATAAAAATCCAAATCCAAATGGAGTGGAATCACACCACTTGGCCAGTGGGATATTAAACACAAAACAGGTGCCGGCATTACTTGACTCGGCAGCTTCTCCTCACGAAAAACACAGCCTAATTGGGTTCGAGTCTCCATTAAAAAAGTCTACTACGATTGTAATAGAATAGGCCATCGATCCACTATGATTTTTAAATAAATTTCTTATTGAAACTTAATTTGTTGAACGGAGCAAGGTGGGTCTGCTCTGCTAAGTGTAGCTTTTGTCTAAATTCTAAGATAATAATAAATGAGGAGGATGGTTTTACACGAGGCTGTCTTTTCTCCTAAACATAGGAAACAAAAAAGTGACTACCTAGGGCTAGCTGTTTAGCTCTAATTAATACCGCTATTCAAATATTATAACAAAAAAAAAAAAGACTACGACAATTAATCTAATCTATCTTTATAAAGTTGGGATACTTGACTTCTTGTCACTTGACTTTTAAACACTGCTTTTCAGATCCACTATATAACAAATAGGTGCACCTCAATCATAGGCGGTATAAAATATCATGATATTTTTAAAGATTTTATATTTAATTCAATAATTAAAAATAATATATAATAATTAATCAAATTTAAAGTTGAGTAATGTCAGATTTTCATAATTTTTTAATAATATATTTTGAATATTAATATAGTTAAGACAAAAATCTTAGATTTTACATAATATTTGAGAAATTATTATCAAGATAATAGTTTATCAAATATTTTGCCAAATTGATTAAGTGAAAATTAATATAATTTGGTATAATTCAGAAAAAAATAGTAACTCAAAATTCATTTTTAACGTGTAAAACTATATCTTTATACTTTAATAAAATAAAGAGAATTGAAAAAAAAAAAGTTGTTACTTTTGAAGATGTAGTTCATGTTTATGAATAGTTTGTCCCAAAAAATTCAAGCTACAAAGGCATCTCCTAATGTGAAAACCCTGTGGTGTTATTGCGTGGACAAAACACAACAAGACCTTGACTGTGAAGATACAATCAATACCCACCTCATTTAGAAAACTTGAAATGTATCTCGTAATTATCAAAACCATTTTAAAATATAATAGTCAAGGTCATTATTATTAGAATGGATTTTTATTTTTAATAATATTTTTTTATTTGGTCATTTATTTATTTTAATACTTTAAAAATTATGTTATTTTAAAAAAGTTATCATTTTAACCCTATTAATAGATATTTATTTTTAGCTTAACTGGCAAAGAAAATCCATAAATATTTATTAAAAAATTAACATAAGGATTTTTTAATATTGAAATGAAAAAAAAATAAAATTTAGTGATCAAATTAAAAAAAATGTATCTCTCGAGTGAGTCTCATTATTAATTGTCTTCCATTTTGGAACTTTTTTTTTTCTAAGTTCCATAAGAAGTCAAAAACATGGATAGCAAGAAAAATAAAAATAAGAATGAATCGAAAAATTAATTAAATTCACCACAATTTTAAATACAGACAAAAAATGGTGTCATACACGGCTCATTAGCACTTTCTGTAATTTTTCCGGTGGATGGATGGTTGTTGATGCGAAAAGCCAAACACGTTGAACACGAGATGAGGAGGGAAAGTGGGAAACAAAAATTGATAAATCACTTTCAAAATAGTAGGATTGATGTGGGAGCATAATAAGAATATTAAGATATCAAAAATATTAATTATTCCTCTTAATTCTTCGTTAGGGAGGGAACTCTTTTCCCACTTCCCACGACTAATTAATTCCCTTTCCAACATGCCCAATGACTTTGGCTTCTCATGGGGAATTCAAATTCCAAAACCAAAACTCTTATCCTCTTTTTGGACGTTATATATATTCACATTTTCTTCATATGCTTGCCTTTCAAGGAATTGGCAATGACATTTATCTAACCTTTTGGACAAAACAATTCCCCCATCATATTCAAACCTCCTTTTTGTGTTTGGGGTGGCCCCCCCACGATAATTATAGCCTCCTTCTCCATACCAATGCATCCCCCCATTTTCTAACCCCAAATCTTTCCAATCTTCGAAGAAAAATAGGTCTATGATTTACTTTAAGCAAATACCTTTTTCAATCAACAACTTTGTTTTGGTGATCAATTAGGGTTCTCTCCTCTTCTTTCTAACCTTCCGAGTTTATGATAATCTATATATGTACTAGCGTACCCATTAGCTATATTGAATAACTAGAGACGTACTATGGCCTAAGAAAATTCAGAAAAAAATATATTTTTTTATTTTACATTTTTCAATTATTATGCCAAATAAAAAATCTAAATATTATAATATCTTGTATATCTGTATTTTACAGAATGATATATATTTATGCCGAAGGTGTTAACCTAAAGTTGACGGGACCATGCATAGTGTATTATCTTCTTTTTGAATTTTATTTTTATTTTGGTTCATCTAAAATTGGGAAAAGAAAATACCAAGATCGTTCGTGGTCCTTTTCTCAAACCTCATTTTTCTCGTATGAAGAATTTTTAGACTGATGACTTTCAAATTTCTCCTTTGGCGTTTGTTTTCAATTCAGTCTAATATTGAACTTTCAATTAGAAATATTTTTTAAAAAATGAATTGTTAAGAATAAAGACCAAAATATAAATATTTTAAGTACGAAGACTTGGACCAGATGTTATAGGCTAAAATTACAAATATAAATTTTCCAAAAGTTATTATCACATAGTGGATCAAAATTCTGATCTAGAAAGATTAGAATACAACCGTGTAATAGTATTAATGTGATTTTTAAAAATTTATTGTCAACATATTATCTCTTTCGCCATTCATTGAATATATACTATAAATCTTGACGGTGGTATGCTTCTTTTACGAAAAGAAAAGTATGCTAAGAGTGTCGTATTATTAAAAAATAAAATCTAAAATATCAACTTTATTAATAAAAGAAATAAAAGTGATATAAATATTGAACTTTGAAATAATAAATTAAAATAAAATATTTTTTAAAAAAATTAAATTAATATTATATTCGTCTTTAAAAAATCAAAATAGAATTTCATTCGAAAGAATATATGTGTACGTGTAAAAATTTGATTTCACAATTTTATTTGTATTAGTCAATGAGAAAAGGCTAATAGAGTTTGAGTACAGCTCCAACTTTCGTTTTATTTTGACCCATAATAATATGTGAAATCCTTTTCTCAAATGTTCGTAGGAGACATGATTATGAAATGGGAAATCACTTTGATAAAGTCTAATCCATGATCTTCTTGGTACACGCATATTTATATGTATTGTTCACCGTTTTCACATGTTAATAATATTTTTTTTGAGTTATTCAAGGAGCTTCTAAAGATATTATGGCGGCCTATTCAAGACTTTTTGTTTGTTTGATATGATCCTATCAAAGACATTTGTTATTATTGAGTTAAAATATTAAAGTGTTATAAAATGATATTATTTTAAATCTAAACTCATTTTATACGTTTCATTTTAATTCTTTAAACTAAATATTTTTTTTTAACATTTTATAAATATTTTTTTAAGTTTATCAAAAACAATTAACAGACACTGCAGTTAAGCATTTTTCGTCATTGAAATGTTTTGAAATATTAAGAATAAAATCAAACCAAATACAAGTTTAAATACAAAGTTGAAACTGGTGGTTTAGTTAATCTAACCTTTTGATTTTGTTTTTTTTTTTTCAGTGGGTGCCATTTTGATGATTTTCTGAATGGACTTAAGGGCAGTACAAAAAAGGGTCAGTTTTCGTAGACCGACCCCACACACGCATCCAACAGCGATGATATTTCCATTAACAATGTCGCCTTTTTTCCTTTGGAGGAAGACGTGTGTAAGGAAAGCTAAATAAATGTGGGAACCTAACAAAGGCAGATAGCCTAACTCAATAAATTCCAATCAATGAATGCGAGTGTCTCTGCAAAATGGAAAACATGACACGGCCTCAATAGTCACCGCTCACTCACTTTGTCCTAAAAGGATAATACCTCTTAGCCTTTTTAAAAACGGTCCTTATATCCCATTTCTTAAGCATTTAATCTCCAACCTATGCACGTTACGTCTCACTCACCTAAACCATTCATTCCATTATTTTTATCGAGGACACTTTTGTTTGTACTATTTGCCTCCCCCCTCAATCTTGTCGGTGTGTTTTTTTCGTTATTTATTACAATTTTAAAAATACTTTTATAATATTAATAGAATAAATTATTATTTTTAGCTTTTAAAAGGTACATGTTTTTCTTTAATTTCATTTCTCATAATTTTTTTTTTCAACTCTTGCAAGACTATTCCATGTTCAAAAACATTCATATTTTCGCCTAAACAACTTAAATTCTTAATTAGACAAAATAAGTAAGTTTATTAAGAAGAGACAATTTTTTTTCTTTAGTAAATTACATCCATCTTTAAAATTTATATTTATACTTTTTCTAATTTAAAATTGAGACAAGAATCTTTGTTGAATTTTATAAAAGTTACGTTAACACTCTCTTGAGTTTTAAGAAATTAAACTAAAATATTTTATTTTAATTTTTCATCAATATTAATTTAATTTTTTGATAATTTGTATTGCATTAAAATAAGCTGATTATGAATTCTTTTTTAAAAAAGTATAAAATATAAATTTAATTAATAATTTTTTAAATAAAACAGATATTTTTGTACAAATTAAAACTATAAAAAAATATAAGTGAATATTTTATAAATCTCAAAAGTGATAAATATAATTTATTCGATATTTTTTTATATTTAATTTTATACTTTATAGGAATAACACCATATACATTAAGGTTAAAATTTTAATATTAAAACGAGTTTCGTATCAAAAATTTGATTTTATTGATACTTTTTTCTTCACTCTTTTTTATTTTTAATATATGATAAAACATAAATTTTAAGTTAATTCTCTCACTAATTACTCAGATCTCTCGTCACTAACCTATAGGCAGGAACTTTTCCTCACTCTTTAAAACCACGTGACACAAGGTCATATATCGGTTAACAAGAGGAGAATTTTTTTTGTTTTTTTTTTTGGGTCAAGTACAGGAGGGGATAAATTCAAGCATAATTATACCAAACCAAAACCAAGGCCGAAAGCGGTAGGAAGAAAGTTTCACGGGCCATGAGCCGTTAATCAGTAATACATTGTAATCTTTTTTTTGGGCTTGAAGTCCACAACTCTGTGTTTTGGTTTTTTTTCTGGTAAGGAAAAGGGGCCAAAGCCCAAACTACACAAAACAGTGGAAGGTTAAAGTTCTAGTCAATTTGGATCATGTTAATTCTGTCCAAAATTGTCCAAAAAAAAAAAGATCGTGGTTAATTTAATTCAAACTGGTTTTACTAGCTAGCTTGGTTTCAATATCTTGAATTTAATATTTGTTAATAATTTTTCGTCGATGAGTATTCACTATAGATGCATCTTATTTATCAATAATTTAGATGAGTAGAAGAAAAAAAAAAATAAATAATAAAATATCATAAAAATAAGTAATAAAAAAATAATCAAATGGACTTCTTGGTGAGTTAAATTTGATATGGAGAGATCCTTTTGCTTTGGTGATACTTTAGAAAATTTGGGAATACAAACCGCCGCTAAAAAATTGGTCCTAACTTCGGATTTGACGCAGACGATTGATGCATGTTTGCTTGGAAATATGCTTGCCTTTAGAAAAACGCAAGCACTTTATTCCCAT
Organism: Gleditsia sinensis; assembly: GCA_037074535.1. Lineage (NCBI taxonomy): Eukaryota > Viridiplantae > Streptophyta > Magnoliopsida > Fabales > Fabaceae > Gleditsia > Gleditsia sinensis. Next base: position 11,351,179 of record CM073471.1, read on the forward strand.
GTCAAGAGAAAGCAAGAATTTTGTATTGTTCTCATATTCTTAAATTTAATTATTTTTTTCTGTCGACTAATTTAAATTAAATACTTTAATTATGATATTTTAAAATAAAAAGTTACGTAATAAATATATTAATGAAAAAGAGAATAATTTAATTAAAAAAGAAAAGAAAAAGATGATAGTAGGTGAAACTGTTTTAATGCAGAAAACGAGAATAAGACAAAAGCGAAAAACAAGGAAACAAGCATGATGGGGAAGAAACCATTCTGCTGTTCCTCTGCTCAAACGGCAGAACCCAGAGCTGACACCAGCGACGCGACGCAGAGGATGAGAACGGAGGGAGAAATATAGCAAACAAAGAAAAAGGGAAAGTTGGCGAAGGAACAGAACACGGGCTAATTTTCACCTGCTAATGACGCGACATTGCAAGGAAATGAGGCCAAAGTGCATGGAAGCAGATTTGACTGAAGGATGCCCTGTGTTTATCTCGGAAAAAAACAAAAGATTCTGCAGGCCGAAGGAGAAGAGATGCAGACTATATTAAAATTAATTTGTTTGGGTTCGATTTAACTTAACAGCTAGCTCATTCTTTTGCTTAGATAGAACATTAGACGGTGATTGTATATGGACAGCTAGCCCTCCCTCCCCATCTATTCTTGCTTCTAATTCGTTGTATTAACTACATCACCAATCTTTTCCTTAAAAAGAAGGAGCGAATAAAGATATAAAATTAATTTTATAAACAAAATTAAATTCTTAAAAATATTATAACACAGATTTTAAATTTCACGGTCCATTTCAAAATATTTATGGGTGTTTGATAGAAAAAAAAATTTAATTCTTAAAAATCGTAACATGAAATTAAAAATTATTTTTTTTAATTTCAAAATAAAAACTATAATTTTAAGAAACTTAATTTCAGGAACTAATTTTTAAACTAAATTTTTTATGAAAATATTACGACGAAAAGGGATGAAAATTGATGATTCTACAAAGGTAAGAATTTTTATAAAAAAAATGAAATACAATTTTATTTTTTAATATTTTATATAATTTTTTTAAAAAATAAATTTAATTTTTAATATTTTTTTAATAATTTTAAAATTAATATAAATTTAATACTTTATTAACAATAATTTATTATTATTTTGTTAAAAAAATAAATAAACAATTTTTAAAAAAAATAAATAAATAAAGATATTTTTAAAAACTAAATAAATAAATGAAGATTTTTAAAAAATATTATTTAAATATTTTTAATAATTTTAAAAATTAATCAAATATATTTTATACATTTTCAAAAATTATTATTTCTATTAATTATATTTTAAAAAATATAATTTTTAAAAATAAAAAAATTTATTATATATTAATGTCTCTTAAGTCTTTTATTCACTTTGTCCAGTGATTTTATAAATATTTTATATAATCTTTTTTTTAAACAAAAGATAATAAAAATATAAAATAAATTTTATTAAAAAAATTAAATTAAATTCAGTTCGATTCGATTATCTTAAATTATTAATTTAGTGATTCAATATCAATTCAATTTATTTATAAAAATAATTCAATTGTAATTGAATTAATATAGTCAATTTAATTTTTAAAATTATTAATTTATTTATTTGTATTTAATGTTAAAAATTTATTTTAATTTTTTTTTATCACTTTATTATTTTAAATTTTTTTTTTTTAAATTTTGAGTGCGAGTTATACTAAATAAAAACTTAATTAAGGGCTGGTTGAGCTCATAGTTAGGCTACATTACCAAACTTGTTAACAAAGATAAATAAAAACACTTTTGAAAATAAGACTGTCTTTAAAAAATTGAAATAAAAGAAAAATTAAACTTTTTCAACCTTTTAAATCATCAAAGTCATAAGAGTTTAGGAACCCACTCAAAGTAATGCAAACCCTTAAGTCTTAAAGGTATTTGTTGTCGGGCAATTTCTCAAAAGCTTGGGCTATTTTATTACTAGATATATTTTAGATTCTAACTTAACTAATTAAAAAAATCAAAATAATTTGGCCTTCAAAGGCGATTCTTCATCGTCAGCTTCAGAGGGCGATCGTAGTGGTGAATTCGTGGTTAAAGCCTCGGTGAGGCGGATTGGTTGTTTCTTTCCCACCGACGCTGATAATGAACATGCATGCACACGCCCATCATCTTCTTGAAAATTGAAATCTACTTGCAAATTAATTAATATGGAGTACTTTGTATTTTTATTTTTACTAAAAATATAAAATAGTCTAAAAAAAATACACTATTCAAAGTTTCAATTTTCAAAAAATTCAGTTTAAACAAGTGAAGTTTTCAAAAATATAGAATTGTTACAAATTAAATCTATTGTTATTTTTTTCGTTTTAAAAAATTAACAAGAAACAATTCATATTCACTCATATTTATTTCCGAAGAAGGCAACATTTTATAACACAAATTTTAAATTTTCCCAATCCATTTCAAAGTATTTAGTCTTTTCTTCACTTTGTAGGGTGATTTTATAAATGTTTTATATACGTTTTTTAAATAAAAAAATGTGAGTTAACGGCAAAATAATTTGTAATAATTTTATATTTTTTTAAAGTTCCCGATGGTGAATTTTTTTTTTAGAATATTTAGTTTTTTTTCTTTTTCATTTTCTCAATGCTCTGGCCAAGTTTTGTTGGTCAATGGAAGATTAGGCGTTCATTGATAACGTAGCTGGTGTGGAAATATAGCTCTCGCAGCTCTACGAGTCTGCATTTGCATAACTTACAAATAAGAAGAAAAAAAAGAAAAAAAAATAAACAAAAGAAAACATATATAATTTCATAAACCTCTGTTAAAAACGACGACGCAGACTCATATTGTTGCAAAATAAAAGTTAAACGACATGAAACGGGACTCTATTCCCCGCATCGTTTTGTACTAGCCGTTGTGACTTCAGCTTTGGTCGTATTTGCAGGTTCGGAATTCAGATCCAAACCCGAATTACTCTGATCCACCACCTCTTCGAAATCTTCTAACTGGAACGACGGCTTCCAAGGGTTGACGGCCGCCGTCAACTCCCGGCGCCCCGACCCATTAACCTTCTCGAAATACTTGACTGCCACGTGTATCCTATTCAGAATCGCAAAGAACTCCTCCACCTCCTCGTCGAACTCCTCCTCCACCACCTTCTTCTTCTTCTTCATCATCTCCCCTGTTTCCCTTCTAGTGCCATCAGTTTCTCTCTTCCTCTGTGGTTCCATTGGCAAGCGGCGTCGTTGAAGTGAAGAAATGCATGGTGTGCATATGTAGTGGGGGAAGGATTGGGGGGGGGGGGGAATTGTTTTCAAAGTTAAGGTGAGTCATGGAAAATGTCACCGTAATCCGCAGAGATGACGTCAGAGAAGTGACGTGGGAACCGTGACGGTCATGTAGAAAACTTTTGAAGCAACGCCAACGAGTATAATTCTTGGGGTGGAAAATAGAAGAAACCCAGCGGAGCACGTAACCGAAATCGACGAATACCATTTTAGAAAGTTGACTAAAAAATGTCCGATTTGGTTCGCCAAGGAACCGGAAAAGCTATAATCGAACCACTTGTAGAATATATTATTATTATTATTATTATTTATCAATGATAGAGTTCAAAGAGGAATAGGCACAATTTGTTATACGTGCACATTGACAAGTGAAAAATTGAATTTAAAAAAATTAAATTTTTATATTTAGTTTCTCAATTTTAAAATAGAATTCTCAGAAATTTATGATTTTTGAGAATAATTTTTAATAAAAATTTTCACCAAAACTTTTTCATATAAAGAGTAAAAATTCAAATTTTTTATAAAAATAAGAATTCTGTTAAATAATAAAAAAATAATTTTAACCTTTATTTTTATCTCTCATTTTTACTTATTTTTATATCTTTTCAACTATTTATTTTGTATATAAATATTTTGTATAAATTATTATACTTGAAGTATTAATATTATACTATATTGATATTATTTTTCATTTTGTAATATAATACTATCATATAATTATATATATAAAATTATTTATTTTTAAAATTTTACACATATTTTATCATAAATAAAGCACTTTTGAGAAGGTAATTATAACTATTTTTTAATTTATTTTATTTTTTTTATATTTTATTTTTTATTAAAAAAAAATAGATAAGATAATTTAAAAAAAAAATTTAAGGGATATTTTTAAAAAATTATTGAAAATTTTTAAAAAATTTAAATATAATCAAATAGAAAAATAAATTTTTTTAGAAAATATTACTTTAAGATTTTTATTAATCTTAAAGTAAAATTAAATATATTTTATATATTTTTAAAAATTATTATTTTTATAATTATATTTTTTAAAAAATATAATTTTAAAAAATAAAAAATTTTATCTTATACCAATGATCTCTTAAAGAAATCATTTGTTTCAGCCATCCTACCGACATTCTCTTGATTCGTAGAATAACTGAGATAATTAGCCGCGAATCACGAAGTGATCGCACTAAGCAGCACGCCGAGGTTTCAGAAAATAAAGATCTTGATCCCCTTACTATAAATTTATGTTAAAACTTATAATATATCTTAATTTTAAAATAGAATGTTTTTTGTTTCTTTTCAAAATTTACTGAAAAAAATAAATAAAACCAATATAATACAACCCGTGCTTCACGTAACATTGCTTTTATCATATCGTCACGTGGGACATAGAGTTCTTTTCAGAACCTTCCTATCTGTAGAAAGCAAATGTACAGAGTATTATTCAAAATTGTATTAATTTTAATCTTTCGGTGGTTCCAAATCTTACTAAGCAAGTAATTATAAATATAAAGACATAAAATATGTTTGATAATTAAAATAACTTAATTTATAATTTATTTAGCTAATTTATAATTTATTTAATTAATTTATAAATTTATTTAACTATTTTATAATTTATTTAAGTTAATTAAAAATTTAAATATTATATAATTTTAAATTAATTTATTAATTATTTTTATCAAACACATTCATAATAATTGTTATTTCAAAAGTGAAAATCAATAAAGTAGTGATTGCAGCGTGGTTGTAAAAGTTGTCTCAGCTTTTTCTTTCGGTTGGATCACGTGCTATTTAAAAAAAAAAAAAATCCCCAACTCAAAGATTTGAAAATCTTTAATTTTGATATACTCAATATAAAAAATAAATAAATAAATCTAATTACAAAAAATTGAAAAAATTAATAATTTAATTTTTAAATTCATAAATCCATATATTTAAATTTTTTAATTTTAGTGAGCATATAAATTGATTTTTAAAATTATTAATTCATTATAATTTAATTATTTAATACGTACCAAATTTAATATTTTTAAAAATAATTTTTGTATTTAAAAAAATTTAAAATTAAAATTAAATAAATTTATAATTTTAAATACGAAATTTTTAGTTTAGTTTAAAAAAAAATTAAGAATTCAATGTTTTGAAAAGTACTGAATAAAGACAAAATTTACTTAATGAATTTTAGAAATACTAAATTAGCAAAAATATAATTCTTTTACGAGAAAGACATATTTTTGAAAATGACTGGTTGGGGTTGTTTCAAGACTTAAACCCTTTCACATCGTGATTCCAATTTCCAAGCATATTAAAATATCTAGTGAATTTATATTTAATACATTAAAACGTTAAATTGCTCACTATAAAAAATACTAATAACACCTCACTTGAGCGGGATCTATTCTCTTCAGTTTGTGTTAGGACCACTCGGGAGAAGCTGAGGTAATTAAATAAATGAGAATTTAAATAAAATTACAAATCCAATCTTATTTTTGAATACAAAAAAGTTTTTATTAGTGAATTTATTTTTAAAAATATATTTGAATAGGAAAAAATAGAGAAAAAAAGAATGGACAATCAATTACACATGTGCAAAACGAGCCCCTACGTTTGGAGGCTCTCTCTCTCTCGCCCATTCTCTGGAATTCTTCGTCTCCCTGCAATAGTGGTCGCTGTTCGTTGTTTGGGGCTATCGCTACCCCCTTTTTGTCTTTTCTTTTTATCTTTCTTCTCTTGGAACTTTTTTTTTCTTTATTGTCTTCTCCGAGTGACGTTGTCCCCGTTTGAAAGTTTGAGATGAAGATGAGAATTGGCTGAATTGCATTGAATATGAGCGCTGTAACTTTCTTTTAACGTTCTAGTTATTATTTTCGTTCTCTTATTAATTAGTTTAGTCTCTTTTTAACACTTTTGATGATTTTTTATAAGATCGATTATACTTTATTTTTGGATTTCATGACATTATTTTTTTGATATATTAAGGAATTCTTCTTTTATTTTTATTTTGACGAAAGAAAATAATCTATCTCGGCTAAAAAAAATTCATTTTCTTATTTTTATTTATTTTAACATCCACCAAAAAAAGAAATTAATAATTAAAGATTTAATAGTTTTTCAGTTTTTAATTTTAAAACTAAAAAAAGTTATAAAAATGTGTTTTTAACTGTTTTTTGTTTTTATTTATTGAAAATATTTTTAAAATTTTAAAAACATTAAGAAAACATTTTCAAAATTTTTAGTATGCAACAGTATATATTTTTATATTTATTTTTAATTATATGAATATATTTTTTAAAAATAAAAAATAAAACAGAAAACCAAATTTCCTCGTTTTTTCCACTTTCTCTTCAATTTATTCTGCTCATTCCCTGTCAACTCTTAAAGATACCTTAACGCGTAAAAATTATGGGTGGTTGAAAAAGTTAGGCATCGCGTAGCCGCATAAAGAATTTTTTAATTTAATAATTAATTAAGTAGTATTCTAATACTATATCATCAATCAAATACCAAAATCATGAATCAAACTGAGAAACGCTACCATTCACTCTTTTATATATATATATATATATAGAGCAAGAAATGAAAATACTATTTGGGAACGAAAGGATATTGGATAAAGCTCTTATGATGTAATGTTTTGTGATCAATAACAGTAATACAATTTTCTCAAAAAACAAATGTTAACAAAATATAAAATAAAATTAGAACAAGAAATAGATATCTTAAATTCGAAATTTTCTTTTCTTTTTTTAAAAAGAAAAAGAAAAACATGAGGGGCCTGAATGCAGATCTAAAACAGAGTCACTCTGGTTTCGGACTCTCATTCAGATCTATAATCTCCTGTCTCCTGGTTTCCCCCTTAACGCCGTTTACCTGCTGCATGATCTCTTTCTCCAACGACGCTCTCCACTGCCGTTGCGACGGCGTTCCTTCCTCCCGATCATCGCCGCTCTTGAAGTATTTCACCGCTTCGTTTATCCGCCGGAGAATCGCGTAAAACTCCTCCACCTCGTCGTCCGTCACCTCTTCCCGCGCCCTCTTTTGGTTCCCCTCGGAAACGGCATCATCGTCGTCGCCGCCGGCATGCTTCCTCTTCTCGCCCTCTGACATCTGTCCAGGGAATCAGCTTGTCTTGGTAATCGTCACTCCGCTTAGCTCCACACGTTTTGCTCGGCCATTTTTTTTAAAGAAGGAATGCTAAGGTACAGTATTTGCCCAGCATTGGAATGGTTCCTTTTTATAGAACCCAATGGTCCCGTGACACGTGCGCGCTGGCGTGATTGCTGAATGGTTGTTAGCCTATCATTGTGATTTTTTTTGACATTCAATTACATGACGTCATTATTAGTTTATCTTTTTTCTTTTTAATTGAAAACGTGTTAAGTAAAATTTAACAAGAAATGCTTTTTGAAAATATTTTTAAAAATAGAATAAGAATAAAAAATAGTAAAAAATGCACATTATCACTCTATTGGTTCAATTGTATTTTTTTTTTTTTTAAATTTGAACAATATCTTCCCTTATTTTTATTTTTATTTTTAATTTATCACCCACTGGCGCAGAACCTAAAAAAAATATCAAAATTGTTCCTAATCTAAAAATATAAATAATATTATTTTTTTAAATAATAATAATTATCTTTTTAAAAAAATTAAAAATTAAGAAATTTATATATTTTTTTAAAAAATCGTTTACATAATTCTTAAACGTATATTTCTTTTCTTTGCCTCCATCTAAGCACAGTTTTTTTTTTCTTTCGTGACGCAAGCAAGATTTGGACTTTGGTCTTCGAACCTCCACCCACCACCGACAAGCGACTTCACCATGGGCAGCACACCGTGCCTTGGCCAACGTCAACGTGAGCATCCGAACAGCATTTGATAGCCACCTTTTTTCCCTTATCTTCTGCTACTCTGCGGTTTCTCTTGAACCCAGTAGTCACAATTTTGGCTGCCATCGGAGGAGAAAACATAGATATTTGTTTGGCTGCTATTTACAACTAGACCAAGAGTTTTTACGTTCTTCTATACAAAAAGGAATGTTAATTGAAGCCAATTGTCTTGAAACTAGGTAGAACTCTCCCTTTGTCATGCTATCCTACCACACAATAGAATAAACTAACCTAAAACCATCACTAGCAGCAACCCATGCTATAATATCAGAGTCCAAAGATGAAGTTGGTGTCAATATGACTGAATTTGGAGGACACTTCTAAGTCAAGTCCATGATAAAAGTTGAAATGCATGTTGATTTCAAAGGAACAAGTTCATGAATTTACCTAGTGCGTTATTTTGAAGGATCGAATCCCAATTCCTTTGCTTCCTGAACTATCATTTGAAAATAATCTATTTCTATGAAGTCATTAAGCAGTGCTAGAATTAAGCACCCCTTTGTGAACTATGAACTTAAAACCAATTATCATATGATTAACAACCTTTTATGAAGGATCTTAAGCACCATATACATCTAGGAAGTGATGAATAAGCCCTCAAAATTTAGTAAAATACAACAAATGAAGAATCTGTTGAAGAAGCTCGATAATGACATCACAGTTTATGCAAGCCAAATAAATGAAAGGCAGACCATAACAGAAGAGTAAATTATTATCCTATAGTTTACATAGCTGAATTCAACTCCCAACAGAGTAACTCAAAAAAAAGTCATACAATAGGTAATGTAATTCACTGTCTTAGAATTTACAATTGCTTTCCTCAACTCTTTTCCTGAATATGGTGCTCACAGGGTCACATGAAAACAGCCAGGGTGCTTTTTTTTTAATGGCATTGTGTAACTGGGAATTTGAAATATTAAGGTTACTGAAGTGTTCGAGGACAAAGTTCGACTTCGTTGAGTTCAGAAAATATGCTTGCTTGGAAGTGGCTGTGGCTATGGCTGTACTTGGGCGTTGTATCTGTCAATTTATTGGGACCACTTGCTATATATACCTAAGCCTTTGTCTCCCATAATAAAATGAAAACAAAGTCACAGCTTAATCAAAGAGTGTCTTCGCAAAGGGAGTCCTCGCAATGGGTTGCTCGTGGTGGGTCTTTCAATGGTTGGTCAAGGCGCAGGTAGTGGGTTCTATAGGGGCTCCATTCCATTGTCACTGAAACTAAAAGCTAAGTTTACTGCAGAATGAGTAAGAAGGAATACGTCTATCTTTCATTTACTCAAAGTCTAATTAAAATACAAAAAATAGAATAACAAAAAGTTAGAAAATAAGGCAACCTTTAATCCCGCGATTAACAACTCCTAATATTATGGGATTCTCCTGATAAATAGATAAAAGCAACTGACTTCCTAACAAATAGGAATTTATTGAAAATAGATGACTAAATATCTTAACACCTTCCCTTAAACTAAATGCCATCTGAGCATTTTAGTTTAAAAAGGAACTTGAACAAACTCCAAGTAATCCACGCAACTTCTCAAATGCTTCCAGCTTTAGAGACTTGGTTAGGATATCTGCGACTTGGTCTTCACTTCGACAGTAAACCAACTCAATGTTTTTCCAGCTACAAGATCACGAAGAAAATGATACCTCACGTCTATATGTTTGCTTCTTTCATGTAAAAATGGGTTCTTGGATAGTTTAATAGTTGAACTATTATCACAATGAATCACATTAGGTCCACGTTGGTAAAACTGTCGCTCTTCAAGAATCCTTCTCAACCAAATTGCTTGACATGCAGAGGTTGCTGCAGATACGAACTCTGCTTCAGTTATGGATAAAGTTACGACTTGTTGCTTCTTTGATGCATAGATCCTCCATTTTTCTTGCAGAAAATACCAAAATTTGTTGTTCCTTTCAAGTAACGAAACACTCTTTTAGCAGCTTTAAGATGCAGCTCCGTTGGTCTTTCCATATACCTGCTGATTAGACACACTGCATACATAATATCAGACTGAGTGACTGTCAAGTACATTAAACTCTCAACAATTTGTTTGAAATAAGTGTTATCAACCCTTTCTTCATCACGGTCACTTGAGAGCTTTAATCCTGGTTCAGTTGGAGTTCAACTGGATTACAATTCTCCACATGAAACCTTTTCAACACCTCATGAGCATATTTCTTTTGCCCAATAAAATTTCCAGTAGCTGTTTGTACTACTTCTATACCAAGATAATATTTCATCTTTCCCAAATCAGTCATTTCAAAATCAGTCATCATAGAATTTTTAAAATCAACAAACATAGACTCATCATTGCCCGTAAAAATAAGATCATCAACATATAAGCAAACTATCAGGATTTTACCTTTTGCTCCAGACTTGATGAATAGGGTGTGCTCATATGGGCATTTGTTAAAACTTGTCTTTTCAAAGTATTCTTCTATACAACTGCACCAGGCTCGAGGTGCTTGTTTCAAGCCATATAAAGCCTTCTTTAATTTGTAAACCTTATGTTCATTACCTTTTATCACATAACCAGGAGGCTGCTCAATGTAAACTTGCTCAAGTAATTCACCATTAAGGAAAGCTGATTTCACATCAACCTGGTAGATGGGCCATGAGTTTTGTGTTGCTAATGAAATTACCAACCGAATTGTATCCTGTCTCGCAACAGGAGCAAAAACCTCTTGATAATCAACTCCATGTTCTTAATTGTAGCATTTCACAACTAGCCTTGCTTTGAACTTATCAATTTCTCCCTTTTCATTCAGCTTCGTCTTATAAATCCACTTAACACCAATTGTTTTTTGTCCTTCAGAAAGATTGGTTGGCTCCCAAGTCTCATTTTTCTCTATAGCTTGAATCTCTGCATCCATGGCTTTTTTCCACTTTTCTTCTTTCATTGCTTCTGTAAATAATATAGGATTGGAGCTTGCAAATAAAGCAAAATAAGCAGTTGTATCCTCATCAGATAATTCATCTACACTCACATAATCTGTCATCCAAGATCGTCTTTTCCTTTGCTGCTGTGGTTCTGGGTTGGGTGCGTGAACTTCATTTAGAATTGACACTCTTGCTGAAGAACTTGATGAAGCTTCTCCAAGAGATTGATCAGGAAGTTGCAATTGTAATTCAGACCCCTCACTTTCAAGAAGAGGTTGATGTAGCTGTGTAGTTTCCCTGCCAACTTCCTCAAGATCATTTGTAGATTGCTGTTGTTCAGTGCCGTTCCAATCCCATGTGTTTTCTTCATCAAACCGAACATCCCGACTGATTATTATTTTCTTGATGATGGGATTATATAACCTGTATGCTTTGGATTCTTCACTAAATCTAATAAAGACACACTTCACACTTCTATCATCAAGCTTTGTTCTCTTTTCATCTGGAACGTGTGCATATGTTATACACCCAAAAATTCTAAAATAATCAACTGACGGCCTGACTTCACTCCAAGCTTCTTGTGGTGTTATGTTCTTTACAGCAAGAGTAGGGCTTCGGTTAAGTATATGAATACTCCAATTGACCGCTTCTGGCCAGAAAGTCTTCGGGATGCCTCTTTTTACCAACATGCTTCGTACCATGTTCATAATTGTCTGATTCTTTCTTTCTGCCACACCATTTTGCTGTGGTGTATATGCAATATTAAGTTTCCCCCGTATTCCATGCGCTTCACAAAAACTTGCAAAGTTATGTGAGTTAAATTCACCACCCCGATCTGTGCGAAGAATCTGAATATACTTGCTAGATTCTTTTTCAACTCGAGCCTTAAAGATTTTAAAAACAACAAAAGCTTCAGATTTCTCTCGCAAGAAATAAATCCATGTTTTTCGACTATAATCATCAATGAAGGTGATGAAATACCTTTTGTTTCCATTCGATGTTGGATTGATTGGGCCACAGATGTCTGAATGAACCAATTGTAGAATTTGCTCAACTCTCCATGCTTTTCTTTGCGGAAAGGAATCACGATGTCTTTTACCAACAATGCAATCGTCACACATTTCTGTAGGACAATTAATCTTAGGCAGTCCTTCCACCATGTTATTCTCATGTAGAGTTTTCATGCCTTTGAAGCTCAAATGACCATAACGAAGATGTCACAACCATGTTGGATCTTGCACTTTTGTTGAGAGACACTTCTGGGCATTATATTGAATGTGCAGAGGAAACATTCGATTTGCTGTCATTTTTGCTTCGGCTGTGAGACCCTTCTCTGGATGATGAATTTGACACTGACTTTGTTGGATGATGATGATATAACCCCTCTCTTGTAGTTGGCCCATACTGATGAGATTGCTTTTCAAATCTGGGATATAAAACACGTCAAAATTTTTTTGCACAGCGTTGTTTTTCATATGGAATTTGATATCCCCTTTTCCCATGACAGAAATGCAAGAATTGTTCCCAAGCTTTACAGTTTCTCTGAATGTGTCATCCAAATAATAGAATAAAGACCTGTTTCCACACATGTGATTACTGCAACCTGAATCTAAATACCACGTATCACCTGATGCAAACTCCTCCTTGTTGATGTAAGCCATCAAGAGTATTTTCCTTCAGTCTCAGCAAAATTTACCTTGGTTTCTTTCTCTTTTTCGGGGCATTCATACTGATAGTGGCCAAACTTGTGACAGTGATAACATTCCACACTTGTCTTGTCAAATTTTGCTCCTTGATTGTAAAAAAGTTGGCGCCCTCTACCTCTGCTAACTCTGCGAAATCCTCCACATCCTCTACCTCTTCCTGAAGTAGTTCCTTCATAAGTACTTACCTTCAAAGCTTGCTCCTCCACAACATAGCTGGTCATTCTCTGCTCATGAACTAATAGTGAGCTTTGCAACACATCAATCGAAAGACTATCAATGTCATTCGATTCTTCAATGGAACACACCACATAGTCATATTTGCGTGTCATTGAGCGAAGGATTGTCTCAATGACTGCAATATCTTTCAAATTTTCTCTATGGATTCGCATCTTGTTTGCAAGTGACAGTGTTCTTACAAAGTAGTCATTCACTGACCCTCCTTCCTTCATGTGAAGAATTTCAAACTCTTTGCGAAGAGCTTGAAGTTGTGCACGTTTCACCCGTGCAGTGCCTTGGTACTTAGTCTTCGTTGAATCCCAGATATCTTTAGCAGTGTCCTTCTTCAGGATGGTTTCAAGAATGGCATGGTCTATTACTTGAAACAAATAATTCTTTGTCTTTAAATCTTTTAATCTCTGATCCTCCAACGTCTTTTTCTGTGCTTCTGTCAAAACACTCTCACTAGTGTGCACATCGATGCCAGTTTCCACAAGAGTCCAGTACACCTTGGATCGCATAAAATTTTCCATCAACATACTCCAATGATCATAGTGACCATCGAAGAGTGGAATCGCAGGTTGCACAAAGCTGTTTTCAGAAGCCATTGAATGTCTTGTTGCGACAAGACTGAAGGTTACAGCTTTTCAAAATCAGACTTTAGTGGGGAGGCTCTGATACTAAGTGTCACTGAAACTAAAAGCTAAGTTTACTGCAGAATGAGTAAGAAGGAATACGTCTATCTTTCATTGACTCAAAATCTAATTAAAATACAAAAAGCAGAATAACAAAAAGTTAGAAAATAAGGCAACCTCTAATCCCACGATTGAAAACTCCTAATATTATGGGATTCTCCTGAGAAATATATAAAAGCAACTGACTTCTTAACAAATAGTAATTTATTGAAAACAAATGACTAAATATCTTAACATCCGTTGCTGGTCAAGATCCTGGTGGGTTCCAAAGTGGTCGTCGAGGTGCTAGTCATGGCGCAGCTTGGTTGTTCGCGGTGAAGTCAGCCTAGTCACCACACCTACTCACGGTAGTCGTCGCGGTGGTGGGTGGAGCGTCGAAGACCAAAGCTTAGATCTTGCTTGCGTTGCGAAAGAAGAAGAAGAAAACTGTGCATAGATGGAGGCAGAGAAAGGAAATATACCTTTAACAATTATGTAAATGATTTTTAAAAGAAAAATATAAATTTCTTAATTTCTAATTTTTTAAAAAAGATAATAATTATTTTTTTAAAAAATAATATTATTTATATTTTTAGATTAGGGACAATTTCAGTATTTTGTTCAAGTTCTGCACTGGTGAGTGATAAATTGAATAAAAATAAAAATAAGGGAGGACATTGTTTAAATTGAAAGAAAAGGGTGAGGGTGGCAATATGTATTTTTCTCTAGGAAATATTCAAGATGTGTTTCCAGTGTTTTTACAAAATAATGAGTGATATTTCTATTTTTTAAAAATATATTATAATTCTTAAATAAAATTAAAATAAAACAATAATTATAAAATATCAAAATTAAAAGTTAATTAATATTTATAGTTATATATGTTAATTAAATTTAAAAATAAATATAAATCAACTTTTAATTTTATAAAATAAACATATTTTTTAAATAATAAAATTTTTTAAATAAAAATATTTTTTAATAAATAAAAACTGAAAATATTTTCATAAATTAAATACACTCTTAATTTTTTTTACAAATTAATTGTTTTAATTTAATTCTTCAATTAATATCACTTTTTATTTTAATTATTGTTTAAAATATAATGTTAAACTTAATTTACTTATTTTTGTACTGTTTTTATCTAACTTTTTATAAATAAAGTATTTCAATGTTTAATTAATTTTTTTATTTGGTGATGCTGATGTCTATTGGAATTTGCTTTAGGTAAGTGCTGATATTCCAAAAGAAGTAGACATATCTCTCTGAATTGATGGCACAGAACTCCAAAGTGTTGTAAAGAATTTCTTTTTTTTTTTGGACTACATAAGTAAAGAGTTTCATGGGACCAGCTTTGGAATTTTTAAAATCTATTGGGCCATGTCTCCACAAAAGTGCCCACGTTTGACGCCCAATCTAATCAAATGCTTTGGTTATTTGCAGAATGTGATTTCAGTAGCCAGTCCAAAAAAAAAAAAAAGATTTCAATAAAACATGACATGATGCATTAATGACCTCATAGTATCCTCATTCTCACACTAATAAAATCTAGATATTAACGAATTTGATCCCACTGATTTTGAATTATATTTTATAAAATAAATAACTATTTTTTTTCATAATATGGATAAAAATATAGTTTAGATAAAATTTCAAATAATTTTTTGAAAAAAATACTTTTTGAAATATTAAATTAAGAAATTAAAATTTTAAAAGATTAAATTAAAAAAATATACATTTTTTAAGAATTGAAATATTAATTTACTGTATTTTATATTTGTCTTTTACATTTAAAATTTGACCTCTTAAAAGTTAATAAAAATCAAATCTTTAAACTTAATCATGTTCAAATGGTTGATCTTCTCCTATTTAGTTAACCGGGTAAGTTTATTTTTTTTTTTAAGAGAGAGGGGGGCAAAAATATAATTGCAGCTGAAAAAGAGGAAGTTATATAATTATTGTCAATAAATAATATTATTGCAGGACGAGGCCATATCTCAGACTCGATCACGCTTTGGATTTTGTGTTTCTTTGCGTCATCGCTTCGCCGTCCATCCCAAATATCCAGATTATTTTTGGATCACCCACCCACAATAGTATCCAGATTACAATATTCAATATAGTTGATTTAGTTGCCAAAAATACAAATAAATTTCCAAGATAATTACTTAAAAAACTGTTTAATTTATAATAAAATTTCAATTAATTTTTTTTTAGTTTTTAAATTAGATCGACGCATGGGCATTATCATGAAATATAAAGAATTGGAATTACAATGTGCTATATAAAAGTACAGAACAGTGAAACAGGAAGAAAAAAATTTGTAAAACCCTTTATGAACGAGTCGGATTCTAAATTCTATTTGAATAAATTTTCCAGAGTTACTGATGAAGTTGTTGAGCGATTTGGATTCAAAATTGAAAAGTCTCTGTGAAAAAAATATCCTAGAAGCTTAACAGCGAAGCTACCATTTTTAAAAAAAATTAATGAAGTTTTTTCTAGGATTTAAGATGGGAAATCTTAAACCCCATCCAATTAAATTTAAGTTGCCCAAATTCCATGAGTAACTAATTAACTAGAGAAATTAAAGATTTGTTTGAAAATTATTTTTAAAAACTATTTTATAAAAATATAATTCAAAAAATAGTTTTCAAAAAACACAAATTTATTATTTTCCTTATTTTTATGTAAAATTATTTTTAATTATTATTTTTTAAGAAAATTATATAAAATTATAAATAATTATTCAAAATTAATTTTTAATCATAATACAAATCACACTATTATATTTTCAAACGTTATTTTTAAACTTTACATTCAAATAAGTTTTTTATTTGTTTATTCTAAAAAAATAGTTTTTAATATTATTTTCAAAAAATTGTTTTAAAAAAATAATAAAACAAAAATATTTATAAACAAGCCCTAAGATTTTCAGAGAAGTTAACTAAAAATCTTATAAAAAAAATGATACTTTTATTTCCTCACATAAAATTTTCTGAAAAAATCTAACAAAATTCCCAAACCGAACATTCCCTTACTTTATGACAGTTTTATTAAATTTTAAATTATATAATATTTTAAAAATTTATAAAACATCCAAACAAAATTACTGTTTTAACGAAATATTTTTTCTTCATTTAATTTATATTCATTTTATAATTACAGTTGCGTCCTATGGATAAACTTAAGTACTGAAAAATAATGTATATCATAATTTGTTGGATAAATATCAACCTAAGTTTGATTTTGAATACTGTTAAAATTTATTAAATTAATGCGAGAGATTGTGTTTTTAAAATTTTTAAAATTAAATATTTAATTTTAAACATAATTTAATGACACCCTAACTATAATACCAGAAAAGTAATTTGTTGGATAATGTAAAGTTTTATGAAACCTTAAAGTCCACGAGATTAATACGAGAGATTGTGTCCTTTTGTATTTGAAAAAGCATTTAGTTTATGCGATCCTCATCCAATGTAACAGAAACATAATATTTATCTGATAACGTATATAAATACTGGGTGCTCCATCAAAATCCCTCGTCGCTGCCTTGCTCTGTAATATTGAACCATGGCTTCTCCCAACGCCTTAGCCTCTCTGTTTCTCTCTTCTTTTCTGGTTCTTTTGGTTCTGTGTGTGTCTGGCATAAGCTCCACCAAAATTGGCCAAGGCTACCGTCTCGTCCACATTGAAGAGACCCCTGGTGGTGCCCTTTTAGGGCATCTCCACGTTAAGGAGAAGAACCAGAACTACGGCCCTGATCTTCCCCTCTTGCAGCTCTATGTCAAGTAAGTCATTCTATAAGATCTACGGTCACTATCATAAATACAAAACACCGAATCATATGAATATTGTAATATGATACTCTTGAGTACTTCCATTGGTTCGGTATTAGTTTTAAAAGGCTAGTATAAACAAACTCGCTTACACATTTTTGATAAGAAAAAATTGATTTAATTTTTTAATTGGTCTTTATAATTTTGAATAATTTTAAATTAGTTTTTTATAGTTTCATTTTATTTTAATCGATCTTTGATTATTATATCTAACACAATATATATATATATATATATATATATATATATATATATAACTTTATAATTTTAAATTATATAAAATAGACAAAATTTATAATTATTAATTCAATAATTAGATTAAAAATCATTACGTCTACCCATTAAAATTTCATTTATCTTGATTTTGCAGGCACGAAACAGAGAATCGTTTGAGGGTACACATAACCGACGCAAATAAGCAAAGATGGGAGGTGCCCTACGATCTTCTGGCGAGGGATCAACCACCACCGGCTCATAGGTATAAAATGGGAAAATCGAGGAAAACCCCACATACAGTCACGGTCTCGGATTACTTCGGATCTGAGCTTATCTTCACCTACACTTCAGACCCATTTAGCTTCGCAGTGAAGAGGAAATCAAATGGGCAAACCCTTTTCAATTCCAGCTCCGATGAATCAGACCCATTTGGCCCAATGGTCTTCAAGGACCAGTACCTGGAGATCTCTACCAAATTGCCCAAAGATGCTTCGCTGTACGGTTTGGGAGAGAGTTCGCAGCGAAACGGAATCAAATTGCACCCCAATGATCCGTACACTTTGTATACCACAGATATAGCAGCCAGAGTTGTCAATACTGATCTGTACGGGTCGCACCCGATGTACATGGATCTGAGAAATGTGGGTGGAGAAGCCCGTGCTCACGCCGTTTTGTTGCTGAATAGTAATGGGATGGATGTGTCTTATAGAGGAACTTCTCTGACTTACAAGGCCATTGGAGGTGTATTCGATTTTTACTTCTTTGCAGGGCCTACGCCATTGAGTGTGATTGACCAATATACTTCCTTAATTGGTAGACCCGCTCCAATGCCTTATTGGGCTTTTGGTGAGATTCAATTTTTATTCTCTCATTTTTTATATTTGTTAATGGGCCGGGCCAACTTAAGTCAAAGGGGACCCTAAAAATTATTTCACTTATTACGTTTTTATTATATAATTTTAAAATTTTTCTTAAAAATATTAAACTTAAATTCGAGTTTTAGTTCATTTTGATTTAATTATTAAGTGAAGTAATGACAACAGTAAATAAATATAATTTCTTTGTCATCAATTTTTTTTTGTAAAAGTATGTTTTTCAACTAATCGTATTTTTTGTTATGTTGGAATTATTATAAAAAAAAATTAAATTTATGGTGAAAATTTAAAAATAAGACATAATAAAGAAAGTATAAAAGAATGAGAACATTATTTATCTGCATATTATACTAATAAGAAAATAATGTATATATTGTAAAATTTATAGTGTTATGTTTCGCCATAAATTTTTTTATTTTATTTTGAAAGTTAGATAACTAACGTTATAAACTTTTTTGGTATTATAGGGTTCCACCAATGCAGATGGGGATACCATAACCTTTCAGTGGTAGAAGACGTTGTTGAGAATTACAAGAAGGCTCAAATCCCACTTGACGTGATTTGGAACGATGATGATCACATGGATGGCCACAAGGACTTCACACTCAACCCAATCAACTACCCTCGTCCAAAGCTTCTAGACTTTGTAGACAGAGTCCACCAAATGGGTATGAAATACATCGTCCTCATTGATCCAGGAATTGCAGTAAACTCCAGTTATGGCGTATTTCAAAGAGGCATAGCTAACGATGTCTTCATCAAGTACGAAGATGAACCCTACTTGGCTCAAGTTTGGCCAGGAGCAGTGAACTTCCCAGATTTTCTCAACCCAAAAACAGTTTCTTGGTGGGTTGATGAGATTCGCCGATTCCACGAGCTTGTTCCTATTGACGGCCTTTGGATAGACATGAACGAAGCTTCAAACTTCTGTTCTGGAAAATGTACAATTCCTAAGGACAAGAAATGCCCTTCTGTGACAGGACCTGGATGGGATTGTTGCTTAGACTGCAAAAACATTACAAAGACAAGATGGGATGATCCACCTTACAAGATAAATGCTTCAGGAATACAGGCTCCTGTGGGATTCAAAACCATAGCCACTAGTGCAGTTCACTATAATGGTGTTTTGGAGTATGATGCTCATAGTCTCTATGGCTTCTCTGAATCTATAGCAACCCACAAGGCCCTTCTAGGCCTTAAGGGTAAAAGACCCTTCATTTTGTCTCGATCAACTTTTGTGGGTTCTGGGAAATATGCTGCTCATTGGACTGGTGATAATCAGGCCACATGGGATGACTTAAGGTACTCCATAACTACAATGCTTAACTTCGGTTTATTTGGGGTTCCCATGGTTGGTTCAGATATTTGTGGGTTCTACCCAGCTCCCTCTGAAGAGCTCTGCAATAGATGGATTGAAGTGGGTGCGTTCTACCCTTTTTCAAGGGACCATGCCAACTATTACTCTCCAAGGCAAGAGCTTTACCAATGGGAATCAGTGGCTGAGTCTGCTAGAAATGCTCTTGGGTTGAGGTATAAGCTTCTCCCATATCTTTACACCCTGAACTATGAAGCTCACATCAAGGGAGCCCCAATTGCAAGGCCACTTTTCTTCTCATTCCCAAGCTTCACCGAATGTTACAACCTCAGCTCCCAGTTCTTACTAGGACAGAGTCTCATGATTTCCCCTGTTGTTGAGGAGGGAAAAACAGAAGTGCATGCTCTGTTTCCTCCTGGTACATGGTACAGTTTGTTGGATCTGACAAATACCATTGTGTCCAAACATGGAATCAATGTCACCCTTGATGCTCCACTGCATGTGGTGAATGTGCATTTGTATCAGAACACCATTCTTCCAATGCAGCAAGGTGGAATGGTCTCTGAGGAAGCTAGAAAGACACCGTTTAATCTCGTAGTGACATTCCCAGCTGGGGCGACTGATGCAGAAGCTAAAGGTAGCCTTTTTATTGATGATGACGAGATGCCAGAAATGAAGATTGGAAATGGGAACTCAACGTACGTGTATTTCTATGCCACCATTAAAGATGGGGTTCTGAAGATTTGGTCAGAAGTACAAGATGGGAAGTTCGCTTTGGATAAAGGTTTGGTTATTGACAAAATTTCTGTGCTGGGATTGGATGGAAGTGGAGGAACATCATCTGGACTTGAGGTAGATGGGAAATCAGTGGAGGTTAGTACGTTAGAACATAAGCACTTACAGGGTGAAGAAGATGGACAGAAGAAGACGATGATGGCCGAGCTTAGGGGATTGAACATCCCAATTGGCAAGAATTTTGCTGTGAACTGGGAACTTGGAATCAGCTTTTGAGATTATCTAGTTAGGACTCCATAATTCGTACTTTGTTATTAGTTTTTTTTTTCTCTTTTTTTTTTCTTCTTCAGTTTTATTAGCCATAGTTGATGCATAGGTGATCGACTAGAATTATGCTATCAATTTCGAATGTTTTAGTTTAGAATTCTTTTAATTTTCTTTTTCTTTTTTCTTTAACTTGTTTGAATTTTTTTGGTTATATTAACCCCAAATTAAATTCATCCATAATTAGCAATAATAATAGTTTTCTTCAAAAGTTTCAATAAGTTGAATTCTAACAAATATTTAGCTCAACAGATAATTTTTTTTTTATATGATTCTAACTTTAATATATATTTTTTATATTTTCCCCTTGAACTGTTAATTTCATCATTTTTGTTTGAAATGTTTAATCATCACTAGTAAATACGTTGAAAATGTCCACAGTATATCTGGACCAATTTTGTGTCCAGCCCAAATTAGATTGGTACAGTTTTTGTGGACTAAATTACATTGGGTTATTCCAGTCCAACAAAAAAAAATTTATTGGGTTATTGGTGGTCATCGAAAATCAGTTCTCTGGCCCATAAATATATAAAATCCAGTGATGTTGAAGGTTATAATCCATTTTTTTTATTAAAAAAAGGTAACGTTAAATTTATAATAAAAACAGACCAAATTTATTAAAGAAAAAATTATACAGAAAAATGTAATTAATATAGTAAGTGATTTAGGTTTATAGTAAAAAGATTTCAACAATGTGCCATTGAACTTATAGCTTACATAGCATTAATTTTAATTTTCAAAATTGAAGTGAAAGTTTGATTGCTAGCTGCTAACAAAAATTATTTCAACCGATAAATTTAAGTTTATTTTAATAAATAATTTATAAGTATTACTACAAATTTTTACTGAAATTTATAGTATGCTATGTCTTAAAATAAAGTAGTCTTTTTTTGTTCTAAATTTTTTATTAAATCTTTTTTTTTTTAGTATGGCTCTTTCCAGAATTGTGTACAAAAAGTGCAGAGTTATCTTCAAAAATTAAATTTGTCTTTATAAAATAGATTGCAACGTGTATGGTAAAGATTCAAAACTGGTTGGAACCAAAATTGGAAATAGAAGTGAAAATTGACTTATGCTTTGAATATTAGGGGAGCACAGACCAAAGTCTTGCCAAGATCCACATCACTTTTGTTCCGCCCGGTTTATTATTTATATGCCAAGAGCCAAAAGCGTATAATTTTTTTTTTATATATGCTTAAGTGTATATAAATTAATACAGGTTATTATTTAAAAAATTATTTTTTAAAATACATTGTATAGAGAGAGTGCACTTTAAAAATACCCTTATTGTATAACTCATACAAAAAAACTACATCAAAGGCAAAAACTTTATTTTGATCTTTAAAAAATAGAATAATTATCAATTTAATAATTAATTTTTTTTATTTTCATATCTGAAAATATGACTTCATTTTAATTTCATTCTTTTAAGGATATGAAACTAACACTATGCAATATTTGGAGAACAAATAGTCATTAGGGAATAAATAAATATATACTTTCAAGTACTAATGTGATAAAAAAAAATTTTAAAATATGAAATTTATAGTAAAATTATTTTTGAAAGATCAAAATAAAATTTTATTATAAATCAAACCAATTATTATTAAACATATACGTTTATCAAGTAAATAGATCATATTAAAAATAATAAAATCAGCTTTGATATATTTGTATTTATTATTTGCACATTTTTTATGGACTTGGTTTGTATTTGGATCCTTTAAAATATTTGATAAGATAAAATTGAAGAGAAAAAAAATAGAAATTAATTAAATTAATATTTAATAAGTCTTTTTTTACTCACTAATTTAAAATATATATTACAGAATTTGTGTTTCTTTTTCTTAGAGTATTGTTATATATTATTAATGTTGTGAAATTAATTTTTTCAGCACTATTATAATAAAAAAATATTTCAATAAATTTATATCTTTATTTTAAAAACAACTTGGTTCACCACTTGCTATAATAATAAAACTTCAAAATATTCTAATCTATCTTATTTATGAAGACCTCTAAAATATTTTTATTATTTATATTAATTTGGTTAGACCAAGGCACGTGGGGACTCTCTCATTTAAACAAATCGGTCGTTTTGGAAGGAGTGCAAAAGATGACGTGTCTAAAGGAACGGCAGTAGTCACGGCCACGTCCTAAGCACAGTAATCCAAGAAAAGTATAATAATATCAATAGACATAAAAATTAGAAAAAGTAAATTCAGCGCCACCACTTTCCACGCATCCATAGGGGCCCACGTCAATTTCGAGGAAGCGGTCCTCGTCACCATCATTATCTACACCGTCAACGACACTTGTCTCGTCACCAAACACGTGTCACATGACTTTTCGAAGCATGACCGGGAAAATGGGGGATTTTGGCGCCAAAGAAAGCGGTGGGCTCCACGTCGGTGCCATTGGCGGGAAACCGAAGCACCCTCTTCTCGGTCCACTCACCCGCCGTCGCTGCGTAACCCCACATGTCCTTTCCTCGTCTCTTTTTCTTTGCCACCAATATACTCTCTCTCTCTCTCTCTCGGCTCACTACTCAAAATTTAGTTTTTTTTTTAATCTTAACATTTTTAATTGTACTTATTATAATATTAAAAGTACCCTTATAAATTACATAAAATATTATTTCTTAATTTATAAAAAATAAGTAAATTAATTTAATAAAAAAATATAAATATATCAAAGATAATTTTACTAAAATAAATATTAATTTTTTTTATACACTTAAATCTATCTAAATTTTTTTGATAGAATCCAAAAATAAATTTCTCAAATATATTTTAGCTTATTTAAATTTAAATTTTTAAATAAAAATATATTAACATTAAAAGTTAATAACACAATCCTTTATTGAGATTTTCCAACTACTACTTAAATTTTTACAATACAAAGTTATGTTATTTTCTTAAAAAACAGATTTATTTAGTGTAATCTATAAGAAAAAAAATCAAATTTCAAAAAAGAAGAAGATATAAATAAAATTTAAATATATAGAAAGAGAATTTATTTATTTATTTAGATTTGTGAGATGCATGACGGATGCTTATGTTGACAGACATATGCATGATGTGCATGAGTTAAGTGAATGGGGAAGGCATGGCATGCATGTTGGCATGCCACGCGGACGATCACGTGACTTAGGATGACGCAGAATTAGAACATGTCTTATGGGGTGGAGAATCAGACACGTGCACGCCCTGTCTCTTACGGTGCGGGGATTCGTGAATATTTGGTTATGGGCATCGCACTGCTTGAATACCACCTACCCACCAATGTACCTGTATTTTTGTATAGAATAATGTTATTCCTGTCCCTTTCTTTTTACAAATTCTCCTAAATTTAATTTTTTTTGCTTTTATTATTATTATTATTATTTTACATTAAATTAATAATAAATAAATTAAATATCAAATAAAAATGTAAAAAATATTATTTATAAACAAATAATAAATCATAATAAATTAATAATGCACCAAGTAATAAGTGCTTTTTTTTTTCAATTACAACCTAAGATAAAACCAACTTCCTTGAATTGGAATGTTATTAAATTTGTAAGGGATATAAATTAAAGAGAAAAAGATAATTTATAAAGTTTACATCTAAATTATTTAAATTTTATTTATTTATTAAATATTAATTTTATCTTCTTCTTTTTTTTTTTTTTCAAATTTATCCTATAAAACATCTTAGATCCGCATTTCCCCTTGATTACGTACATTATGAGGTAGGATACAAACAAAAATGCTATTTCACCAAATTAACCATGCAGTTTTTAAACTGTATTTTATAGAGAACGATACAGTCTTTAGCAATCAATATTTCAACAGTTAATTTATATGAACTATTTTATTAATTTCTGAAAAAATTTACTGCATTACTGGCTAAAATGATGTTTGCAGGTAAAAAAAATTGACAATAAAATTTTTATTTATTTATTTATTTAGATTTTGTGTAGAATAATGTTATTTCTGTCCCTTTCTTTTTACAAATTCTCCTAAATTTAATTTTTTGTTTTTATTTGTATTATTATTAGTATTAATTAACATTAAATTAACAATAAGTTAATTAAAATTTAATTTAGATATAAAATAAAAATAAAAATATTATTATTATTTATAAAAAAACAACAAATAATAATAAATTAATAATGTGGCAAGTATTGAATGATTTTATTTTTGTCAATTACAACCTAATACAAAACCCCCTTCATTGTATTGGGGTGTTCTAAAATTTGTAAGGGACTTCCCAACATAAACTAAAGAAAAAAAGATAATTTATAAAGTTTACATCGAAGTTTTTTGAATTTTACTTATTTATTCCAAATTTATCCTATAAAATATTTGAGATCCAAATTGCCCCTTGATTACGTACATTATGAGTTAGGATACAAACAAAATGCTATTTCAGCAGTTAATTTACATGAATTAATTTTATTAATTTCTGAAAAAATTTACTGTATTACTGGCTAAAATGATGTTTGCAGGAAAAAATTTGACAATAAAAAGCAATTTTGCTCTTTATATTTTTAATGTGATGCAATCTTTCCGTTTTATTTCCATCCTTATGGTAACGAAAATTGATAGTGTTGCATTTTGGTGGCCTATATTTCAATGATCTGGTCCTCAAACTAGTTTAATTACAGGTCACGAAGTGAAATTTCACTCAAGGAGCGTGACCTGTAATTAAATTAGTCTAATACATTCTAAGAGTAGTACCACAAGTTTAAGTTTAAGCGAAATATTTCAATTTTTTCTAATTAAACTAATTTTTTTTGCCTACATGTAAAATTTAATAAACAAAATAAAATGAAAAAAGGAAATCACATTATTATGCAAAATTTTCTTTCTTTCATCTGACAAATTGTGTTCGGTTTTCTTGACATCTATGTACAGATCTTACCATAAATGGGAAGTAGGAAAATATTACTGAAATTAGTTGAATGCATTTTTTTGGTTCCATCTAAAGATGGCATAATGTCATAAAGTGCCGAGATTTGAATCCAGAACATTAATACACACACACACCCACAAAAACACAATTAACAAAATAAAAAGCGCAGTAATTGGAATGAAGAAGCTTCTATTAATAAAGTCAAATGCTTTTTTCAAACGCTATCTAATAGTGAAAGGGTGACAATGATATCCATACATAACAATGGATCTCAACTTTTACACGCAAGACTTGCACAATAACCTCTTGAATTTGGTTTAACAAACGGAATATTTCCAACTCATTCTTAGCTGATGTTCTGAGTTGAAATAGTCGGGTCATTGATATGGTAAAGAACTTCCTTTATCAAGTTGTCTGAAATTCAATCTTTGCCAACCCATTCTTCATAACTCTATTAAATTTCAAAGCACAAAAGATAAACTTTTGATTTGTCCACACTTCATTTAAAAGCAAGTGTATAAATGAACGTGTTAAAAATTATAATTAAATCATTTTTTGACCTTCATTTAACAGTCAATTTTTTAATTGAAAATGTAAACTGCATATCTATCTGAATCCCAAAATCAAAAGGCACACAAATAAGAGTCAAGAGAATATCCTTCTACACAATGATAAGTACAAGATGAAGTAACTTGCAAACAAAGCAATGAATTATTCAATCACCTTGAGAAGTTCAGATTAAAGGAGACCACTCACCCACATGCAACATATTTCTGCAGATGTCTTCCCCATACCAGAAAGCGTGTGAAATACATCAGCCTGTGCCCCTATGCTCTTTGACCTAAATACTTCATCATAATGCGCCATGATACAAACAAGGTGGTGTAGTTCATTATCTACCGTTTGAGAATTAACAGCCGATCTTTGGTCATTGATCGGCTGTTGATGCTCATCGACCCAGACTGCATGTGATGCATGCATCAGTCAAGTGAATTGCCCACAATCAGGCAATTTAGGATAATGTAGAAAATCAGAAACACACTCGGTTTCTTACAATGAGTTTGATTTGCAAAAATTGGCTATAGGCATGGTACCACATATCCTCAGTATCACCTACCAACCAAAAATCTTGTATTTTTCTAAGAAACCACAACAAATTATAATAAATTAATAATGCACCACCAAGTTTTGTATGTTCTGGGCACACTATCACTGCTAAACTTTTTTTTTCCCACAGCTTAATGCAAAACTCCCTTGATTATATACACCATGAACTAGGATACAAACAACAAAGCTACTCAACAAATCAACCATGCAACTTTTTAACTTCATTGGACACAGTGAACAATATACAGTCTTAAAAATCAGCATTTTCAGTCATAAATTTACCTCTTATGGGTCATGAATTATTTTTAGTAATTTCTAGAAAATTTACTATACTACTTGCTAAAATAATGTCAGCAGGAAAAAGAATGGACAATAAAAAAAATTATAGCAAAACCTTATTCAGCTGAATAAGAATTTAAACCCAAGGATGTGCCAGTTTATAAATCGAGCTTCATGCTGTAACATCTCATTCAAAATGGCAGACCTTACCTCAGCAGTGACATCCAGCCAGCTTAACACTTGTTTACAATCAGGCTAATTTCATTGTCTGACTCTGATCCACATTTATGTCATGTTGAGAAAGGGTGAAGCAAGACACTTCTTCGTACCTTTTCAAGTTCTGCCAATAACTGATAGACATGGATAATCTCTGAACCTAAGTACAAGTTCAATTACATTAGCAGAATCTTGAAGGCTGTTGATCAGCTCCATGCTGTCTCATGATTGTATACCTTTGTACCACAAGCTGGACATTTTCACTCAGTAACAAAGCAAAATAGTGGAAGGTCCTTGTCAAACCACTGGTTTAATATAACAATTCAAAAAACAGCAATTGGTATATCTGCATTTGTCTTTGGATGATATAATACTGTCCTTGATGAAGAGCCCAACGTCTGGTTCTCTAATATGGCTTGCTTAACATGGGTAGCCTCCCCAGGCATTCCAGCCTTCAAAAGACAGGATATTAAAGAATTCACAGTGATGTTATCTGGAGCACAACTAACTGCCAACATCTTATAGAATATACCAATTGCTTCAGACATTCTCCCTTTCATACAATGCCCAATAATGAGAATGGTAAACGTCACCTTATCAGGTTTGCACCTCTTCTCCTCCATTTCCGCTACAACTGTATTAGCTTCATCAACATTACCAGATTTGCAATATCCATCAATGACAGGGTTGTATATAAATGGTTTTGGAACAATGTCACTCTGCTTCAATAATCTTAGAATGTCACGAGCTTCATGCAGTCTGTTGTTCTTGCACAGAGCACTAATAAGAACAGAGAAAGTATATAAACTTGGGGGAATATTTCTGGCATTCATTTCACGCCACAGGTCTAAGCCATGTTTCATCTGTCCAATTTTACAATATCCATCGATTAGAGAAGTGAAAGTAACAACGTCAGGAGCACAACCATGAAATAGCAACTTCTCATACATAGCTAGCGCAGAAGCCATGTCACCAACCTTACCAAAACCATCAATAAGAGCATTAAAAGTGACTTCATTAGGTTTAGCTCCAGATGAAATCATTTCATCAAAAAGAATAGCAGCCTCCTCCATCTTAGTCAACTTGCAATAACCTGATATTATTGTTGTGTAAGTAACAACATCAGGGGCAAACTCACTTTTTAAATAAACTTCTTTTAGTAGATCCTTTGCTCTATCAACCTCATTAATTCTACAAAAACCATGTATAAGAGTGTTATATGTAACTATATCTGGGGAACAACTAAAACTCTTCATGTCATTGAGCAACTTATATGCTTCATCAATTTCTCCTACTCTGCACAAACCTCGCATTAAAATATTGAAGGTGCAACTTTCCGGATGAAAATGTGATCCCATATGCTCCCTAAATAAGGTAAGAGCATCAACTACTTTATTCTGCTTCACCAAGACGTTGAACAAGTCATTATAAACAACAGCACTTACAGCAAACTTATTGCACTTCATCTCATCAAGCAATTCCTTTGAAACATCAAACCTGCCTACTTGTGCATAAGATGACACCAAGAATCGCAATAGCCAACTATCAGGCAATTGCCCATCAGACCTCATACAGTCATATACCATTTTTACTGAATTGTACAGACCAGCTTGACAAAGGGACCTCAAAAGCATATTATAAGTCCAGAAGGAATGAGTGATATTCAACCTTTCCCTGCTTAACTCAAAGAATTTCAAACCCAGGTTTGGATTGTTTAGCCTTTTAATAACCTCAAATACGAGTGTAGGAGTTAACTGCTGACTAAAATAACCCAAAAATCTATCCAATGAGTTTGAGCGGACAAAAAGAGTACACACAATCTTAACAAACCAAGCTTCAGCTCTTCTGATTAATTCTTTATCGTCCGAAGGCCACGGACTAGATCTTACCTGAGTTAGACCATGGTAATGGGCAATGGCTATCTTGGAAGCTCGAACACTTGAAGAACGGGATTTGAAGAATAAGAGGGTCATCTGCTTCCCCACGCCATTAATGGAGTTACTTTTATGCCCACATATTTGGCCAGTCCCTATATTTCTTTTCGTCCTGGGTCTTCGCTTCAAATCTCTATTTTTCATCGAGATGATGGCAACTTGATATAGCAAGCATGGGCAATTTGATCGCGCGGCTCTCTTCAGACAGCTGATGGAGGCCCGCTGTGAAGAAATGCATGAGTGTTAGGTATTTTAAAGATCGCACTAAGGTTGACAATTGAAATCAATAGCAACCCTTTGACCAGGAATTGAAGAAAGACGTTAAATTTGATCTCCCCGAACTACCCAAGGAGGATAACGATTCGAAATGAGGGCCTCACCGTCAATGGCGGTATCACTGCAACAAGCAAC
This sequence comes from Gleditsia sinensis, assembly GCA_037074535.1. Lineage (NCBI taxonomy): Eukaryota > Viridiplantae > Streptophyta > Magnoliopsida > Fabales > Fabaceae > Gleditsia > Gleditsia sinensis. The sequence continues at coordinate 11,380,997 of CM073471.1, forward strand.
TGGGTTCACAAAACAACAGCTCCCATGGGCTGCCAAAAACACTCTCCCCTTTCAGCTTTTTCCCTCCACAAACCAAAACCCTCTGGTTGATGAAATAGGGATTTGAGGGGTGCATTTGCTCGGAGACTTCCGGGATGCGGAACGATGTTTCGATGAGCGAGGGACCGAGGGGAAGGGATTTAGGGTTACATTGCCCGAAAAAAAAAAAATTAGGGTTACAAAGCTAAAACGGTATCGTGTTATTCCAAAGTGAAATAAATAAATAAATAAATATATATACACACACATGTGCAGTCCAAGTCCGGGCTTCTACCATTGTTCGAAACTAAAAAGGGACCCGACCCGAGTTTTCTTTTTGTTTTTTCCGCTCTTCAATGATTTGTTGCTAATTAGTATTATCGTGATTTGTTGGCCAACCCATTTATAACCATTCATTGGACCGCCTAAAATATCCAAAATTAGATTAGTTAAAAAGAAAAACAAAAAGTCTAAGCGGATACCAATTTAATTTGCAAGCTAAAATAGGTTAATACAAGCAAAGGGCGATGAAAAGTGAAACAAAAAAAAAACGCACATAAAATTTTAAATTTTAAACTCATATTTTATATATAATTTTGTTAATATATTACCTATATTATTGTATTTATAATTTTATTTGAAGAAAAGTTAAGATTGTTTAACCCAACCCAACCCAAATTTTTTTTTAACAAAAAAAGTTCAAAAAATGTTTTAGCCGTTCAACCTGCAAGTGTGATTTTGGGTTTCAAAATACTAGTCCGTTTATGATTAGTCAGGTCTTGATTGGGTTGAGAGTTCTATTGCTAATTATCACTTGGGTCGGGTCACGAAGCTTTTTTTTTTTTAATTAATTTATTTTAGTAAAATATATTACAACATTTTTATTATTGTTTGTAGTTAATAATAATAATTAAGAGGTATGTTATTTTTTAATTTATAATTTTCTCTTCTAGGGTGCAAATTTAATGTGTAATAAACTTTTTTAATGTAATTTATGAAACCTTCTACTTATATATTTGAATGATATTATTTTGTTGTCTAAAGAAAATGCCAGTGCCATTGGACGAGGGAAGCTTCTTAGGAATTTAACTAACTTTAAACACTCGCGCAATGCGAAAAATTATAAATATTATTATTATGGATAGTAATATTGATTAAAATAGTATTTAAAATAAATTATATTTGAAACAGTTTTCTTGTTTTAACATTTCCAACACTTCTTATGTCTTTTAAACTATGATAATGATTGCTATTAACTATTAAGTATATTATAACAAATTCCTTTCATACGCAATAGAGCTATTATTAAAATTTTAAATATATTAATATGTAATCATTTTTATGCTTATTTAATTAATTTTATATAATTAAATTTTAATATTTTATAATATAATAAATTTTTAAAAATATTATATATACTTTACTTTATCACCAATTCAACGAAAATCGAATTCGTGACCCGTCAAGCAACTATTATACACTTAATTACCGTCAAGCAAATTCCTTTCAAACAAACACGAACCCGCATACTTCACAAAGGGACCTCGAAAGCATATTATAACTCTAGAAGGAATGAGTGATATTAAAAGTACACAGAATATTAAAATAAATAATAAAAAAACCACTCAGTCTTTTAGTATATATATAATACATAGATAGATTAGTATTTTATTTTTTGGATGAAATTTATAGTATGTTTTAATTATATTAAATAATGAAATTAAAAAAAAAACAAAAGATGCTTTGTATTCTAACAAAATAGAATTTTCTGAGACAATTTATAAATTAATTTTGTTTTTATCAAAGATTGTCATTGAATTCTATTTTATAGAGTCGTTAAATAGGCTATCATCCTTATGACAATATTTTGAATTCTATAAGTAATCTTAGATAATTATGTTTTTCATACTGTTTCTAATATATTAGATTATAAATAATTGCATTTATTACTTAAATTTTTTTTAAGGAATTACTTAGCAACTTTTAATCCTGATAATTAATATTGAAAAATTAAAGTATCTTATATATTTATATCTTATAAAGTAACTTATAAAATATAAAAAAAAAATGTTAGTTATTAATTTACCTACTATTTAGCTCCCCGTAGATTTTAAAATAATATAAATTCGTCATATTCAAAATATTTATTTCCCCTTTTAATTTCTTTTTTAACAACAAAGAAATGAACAGTCAATAGAGCAAATTACTGAAATAATAGATAAAGGAAAATAATAAACAATAAAAAAGTAAAAAAGGAAAAGTAATTTTTTTTTGTCTTATCAAGGAGAGCCCAAATAAAAAATCGTACTGTCAAAATTAATTTTTATTTATTCATTTGCTTCTTATTAAAATTTAAAGTTTGTAATCGTTATTTTTAAAGACGCTCCAGTACTACAGTATCACTGCTTCCCTTTAATTTTTATGTTAATTTTTTATTTCTATTTTAATTAATATATAATAGTAATAATCATTAATAATTACTCTTTCTTTTATCTTTGGATTCCTTTTTTTTGGGCCAATTTTCACTTTAGATTTTTTTTTTTTAAATTCTTTTGACACAAAGGAGGAATGGCATTTGCGTAAATATGTATCACAAACGGTATCCGTTACGATCGCGGAATCGCAAAATCGTGCAAAATAGAAAGTCAAAAAGCTCCCCGACTGCTTCCGCGATTAATCGCCGTTCGCGGCGCTGCGTTCCCAAATAAAGCTGCAACAAACACCCTCATTCACCCACTCTCTGCCCTAGTTCGCGTAAGTCACGTTCCCAGTACTACCGTCGGATCAAAACATCCAAATCAGAGCCGCACGTTACATACAAGCTCGACGCCTAAGACTCAAAAAGCAACAGAATTTCAGTGCCTGTCTGACACTACAATCGAGCATGGGCATGATATGCATGTACAACGATCATGTTTCATGTATGTGCATAGCACCCAGCCGCATGCCAGCTCATCACTAAATTAAATTCCTTATTTTTCTTTATTCCTTTGATATTACCAAATCACCCCTCGGATTCCGTATTTTGACCGCAGGCACGTCAAAAAAGAGTGATAGAGGCAGAGAAGGGAAACCAGGGTGGGAAGCAGAGAAAGAGACGGGAGGAGAGAGAAAGCCAACGGCACAGTGAAAGGAGGCCGAGGTAATACTAATATCTTATATTATTATTATGGGTAAATTGGAATTAATTAAATGTTCAAAAAAATTTGATTTGATTAATGATTTTTCTCGTTTGTGTTTGTTATATTTTTGATCAAATCCTTCTGAGTATGATGTTTTTTTTAGAGATTTGCTTCTATCCAATCGGTGTACCAAGGTCGGCTTTTTTTTTTTTAACCCCTTTCTTTGTGTCACTGTGCAGATCGATAAAAACTATATAACTAATGTAATTTCGGAGAGAGTGAGTGAGAATCGTAGCCATAGATTTGTAATCTTCTCGTTTTTTCGCTTTCTTATTGGAAAACTGTCGCTTGGGATTTTCTTTTCTTTTCTCTTTTTTCTCTGTATATCAGTGTCTCACTCCAGTACATATTTTTCTACTTGTTTGACGAGCGAAGAGCAGAGACTGGTGAGGGAATTCGTTTATTTGAGGCTGGAGGCTGGAGGAATAGCCTTCAAAGGAACCCGAGAAGGGGATTTATGTCGTCTGGGTTCGATTTTGATTTGGAACTAGTTGGGGCTCTCTTGCAGCTCTGGGTTTTCTCTTCTTCGTTTTTATCATCTGTTTGCTTTGTTCTTTGCTGTATGATACTCTGCTTTACCAGGCAGAGGTTGAATCTGGTGAACCCAACTGTTTCCATGCGTTTGAGACCAAAAAGGTTCGTGGGTTTTGGTTATTTTTCTTAAATCTTGTTAAACCCTTTACTGATTTGGAGTTTTTCTTAATAGATTTATTGTTGGCTTTTGCAGGACCTGTTCTGGAGTAGTTTGTTTTGGAGGATTTCACATACAACAGTTTTCAAATCTTTTTCTCTTTTTAAGAGGGGATCTAACTTGACACTGTTGAGATTTTGATACGGTTTTGAGAGATTTCTTTTCTTTTATCTCATTCCTCTTTTTTTCTTTTTAATTTTTTCTGGGTATTTTGAGGGGTTTTTGGAGGGTTTCAAATTTTTCAAGATGCTGGATCCTCGAAGGCAACTGGGGAAACCGACGAATATCTTCAAAAAGTTGAAGCAAAAGTGTAATCTCTTTGAAGAATCCAAGATGTCGAGAAAACTTCGCATCATTTGTAACGACCCTGATGCCACAGACTCATCTTCAGATGAAGAAGAAGAGCGGATAAAGAAGCCACAAAGGATTAAAAAAATGGTTCACGAGCTCACTATTCCTTTTGTTTCAGGGAAGTCTAAACTATTTGAAGTTGAAGGCTCTGAGAGTGCCTCCAACTGCAATGAATGCCAACCCTCCAGCAAAAAGGTTTTGCGTTTGCCCAAAACCCCATCATCCAGGAGGCGTTCTTCTTCGAACTTCAGAGGTGTTCGGATGAGAAAGTGGGGTAAATGGGCTGCCGAGATTCGTGATCCTCTTAGGGGTATTCGTATCTGGTTGGGCACTTTCAATACTGCAGAAGAAGCTTCTCAAGCCTATGAAGCTAAAAGGATGGAATTTGAAGCCATGGTTGCTGCAGAAATGGCCAACTGTAAAAAGAGTATCTCTTGTTCTTCATCTGACAATTCTGCTTCTTCCGATAACTCGGAGAGCGTCGTTTCACATGCATCCCCACCTTCTGTTCTAGAAGTCTATACTTCATCTTCAGATTCCATTGGGAGTGATAAATTTCCGAGCAAAGAAGCTGCTGAGACCTCTGATTTGGACACTGAATCTGCAGGTTTACAAATTCCTCATATGAGTTTGTCAAAAGTGCCATTGCCACCACCATTACCATCTCCTCCTCCAGTTTGTTCAGAAGATCTGAACATGCTTGAGGTGGATTGGTTAATGGTAGATAATTTTGGGCAGAGTTTCAATGATCTTTGTGGTCTGGAAGACATACAAATTTGTGAGTTTGATGATAATGAGCCTAGTAAGCTTCCAGATTTCGATTTTGATGATTTTGGAGCCGATGAGTTTGCTTGTTGGACTGAGGAACTCCTCGATATACCGTGCGCATAAGTTTTGCAGCTACATAGATAGATAAGAAGAGTTCTATAGTTTTGTGAGATGGATCTCAGGAACAGCTAAATCAATTCCGGAGAATGGTTGTGAGTTGGGTTTTTGTTTAATTTATTAGTTGAGGGAGAGATCTTAGTATAATAGCAGAGGAGGCTAAAGCAACGAGAGCTTAAAGAGAATCCTTTGGGTTTTCCTGTGCTATCAGAGCCGTCCAAGGGTTCTCAAATCTGTTTATAACAACTCATCTTCATCACTTTTGTTCCAATTTGAAATACCAGTATGTATTCCTTCTTATTAATGCTTCCATTTTGATATGTCTTTCCCGGTGTGCGCGTGTGTTGGACTAAAGCACAAAACTTTGTCCTATATCCCATGGTTATCTGCATAGTTGAGACCGAAAGATATTCACATTCCCACTTTTTTAGATCAAATATACAAAACGGTGAAGATACTTTCTGAAAATATCACTTTCCAATCCTTAAAATGAGGCGAGTTAGCTCTTCTATAGTACAAGATCAATTTGTTTCGATTTTCTAGAGTAAGTGAAATAATTTTGCTATTTTTTAAAATTTTATTCCTTTAAAATTATTTCATTTAAAACATATCTTTATATTAATTTTGTTGATGGATATTTAAAATATTTTTTGTGCTCATTAAATTAAGGATTTATCTAAACTATATATACTTTTTGTTAAGATGTTAAAAAAAATTGTTATCTATTTATTAATAAGTTTAATATAAAAAATATTTAAAAACAATGTAACTTTGAGAGTGTTACGATGAATATATATATATATATATATATATATATATATATATATATCTTAAGGGACTAGATTGCAAAATTATATGTTTTAAGGAGGGAGAGCGGCAAAGTGGGCCAAAGTAGAAATTCTTTTGCCAGAGAAAGCATATGGTGAAGCATAGGGCGCAAAAGAAGTTGTTGGTATCTCAACTCTCAAGAGAGTCCTTTTGGCAGCTGTATCCCATTTGCTCACCCTATCCACCTTTGGTACTTCTCCTCGACCCTCATTTAATACTAGCCATTGAACCTTGCACCCTCTTTTAATGAATTAATAATAAACTCACCAAAAAAAATTCATCTCTGGACCCCACTTTTATATCACACGTGGCAACTGTCATCAAATTCTCCTTTTATACAAACATCTTCAAATTAATTTTACTAAATAGAATATTTATTTTATTAATCAAACTAAAAAAATTATCTAAATTTCTTTTTTATTATTTTTATTATTAATTTAATATTATCTAACAATTTTCGTATAAGTAAAAATAAAAATAATATTAATAATAGGAATCCAGTTTTACTCAAAAGAAAAGATACAGAATGATCTGATATTTAAAATGATTTTCCGATTATTTAGTGATTGGATCCTATATTTCTGCAATTAGTAAAATTTCCCATCTGGGAAACAAATCGATGTGTTTTTCTGTTCATATCAAATATGAAATATTCAAGCTCGTGTGGCTCAGAAGAACAAGGTGCAAGATTTGTGAATTTAAATTTAATATCATGCACGTCGTAGCTATTAGCCAAAGATTCCCGTGGGTATTAATAATATCTTTTAGAATTTTCTTCTACACATATAAAGAAAGCAAGAATTCTTAAAAGAATTTATGCAAATGATTATTTTGCATTGACTTATTATATTAAAAATTAATAAATTAAATTGATATAATATTTTTTTTATATATACTTTTAAAGAGCTGTTTAATAAGTCAATTTTATCTTCTTGTTTTGGATATCAAAAGGCATTCAAACAAATTTGAAATATGTTTTCAAGTTATATAGCAAGAAGCATTCACACAATGCAAAATTTAAGTCTTATTAATATTTATAAAATATTAATTATTGTTTTCTAAGAATTTTTAATTTACAAGATAAAATAAAAGTTCGCATATCTTAACAATTTGTTTAAACTAAATCAAATTTATTGAAAATAATTACATCAGCTGAATCAATTCTAATTGATAAATTTAAATGAATTATATTTTATTAAAAAATATATTAATATAAATAAATTAACTGTAATTTTTAATATAAATTTAAACTCAATTTAACTGTTTAATTTTTTATAAAAAAATTTTATTACTTTATTTTAACATAACTCAATCGATTTAATATAATTAAAAAAATTTAATTAATAATAAATATTAATTTTTTAATTTAAATATTATTTAATTTAATCGAATAATTTAATTATATACAGAGTGGTAGACCGAACGTTGCCACGTGGCACGATAAATCCAGAAAAGACCAAGGAAATCGTGAGGCGGGCGAGGGACAGGAAGAGTGGGTCCCGACCCGAATTCAGAAAGAGACAAAGAAATCATAGTCTCATGATAGGGTGAGAATCTACATAGGATATGATTTTTTTTTTTTGGGAGAAGCATCAACCCTATTCTACTATTGGGCCTAACCAATGTGTCTTATTCAACCCTGTTTTGTTTTTGTCATAATTCATTAATAAACTTTAATTAACTCCGTTTTGTATGCTGACTTTATCACCATTGGTTCCATATCTCCGTCGACCGTGTTCCCTACTCAAAAACAACATCTCTTCTCTCTCGTTTTTGTGTATTTAATTTTTTTATATTATGAAGGCCAATTATTTGATAATACTTAATAATAGAGGGACTAAAACAGAAAATAGTGTGTATTCCGAAGGAGTGAAATACAACTTTGGACCAAATTGAAAATAATCTCTTCTTTTAGGTGAAATATCAAAATAAATTTTTTTAGAATAAATTCATCTTATTTGAAATTAGTAAAATTTATACTTACATTTTTTTTCACTTTTAAATTATACGAAAATATGTTTTTCAACAAAATTGTTTATAATATTTATATTATATGAATTTTTTTTATTTCGCTTTAGTTTTTAATTTTCTAACTAAAAGTGATTAAGTGGTGTTTTTGTGTTAACTAAAAGCCAAAAGCCAAAAGCCAAAAGGGCAACTTTGCTTTGTCCCCACGCTAAGGAAGTGGACTACTTCATATAATTATACTTTGATATTTATTTATTTATTTTTATCTAATCGTGCAATTAACGGCATGTCCACTATGTATATTGGTCCCTCTGTAGACTTTGTAGTAGTAAAGCCTAATCAGGCATTCAGGGTTTAAAGTGGATCTTTGAAAAATTAATCTTCACTTTGTGTAATTCTGTGATGCAGGATGATCATCTTTCCACCACTATCGTTACTTTTACTTGCAGATGCAGAAATGTTTTTTTTTTTTAAAATTTAAATTTGAGATCAATTTTTTTAAATCACGAGAGAATGATGCAAAATGAAAAAAAAAAGATTATTTATTTTATTATTAAAAAATTAGTTATTGATCTTTTGAAATTCATGATTTTATATTTAAATAATTAAAATAAGTTTAAGATTAAGTAAAATTTATTTAAACTTGATAGATGTTTTCCATGAAAATATTTTAGTAAGATTAAGATTTCTTTTTCGTAGTATTTTAGTTGAATTAGGATAAGACTTATTTCACTTGTTTGTAATTAAAACAATAATTTTAAAATTTTTCTTTCTCTCTTAATTCTCAAGGCAGTATTTAGTAAGATTAAAATTTCTTATTCTTAGTATTTCAATAGAATTAAAATAAGATTTGTTTTAGTTGTTTATAAATAAAAATTTAGTCAAATAAAATAATTATCTCTTAATTATTTAAAAAATACATTTTTTATCCTAATTATTTTATTTTTAAAATTTTTATTATCTATACTAATAAATCAATTGATTAAGTTAAAATCAAATCAAAGAAATTGTCGTTTACAATCAATTAGATACACATCCATAGAGGACAAAGTATGGATTGAGATCGGTTAATTTAGTCAAATTATTCAATTTAAATAAATGATATTTAAATTAAAAAATTAATATGTGAACCTAATTAAAATTTTAAATTATATTGAATCAATTTAAAAAATTTATACTTAATTTATCTAAAATTAATTCAAAATTATTTTAAAATTTTAATTATACAAATTTATCAAATAAACTTAGTTCGTCTAAAGTAATTTTTTTATCACTAGGTTCAAAAAGATTTAATTAAATTAGCAAGTTATGTTGACGTTGCACCCACCCACACTCCCCCTATAAAGGGAGGGAAGACCCGTCTCATTGGGACCAGGATTCTCTGCGGTGTGTACGGGCACAGCACGCGGTGCTGTGCCCGTCTCACTGAGGGACCAGTCGACTGGTGGGAGACCAGTCGACTGGTGTGAGGCGCAAAAAGCCACAGCACGCGGTGCTGTGGTTTTTGCGCCGTAGAGAATCCTGGTCCGTCTCATTGCGTGGAGAATATTAATATTAGAAAATTAGGCTTAGTGGGTCCTTGAGAATTGAAATTGTAGGGGGAGTGTGCTTACTAGGTGTCCTTGAGACAATCACTCGGTCAACGTTTGATGAATATATTTTAATTATTAAAAATAATTCTATTAAGAGCTATGTTCCTCAAAGGACAGAACTTTTTATAATTAAATAAATTAATTTATAATTTATTTAATTTATTTAATAAAATTAAAAAATATGTTACCAATAATTTATAAATTTTTAATTTAAATTAATTTATAAATTATTTTCATTAAATAAAATTTAATTATAAAATTAGAGTAAAAATATTAAGATAAATTTAATTAATGATTAAAAAAAACTCAACCTCAAACTCTATATAAATGATCAATAATATAATATCTATATATTATGAGAAATATAAATTTTTGTAATACGAATGGTATAAATAATTTAAACTAAAATTATATTTCAATCTTTTGAAAGTGGGTGTATTATCAATTTTCTCATTCAAAATTTTTAATTTTTTTTCTCAATTATAAGAGACCCTCGCCAGTAATTTATTAATTTTTAGTAATATTTGACGGTGTAAAAATTGGTAAAAACATTTTACGTTTCATTATGAAAGTTTCGTGGTTTAATTTACGAGAGATAAAATCAAAGATCTCTAATTATGACTGAGTCTGGTCTTGCTCAGAGCAGATGCGAATAATTCAAAGTTTAAATTTTTGACAAATGGAAAATGGTGAGGTCATTAAAATAGAATGTGGAGTCAAATAATGATTCGGCCACGAGGTGAAAATCAATCGAACTCAATAATGAGCCAAAGTGCTCCGAACCTTTTCGTACTGTCATCGTTGAATGTTCGAGTAAACTAAAAACACACGGAAATATGAACATGAATCTCCCTATTAAGCTTCTGCTACTGAGTTGACGCAATCTGATCTCTATAGTCTTCCCCCCAACTCTTACGGTATTGAAAGCGAAAATACTTTTCCCCCCCTCGCCTTCTGTCAAACGTCAATGACTTTCAACGGCAGGATTAGACTGCACTATTTTTTCTTTTTTTGGATAAATAAAGAATACATTTTTTTAATTTTTATATTTATATTTATAATATTTATATCTAACATATTAACAAAAAAATTATTGCAAGGATAAAACCTTCGAGAAGACAAATATAAATTTATTCAAAAGATTGAACGTTTAAGAATTTTTTTAAAACAGAATTGACTGTTAAAATGAAATTGATATTTGAAAATTTTGAAATTATACAGTATGAATGACTATACACTTTCGATTGTCCAATTTTTTAGTTTTCTTAATAAAAACTTCAACATATTAGCATTTTTTTTACTTCGGCAATATGTTATTAATTATTTTTTTTGAAAAAACTCTTTTATGTGGCATTTATGGCTTTCTATTTGCCTAAAGTACCTCATTGCCTTCATTTATTTTTGATACATGTAAAACAGAAACCTCAAATGAATATGAAAGGTGTCATAGAAAGCCCTTGTCCTGGAAGCTCTTGATGCAGTCATCAAACATTTGTTCAAGGGTTTTGAATGGAGGAAACCCCAACCGAGTAATTTTAGTAGTGTCCATGCTATGTGGGTTGTTATCTCCTTCTTGTATGCTGCACCTACAATAACATGATGGAAATTTACTCTAGGGCCTAGGCAACCAAACGTATAAAAAAAAGTTATTAGATCAGTGTGGATGTCTTGCTAGTATCTTGTTCGTGGACTAAGTCATTATACTTGACCCAACTAAAAGAACTTAGATCCGTGTTTAATATTTGAACCCTAAGCTTAAGCCTAACACGAAAAAACCTATTGGGTTTTGACCCAAATCGGGTCAGGTCAAACCCATGAACAAATATAGGTAAAAAGTGTTGATGGTTAGGTTTAACTCACTTGTTTTCATATGGGTAGGAAGGATATTTAGCCCGAAGCATTTGAATGATCTGTGACCAGTGAGCTACTGAGCTTGAACAAACAAGTCTGCCAGATGCTCTTGGTTCCTCCATAGCCAACAAGTGAGCAGCTACCACATCATCTATGTGTACAAATCCCACTGTTGTGTTTGGATATTCTCCTCTTGAACCTGTTAAAAAGAGTTGGCACCTTAAACTTGAAGAGTACAAAGTACAGAGGCTTTGAAATAAATAAAATTTAAATGCAGGGGAGACTATTTAGCTCAATAAACATCTTCAAGAGGATCTCTGGCAGGCTTGTTTGTTCAATAAACATCTTGTTGACTACTTCAACTTTCTCTTCAAAACATTATTTTTTTTTATAAGAATTGTGTTTACCATGGATTTGTATCCTCTACAATTCCAAAGAAATTTGAGTGTCAATTCCAAAGGCTTTGATATGCTTACTTGACTTGGTCTATCAACTTTTTATAGATTGGATCTACCTAAGAATTTAAAAAAAATGTCTTATCTAATTAACATTGCATAACTTATCATGAAAATCTAACCCTTGATAACGCTTTGTATCATGAGCAGAGTACTGGTTGGTTTCGGGGCAAGCAAGGGACCAACAACAAAAGATGGGTTAACCACCACTAGATCCAGCCCACTTTCCTTTGCTATCCTCCATGCCTCTTTCTCTGCTATAGTCTTTGCATATGGATACCATAGCTGCATTTCAACGAGATTAATAAAAATGGAATATGAGGAAAGAGTAAATTAATAATTTAGAACTTGAATTTATAGATTCATTTAGATTTAGACTCAAAATTTTCTTAAATACAGAGATTATTTCATAAAATTATCAATATATTGTATATTAGTTATTTTGTTAATTTATAAAAATATAAAATGTTATATATTAATAATTTAAAACTTAAATTAAGTGCGCCTGTACATCGAAAGACTATTTACTTTAAGAAAATATCTATTAACATTATAGAGCAGCAAAAGTTGTTACATTGTAGCGTTTGCAGTACTCTGGATCACTCCAATGTGACTCATTAAGAGGGGACACTACTTTTGTATCGTCTCGGTATCTTAGGGAAGAACAAGAAGAGGTGAGCACCACCCGTTTCACATCTGCTTTTATGCAGGAGTTAAGCACATTCATGGTGCCTTTTATGGCTGGATCAATTAAAGTTGCCTGCAACATTTTTCATATCATAAACAATATATCATATTGGTGCTATCACAAAACAACAACAAATTGTCTCAGTTAAGATAAATTAATGTGTTGTCAACGAGGTTTGGTTTAATTGAGGGAATCAAGCTGCATTGACTAAAATATCTAAGGTTCTTGGAACTAGAACAACCTGTCTCTTAAATTTTTCAACCCCTCCTAAATTTTTCATACCGTTCTGTTGAATCTCATTTCCTTCGTATTATGACATTAGTAGCCATGTTATAACTTTCAATGAGAAATTAAACGCAAACTTCTAACTATGTCAGAACTCGAAGAGAGAAATGCTACTTACCCATTTTGTGAGAGAATTTGAGATCGATGAAAAAACAAGAAAGTGAGAATTGAATTGATCATTGGTTGAGTTTGATTATATTCGAGTTGGGTTTTTGACGAAAAATAAAAATACGAAGCATTGAATCGTTCGATTAAATTACTCATTTCCTGCTTGATCGGACCGAACAGACTACCCAGATCCGGTCTACCCTTGAGTTGAGATGATTCTGATATATGACAACATTGAATCGTTCGATTAAATTACTCAACTGAACTTTAAGGGAAACAAATACTGAAGTAGAGGAATTTCCTCAAATAGGCTGCAGGTAACAAAAACAAATACTTACCTGAATGTTTTCATCGTAAGGAACAAGCACAGGCGAAGCTGTATGAAAGACACCATCAACCCCTTTCACAGCTTCATCGAAACTGCCTTCCGTTAACAGATCAGCTTTGAAAATCTTGAGCCTCTCTTTTGCCCCATTCAGTTCCCAAAGAAACCCACACTTTTCCACATCCCCTGATGAGATTTGAAAGAATAACATCATCAGTATCAAAAGGGTTTTCAATATATGGAAATAGCACCCACATAGCTACCTGGGTTTCGCAGAGTCGTCCTCACTGCGTGACCCTTCTCCAGCAAGGCCTTCACTAGATAAGCTGCTATGAACCCAGAACCCCCTGTCACGCAGTATTCAGGCATCTCTACCTCTCTCTGTTTTTCTCAATCTCAGATTTGAATCCTCAAGTTTTATTAGACAGTAAGACTACAAGAGCACCAACAGAGAGAATATGAATAGAAGAAGAAAAAGAGAAGATGATAATAAGAGTGTTGGTATATGTCGTTTTCTCGCCCTCATTTGATAGTGGGGACAAAACAAAGATGAAGAGAGATCCTGATATTCCCCTGAAGCCACTAAATCCCTTTGGTGGGCATCCTTGATGTTCAGCTGGTTGAGTAGGTGCGATCCAAAGTAGAATTGTCTGTGGTCCAGATATGTTCAATGATTTTGTGTTGGAGTCTCTACTGATAGTTCTAGTACGTTATTGACGTCTATTTAATAGTACTAAGAGTGTTCTATTATTTTTTTACAAAAGTAAAGACATCTTTTTTCAGGTGCACACAATTTATGAGGTTAGTTTTTTTTTTTTTTGGTACAACACAAAGTTAGTTTTAGACATTACTTATAAATCAACAATGAGAGATCATTTTAGGTTAGAAATGTCTTGGATAAAATTCTATTTAATGGAACATTAACATTTTTTTTTTTAAATTGAAACAATCACTGTCATTGTGATCAATAATAATTATAAATAAATACGTTAATTATAGACGAAAAGTGTATTGAATAAAATAAAACACATTGAGATATTATTTATAAATAAAATAATTTACGAGAACAGATTATTATTTATAAATCAACAATGACAAATTTTTATTATTTATAAAGTATTGTTATGCTAGTTTTATTAAATTTATATTTTTATTTAGAGAAATGTGCTATGTAACATAGACAATTGAAAATCTCACCAAGATGAAGATGATCAAATTTAAGTCTTGATAGTATAGTATTCGTCTCACTTTATAGACACATTCAACTTTGAATTCAAAAAAATATTTGTAAATTATAATTCTTGTGGATTGGTGGTTGTTGTTTTTGGGTCAGGGAGAATTGGTTATTTGGTAGCTGAAACATGCATGGGCTTTTTTTTTGTGTGGACAAATCTGGAGTTTTGCTAGTTGTGTTGTCAGATATGGGCCGGGGTGGACGAACCTTTCAAAAGCCCAATTATACAATCTTTTTCTTATTGGGTCAAAATCACAAAGTCTTTTTCAATAAAAAAAAATATAGTAAGTAAGAAGAATTGGTTATTGCGTAGCTGAAACATGAGTGGCCTTACAACACATGGACTCGAATACCTCATTCTTCCGGCTTAGTTGGGCTTTGCTTGTTCAGATATCGCCCAGGTTGTACTAACCTTTCCCACAAACCAATGTAAATGCCTCTGTACGTACTTGTCCAAAAAAAGAAAAGAAACGCCTCTGCGGTTTTTTGTCAGGTGAATCCAGTGTCCTCATAGCAAGTTTTCTATGATATCTTGAAACCGGTCTGGATTCTCTGCAATATTTTGTCAAGTCTGTTAGACGAGAGACAGAAAGAAAGAAAAATGGTGTGACTTGTGAGGATTTTCAATTTGTTTCATCTAGTGCAATGTAGTACCGTATGGAGTCCAAATCCATCTTGAAACAACTATTGTTATTAATAAGAGTTAATATTTAATTTATCTTTTATAAATAATTTTTTATTTATTAATAATATTTAAATTATGATATATGATAAAAATAATTTAAAAATATTTTTTTTACATGTTATGATCTGAATATTGCTGATAGATAAAAAATTATTTATTGACAATGGATCAAATCATTTTTTTATTAATAAACTAAAAATTCCAAAATACCACATTATATTGGGCTTCTGATATATTTCTTATTGGTGTTGCTTTTGTGTGCATGGAATAGCAGGTGGTTATATGTCAGTACTTGAGAGAGTAGTGTACCTATTGTTATTTGTGTTTGGGGGGTTTCTTGAGCAATACAAACTTCAACTTCCCTTTTGATCTTTTAGTCCATATCATCGGCCTAACGAAGAAGTTGGAGGGGTGTCAGCTAGTAGACAGCTACTAATTCTCCAGCTGCAAAAACCAACTTATAAATCGCTACTTTGAGCTTTCACTCTATGGTAGTTAGCCAGTGGTTGGTTCCACTCTCCAAAATTAATTGGTCTCCCTTTCGGATAAAATAATAATGGCAACGAATTATGCCAAAAACAGCATAATACTAATAATAATAATAATAATAATAATAATAATAACAAACACACACGTGAGTTGCAATACAAATTTGTGGAAATCTAAATTTCTCTTTTGGTTGACATAGATCTCTAAGTTTGAGGTATAAATTTTTAGATTGTTTCTCTTTATAAGTATTTTTTTTTTGTAATTTGAATCCTTAACATTACAAAGACCATTCAATTGATGAATTTAAACTTTCTTATCAATTAAGTTACAAATTTGTGAGCGCAATCCAAATTCCATAGTCTTGGTGATTTTATAAAGTGGAAGTCAATTTTTTTCATTTGATATTTTTAATAGAATAATTTATTAGTTGACTTATAAATAAAAAAAATTAAGATTAGAACCTCTAAATACATTTAACATTGAAAAAAAATTTAACCATGAAGATTGATGAAATCAAAGTGCAATTGGAAGGGAGATCAGAAATATATAATATATATAGTTCTTGTAGATGTAATTATCATATACCAACTCCAGGTGGAAAAGTGAATCACCAATATTAGAGAAAGGATAGGTTATGACTTCAAATTACTAGATATCAGCAAGTTATAATTAGGCCAACCAAATGGTAAGAAACGCACTGCAATATACTGGGGAAGGAAGGAAGCTCATTTTGGTGCAATTTGATTACCAACTTGTGAGTTAAACTCGTACAATATGATCGAGGCTGTAAAGAAAAATTACTTTCATCCAAAAAGGAAAATTAAGACTCAATAATTTTTTTTATTAAAAGTTTAATTTAATTAGAAGAATAATAATTTAATGGTTTGGTTCTTAAAAGATGCAAGCTAATTTTCTCAATTTGATCTCTCTCAATTTATTATATCACTTACTAATTCTTCATCAGTATTTTAATTATATTTTTAACGATATCTTGAATAATGTCTTTCTAGCTAGCTAAAAATCTAATATTGATGAACAAAATTGGTATTGAAATTTTTATCTTTGGTAGATGATCTTCTATACCTGCAAAATAAGAGGTCAATAATGTGATGGTAGTGACTCCAGTCCAAACTTTAATAGTTAAAGTAGTCTATGTGAGTTGAAAAGAGAAATGAGAAAAATTAAGTACATATAGATAAGGTTAAGGGTAAAATAATAATTTTAATCGCTCAGTCCAACTCAATAATTAGTTGACTCAAACTCTGCATTATGAAAAATATAATGATATGTTGGTGAAAGAGATTAGGTTGTCGTTAATGAAATTAAGAAAATATGATTTGAGTTTATGAGGTTGGATTGGAGCATAGTGAATAAGTTACGTTGAACACTCAATAACAAAACCTCAATAAGGAGAAGCAATGTTATTGGAGGGTTCAGTTTAATTGGAGAAAGCAGAGAAAAAAGTGAGGGTGAGTGACGTTAGCCAAAGCGGGGAAATTAAAGAAAGAGAACAATCAAACCCATAAGAAAACTTCAATAATACAAGAGCAATTTTGGTCTAAGTTTCCTAAGTAGTTAAATGATGGTGATGTCTCAAGTTTAGATGGATAGAGTAAAAGATTTATTTAGATATGCAGATTCAATGAGAGTTCTCTCACTAAATGGAATCTCATTATTTAAAGGAAATTTTCTTTAATTATTTGCTAATTGTCAAATTAAATTTTAATATAAGATCGCTGAATATACATCTTTTGAGTTTTACGTAAGAGGCCTTAAGATTGTGAGAGTAACGCCTGACAAAGGTACATGAAAAGAGATCGAACTCTAATATCTAATTAATGCCAGTCTAAAAAATTATGATTAATGTCATGCGAATTATTAGCTCATTAAAAATTTAAAAGAATTGTACCAAAACGAGTGGTAGAAATATTAGTAGTTTTAATATATAAATAAAATTTAAATACACTTCTTAAAATACTTGCTATCAGATTAAATATAAACATAATATGTATATATTTTTTACAGTTCAATGTCATATCATTAATTTTTTTTCGGTTGTCATATTTTTATTGTAGAATTTCATGGCAAATATTTAAGAAATTTTATTAATTATATATATATATATATATATATATATATATATATATATATATATATATATATATTAATATTACGATCAGAATTAATGTCCAAATCAATTTGTGTATATAAGATTAAGTTAACTACTTTAATTAAAATGAATGAAATGACTTTTAAACTTGATAAACAGGAAAAGTATTTTATTATTTTCTCATCTGAAAAGTCTGATTACAAAATGAATGACTTCTGTATATATATACAGAAGACCATCGGAACTAGAGAACGCAACGTAACTACCTTACTAAAGATACATGTGGCTTCAGCTAATACACGTGGCTTCAGCTAATACACGTGGTCTTTCTACCAGAAAAAGAGTCAAATACTCCAATACCCCCCCTCAAGCTGGAGCATACAGATTTTGGATGCCCAGCTTGGAAAGAGAAGCAGCAAAGACAGAAGGAGAAAGGGACTTAGTGAAACAATCAGCAAGTTGGTTGGAAGAAGAAACCGGAAGGAGATGTATCAACCCAGAAAGCACCTTTTCCCGTACCACATGACAATCTATCTCAATATGTTTTGTGCGCTCGTGGAAAACAGGATTCTGAGCAATGTGGATAGCAGATTGATTATCACAAAATACAGAAACAGGCAAAGGAAGAGAAACTCCCAAATCATGAAACAAATATTGAAGCCACTGAAGTTCGCAAGTAACAGCAGCCAAAGCTCGGTACTCTGCTTCAGAAGAAGAACGAGAGATAGTATTTTGCTTTTTGGACTTCCATGAAATAAGGCTAGAACCCAGAAAAATGCAGTAACCAGTGACAGACTTCCGACTTTGAGAACAAGTAGCCCAATCTGAATCAGCATATGCAGTAAGACTGAGAGAGCTAGATGAAGGAAAGAATAAGCCTTGCCCAGGAGTACCTTTCAAATAGCGCAGAATTCGATGAAGTCCTTGAAGATGAAAATCAGTAGGACAATCCAAAAACTGTGACAATTGTTGGACTGCATATGTGATATCGGGTCGTGTATGACATAGATATAACAGTTTGCCCACCAAACGACGATAAGAAGTAAGATCTAAAAGTAAGTTGGCATCCGGGCAAAATTTGGAAGAAGTCACCATTGGTGTGAGAGCTGGTTTGCAATGAAGGAATCCAGTTTCCTCAAGCAGATCAAGAGTGTATTTACGTTGAGTAATATTAAGACCAACATGAGATCTAGCAACTTCAATACCCAAGAAAAACTTCAGCTGGCCAAGGTCTTTAATCTGGAAAGCAGAATGAAGAAACTGCTTGGTGTTGGTGATGAGAGACAAATCATTTCCAGCTAAAATCACGTCATCAACATAAACCAGAAGTGCAAGGAAAGCAGAGGACTGCTGCAAAGTGAATAGCGAAGGATCAGAAGTAGCTTGAGAGAAACCGTGGGATAGCAGAGCAGCAGATAATTTTGCATTCCATTGTCGACTAGCCTGTTTGAGCCCGTATAAAGATTTGGTCAATCTACAAACTTTGTGAGGATTAGAACACTGGAATCCAGGGGGAAGAGTCATGTAAACCTCTTCATGCAAATCTCCATGGAGAAAAGCATTATTGATATCCAGCTGGTGAAGATGCCAGTTATTTGAAGCAGCAAGAGCAAGAAGAGCACGAATAGTTGTACTCTTAGCCACGGGAGAAAAGGTATGAAGATAATCAAGTCCATGTTGTTGTGTGTAGCCTTTGGCCACCAAACGGGCTTTATGTCTCTCCACAGTTCCATCAGCATGATATTTGGTTTTATAAACCCATTTACACCCAATGGGATGTTTACCAGGTGGCAGATCAGTCAAAACCCATGTCTGATTTAGTTCTAATGCTGCAATTTCCTTGGTCATAGCGTCCTTCCAGCAAGGATGAGTAATAGCCTCATTATAAGACTTGGGCTCTTTATTTTGAGCAAGCTGATGAACATACAGTGAATAGGTGGGGCTTAAAAAAGCAAGTGTATCGTGGGAAGAAATAGGATGAGATGTAGTGAGAGTAGGTGCATGATAATCTGCCAAGTAAAGAGGAGGGTGAGAAGACCTAGTAGACCGACGAAGAGGAGGAGGAGAAGACTGAGAAGGAATAGAAGAGGATGGAGTGTCCTCAGGTGAAGAAGATGGATCTACAAGAGGAGCAAAAACAGAAGGTGGCTCTTCAAGAGGAACAGAAAAAGTAGTGGGAAAAACAAAATCAGAGGAAGGATGAGGAAAAGAAGCTTGAGTACTATTAAATGGAAAAATATGTTCATAAAAATAAACATCTCGGGAAACAAAGGATTTGGAAGTATGAAGATTATAAACCCGAAAACCCTTGGTGTTTGAAGGAAAACCAAGAAAAAGACACTCAGAGGCTCTAACATCAAACTTGGAACGCTGAAGAGGTATGGTGGAAGCATAACAAAGACAGCCAAATATTTTAAGATTGGAAAGAACAGGGGGAGCACCAAAGAGAACATGAAAAGGAGTTTTATTAGAGATGATGGGTGATGGAGTTCTATTGATGAGATATACAGCATGAGAAATGCAATCTGCCCAAAACTCAGTAGGTAAGTTAGCTTGAAATTTCAAAGACCGGGCAACATTCAAAATATGCTGATGTTTCCTCTCTACAATGGCATTTTGCTGTGGAGTATATATGCAAGTGGTTTGATGAAGTATCCCTCGAGAAGCATAAAAATCAGGGATGTTAAACTCAGAACCATTATCAGTCCTAAGTGTTTTAATCTTCACACCAAATTGGGTTTCAACAAAGAAACAAAAATTTTGCAACAATTGCCTGCTTTCAGATTTTGACTTCATCAAAAACACCCATGTGTATCTACTTTTATCATCAACAATGGTAAGAAAATATCTATGTCCATACAAGGAAACAATATGGGTTGGACCCCAAATATCAACATGAATTAAGTCAAAACAAGAAGAAGATACAGAAACACTATGGGGAAAAGGGATGCGCTTTTGTTTAGCAAGATGACAAACATGACAATGACTAAAAGTAGGAATAACAATGGAATTATCATATTGTTGTAACATCTGAAGCCTCGGTGCTGATAGGTGTCCCATTCGATAGTGCCAGAGAGCAGCAGAATCTTTGAGATGTGTTAAGGAGCTAAAGGAAACAGAAGTGGAGGCTGCGGCTATGAATGTATTTGAAGCTGAAACAGAAGACTGATGAGAAACAAGATGATAAAGACCATGTTTTCTTCTAGCTAATCCAATCATCCTCCATTTCTGGAGATCCTGGATAAGACAAAAATTATTATGGAATGTAAGACAATAAGGATGTGAGGAAGTAAGCCGACTCACAGAGATCAAGTTAAACATGAACTGTGGAACATGCAACACGTCATGCAAAACAAATGTTTCAGAAATAATAACTGTTCCAATATGTGTGGCTGAGATTTTTTGCTTATTTGGCAGACTCACAAATGTATTTGAGAGAGTTTTATATGTGGAGAAATAACTAAGTGAGCAAGCTATGTGGTCTGTGGCACCCGTATCTAAGATCCAAGTCATATTCTGAGACATGTTAACATCAATGCATGAAAGAGCTAAACTACCTTTTCTTGCAGCAACTGGTTCAAATTTGGAAGATAGTTGGTTAACTTGAGCTGTAGGAGTATTGTTGACAATATTGGCCTGCTGTAAGAGAGATAAAAGCTGATTATATTGATTCTGAGTAATCATGGCTTGTCCCTCAGTATACTCACATCTATTGGATGGAGTTTGAACTTTGTCACGAAAATCTGTTTGCTCAAACGGCCCATGCTGAACTTTCTGATCTAATTCTGAATAATACTCATTCTTTTCTTCTGCATCTCCAGAACTAACTTGATTTGCCTGTATATTTCCAAATCTCTCTCTGTTCTTGAATCCAATAGGATACCCGTGCTTTTTGTAGCAAGTCTCAATTGTATGTCCTGAATAATTGCAATAACTACATACCGGCTTATTTCCAGAATTATAAAACCTCCTTTGGTTGTTATTAAAATTTCTCCCATATGACTGATTATTAAAACCAGAATTGTTATACCTTCGTTGCTGTCCATTCTGTGAACCACCAAATTGTCCTTGTGCTACAAATACTGAAGGTTCTTCGTTGAGTCCAGCTGTTCCTTGAACTTGTCTTTCATGTTGTAGTACCAGAGAAAACAACTTGTTAATACTAGGAATAGGTTCCATCAACAAGACTTGAGACCTCACCGTGGAAAAAGATTCATTCAAACCTTTCAGAAACCGAATTGAATAATCACTTTGCTGTGTTGCCTTCACCGTCTTAAGTGCCTCACAATTACATTGTGGATTACATGTACAAATAGGAACCGGCCTAAGATTGCTATACTCATCCCATAATATCTTTAACTGTGTGAAATACTCTGTTACTGAGGTCGAATTTTGCTTGAAAGAATAAATCTCTTCTTGAAGCTCTGCAATTCTTACGGCATCTCCCTGAGAAAATCGGTCATGCAAATCTTTCCAAACATCTGCTGCACTATCTAACCACAATATACTTTTTGCTATCGAAGTTGATAATGATCGGATCAACCAAGAACATACCATTGTATTACACCGTTCCCAAGCAGAAAACAGAGGATCTTCCTTCTCAGGACTCTTTATACTTCCATCAACAAATTTGAGCTTGTTCTTGGAAAGTAACGCCATTCTCATTGATCTATACCAGCTATGATAATTGTTTCCAGAAAGAACGGGTGATACGAGCACCAACGAGGGATTTTCATTCGGATGAAGATAATACGGACTTGCTGAATTCTCTTCAGGTCGAGCAACTATAGGCGATTGTACTTGCCGATGATCATCGGCTCTTACCGTTTGCCGTTGATTATTTACGATCTCTGAATAAGACATATTGAAAAGCCAAGAATAGTATGTTTGGCTTGCGAGAAAATTTTAGGGGGAAAACTTTCTGATATTCCGCTCTGATACCATTTTAAACTTGATAAACAGGAAAAGTATTTTATTATTTTCTCATCTGAAAAGTCTGATTACAAAATGAATGACTTCTGTATATATATACAGAAGACCATCGGAACTAGAGAACGCAACGTAACTACCTTACTAAAGATACATGTGGCTTCAGCTAATACACGTGGCTTCAGCTAATACACGTGGTCTTTCTACCAGAAAAAGAGTCAAATACTCCAATAATGACATGAGAACTAAATTCTTGACCAAAATTGCACCAAAAGCGAAAGTAATTTGCAAGGTTAACTGCTCCATTTAGAGGTGGATGGGAAACATATGGCTCAAACATGAACTACACCTACACCTAATAAAATCTATATTTCATCTATTTGTTAGGGTTGGATGTTTAGAACAAAATTTCTACGGAAGGGACTTGGATGCTATCTAGGAAAGTGCTAATTTAATTTAATCAAAGCCACCAAAACCTTAATTAGGCAGCAATTTTATTTAATCACGTACCAAAGAGATAAAAAAGAAGAAAAATATCACTAACATCTTATTTTAGTTTAAAAAAAACCATGAGAATTGATTATTAGTCATAAATAATATTGTGATGATTAGATTTGCTCCAAAGTCTTTGTGTTATGTCCCACGTTGAGAAATTATTGAAATCTAAGATGGTACTCAAGATTTACTCTCTCACTTAACCAGTTTTCTCTTTTTTTTTTTTTTTTTTTTGGTTCAGACTCTCCTGTTAACTTGATGTTTTTATTGACAATCAGTTGAAATGTGAAAGGAAACAATTTAAAAAGAAGACTTTATTGAGATATAAAATGATACATAAGTCTTGAAATTCTCATTCAATATGCCAGCAAGCACTAGTATTAATTAACACTTAATTTTTTTTACGAATAATGAGGTCACTTGCATGAACCCTAATTCCCAAGCATTGGTCCATCCAGAAAAGAAGGTAAATTGTGGGTTATTCTTTTATGCGTCGTGGGTTTGGCTAGCCTTCATCATGAATCATGATGGAGAGGATTTATGCAGGTTCAAGAGGGCTCACCTTTTTGGGTATGGAAAAAAATAATTACTCAAAATAAAATGAAACAATATAAAAAAAAAACACGTACTGTCCATAACTATTTTAGATCGTGACAAGGAATATTAACAAATCAAGGTTTTTGGCTTTTTGCCACTCACTACTCTACTTATAGACCTAACTCTGTGAAATTGGTAAGGCCTTTATTTCATAAAAGGAGTGTACGATGAGATTTATAAACCATATGAAACTGTAAACACCATAAATAAAACTGGCCAAAAGAGGATCTGTATTTGCCATCAAAATCTGGGTTTCAATGACAATCAACAATATGTTTAGCAGCAGTTTTTACCACCACAAACTATTTACGATGGTTGAAAACCATAACTAGAACTTCTGTCGGGATGACATATAGCGACACTTTTTAACAATTGTCAAAATAACCGCCATTAAACTTTTAGGGTAGAAAAAAAAACGTTAAACAAATAACTTTAGCTGCGATCACTTAAAAACATTGCTAAAGCCGGCCAGTTATTTATCCTGTGATTATACAATAATCATATTTTAATTCTTTTAGCAATTTTTTTTTAAACCGCGCTGAGGAAAAACTATGGCTAAAAACAGGTATCTAGATGTTCCAATGAACACTAATAGAAGTAATACTTAGACTAGTCCTCAATTAAAGAATCAGCTCCTTTTTCGATTAATTAAGCTTTTAAATTCAGACTCATTTATTTAAAAAAATATATATTGAACTACTTTTATCTTATGCTAAGACTCGTTTATTCAAAATATGTTTATATAAAATTAAAATTGAAAATAAAATAACAATAAACACATTTAAAAATAAATAAAATTTTGCATGTACCCGTGGATATGAATAAATATAATGCTCATTATTTCAATTCAACAGTGAAGGTTGGGGCAACCTCTCAAGAAGTTCATTCACAATATAATGACGGATTTTTTTATAGAGTGACATTAAATACCGTAAATTCATTTTGATTTCAAAATAGTTCATTATTTATTATGTTTATTAATTTTTTTAAAAATACGAAATTGAAAGTTATTCCAAAATAATTTGGGTCTAAAGATTCTAAAACAAATGAAAGTTACAAGTGTGGTTTAATTAATAGTGAAGGGAATGAATAATTTATTTGCTTGAGGTCTTAGATTCTGTATTAAAAAAATAATCCAAAAAAAAATAGAAAGTTCATAATTTAGAAAAGCATATGATTAACTGAAAATAAATATTTCCTGAAAATGCTCCATAAATTAATTAATTTCATAAACTTATAGACAACAAGTATTAAATCTGAATCCCTTTTGCAATTTAATGCTTTCAGAACGTGATTGGTGGCTATGATTTGTTTAGTTTGGTCATGGACTCACGGGCATGAATTAATTCTAAGATCAGGGTGGTTTTTTTTTTTTCTATTTCACTGAATATGGATGGAGATTGGAGAACCTCAGAATAATTAAAAAATTCAAATAAAATATATTTATTTAAAATTTGAATAGAACAATAATATTTTAAATTTGCAATTCTAATTCAAGAAATAAATAAATTTTATAATATTAAGAATTTAAATATTTAAAAATATATTTATAAGGAGAAATAGTTTCAATATACATGAAATGATTTTATTTATAATATAATAATTATATTTTTTGTTGTAATTATTTTGTTATAAAAGAATTGTTTAAAAAAATTAAAAAGTTTTAAAATAAAGCCGGTGTTAGAGAATTTTAAAATTAATTTGTCATATCATAACAATATTGTCTATGATATTTAGAAATAATTTTGCACCCTAAAGAACAGAATTTTTTGTAAAAAAAAATTCAAATTAAACTGTTCCATAATATTTACATTGCTTTAGCCAAATTAATCCTCAAATTAGAGCAGTAAAGTTATGAATTGGAGTTGAGGTTCAAATGAATGAAGGAAAGGAGAAGAGAGAAAAGAGAGAGAGAAAATGATGGCCACCCATTGCCCATCTGTCTTCTTCTCAGCCATTGGAGTTGAGGTTCAAATGAATGAAGGAAAGGAGAAGATAATAAATAATAAATAAAAAAGAGAGAAAAAAAATGATTGCCACCCATCGCCCATCTGTCTTCTTCTCATCTGCATATATGATTTACTGATCTATAGAGCATTTAATATCTGCTGGCAAGCCACCTGTTTCGCCACCTGTTTCACCATTTAAGTTGAAGCATCACACTAATAATATTCCAGTACACGCGAATGCACATTAAAAAAAAAACTTGAATTTCTTCATACATTTATTATATATAAATCTCTCTTGGCGGGTTTAAATTAAATATATTTATGTTTTTTATTTTAAAAAATATATACAACATACTTTATATTTTAAAAATTTTGTTATTTATTTATTTTTAAAATAATAATCTATATATCTGTTATTTGAAATGTTGGAAATAAATCTGATCCACATGTTAAATAGTTGCTGGGTTAGATTAAGTAAAATCCAAACCGAACTAAGTCTGAGTCTAGAATCAAGTTCTAATGTC
Source organism: Gleditsia sinensis (assembly GCA_037074535.1). Taxonomy (NCBI): domain Eukaryota; kingdom Viridiplantae; phylum Streptophyta; class Magnoliopsida; order Fabales; family Fabaceae; genus Gleditsia; species Gleditsia sinensis. The sequence continues at coordinate 11,407,236 of CM073471.1, forward strand.
CGAATGTATTTAAATAACTTATTTTTTTTAAAAAAGTAATTATGTATATATATCAACTTAATTTACTTTTTGTTGTAAAAAATATATTTTATTAATTTAAAAAAAATTTAGTGTTTGAAAATATATATTATTTCTTATAAAAGTATTTATTATTTTTTTTCAAAATAAAAAAATGTATATTTCATATTTAAATTTAGAAAATATCTAAATATTTTAGTTAAAAAAAATTTTAAGTTTTGAGATAATGATTTTAAAGTACATTTTGTAGTACACTATAGACACATAATTATATAAAAACAATTATTAGGTGTTGGTAGGGTATCAAATCAATGACTTATAACACACCAAAGATTTTCAACCTATCATTTTGACATCCCCAAATATTACACGTTTTGATCATAAGTTAATTTTTTGTATTTATTAATTTTTATGATTAATATTTTAATTTATCTATTTTATTACATTTAATTTATTAATATTTAAATTAATTATTAACTTAACGATAATTACAAAAAATTACTAAATTCCACTTTTTGATACTTATTTTATCCTCTTTTCTATAAAAAAAATTATTTTAATAATTTCACATATTTAGCATTTGAATTAACCTTTAATTTAGATATTATACGACTAATTACAATCAGATAAATAAATTAAAAAATTAATTAATTAAGAAGAGAGAGTTACAATAAAAAAAATATGGATGATATTTAGGAATTAATATTGTATGTGTGTCTTTTATATTTTATGTATAAACATTAATTAACTAGAACATAATGAAGAAATGAATGTGTAAACTACAACTAACATAACAAAAAACTCATAAAATATGCGGATATTGGAAGACAGTTTATATATGTTTTGAGTCTTTCTGTAATTGAAGCATGCGCGATTTCAATACTTAGAGCTCTGTTAATTACTTTCAGCACTGTACGTATTTAAATTATCAGTAAAAAAAAATCATTTTTAAAATTATACTTATTTGACTTTCTATTTATCTTTTTGAGGGAAGAAAAACATATGGGGAGCAGAAGATTAATATTTTGAGATTGTGATCATATTAATTAAAAAAATGAAATAAAATTCTCAATGTAAATCTAACAATGAGAAAGTTCAACATCTAGATAGTACTCTTCATAAATTACTGATTTTTCAAAAAAGTCAATGATAGTATTATTCATACACAAACCTAATTCAATAACATAAATGCAATCAAATCCAATAAAGAGAAAAGGGGCAAATTATATATATTTCAAATTAATTTAATTGCCAAGAATAAAAACACTTTATTTATAAAGTGTAAATTCGATTCCTGTCATGTCTTGGTTTTTGAAATAGGATAATTTTCTTTTATCTAAATTTTTTATTATAAAAAAATTATTTTGATTATAATTAATTAGAAAATTTCTACAAATTAAACAGTTCTATATTCTTATTGGGTTGTACGTTGTACCAATTTGTGAAACTAATAAATATAGCCACACCCTTATTAAACAAACCCTCTGACAAAATGGATTCTTCATCTTTTTCTTCCTTTTCTTCTTCATATATATTTACTCCGTTGAATCCATCAAATAGTGCCCTTTTTGATGTGAGTCTTCATGTCGTCACAAACATGGCAGTCTTCTATTTGCCTCTCAAAAACACATTTTGATTATGTAAAGCAATATACACTTATTGGGGTAGTGAACAAGGACAAATCTGATCAACTTTTACCATAGAAAAGAGTCTTAGACTCTTAGGGTTTGGTTAGAAGTAGAAGTTAAGGGAGTTATGAAAAATTTATACCAAAGTGTGAGCGTTGAGTGACGTTGAAGCCTTCATTTAATCCCCTCATCTGCCCCCTTCATTGCCTTGGCCCCCTTAGCCTTTATAACCTCACCCCCACGCTCCCCCTCCTCACTACCCCAATCCCAAACTCTTAAATCTCCAAATCTCAAACCCAAAATCTTTCTGAAAGAAAAAATGCCTCAAATCTTGCCTGAATTCTCAAACTCAGTCAAGCTCAAATATGTCAAACTAGGCTACCAATACCTTGTGAACCACATTATCACCCTCACACTCATACCCATTATGGTTGGCATCTTCATTGAGGTGCTGCGTTTAGGCCCAGGTGAAATTCTCAACCTTTGGAGATCTCTTCACCTTGACCTTGTTCAAATTCTTTGCTCTGCCTTCCTCATCATTTTCATGGCCACCGTCTATTTCATGTCGAAGCCGCGAACAATCTACCTCGTGGACTACGCCTGCTTTAAGCCTCCGGTGACTTGCCGTGTCCCTTTTTCCACCTTCATGGAACACTCGAGGCTAATCCTCAAGAACAACCCAAAAAGCGTCGAGTTCCAAATGCGGATTCTCGAGCGATCCGGGCTCGGTGAAGAGACCTGTTTGCCTCCTTCGATTCATTATATACCTCCCAAACCCACCATGGAAGCCTCTAGAGGAGAAGCTGAGCTTGTCATCTTCTCGGCCATGGATTCCCTTTTCAAGAAGACTGGGCTTAAGCCTAAGGATATTGATATTCTTATAGTGAATTGCTCCCTCTTCTCTCCTACCCCTTCTTTGTCTGCCATGGTTATCAACAAGTACAAGCTTAGAAGCAACGTCAGAAGCTTCAATCTCTCAGGGATGGGTTGTAGTGCTGGCCTCATCTCCATTGACTTAGCTCGCGATCTTCTTCAGGTGCTGGATTTTTAGAAATACATAAATATAAGTTAATTATTTTATACATTAAAACTTAAATTAATATGAACTTAAAAAGACATTGAAGTAGAAATTCTCCTCTCTTGTTGTATCTCAGATATTTTATTTATTTATTCAGATTCATTCCAATTCTAATCTTCGGTCTTGAAAATAACTTCAGTTTAATTTGCTCATTAATATCTAATATACTTGTTTATAAACAGACTATGATATACAATTCCAGGTATTTATGATCACGATTTCCTTCTTCAGGTTCATCCCAATTCAAATGCTGTGATTGTGAGCACAGAGATAATCACTCCCAACTATTACCAAGGAAACGAGAGAGCCATGCTTCTTCCAAACTGCTTGTTCCGAATGGGTGGAGCTGCCATTCTGCTATCGAATCGGAGGTCGGAAAGGAGGCGAGCCAAGTACAGACTGGTCCATGTGGTTCGAACCCACAAAGGAGCCGATGACAAAGCCTACAGATGTGTGTACGAGGAGGAAGACAAAGAAGGGAAAGTTGGGATTTCACTGTCCAAAGACCTCATGGCCATAGCAGGGGAGGCTCTGAAATCCAACATCACCACCATGGGACCTCTGGTTCTTCCAGCTTCAGAGCAGCTTCTCTTCCTTCTAACTCTCATTGGGAGGAAAATCTTCAATCCCAAATGGAGGCCATACATTCCAGACTTCAAGCAAGCCTTCGAGCACTTCTGCATCCACGCAGGAGGGCGTGCTGTGATTGATGAGTTGCAGAAGAATCTTCAGCTTTCTGCTGAGCACGTGGAAGCTTCTAGAATGACTCTTCATAGGTTTGGGAATACGTCCTCTTCGTCGTTATGGTATGAGCTGAACTATATTGAATCCAAAGGAAGGATGAAGAAAGGACAGAGAATATGGCAGATAGCTTTTGGGAGTGGGTTTAAGTGTAATAGTGCTGTGTGGAAGTGTAATAGAAGCATCAAAACCCCAATTGATGGTCCTTGGGCAGATTGTATTGATCGATACCCGGTTCATATTCCTGAGATAGTCAAGCTCTAAGAGAAAAAGAAGAAGAACAAGAAGACAAGGTTCATTGATGGTTGGCTTACTGGGATTTATCTACTAAATTCTCATTGGCTTGTCAGGATAAATTCTTAGTTGGATCTGGTATGTAAAATATAAGTAATATGTAAACATATCATATATATTTTCTAAATAGGCTTGTTTGTGATATGTGTACACGTACCTTTTTTATTAACTTAATCTACGTGTGTTTTTTTGGACCAAATCTATATATTAATTACAAGAGATTTTCTTAGCTTTGCATAGGGATCTCCATAATGTGGGGAAATACAATTAGAGTTTCTAATTATGATATGTATATGATTTCTGTGATTAGGATTGGAAAATAAGAAATTAATGTCATGAATCTTGATGTGTCATGGAGAAAAGTTACCTAAGATGGGAATTCAGATTAAGAATTTTACATAATAAATTTGAAGAGGGGAAAACACAGTATAAAATTTATATTTAAATTAACAAATTTTATTTTCTTATTAAATATTAATTTTATCAAATTATGTTTTTTTATTTGTAATTTATCTTATAAAATTGTTTAAAAATTTTAAAGAATTCAAATTCATCTAAAATTGGCCATTATTATTGGCTTATGATTCTTCTCAATATAGTAATGACCAACACCTACTAATCATATAATTATAATATCCTTCTGGCATTGGTAGTTTTCAGTTTCCTTGTCTGCATTCATTAATTTGATCGATGATTCTATGATCGATCTTAGTTTTTTATTATGTCAAGTGGGTCCATGATTGGTATTTATTTTATGGAAATATCGATCGGCATAGTTCAATGAAATACTTTAAGGAGGGGAAACCAGAAAAGGTGGGTAAAATTAGGTTAAATGAAATGGACCTTTACGAGAGAGTATGGGACTCCAATAATGACATCATCTAAAGCTATATACATTGCAATTATTGAACACCCAATTGAACAAGTCAAGCCCATGATAAATTTTAAGTATTCTTCGTTTCATTTGTGAAAAAATAATCTAACAATTTAATCTTTAAAATTTAAAATTTAATTAATTTTAATTTTGAATTTTTTTTTACACAAGTTTAATCTTTAAAAATATTAAATTCGTTATGAATTAATCTTTGAATATTTTTTAAAATTAACAAAATAATTCACATATAAAAAATTAATAATTTTATAAATTAATATGTACACTTAAAAAATTTAAGAACTAAATCTAATTAAATAAATTTAGAAATTTAGAAATTAAATTATTAGATAATTTTTATAATATATATATATATAAATATAAATATATCATATATATTTTTAACAAAATTAATTTTTAATATATTTATATATTTTTTATGTTTAATTTTATTCACTTATCTAAACATTTCTCGGTTGCAATAGCTTAAACGTCTCTCCAATTTAAGGGCTTTGAATATTCTTAAATAACGCTAAAATGCTGCTTTTTATATTGCTTATGTAATTAACTAATACCTTTGAACTTGTTTCAAATACTAGAAAGCAATTAAGAATTCAAAAACTACATAAAATTCATGATTTACTTATTTCATATTTTATAATTAAGCATTCATCTTAATTATATATAATTTTTAATTGATGCTTCAACTGTGATTTCAACCTTAATCGATATATTTAAAAAAATTATAATAACCTCCCCTTGAGAAGATAATGTAATTTTTAATTCTATTTTAGCTTCTATATTATAATTGACTCACTTTTTTCTTAATATAAAATTATACTAATTTCTTTGTCATGAGATAGAAGAAAAGGCATTGAAATTTTCACGGTTTAATGATATATTATGTCAACATTTCTTTTATGCTGCTGAATAGTAGTATGATTATAAAAAAAAAACTATAATTATAACTGTAAAAAAATTATAAAAAAATTTGTACTAGTTTTTTATTGAATTACATTTATTTTTATCTAAAATGTCAGTTCAATTGGTAACGAAAATCTCTTTATCAATCTGTGATTCGTTTTCTCCATAAAGAAGTTTTAAGTACACCGGTACCCATTACATTTAAAATAAACACTAGCTAAGAGTCCATATAAATTTATTAAACTGCAAGATTTGTTAGAATTAAATATGATGTTCAAGTTTTTAAGATAAGATCTTTGATCGACACAATTTGATCCGACCAGTTGAATCAATTTTGGTTGACGATTTTGGTTGAATCCATTATAAAAAAAAAATTATTTTCATCCAAACAAAAAAAAAAAGCATAAGGAAAAAGGATCACATCTCGTTATTAAATCTGTACCAATATAAAAGAAAAATTAATATGGACAGCTACGAGAAGACAACACGAGGAAGAAGAAAAAGGCAAAAGAACTTAATTAATATGGCTTCTTTGCAGCGACTATATAGATTGAACTTAATACAACTTGCTAGTTCTAGAATGTGACTTAACACCTTTATTGGTAAGAACTGGCTGCTGCTCTAAGGCACATCATTTACCAACAAATATCAATCGCCATTAAAGTCTATGTTCTATTAAGCATGATCCACTTTAATACCGACTTTACTGTTCACCCTTTATTGTAATATTTCCTTCATAAACAATAAATGATGCGCCACCATAATTACGACATATAATTTTTAAAAATAATTCAATAATGTGTGATGAATACCACTATGTTATAATGTGTTGCTACATTATTATAGGTTTGAATCATGTTAATTTCTTAAAATTAAAGGGTTAAGATATTTTTTAATTAATTCCTAATCTCCACATTGATGATTTGTGATTTTTTTTAAAAAAATGATATGTAATTTTTTATTGGTTTGGAGAGATATATAGTTAAAATACGTACAAACTCATCCAAACACTCTAACTATTATATTAAAAAAATAAAACAATATTCACATATTTTGTTTTAATTTTAAAGAATGTCTTAATAAATACTTGAGAATTGTAAATTTTGTCAAAGTATAAGCAAAGCAAGTAATATCAATAATTAGAAATTTTGACTAGTCATATGATACATATGTTGATTGATTTGTTTGTGCTTTGTCCTTATTTAGATTAAAATATTCAATTTTACCCTTGAGTGTTGTTCAATCTCGATATTCACTTTGGGTAAGCAATTTTGAAAAGACATATGATAACTTATAAAGAAAAGTAACTTGCACGTAGAAAAATTAAAAAGAATTTATAAATACATTGTATTGATGTAAAAGTATCTCTTTAAGATTGTTTGAAAAAAATTTAATTTTGATTAACATATAAATTCGATTAATGTATAAATTGATCTGAATATAGTTTTACCACATTAAAAAAAAGGTGGGTTAGGTTCCTTCCTTTTAATGGATCATAATGAAGTTGGCAAAATGAGTCACATAAAGATAAGGTGATATCTTTTAAATCACAAGGAATATCCAAATCACAATAATATATATGTGATATTTAAAGGAAAAATTATTTTAAAGAGGCGATAATATTATTTTTGTGATGAAAAAATATAAAATATTATATATATATATATATATATATATATATATATATATATATATATATATATATATATATATATATAAGATGAAATTATTAATGAACTATAACTTATAGGTCTGATGATATCAGTCCCTGTCTTCTAAATTGAAATGAGTTAGATATGACCTTTACTTCTTATCCTGTTTTTCCTCCTCAAGTGATGCACCTCCTAAGTTACCAAAAATTAATAAGATGATGAAACTATTATCTAAGTAATTATACTAGAATATCTCTAATCTGATATGATATAGTAAAGGGGGCCTAATTTCATTTTCCTCGATGAAAGTAGGTTTAGTAGGATTATTAAAAAGACATTAACACGGGAGAGAGTTTAATAAGATTGAGGGGCAAAAGATTAGCCAATGTGAGTATTTTATTTTCAACATAATAAATGTGTTATTAAATATTTTAAAAAAAGAAATTTTAATTAATTTACCTACCTAGTTGATAGTTCATTGTCAAGTTAAACCTCAAAGACAAAGCTAAAATTAAAATATATGAGCAGTTATGGAGTCTAGATGGGGAAAATTACCTTAATCAAATGATTAGCTAGGCCACATGAAAATTTCTTCTTCTTCTTCTTTTTGGTATTGACAAGAGCATTTTTACATCCTTTGACTATAGAATTAATCATATTTAAGATACTAAATTAATCTACTTTTCAAATCCTTTTCCACAGAGTTAAATTTTTGACATTGTAAACGTCCCTCAACAATGTTGCTTCTTTTCTTAACCCTGCTTTGATGCACCGTCCAAGAGTTAGGGCTCAGGTTGAAGAAGGCAGAAAATATGATAAAATATTTGTCATCATCGATCCCACCTACAAAATATAAAGATCATGCTTATGCAAGCCATTAAATTTATTATATATAGTGCTGTGTAGGGCTTGTTGCTATATGTAGAAAACGAAACTCTTTAAGGAACTTGTGAATATGAGTTGGATTGAAACGAATCATTGATTTCTCTCTCTCTCTCTCTCTCTCTCTCTCTCTCTCTCTCTTTTGTTTTAAGTTTTTAATATTCCAGTTGGCTTTTCTGGTGCGCATGCTACTTCTGGTTGTTGGGATTGAATGCTTAAACCCGGATTATTTTAGTTGTGGAGGTTAAAATGTGATGAATAGTAGTTAATCACATTGACACAAATTTAAATTTTAGTTTTACTACTAATTTTATGGGATCTCTAAGAATTTTTTTGTGAATTTCAATTTCTTAGTCCCAACGGAAATGGTTTGTTTTTGACATAATCATAGAAGTGAATTAGTTTAGTTGAATTGCAAACTACTTGGATACCACATGGTTGCAATAAAAAAATGACTAAAATCTTATTTTGATTCTCCGAGCATGACTCCAGTATTAATTGCCTCTCTCAAAGAATTTTTGTCTCACTCTATCCACTTGTTGTTACCAGAGTTAATTTAAGTGCGGACATGAGATCATAACTTCTATGTTGCTTGCATTTTAGTGAATGAAACACACTTTTCTTTCCACATATATTTCAAATTTTCTCAATTTGAATCAAATACTCAAATTCAACATATTGAGATTCGCATATTAGAGTTTGTTGGATTCCAATATTTGACTTAGGTTGAAAATTTTTGGGGTATATATGAAAGAGAGATTCAGTCACGTATGTTAAAATATAGATAATTCAGAAGATGATATTCTATGTCAACAATTCTGTTAGCTCTGTCAATAAGGTGTGGATAAACAAATGAATGTCAAAACAAATTAAACTAATCTTTGACGTAATTAAGGTAGACAAATTTTTTGAAAAAACCAATTGATACCAAGACCGTCTTCAAAAGACTAAAATGTGATTTTACTTTAAATAATGGATATGCTTCGTCATTGTTGGGGTTTATGTGGATGTATCTTGGACAGGATTCTACGGCAATGTCTGACACTGTCCGAGTCATTTATAGCCTCTCTTTTGGTTCAGTGCTCTTCACTCTCTTTATTATAACAAGTATGTAAGACCATATTCTCTATAGTCATTTTAAGCCATAGAATTGCAGGAGGCTCCATTAATGTGGACATTTTTAAAACGTAGATATATAAGGAGATTGCAGTGCATGAAAGGTGGTGTAGCCATCGTTCATGGAAGCACATACCCACCGAAGGAAACTTGTAATGGGCTAAATATATATTTTGTTTATAAAGTTGGTAGTAATATTTTTTGATAGACTATTTGTAAGTAGTATTATAAATTTTTACTGAGATTTATAATATGTTTTGACATTGAAATAGGATAACTTGTCCTAACCCTAAATTTTTTAAACTTGTAATGTGATCATTATTATTTAAATGGATGTACGAACGAAGATTTAAAAATGGACGAAAAGGCAAGTTTCTAGAAGTGAATTTAGTGAGCCTTACTTGATAATTTTGTTATGAGCTATATTATATATGATTCCATACTTTCTTCATAGTCCTTTCAATATTCCAAGATGGAGTAACCATGCACATCAGAACCAAATGATGAGCACATACACAAAATTTCAAAAAATTAAGGATATTGGTACAAGGGCTATATTATTGGTAGATAGTATTTGTCATTAAAGTTAAATTTATTAAAAAAAATAATGGACAGTACATATTTATAAGAGACGGAGTACATTCCCAACTTATCATTACCTAACGAAATTAGTTAAGATAATAAAAGAATATGGCATCTCTTCTTATCAATTTAAATTTAATATATATTATACTAATTAATAAATTATGAAACATTAATACTTTCAAATTCAAGTTGTACTCGTATTGGATACATATTTAATATCGGTACAACACTTGATTACTTCAAAATACGTAACATGTAGTTTTTTTATAAAAAAAATTGGTTTGGACATATACTAAATAAATTGTAGGTATACTTACAAACTTTTAACTTTCACTTTTAGATATCTAACATAAAAAAAATTAATATATATAAAATTATACACATAATTTTAATATAATATATTATTCTGAGTAACAAAATTATATGAAGTTTGAAAACATATTAAAAAAATTGAATTACTCTTTTGGTAGAATATATATATATTAGAAAATTTATTACTTTTTCTTACTTTTGTAATTAAGAATTATTATATATTACAAAATATTCTTTATTTGTTTGATGTACATTGCTATATCCGGACTTTATATTTTGAAAATAACGAGTGTATCTTATACTAGGTACGAATATCAGTGCAGCATGCAAGGAGGCTAGGGCTTCAAAATCTGGGTATATCTTTTTTAATTTTTGGTCGGAAATCCAAGTTGATATCTAATGTTGCATGGCGGGTAAAGGCCCAAGAAAGAAATTTGAAGGTAATGTTTTTGGTCCAATAATTTTAAGGGTCAGTTATTTGTTCCCTTCTGGGGTTCCTTGCACTTAAGCCCATCTTCTGGAAAGGCCAAGCATGATAGAAGGAATTTTCACTCTTGAGCCCACTAAAATCAAAATACGGCCCAATCAGAAAATAGATCTTTATATTTCCTTGTCAAAAAAAGAAGAAGATAGATATATCCTATATTTTGTGTAATTTTTTATAAAATAAATTTATTGATTGGATGAACAATTAATGAGTGTGAATAGTATATTTAAAACAAATCAAAGCTTGTGAATCAATCTATTTATCACTCATTTAATAATAAAAAAATTACAGATTATTCTATTTAAATAATAATTTATATATATAAATATGAAATTTGTAATTTAAATTCATTGATTAAACGGGCCAATCTGACGTGTTGACAATACAGAGTATGGATAATAGCTGTGAATTTCACCATCAAGTACAACATTGAGCTTTCATGTTGACATGTGAGGAGGGAAGAGGGAGGAAGAAGATGACAAAATAGGTTCAGTCCTTATCAAGCAAAGGAATATGTCCACCTTATTTTTTTTTCATGAGAAGTCCTCCATCCTTGCCTAAATTTGCAGGTGAGTCTTTGGTATGTTTTCTGAAGGCATTGATGGAATCTCCACATCATAGATATCCATTTGCTTTTTCAACATTTTAAATATAATCTTATCCTTATCAACTTACCCTAATTTCATTTGTCAACCAAATGCTTATTGTCTTTACCTAAATTTCTTGTTCACAATAGATGATGAAGTTCTTTTTTCCTGCTTTCTCTGAAAAATTCTACAATAAATTTAATTTTTTTTTAAATTATTTGAATTAAATCTTGTAGTCCAGCTCATAATTAACTGTATTATTAAAAATATTATCAGAAGATGAAAGTATTGTGTGCATAATGAATAATTAACTTACTAAATATGTTAAGAGCTTTGACGTATATATAGCTCATAAATAGATTATGTTTATATTTATAGGAAAAATTCATATAATTATGTATAAAAAAAAAATTAATAGGATTTGAACATTTTTTAAGTAGACAAGATTTATAAAAAGAATAAATTTAAAATTTGATCTTTAAATTTATACACCCACTTAACTTTAATCTATGATTTTTTTTAATATATCAGTTAATATCTAAAAAAATATTAAATTCATTATATATTAGTCTCATATTTTTTAAATATTAATAAAATAATTAATATACAATAAATTGATAATTTTAAAAATTAATTTATACACTGAAAAAAATTGAATGATCAAAACTAAATAGATTTACAAATCTTCTGTAGATCAAATTGTATGTTTATTTTTTATAAAAGACTTATAATCCAGAATTTCATAAAAAATATATATATAAATATAACAAATATAATTTTTTAACAAAATTTATAATTATTTGACTTACTTATTTATCTCTTCATAATTAAATTAGTTTATAAATTGTTTGTATCTTACAATCTGATGTGAAAGTAACTTGTGACATATTTATTATTTATGATTAACTAAGTCTAATCATATTTTATTAGATCAAAATAAGTGTCCATGTCATCCTTATTTGACTTTATACCCTACTTGAATGGAAAACTGGTGTTTGTCTATTGATGGAAATTTCCTGGTCTACTACCGAATTCACTGTTCTTTTCCTTCAAGAAACATGGCAATGGATGTCACCATTTTATCTTCCCATCCAAATAACACACAACTCTGCAAATTGTTAAGACACGAGAGAGCAAGACCGGCTTGGCTTCATTGGTTACACTGTCACAAAAAAGTTGAAGTGAATCGACGTGACATAAGATTTTTATAATTTTGAAGTGATATGATATGGATTTTTGAATTAAATTAAGCATTAATCAATCAAGATTAGATCTTAAGAATGCAAATAAATTAAACTATTCGCAGACAGTTAGGCTCAATTTGTATAAAAGTTCAATTCAATTTGACTCTATTTATTTATTAAATGAATGTATTTAAATATAAAATTAAATTTAAAAATTTAATACTCAACTTATTTAAATCGCCAATCATTCGTTTAAAAATAAGATAATATATCGTTTTACAAATATCGATATACTATATATGGTTGTATATATTATATATTAAAAAATTTATTTACACAAATTATATAATATTTATAAATATAATTATATATACATTAATAATATTATGGCTCATTTAATATTTTTTAATTTATTTATTTAGTTTAAATAAGTATATTTAGTTTATTAAAATTATTTATATAATTTTAAATGAGTTGAGTCCATTTTAATATCACAAGTAGAATTTGAATAATTCATTTATACTTTACTCTTTAGGTGATTTTAAAAGTGTACACCTCATATTTGATGTAATTTAAAAAATAATTTTTGTTTTTAAATATTAATTTTAAAATTAAATAATTAAAATAAAAATAATAATTATTACACAATAATATTTTAGATGACACTCGTTATCTGAATATTAATATTCCTCACACATATATTTTAAATATCTTAAAGAATGATACTGAAAGATAGAGAGAGACGGATGAAGCAAAGGGGACCGCAGAACAAAAGTCAGGAGTCCAGCCCAGGTATACCTCTTGGGGACGGACAAGCTAACAAACGGGTCTCATTCAAATTTCTAGCGAGGAAAAGAGGGGAGCAGAGAGAGAGAGAGAGCCTTTACTAAGATTGGGATCAAAGGCCCATCCAGTCTAATCCATTAACCTATGTAGGCCACCACCAGAAATCCCTATGATTAGAAACCTAGCCAATCACAAGGATCAGATTAGGATCAACTTTCCCAGCTCCACCAATGAAAAACCGGATAAGGCATTCTTCCCTTTGTGGGACCATCCTTAAGAGATCTATCCTTCACTGTGAACATGAACGACCGCTCAAAAGTGCAATCCTAGATGACCTCTCGCTTTTAAATGCACTGCAAAAGCGCCTCCGGTGGGTCATACTCGCTCACTCACCCCCCTTTTTTCCCCACCATTCTACTCTAAAATCATTGCACTTCCTAGTTTCTACTTGCTACCATCACCTTCTAGCATCAAACCCAATAAATTCTATTATCCTTTTTGCCTTTTGGTCTGATTTCTGAGTCGTTGGTTTTGCTTTTGCCTTCGAACTTTGTTTTGGAGCAAAACCCAGATATTGTTTACACTGATGACTTCTGCTAAGAAGGTAGCAAACGCCGTTGGTGGAAAAACCGCCAGAGCCTGTGATAGCTGCATAAGAAAGAGGGCACGATGGTACTGTGCTGCCGACGATGCTTTCCTCTGCCAAACTTGTGACTCTGTGGTCCACTCGGCGAACTCATTGGCTCGTAGACACGAAAGGGTCCGCTTGAAAACGGCGTCGTACAAGTCCTCCGACCTAACTTTGCCGGTGGATCTCAATTGGGCTCCGTCTTGGCATCGAGGATTTACCAAAAAAGCTCGAACCCCTCGTCATGGGAAGCATTCGGCCATCAATCAAACAGCTAAAGCGCAAGACGAGCCGCCTACGAGGAACCCATTTCATCTGGTGCCGGAAGTGGGTTCGGATGAATCGATTAATTCCCACGAAGATAACGAAGAGCAGCTTCTTTATAGGGTGCCCATATTCGACCCTTTTGCCACTGAGATATGCAGCACTCCTCCGTCTTCTGTGACTTCAGTTGAAGCAGTAGCCATGGCCAGAGGTGCCAACAAGGTTGGAAATAAGGGCACCAAGGGAAGCGAAAGTAAAGTTCCATTGAGAAATAACAATAATGGTGTGGAAAACTTACATGGGTTACTTCCATCCGAGATCGAACTTGCACAGTTTGCAGCTGATGTTGAAAGTTTACTGGGTAGGGGGCTAGAAAATGAGTGTATAGGAATGGAAGACTTGGGGTTGATTGATTGTAAAGAGGAAGAACAATCGAGGGAGTGTTCTGTGGGTAGTGAAAAAGTGAAGGTGGAGGAGGAAGAAAGAAGGGAAATGGCTGATGCTGCAATAGCTTGCAAGTTAGAGACAGATCAGATGGAGATGGGAGTTAGAGAGCCATTTGAATTTAGCTTTGATTATGACTCTCCTGAAACATGTGAAGAAGTGGAGGAGAAGGATAGGGAGAAGATTGGTTCAAATATAGCCAAAGAAATGAAGAATGGTGGAGAATTCAAAGGGAATAATCAGGGCAAGCGGAAGATTTTGTTGCAGCTAGATTATGAAGCAGTAATCTCCGCCTGGGCAAGCCAGAAATCTCCATGGACAACTGGTGATAAACCAGACTTTGACCCTGATGAGTACTGGCCTGATTGCATGGTATTTCTCTTTATGCTCCATTTACTATTCTTCCTCTTAGTGAATATTTTTATCATTAAGAACTATGAAACTGAATTTAAGAATATTAAAATAATATAATTCATTGGTACCGTCACAACTTCAGTTATTTTTTTATTTGATTTCAACTAAAATTCTAACTCCAATTTTCAATTGACTCGTTGACTTCTTCAAATCTTACTCATTCTAATTTCTTATGATTCGGCTGCAAGAAAATTTTCTGTGAAACTTTTAGATTTGAAAGGGGAAAATGAATTAATTAATTAAAGTGCGTAGACACCAGATACTATTAACTTATGAATATGGTAATCTGATTTGTGTTAATTTGGTGGTAATTGAAGCAGGGGACATGTGGAATGGAGCTTCATCATGGTTATGGTGAAATGGGAGGATTTGGGTGTCACCCACCATTAATGGCAGACGGGGGGAGAGAGGCGAGGGTGTCAAGGTACAGAGAGAAGCGAAGGACGAGATTGTTCTCGAAGAAAATAAGGTACGAGGTTCGGAAACTGAATGCAGAGAAGAGACCCAGAATGAAAGGGAGGTTTGTGAAGAGGGCATCATTTGTAGCAGCAGCAGCACCACCACCCCCTGCTTTTCCGCTGCTAAACAAATAAATAAATACGCCTTTTTAGCATTCAATTTTCCATCTGCCATTAAATTTTGCTGTGGTAATTTGTTAGATTCCATATCTACCAAAACCCATGTGTAGACAGATCCAATAATGAATGCGTTTCTTAATAAGCTGAAAAGCAGGTTACTACTTTCTAGTGTCCTGGGTCTGTTTCGAATGACGGTGATGATGATTGATTAGATTTATCCATAGAAAGAAGGCATCATAAACAGTAAGGAATCAGGATTTTCTAAAATTTTTATAGAATAAATTTCAAGAGAAAAAATATACAATTTATAATATATATATATATATATATATATATATATATATATATATATATATATATATATAAATAGTGGATTTTATTTATTTATTTAATATTAATTTTATCAAAATAGTTTTTTTCCTAAAATTTATGTTAGAACTTTTTTAAAGATTTTAAAAATCTAAATTCTTTTTGAGTGGGTGAATATTAGAAAGTGTAACAAAAAGCACCATCTTACATATCTGGGTAAGGTATAATTGACAGAAAAAACAGGTACAAAAATAATGCACTAAATGGCTTCGGAAGCACAATTTCATTCTGAAATTTCAAATTTTAAAACTGTACTTCCCCTTTATTATTGGTTGTATTATTTTAACAATTTCAAATCATCCCAAATGATTAATTAAATATCTCATAATTTTTTCTCCCATTTTTTCAAATAATTTTCAATCTTAATAGTTAATATTAACTCAGATATGGTCACTAGAATTGTGTTTATTAGTAGAGTAAACTAGAAAAATTAAATAAGTTAAAAAAAACGAAGTTGCCCAAGTTTTATAGACATTTTTGTATAGACTTAGTGTGAATATATATTCACTATTTAGTCTTTGTCACAATTTTTAAAAACTCACCATATCAAAACAAAAACAACGTACTTCCTAAACACAAAATTTGAACAAAGATTAATAAAATATTGCATTTCTAAAAATAACAAAGATGAGTTAAACTGAACAATTATTGCTTAGAAGAAATATGAAGAATGAGTTAAGTTGCAGCCAAAAGTTTTCTTTACAAAGAGATATAGTAAAGAAGAATACAAAACTAAGAACTGGGAGTTATTGTAATTGAGAGATAACTATTCAAAGGGAAAGATAAGAAGAAAGAAGATAATGAAAAAGCTCCAAGCATAGAGGATAATATTCCCAAAGTGGGTTTTGGAGAAAGACGAATTTCAAAAGTGAAAATTGATGGTAATATGGTGGGGGAGTGTTTTGAATAAGAGATCTGGCATTTTCTTAACAAATTGGTTGTGGTCGCCAATTATTTATGTGGTCCATCTTGTATGGGTCACTCCACCCCCCCTCCCTTCCCTTTCATATTAAGGATAATTTCTCCTATTGAAATTGCGCCATCGTCTCCCTTGTTACTTTCCACACCCTTAACTTTCTTCATTTTGGATTTGTCCAATTTTCCAATGCTTGATAATAACATTTGAGAAATATCGTTGTTCACATAATTAAGGAAATATATATATATATATATAGACTGAATTATTATTTTGATTTTTTAAAAAGTTATTGATATTCCCAATATTAATGGATTGAAAAGGAAGAAAAATTATAGAAAATTTAACTCATGACCACCTAAGATTGTTAGTAATTTATATAACAAGACAAAATTATAAAGATGGAACACGAATTTAATTATTAAAGAAGCTGTATAGTCCTGAAATAGTGAAGCAGATCTTCTTTATAAGGCTTTCAAAGATACGCATTGTTCTGTTTAAAAGGCAAATCTAAAGTAAAGTTGAATATCAGAACGGGGTGAGTGGGGACAAATTCTAATTAATAAAGAATAGCCGCAAGTTCAGATGAAATAAATAAGGCCCACCAACTGACTTAGTCTTCTAAAAAATGATAAAATAAAGCCAGTGTTCTCTCTCTCTCTCTCTCTCTCTCTCTCTCTCTCTCTCTATATATATATATATATATATATATATATATAATTAAAATTTAATATATGTTTGTCGTGAAAGATGTGTATAAATTTAATATTATTTTAATTTTCAAAATTTTACGAACTTTTTATGAAATTTTAATCAATTTTAATAAAATTTTGTAAATACGGAGTTTCTACAAGTCTTCATATTGAATGGGTGATGGAGAAATTTTGCGCCCCATAGTCAGAAATAAGAATGGAGATCGGGAGAAAAAGAAGTGGTAGAAACGCGGAGCAATTGAATAAGAAAAGTCTCTGTGCCTTTACCCTCTTCCATATTCCTATACATGTCTGACTACGGAGTTGCGACTTTATCTTAAAAATTTGAATGATTTAAATTTGTAACAACGCAATTAATTATATATCATAGGCTTAATTAGACTAATTCTTGGGGTTATTAATACACAATTATTTACCTTTAATTATACAAAAAGTTTCTATATGCTCATATTATTTAAAATAATGTTATTTTACATAAATTTGTAAGTAATTATATATATATATATGAGAGTTAACTTGGATATATTTTGTATTTTACGAGTGTGGAAGAATTCTCACTCCTTCTTCAGTCCAACGCCAATTTCAACTATTATCTATGAACGAACTCTTAATACATTGATTTAGTGATAAAGACATACATGTGATATGATATTGCAGAGTCAAAAATTTCAATCTTAATTAATTAAATCAATTTCTTAAGATTGAATTATTTTCAACATAGATGGGTGGTTTTTGTCTTACAATCTAAGTTTGATTTACTCTTGAAATATGGATTCTATTATACCATATTTGAATTTTTATTTGATTCTATCGATTAAAACTAACTTCGTTTAGAATATATATGTCACTTTTTATAAGTATTTTTTAACAAATTCAAGTTATTAATATTACAAATACTCTTTAATAATTAAATTTAAATTTACTTATGACTTTAAAGATATAAAGTTTAGAGTTCGATTGTATGCTACTATATATACCCCTTTTTTTGAATAATACTAATTATACATATTTATTTGAATAATACGATGCAATAAATTTAGACGAATTATTTAATTAAAACTCTCACAAAATAATATTAAAAAAAAGGTACATTCACTCGGGGTATCTTTGTCCCACTCCCCTATATTCACATAAAAGCCCCCTCTACACCTGCCTTTGCCTTTCCCTTCTAGCTCTAATTCAATGTAGGCAAAGATAATAAGTAAAATAAATTATAAAAAAAAAAAGGATAGAAGAAAGATTCTCGAAGAAACCGCGAAAACAAACAAAAACACTGTCCTCTTTATGTCCCTTGCCTGACTCGCTAGTCCTTTTGCACCTATCTGATGAGATTGCCATGGCCTAGAGTCAAATCTAAATCAATCCCAGGTTCATCGACTCGGTTCTCGTTATTCTCACCACGCTCCCGCTCCGATTCGTCTCGGTTCATCAAGCTAGCCTCAACGGTTTCACCAGAGAACACGCTCTCGCTCTCCGACCGGTGATCGGGAACCGGTTTCCAAAACAATGCCGACGAGTCAACCCAGCCCACTCGCGGTTTGGGTTTGATGACTTTCACTTTCTCTCCTCCTCTTCCTTTAGGACCTTCGCCTCCCCTCTTGAACCGGGCTCTCCCTTTCACCTTGTTCACATCGCCCTTCTCCTTCTCCACGTGGCTCTCTCTAGACACGTGGCGTATATCGCAAGCCGCTAACACATGATCACTCCCATGCGTCGCCGCCGTCTCCTTCCCTTGCCAATCAGAAACCTCCAAGCCGTTGCCAATCTCCATTCCCGTCAGCGCCGCATCCACCGCGGCTTGGCACTGCGCCCACTCCCCCGTCCAGAACAACCCCATCGACCCGTAGACCGGATTCACAATTCTCCCACACGACTCGTACAATAAAGACTTGAACACAGCTAAAAAAAAACCACAAAATTTTGAGTCCAACAACAAATGGCATTTTAATTTGTACTTTAATACTACATCTGATTCGTGTTTTAGTGTCAGTGTCTTGTCTTGTTACGGTGTTTGTGTGTCGTATTCAGTGTAGAGGGAGTGATCACCTGGACGAAGGTGTTGGGGGGCGGCATTGATGAGGTTGAGCAAGCCGGCGCGGCCATAGAATTTGGCTAGGAAGAGGGTGGCGTTGGCTTGGGATTCGGGGGAGTTGATCCATTGGAGGCAGGGTCTGATGGTGCAGTTGTCGCTGCAACCTTTTCGGAGAATGCGGCACCCGTTGCAGCTGAGTCTCATGGTGGCCAGGAGGTGGTGGCAAGGGACAAGCTAGCTAGCTAGCTAGGTCGGAGGGAGGGTCTAGTTTAGTATTTATTGGGACCAAAATGAGAGAAAGGTGTGCTGTTGGTTTTGCAAAATAGTGGGTTTGGGGTTAGGTGAGAAGGGGCTGACTCAGTTTGGCTGGATTGGGTTAGATGATAGCCCTGCATGCAGTGGTAAATTACGGAACAAACCGTCGATAGGTGGAATCGAAGTAAGGGGTAGAAAGGTAAATGTAAGGGGATAGATAAGCATCTAGCATCAGGATGCTAATGAAATTATCATAAAAATGGTAAAAGGCAAAGTCAGAAGAAAATGGGAAGAGGAAAAGGGGAAAGTGAAACAGCGTGGAAATCGCAGCATACGTGGGCAGAAGCGTGTGTGTTTGTCTGTGATAATAATAAAACGACACCGTAACTCCTCAAAATCGGGAGCGCCACCTTGCTCTTCTTTGCTTCTCTATTTTGTTGCCTTCTTTAATTTTGATCAAACCACACTTGTTTTGATTTTGGTTTTGGGGGTGTGATTAGGAAGACACAGGCTGTAAGGGGAAAAACAATATATACGGTACGCCCATGGTTTTACTGATCATTACGCTCACTTTCTATAATAGACCAGCCAAGTGTTTCTTTTATAACCATTTTCTGAAAGTTATGGCTTCTTTAGATTCTCATAAACCATTTTATAAATTACTTTTCATAAATTTAGTTTTCCTTCTTTTTCTTCCATTTATTATTATTATTATTAAGTTTAAATACACTTACTTTTAATTAGTATCTTTATATTGATAAATGATTTAATTTCTTTTTCATTTTAAAACATATTAATTTGATTTATCATATTTTTTAAAATATTACAATTAAGACTATATATTTATAAATAAATTATTCATGTGTAAACAATTTTTTATAGAGAGATTTGATCGTAATTAATATTTCAAAAATGATGAGAAATCAAATTAGTACATTTTAAATTAAATAGATTAAATTAAATTATTTATTAAAATAAGAGGACTAAAAGTAATTTAATTTTTTTTTAGCAAATCTTATACTGCAAAAATTTAGAAAGTGTAAAATTGACACTAACGGAAGGGATAAAAGAAAAAAAATAGAGTGGAAAGTAAAACAAAAAGAAAAAAGTGATGAAATCATTAGAGTGAAGATGTGTACACAACATTTAGTTGATAGAAAAATATATGTTCTACGTAGACTAAATTTTATATAAATAAAATATTGAAAGATATAATGTGTATTTAATTTAATTAATTTTTTTAATTATCTAAATAAATAATTGATTAACTTTTAATATTTTATTTGTGTAAAATTTGATCCATTACTAAAATATATTTACTTTTAATTGATATTTTTTGTTGTTCTTTTTTGTCTTGTTTTGGGGACTTGAAATGCAATCTCCGTAAGAAAGGAACCTTTTCCTTCCGAAGACTCGAGAGCCTCATCTCTTCCCAAACTGATCCAAAGAGATATGGAATTTTCAACCTTATTAAGGGAACTTATAAAAAAAGTATGCTGATAGGATTTCTTTTACGAAAGAAAAAGATTAAAGAGATTATCTCATTTTAAAGTTAAAATATATTATAAATTTTAATAAGAGTTTACAATAATATTTGTATATTGTTTATCACTACTAATAGCATAGATCAAACACAAGTCTAATAAATAAAATATTTTTATATTTATTAATATGTTTAATTTTAAAAAACGAGTTAAAATAATTTTTTTATTAAATTTATTATTTAATTTGTCATTAATTTATCACTTAATGTTATGTGTATATCACTAAATGATATATGTCATATCCAATCATTTGAAAAAATATATTAATAATAAATTTAGTTACATACACGTCATGACATACGTGATAAATTAACGATATAATAGAAAATAAATTTAATATATATTATTTTGAATTATTTGTTAAAATTATAAAAATTAAATTTACATTATAAATTTTAAAGAATTTAAATTGATGCATTCTTAAAAAAATAATGACTAAAAGTGCAACTAAGCTTTCTCCTTGTTAATTTGGGTTTGATTTATTTAGGAAATCACTATATGATAAATTTCTAAATGCACAAATACTAAAATTTTAAGTTTATTTATGAGGACACAGGTCCTTAAAATTGTTAATATTAGTGATTTAATTTTGAGCAAATTAAACTCAAAGATATTTCTCACCATAGTATGAAAAAAAATGTTAAGCTAAAGAAAAATTTAAAATTATAAGTACTCCTATTTTATGGAACTCTCTAAATTATTGGGTACATTTATTGATTGGTTAATCTATATATAAACTCAGTATACACAATAATACCTACTCATTTTAATAAAACTTCTTCTAAGAGCATTTACAACGAAAGTTCTTAATCCCTATTGTGAGTTGACCACATTTATATATAGTGGCATCAAAACTATTAAAAAATTTAAACATCATTACTTCTATAAAAAAGCGGTATTTAAATATAAAAATTATTGTTTTATTATATATTTTTATTTTTTTAATTATTATTATTAAAAATATTACTTAAAGAAAATTTATATTATTTTTAAACATTTAATTTATGTATTTACTATTTTAACATTTATATTAAAATATTATTATTAAAATATTACTTAAATTTTTTTATGTATTTATGTTTTATTAAAATATAAATTAGTTATATTTTAAATTAAAATATAAATAAATATGAATAAAATATAAAGATATAAAGTAATTTAAAAGAGTCATTTAATAAATTTCTTAGAGTTACACCGTTAGAGTAAAGAATTGTTTAAAATAATAAAAAATTATTTAAAATAAAAAAAGTGATAATATAACAATGTAAAATCTATTTAAACAATTCTAATGAGTTGCACCATTAGATATACTCTAATACATCTACTGAGATTTAAGGAGATTAGCCTCGTAAACAATAAAATAAACATTTTTTTAAAGACTAGTTAACTAATTTATAAATTTGTCAATATAAAAACATGTAAGTAAAATTCTAAAGTGTTAAAAAATATATAAAAAATAATTGTTGAAGTATTTATTTAAAATTAAAGGTTTTTCCATACCTTCATATATAAAAAAATTGAAAGAATTGATATTGGAAGTTAAAAATTAAAGAATATTTAAATTCTACATGCTTTGTCATAATAAAATAGAGTTTGTGCATTATTGTTTTAAAATCCATCATAGCATTAATCTTTCAAGTTCTATATATAGAGGCCATCAAAATTGATAAAGCAGGAGGAAATAAATACATAAATTGATTGCTTCGAAAAGAAAACAATCAAATTACATTAAGGACAAGGCTTGGATGTAGCTAGATTATTATTATAAGTTTTTCAATAAAAATAAATCATTCAAAAATATTTTTTCATGTGTCATTATTTAATTAAAAAAATTAATATTAACACTAAAAAATATGAATTTTTTACTTACATAAATTGCTAAAAATGGTACGTAGCTTCCAAATAGGAAGTATTAAAATTCAAATAAAAAATATGTAATAGCACTAAAAGTTATATAAAAAAAAAAAAAAAATAGGTACGGTTCCTAAATGTTCCTAATCGTTTATTATCAACCTTCCAGATCATTCTGGCTCCACCACACAGCTACGCATTCTTAGCCAATATATATAAAGATGGAAATAGCATCATCCTCTGTAGCTTTCAGCAATCATCCAACAATGGCTGGCATTAATGGAGGAGTAAAATCCTTCTTGAATTCAAGTCAATTATTCTTCACAATAATAATATTATTATTCTGCGTTCCCTCCTGCGACGCTTCGTTTTGGGACGAATTGCTGCATCCAAAACTAACAGTGAGTCTCAAATCTCATATCACAGGAGGACCTGTGAATGTAAAATGCATATCAACCGAGAACGACATTGAAGAAGGAGTGCTATCTCCTGGAAGCGAGCCTGTCATTTTTGAGGTTAAATTGAAGATTTTGAAAACCATAAGGTACAACTGCTTGTTGAAACAGAACGGCAGGGAAATAGGGCAATTTTTAGGGTTTCGGAGTGGATCCTATTGCCAGAAAGGTTGTGATTGGAATCTTTACCCTACTTATGCCCAACGCGGCTCTTCTAAATTACGCCAAGAAATGGTTCAACAAAGGTATGTGCCTATAGGAAGTCCGGATGATCACACTTACGATTTTTCCTAGGCCCTTGCTAGCTAGGGCAACATGCCCTGCGGAAGGGATATTGGGACCTCAAGGAAGGTTTTGGTCTGAAAATTAATATTGGGGTTGCTGGAGACGGAGCTCTATGCATGGAGGAGGGAGGAAGATGATTAACGTATTAATTTATCGAAGCAGACCTAAAACACAATGATCCTTTTCTGCGATATTGGTGAAGAAAGAGAATCCAATTCTTTTTGTATGAAATATTGCATATATTATCATTGTAATTAACGTGAGTTTGATTCAATTTTTTTGCAAAGAAAAGGTAAAAATCAATTTGAAGCTATTTTTTTTTTTTGACTTTGATTGAAATTTGAATTCAGATTTTTTTATTTTAAAAATAACTCTAGTAATCCTCCTTCAGTTCCAGATTTCATCCCTGTTTCTCCTGATCTCTTTTTTTGTTTTGTTTTTCAATCAATAAATATTTTTTTTTTAGATTTATCATTTTAAGATAGATCATAATGAAAGACTTAAATAATCGAAGATTTGGTAGGTAATTTTTTTTCTTTGATTTGATGAGAAATGTGAAACAAAATAAAAGAAAGAGATCCCTTCTAGGAATGAGATTATGTTTTTTTTTACTCTCTTTCACAAAAGAAATGAATTAATGTAATTTTAGATTTCTATCCATCGATACAGACGGGGCTCAAACCTGCAGATTTTGCCTTGACAATAATCAATTAAACTAGCTAAGGGGAGAAAAAAATGCATACAACATGAATGCATATTCTTTCGATTTCATTCAAATCCTTTATATTTTGATATTAAATTAAAATCATCTCGTTGTAACTGGCAGAGACAGGACTGGTATAGAAATTTTATTCCTTTGTTAGATTTAATATGTCATATTTGTATAGTTGTAACACCAGTGATAACGATCTCTTCTCTAAAAATGCAGACACTTTGTTCGTCGTTGACCTAATCCATATTAATCATATATATACACATTGGCATGTTCATCTTTCCACTATATTAATATAAGACAATTCTACAATTGTTTTATAAATGTTGTTGGGCTTTATTTGGATGAACTTAAATATTTTCGTGAGAAAAGAAGCAAATTTTCTGTTTTGAATAAAATATAAAATAAACCACTAAATATAGTCTAACAGTGAGTAATCTAGTCTTTTAATTAGCGAACTTTTAATTTTAAATTTTTGCTCCATTATGTATTGAAAATAAAATTAACATTATATTTTTTTATTTGGTTGTACAATAACTATATCCTGAAATTAGTTTGAACGTTCGTCGAGGTTAACTTTTTTTTAAGGATTTTAAAAATACACTCCTCACATTGACTTGATAAAAAAAATTTGAGAGTTTGAATTGGAGCAACAATGCCAACATTGTGTAAAAAATTAAGAAATAAAATAAAGTCAATGGCAAAAGAATTATTGATAATGTTGGAAAGTGGGTTTTGCCAAGAACATATTGCAATTAAAAGGGATCGTCTTAAAATTCAAACTTTGCCTGTCTCATTTTATTTTATATTCTTCGATGAATTTCTCTTCTTTAACTCAAGAGTAATATTAGTATTTATGGGCTTAAATTCAAATTTCGTGTTATTCTAATTGAAGATATTAAATATAAGGTTAAAAGAATGATTAAATATTTAAAATATTTTATTTTCCATAATATTTTCTCCCAATAATAGAGAGTCATAGTCTTCTTTTCCATATTTCAAAATATTCATCTTTTGGTCGCCTGATATTAACTCGGCATATGGATGAAAACATAGCCACAAATAAAAAAGAATAATAATGGGACCACAATTCACATGGGCGTAGCCCGGTGAGCCTGCTTCAGGCCTATGGTTTCAAGCCCAAATTACCAGTAAAAGTCCAGAAATGTTACTGGTTAGTGTTAGTTGGGCCTTAATAACCCCCCTCCCCCCTAAAAGGAGTTTTTGATTCAAGATACGGTCATCAGGACTATACTAGTCCCAAAAAACAAAACAAAAAACTGTATTCCTTCGTAGTGATGTGAGGTGTAGCCTGTCCCCCCAAAAAAAAAAATGTGACGTGTATAGTTTTTATCGCCAGTAAATTAATAATTTAATACTTAAATTTATAAATTTATTTAAATTTAATTTTAAAAATTTTTTAAACATATGAATTAAAAATTAATATGAATAAAATTTGATATTTTTTAAAATTAATAAAATAATCAACATGCAACAAGTTAATAATTTTAAAAAATAATTTGTATACTTCACAAAATTTAAGAATTAAAGATAAATGAGTTTATAATTCAATAAAAAATTGTTAATTTTAATTTTTTTAAAAAATTTGAACAGTTTTTTTTTGTTTTTCTTTTTTCAAATTTTTACTTTAAAAAGCTCTATTTGATTTGTTGAAAAAAACTTTTATTTAAAAAAATTTTCAATAGAAAAAACAAAAATAAATTTTTTATGCAACTATTTTAAAAAAATACTAAAAAACTTCCAAAAAAAAATTATTTTCTGAAATAGAACCTAAAACAAAATTGATCCGTTTGGGTTTTTAACAAATTAATCTCATTAATTCAGGTTATAAAAAAATTGATTAAATCGATTCGATTAACACTATTACCTCAATTCCATACCATTATCCTATAAAACCAAACACATAAAATTATTTTAATTGGAAATTCAATCACAGGCCAATCTATTCAAATCAACATAAATATTTTTAAACAATCTTAATAAAAAAAATAATGAAAAAAAAAAACAATTCACAGCAATAGTAAAAAAAAAAAAGAAGGAAAAGAAATTAAAAAGTGCAAGAAAACACCGGATTGGGGAAAATGCATCGAGTAGCTAAATTGTCATAATAAGCAGAGAATGATAAATGCATGAATGAATGAATGAGAGAGTGAATTTGATTTTTGATTCCAAATCCAAAACACAAGCAGACAAAACATCAGACTGCGAATGAATCACCGGCAGATTTTTTTAATTAAAATATCATCTTCTTCGCCGCATAATACGTGGCACTATCCCACATCGATTTCTCTGCTAAATTTCTCACTCTTTCTTCTTCCCTCTCCTCTCATCACAATCGCCCAAAATACCAGAATACTAGACAGAACCAACCCACAACCCCTTTTGTTCTTACTTACTTTTAACTGGAAAAATCTTAGATAACTCTAAATAGAACAAACAAAAATCATCATTTTTTTTTTCTCTCTTTTGAATTCCAACCAAATTACACTTTTTCTATGTTGCCATTTCAATGATGTTTTGGTGTCTTTACGCACTTTTGTTGGTAGCAGACAAAAAGTTCTTTATATTAAAGTTTGGTGTTACCCTTTCTCAACACACTAGTTTACAACCACTCAACTCCACCTAACATTCAACTCTAGCTACTTGTATTCAACTCTTAAATAAATGTCCTTCACTTAATTATATAAATCACGTTCCTTTGAAAAAAAGTAAAAAAATACCAACTTAATTATATCAAGTCAGTCATAATGATAAATAGCCTACAATTTCAAAAAGAGATAAAATTGTGCATAACTCATGAATGATCTAATTGAATTCAATTAAAAAATTATTTTAAACGGATTAAATCAATTTGGTGTGAATAATTTCTTTTAAGAATTTTAAATTTAAATAATAATCAGATCATGTGCATCTTTTTAGAATTTTTTTTATACTTGATTTAACTAATTAAACTGACAGAACCCAATTCAACATAATCTGAATTTTTTTAAATAATATAAAATTTTAATGAAATTTAAGTGTTAATTTTTCAAATCAAATTTTATCAAGTCAATTTGAGTAACTTGACCAAGTCGACTTGTTGTCACTTTTTAGAGAAAATAAAAATTTTAAATATTAAAAGATGTAATTTTGAAAAAAGTGGAAAATTGTAATCACTTCACTGTTTAAAAGAGATTAGTTTCATAATAATACCTGTAAAAATACTCTTAAGCTCCCAAATTCTTATTACATAATTTTCTCAACTCAATTGAATATTTTCTTTTCCTCTTCGCTAATGGAACTAGTTGTCTAATCTTATGTACAAGGAATAACGCGCGTGATCATAAATTATTTTTTTGCTGAAGGTCAAATATATATACAAATGTGTTGGACAAGGTGATTAGATTCTATAATCATGCATGTTTAATATAAAACAATTGCCACCAATAATTGCAAGACCAAAGATGCTTATAATAATGAGCTATTTGGTCGTATGCTTACATAATTGTTCATGCAATAATTAATTAATGTTCTTCATAATCCTAAAAATATAATTTATTAACACAAAAGATAAGTTATATCTATTTTCCTTAATTTGGTTTTCTTATAGCCTTTCACCACAAAAGAAAACTAGAAATTTATTATTTAATTTATCAAAAATTTAATATTTACAGATGAATATAGAAAACAAAGAAGAGCATAAATGATAAAATTGCACCATATAAAATAGTTTATTTTTATGTCTGTGACAATTAGGTATATATAATTTGAGAATTTGGCATGCTTGAGCTAGAGGCTCTAATTATTTTATTTTATTTATGTACATAAGAGACCTAAAAACCCAAGATGCTAGTACAAAGGTTGTGTGTTTAATATTAATGGGGGGAAAATGCATGGCTGAAGCAAGAACAAACATTTATAACTCTTAATTTTGCCTTAGATGCAGATACAAGAAAATGCCAGCAATATTATTTGAAGAGAGTTTCTGAAGTTAGATTTAACCCCCCCCCCCCTTTTTTTTTGCTATATCTGTGTATTTTTTGTTTAGCCAAAGAAAAAAGACCTAATTTTTGTTAGAGCAAGCTAGCTATCTCCCAAATAAATGGACATATATATAAATGGTAAGATTTCCTGATGAAAATTAATGGGAATCGGATTCCAAATTAGAATATCTCTGTCAAATGTTTTGAAAGAAGAGAAGTGGAGAAAAATATGAATAATCCCCAATTTGCTAAGCTTAATGAGGAACAAAATGGGAGAGAATATGAACCAGTATAGGTGATTATAATACTTACCAGTTACCAGTTTCCAGTTTCCAAATGCATATAAAAGATCATCATCAACCAGAATGCAGAAAGTGAACTGAACTTTCAAAAGGGTCAGAATAATCTTTTCCCCTTTTGATGAACTAACTGCGAGAGAATTAGCAAAGTATTATATAAATTATTCAATTCCTGCATTGGGAAAAGGAGGAGAAAAAATAATTGCTCTGAATCTGATATTAATTGTTATATAGGTAGGTACAGCTGAAAGGCAAGAAAAATCTGCTTCTCTGATTACACATAATCTGCCAATCTTCTGAATCTTACCATTCTCAGCTCTCACAGAAGAAAAAAAAAGAAGCTAAATACTAAAAGGGATTCGATCAAAGTAATAGTACTTTCTACTTACAGAGATTCTAGAGGCACCACTAGGCAGCAAGCAATACAAAAAAGCCCCACTCATAGATTCACTCTAAAATTCAACTTCAATTCTCTCAGCTTCTATACACAAGCATATTCATGACCATAATGGAGAAGATGATCCGTTTCTAAATTAAAAAAGATTTTTCTTTTTTCGCATATGCCGAAATACCCTCGGTTTTCCCTCATAATCTACAATAAGCAGCCAGAAAATGATGGGAAAAACGTGGGTATTTTGGATGACCTGCTTCAACCGAAATATATTTATAAAAAAAAAAACAAAAATGAAAAAATTTCAAAGATAATTCATTCTACTAATTGTAGTTAATTGTGGAGAGGATCTGGGCAACTGGGTACTCTTCTTTTGGTGTCATCGAACCCCTTTTCGGTTCTGTTAACGTTGGAGGGACCAAAAGCCCTTCCTCGGAAGTACTTATGAACCAGATCCTCCTTATGGCTGAGCTTCTTCGTTTTGGCCACTACTGCACCGTTATTCGGGCTAACCCAGAAGAGCAAAACTGAGATTAGGACAAGCAGCAGTATCACAGAGAGGTAGAGGAGTCTCCTGCCGCCGGCGAACCACATGGCTGGAGAAGAAACACCCACATAAATTTTAGGCTTTTTGGATCGATCCCCCACTTCTCCGATCGAACCAGAAGCGTCTATATATGGCGTTGAGAAGAATGAAACTGAGAGATTAGTGTTGTTATTTTGTGTTCGGAAAATGGAGTGTTTGGGATGGAAGAAAGAGTGTAACTTGAGAGGAAAAACCAAAGTAGTCAATTGACGGCTAGCTATTTAGAGAAGAGAACAGAGAGCGAGAGAGACGGAGTGTCAGAGATGAGAGATGGAGTCTCGTGTCTCATGGCCATGGCCGCCCCATCACATACACAGTGGCCCCACGTGAAGAAAAACCCGCAGTACCCGGCAACACTAATTTATTATCATTTTGAATAAATTATATATATATAATTTGTAAAAACTATATTATTACATTTTTTTAAGTTTTAAAAAATTAAATTAATATTTTTTATTTTAAATTTTTATAAATATTGATTTAATTTTTTAATGATGAGTGATATAAGCTATTTATGATTTTTTTAAAATAAATAAAATATAAATTTTATTAACAATTTTGTAAATAAAAAAAATATGAGTGTTCATTTAAAAAAAATTGAGCGAAAATGAATATAATTTATTTAATCAAAACTATTTATCCATGAGAAGTGGAAGTGAACTATCCAACTCTACGCATTAGAATTCTCTTTAGAACAAATGAATAAAAAAAATCTATGCTTTTAATCAAAACCCAGTCTAAGACACGATCGTAATTTTTTAGTTTTTAATTAAAATCGACCTTAAAATATGATCCTAATAATTTCTTCATTCAACAGCTTAACAATTTTGAGAATTTTATTGTAATTTTTGAAGAAGGGTCATAATTTTCAATCCCATGAAAACCTAATTAAGGACAAAGTATAATCTAATTTAATTAATTAACTTTTTATAAATTAAATTTATTTAAGATTTTATTATTATTAAAATAACACCTTTACTTTTTATTTGTAACATTTTAATTCTCATTCCATTATTGATTAGAGGGGGTCCATAGAAATTATTGAGATTTAAAATGTTATTAGTTTAGTAACATTAAAATCACTATAATTAAATTGTTAATCAGAACGTAGTCTTACTATGAATGGACATAAACTACGTGGCATTAACGTTGGTCTTGCGTTTGAAATGTACATGTCGGTGACAAAAATAAGAAAAAAAGCATCCACGCGCGCATCTGCCGAATCAGCAGCATTGAAGTTGAGAAATCCGTGACTTCACTTTAATATTTCATATGATTATTGTTTAGAGGAAGTTATGTCCAAGTGTCCCCACTCCTCACCCTATTTTTGGTTTGAAGAGTTATAATTTAATAAAAATATTAAAAACTTAAGGTTTGTTTAATAATCACAAAAATAATTTTTACTTTGGCTTAAATAACAAAAAAATTATTGTGACATATTTTGTAATAATTTAAAAATAAATTAATAATGAAGGAACTAAATTGATGTAACTAATAAAATAAATAGGCCAAAAATATATTTTAATATTTTAATTATTATTATATTATAAATTATAATAATTTAAATATTAATTATTTTAACCTCAGAGTTAGTTCATTCTTTTAATTATACCAACCCAAATAGAAAAAAGATACTAAAGATGTATATAATAATAATAATAAAAAAATAGAAAATTAAATAAGTAGAAATAGGAGGGAGGGAGAGAGAAAAAGGAGAGGAAGGTGGGCCGGGAATCGCGCCACGGTGTTTGTGTGTAATGTGGGAGCGTTGACGTTAGGAACAAGAAGAAGACGTGGCCTTTTTTTTAAAAAAAAAAAATCGTTACCGTCCGTCCGTACAATCTTAGGTATCCAAAATTACCAGATTTTGATGCAGCCCTGTGAATGCTTTGCATTCCTTTTCCCACAGGAGGTGTAATTCCCAACTACCCTTTTGTCATCCATTTACCAGACATTTTTTTTAATTAAATATAATTATTACAGCTAATTAATTGCACTTCTATCAATCATTACCATTTATTCAACTAAATTCACTTCCCAAATTAACCATTCAATCTTTCTTTAGCCTCCTTCATTGTAACACTTTAATGCAAATTTTTGAGATATAAAATATAATATATTATTTTAATATTATTAATCGAAATATTAATAATATACAAAAAAAAATTGAATTTACGCTTACGATTTATTAAATTCATGAATATATGTATTTTTTTCTTTTGTAAAGAAAAATTTCTGAGTAAGAAAAGGTTGTCATATTCTAAAATCAAGGCCATTAGTTTTAGCCTTACAAATTACTTACCAAGGCTCTAAATGATGAAAATTGAATTTTAATTTTATAAATAAAACTACATGTGATTGTAATGTAGTTAACTTGATTAAATCTATCTCAATTCAGTAAAAAGAATTATTTCGGAAGGATTGAGGGTGTGTTTGGTTTAACGGTGCCCAAACATAATTTTGTCCAAACTTGATTTTTGCATAAATTACCTTTGGGTTGCGGTGGTCAAACTCTCATTTGAAGAGGAGGAAACGGGCTTTTAAACCCTCCCACCGCCTATCCAAACATGCGCTGAATTATATTAATAAATGCATACAGATGATTTTTTTTTTAAATTTGGATTAATTTAGAAGAATCGAATGTAATTTTTTAAGAATGTTGTTAACCTTAACTTGACTCAACATAAAATAAAATTTTAAATTAATTTTAAACTTTAGTTGAATTCGAATATTAATTTTTTAATTCAAATATTATTCGATTTAATTGAACAATTCATCCATGCTCAACTCTAAACAAAATGTTATAATCTTTACTAATTGAAGTAAGTCCTATTAATTATGTAAAATACTTTAATATTGAGATCAAAATATAAGACGTGTATAGAGATGACACAATCATTTTTTTATTATAAAAGATTGACCATCATTATCAACTACTAATATGAAAGAAATTTGAACTCACAACATAAACAACTAAAGCTTTTATTATTGATTTTTTTGTTTGTTTGCCAAATGAACCAACACAATAATTATATAATTTTCTAGAGCATACTCGTTTCTCTCAAACTATGCACGAGTGTTAACTCTTAAAGACATAGCCAATTTGTCATTATATATTAATATTAGATAGGTTTGCAGTCTATTCATGTCTTCACTTACCTTGCCTTATAATAAATGAATCTAACTTAATCACATGGATTGAAACTTTGATAATTTCGCCAATTCACATTTTTTAAGAAATTAAATGCCATAACAAAGTAGCCAATCTGGACTAATTTTGTCTAATATAGAATGTCAATTGTCGATAGAGGTTAAATTTCTGTAAATTATGATTAATTTTGTCCTTATAACAAAAAATAATGTGTTTTGTTTCTAAATAAGTTTAACAGTTTTTATCAACGATTGATGTTTCGTATTACACAAAATAGTAGTTTACTTTTAAAATAAACTAACATGCATGAATATATATATATTCTACTAGAGAATAATTTGCATATAATAAAAAAAGAAAAAAATATGTATACCAATATAAAATACATTTGAGACCATTTAAAAACTTGGAAAATTAATTTATATGCCACAGATTTTAATGAATAGTTTATAGTTCCAACTGCTAATTACTAGCTAGAAACATGCTGAGCTTTCGCTATCAGAAATTTATATATGCTGATAATATTGTGCTGTGTAGATCACAATCTTGATGAGCAAATTGGCATTTTATAATATTAAATTGGCTTCATCACATGCAGTGGAGTAGCAGCTGGAAGAACGAGCTCGATCAAATGATTCGAATCCAATTTGTCTATTTTGCAGAATAAAAAAGAATAACCATTTGGCAAAATGCTGAAGTCAAAGAAAGAACTCTGCTAACACTCTACCACCTCTATCTATTTTTCTGTACCAAATTAGACAGTTTTCTCACTGATTAAACACACTTTGATCGGTATATATACGTACGACTTCAGCACACAGATTTTTTCATTTTAACACATCAATGTGGTCGATATAATTAAGATATTACAATCAAATTTTTTTCATTTAGAATATTTTTAAACATTGACAAATTTTGATGACTTAGTCATTAACATCTTCACTTGATTGTAATGCCTGACAAGATATTACAGACCAAATTGATACTTTTTAAAATAGAAGAAACAAATTAAATTATTTCAAAAAAATAAAAGGGCTGAAATTATAATTAAGCGTATATATATGTTACTATATATAGGACTGCTTTAACATTTTCTTTCTTCCATATTATATATACACACACTTTAATAAAAGTTGCAGAGATACAAGAGCCAAACACGTCTCAATCAAGTCAATTTGAGAGGCATAAAAATTCAAAACCCTCACTGGAGAAGCACATGCACTGCAAGAAAGCACCCTGTAATTAAGAATGAGAAAGTGGCGATGGAAGTAAAAGAGTAGGGCATGGAGGTTGAAGAATGATATAAGAATTTGACTATATATTAATTAACAATAACTCGTATGCAAGAGCATCTTAAGCTGTCCCCAGCAAATCCCAACTGTAATATGAATATATGAATTATGAAAGATCATTTGGGGTTGATAGGGGGTCCACTGCTAACTGTAGTTTCCATTGCAAAGATTTTTGAATTCTCATGGTTGATTGGTACTTGATCTGATCATTAATGGTGGGATATATGGGAGATCGATGAGGGGAAAAGTTCAGTTTTTACATGAAAGGACAAGGGGTGTTCTAGGGTTAAAGTTTAAACTGAAACAAAACAGAAGATCATTATGAAGAGGGGAAACAGTTCTCTTCTGCACACTGACAGATCTCACAAGGAAAGGAGAAAGAATCATCAACGACAATAATTACAGGGAAGCACAAAAGAGAAGAAAGGTATTAAAATATTTTGATTTTCACAAGTTATATATATATATTTGCTAAGGAAGGTTAAAAAATGAAAGAGTGAATTGTTATTTCTATATTTTAAAGATTGTTTCTTCTTTTTTTCAATTTGGTGTCTTGAAAATTTTGCTTTCTCATGTCAATTATCTAAAGATAAACTCATTTTTAAAAAGCCTTGTTATTAATTCAATTAATAGATATTTAAAATATTTATTTAACTTTTACTTGTAAGGTTTAAATTCAATTTAATTTAGATAACATCAATCTCTTTTACTAAACAATCGATATTTAAATATTATTATAAATTTTTGTTGAAACTTATGACATATTATGATCTTACAATGGAGTATCTTTTTGTTATTTT
Organism: Gleditsia sinensis; assembly: GCA_037074535.1. Taxonomy (NCBI): domain Eukaryota; kingdom Viridiplantae; phylum Streptophyta; class Magnoliopsida; order Fabales; family Fabaceae; genus Gleditsia; species Gleditsia sinensis. The sequence goes on from CM073471.1 coordinate 11,442,343, forward strand.
AAATTTTTTATTATCAAAAAAATATTTGTTTCACTCTTTAACTTAAATTATGTTATGGTTCATTTTTATAAAATAACATTTTAAGATATTATATTAAAAATATGAATTTTTTTAAGAATAAAACAAACTCAGTCCGAATTAAAAAAAAAATTACTAAACTGAATCGTTCGAGCTCTTTACTCGGCATTATTACTTGAAATCTTTTTCAACTTTGAGGTGAAAATATTGGATAATAGTGAAGTGCAGATTGCTTGGAAGTCCATTTCCATTCTCTCAATTTTAAGATATTACTAAATAAGCGTATAATCTCTTGTACTCTCTGCAATTAATCCTTTCGCTTTCAATTCACTAACTTTTATTTCAACCACGCATTCAGGAGGGGACAAGATAGAATGATTAGAGTAGGATCTTTATCTCAGATTCCGTACTTTTTGAGAAAAATTTAATTAAAATACTTAAAAAATACACAGTTTTTAAAAATTTAATTTTTTTAATATCAGTTCTTTAAAAAAAAATTTATTTTTTTTAAAAAAATCATATTAACTTTATTACTATGTTTACTTACTTAAATTAATTAAGAACTTAATTGTCTTTTATTGGTATACTAAATTTTACTTAACATTAGAAAAATATTTTTAATTTTCTTGTTACATTATTTTTTTGAATAAAAAATTTCCAAATTTAAAATATATATCTTTTAAGATTCAAAACAGAATTTTATTCAACAATAAAGGTTAATTTAATTGATAAAAATTAAAACATTAAAAATTGATAAATACAATTTTACTTTTTTTTTAATATAGTAATATACCAAGAATTGCTTAGAGCATAGATTTGTGGGTCTGGGTATCTTTTGCGAAATGCTGAATCGAAGGGATACATATGAAATGTCATTTCTCTGTGGGGAATGGAATAGACTATTTCTGTGACTTAATTTCAGTGTCTGTTCTGTACACCTACTACGGACTACTCTATTTGACTATCCTTATTTTCTTGGTGAACTTTTTGACTCACATTCATTGCAAATTTATGTTCAAGATTTAATATTATTTAAAGAAAAATGATTTTCATAATTATGATATATAATCTCATTCCAACTTTTAAATAGGATAATTAAACCCAAAGAAATTATATAAATTCAAAGATAAGTTTAGTTAAATTCCGATATAACCAAATGTTATTGTTAAATAGGATAATTAAACCCAAGAATTTTTAAAATTGTTTACTATCAAATACATCTGAAAATTATTATTTTTAATTTTTAATTCAAATGTTAGAAAACATAAAAAAAATGTGCAATTTTATACGTTTATTATGAAATATTTTAATGAAATTATGACATACAAAATGTTTTTGACTCAATCAATAATATAATAATCAATTAAAAAAATATTTATGTAGAAAAATAAACATAAATTTAAGATCAAAACTAATAATTTGATCTTTAAAATAATATACAACCAGATATTTTTTAAATATTATCAAAATAATTTATATGTTATAAATGAATAATTTTAAAAACTAATTTATATATTTTAAAAAATTAAAATTTTAAATTTAAATAATTGAATTGTTAACTCTAACCAAAATTTTCCAATCAAATGAGGCGTGAAAGCACGCATCCGTGGATGGGATGTGTTTGTTTTGTGGGTATTCCCAAGTGAGCATTAAAAAGTGGGTTTTGTTTGGGTGTTACTAAAAAAGAAAAAAAAAAAGGTACTCTTCTTCTCTCTTGAATCTCAGAAAGTTCAAGTAAATATGAAAAAGTAGCTTTTGAATTCTGAATCATACTGCGACGGCTGGCTGCTGCTGCTGCTGCTTCTTGCAGGCACATAAAGTTCATCACTTCTTAATTAGCTTCTGCCTATTCCCTCCTCTTTTGTGTCCTTCACTATTTCTCTTTACCCTTTTCTGCTTCCATATCCTTTAATCCTCTTAACCTGTCCTCTAGTATCTGGCCTCTTTGCCTTTAATCCTCTCTCTCTCTCTCTCTCTCTCTCTCTCTCTCTCTCTCTGTCACTTCCCTTGTACCATAGGTCTCAAACATTCATTATAACATCGATCTTACTCCTTCGTCTTAGTTAATTAGGGTTTTTTTTTTAAAAAAAAAGATGTTTTGGGACATTCTCCAAAACTAAATCTTTTCTTTAAGCAATTATAATATTATTCTCCATTTGCCTTTTTCCTCTTGCCATTTTCCACCTCCACACCTCTCTCTCTCTCTCTCTCTCTGTCACTTCCCTTGTACCATAGGTCTCAAACATTCATTATAACATCGATCTTACTCCTTCGTCTTAGTTAATTAGGGTTTTTTTTATTAAAAAAAATGTTTTGGGACATTCTCCAAAACTAAATCTTTTCTTTAAGCAATTTTAATAGTGCAATTTCTCACATTAACATGGTAGGTTTAGAGTTTTACTTGTAGAGTGTTTTCTAAAAAAATTAAATTCAAATTAATAAACTCAACTACATAAAATAAATCTTACTTTTTCAATTCAGTGAATTAGGGTTTTCTCTAACTCCTTTTGCTCTTTTTCTCTCTCTTCCCTTGTATCATAGATCTCAAACATTCACTCAAAATTTACTCCCTTCACTATTTACCAAAAGGATAAATACAATTTATTTCTCTTACTTAGGGTTTGTTTGGATGAAAGAAAAAAAAAGAGATTACATGAAATCATTGTCCTTGTTTGGGAGATCAATTTTAGATTTTGGATTAACCCTTTTAGGGTTATTTAATATAAAAAAAATTAAGATCAACAGTATTTATAAATTTTATTCAAAACTAAATTCTTTCTTTAAATGATTTTAAAGATACATATTTTCACATTAGTACAGTAGATTTAAAATTTAACTTCTATAATGCTCTCTAAAATAATCAAATTCAAGTTGACAAACTCAAATAGATTAAATAAACTTATTTAGAATTTTAATCCTATAATATGCTTCCTAGAAAAATTAAATTCAAGATAAGAAGAGATATTATTATCTCTTACCAGCTACTAAACTATCCCTTTATATATATGGTAGATATATTATATATCCTTTAACTTTAGATTAAAAAGGTGAATCAAGATAGAAGTTTTGATTCCATTTTTTTTATTTCTTTATGTTGGAGTGACACAACTCACAAGACTCAGCGTGATAGATTTTGATTTGTTTGTATATATATAGAGCCATGTGCATACAAACAAAATCAAAATCTATCATAGTGTGCAATGTGAATAGTATGACTTTAAAATTTGCAACTATCATTATTATGTGTGTTTAATTCTTTGAAATATACTTTTCTACATTCTATACTAATAAAAAAAGTGAAGAGGGGTCATGTCTAAGAGTTATATTTTATATATTTTGTCATGATTTGTTGCATTTTAATCTAGTTTAATATTGTTCTAGTTTTTTTTTTTAATTTATTTGAAGAGTGCAATTTATCATTGGTATGATTAAGAAAATAAACAAAACTGATTTGTGCTTATCCTTTAAAGAAAGGAAATTTTTACATGAACAATCTATAACTCCACAACTCACCCAAAATTAGTGTCTGTAAAGTGAATTAAGATAAAATTAACTTATAATTATCCATAAATTTGTTTTTTAAATGATAAATAAATTTATCTTTCACTATTAAAGAAATTTTGCAATGTCAAAGATTTGAGCAGAGCAGTTTCAGTATCCCACACAATTTTTCAATAATTATTTTTAGGATTCTATAATTGTTGTTTTTTTTTTTGTTCATTTTTTATTTATTTTAGTATTGTTCCCTTTCCTTCTCCTATTTGGGTAGGAACTTATGATTGATGATGGGCCCAAATAGGACCATTTAGCCCGTCTAATAAGAACTGGCCATTCTCCTACCAACAAGTCCATTCCTCTATGGTTTCTTGTTGGCCCAAAAAATACAAAAAAGGATTTCTTAATCCCAAAGCTTGTTCTGATAGCATCTGTTCCTGAGATGTATCACTGGAGAAATTCTTTTTATAGACATTTACGCATGTTAAAATTTTGCAAAATAAGTACATTTTTGTAATTTCAAAAATTAATTTTCTCTAAATACCGGAAACATTTTTATCACTTTTAACAAGCAAAGACTAATTTTTAATGATTATGGTTTCTAAGCATAACTTTTCACTAAAAAAATCAAGAAAAATATTTGTGGTTGGAGGTGTGTAACTATGCCTCTATGCTTAATTGAATATGTGCTTTTAGATGATCAATATTTCAAGTCTTCATCTAATAAAAGATGTATAAAATGCAAATTTATTTGATGCTGTATGTGTCTATATATACGAAATTAAATTTCATTTTATTAATAATAATATATAAGAGACTCATATTCAAATAATAAATAAAAATTCAGTTGAATAATTTTTGTAATGTCAAATTTTTAAATTCTTTTTGAAATATTTATAGAGAGAGACAATTTCAATACCTTAAACAAAATTAATTGAATATTTAAAAAGTGTTAGAATACTTGTCTTAAAAAAAAAATCATAAGCAACAGCCAACCAGACTGTGCTTAATTGCACATCTTCAAATAGCCGGCAAAGCTTACAAAAGATGAATTCTATAAAAGGGAAACATTGTAGGCTCAAACAGTTTACACCTTTTCAATGTGAAATACATCCAAAACCTCAAAGTTTCCACAAATTTAGCTGAAGATACCCACGTTTCTCTTAATTTATAGCTTGCCTTTTAAACACTAACATCCATGGCAACACTACCCGAAAACCATTATGTTACAAATTAAATTACAAGCATACAAAATTTGGGACCCATCTACCATCATCAGATTTTATACATACCCAGTCATGCCAACCGTGGAGCTTGCTCGGTTCGCTTTGTGAGAAGCCGGAGCAGAGGTTGCCTCTATGAAGTATATGTAGTAGTATACATTAAGAATCATGGTTGCAACAACGAAAACTGCTCCGGCAATGAAGACACCTTTCCTCAAAGTTTCACAAGAGAAGTTCTGAGCATAAATCATTCCCCTGTATTTGGTGTGATAGGCATTCTTTGTCGCACCTGCCATTAAACATGCTTCTGCGACCAGGAAAGTCGCCCTGCGAATGCATGACAGGTAAAGTAATGCAATTCAAGTGTTTCAAAGGCGAAGGAGCAATAATGATGCTCTATCTAATTCTAAACTGCACAATCATGTGGTATTTCTTGCGTGATAAGCCAATAACTAGTAAAACCTTACTTTGATGCTAAGAACAGTATCAATTTACTCTCTCTTAGTCTCAGTTTATTAAAGTTTAATTTTGTATCACTTTAATTCCTTCGTTCAATTTCTGTTAACAAAGTTGATAATACGGATGTTTTTTTGGTGACATAGCACTCTTAGTATGCTTCCCATCATACAAAAGAAGCATTCAACCACTTGGATTCATGGTATGTATTGATCAAAACACCATTGTTCAATAACTTAACTTTTCATTCAGTGATTAGTGACAGAGAAAACATGTTGAGAGTGTTACGTTACCCGTTGACATGACACATCACCAAAAAGCACTCACCATCAACAAATCTGTTAATGAGGATTGAATAGAGGGATGTAAATGATACAAAATTAAATTTTAAGATAATAAATTGTGACAAAATTCTTAAGAGAGCAAATTGATATTGCAGCCATTTTTGGAGGACCAAAATAGGGATTTAGTCAAATTTAAAATATCATGAAGCTTAAAGTGAATAAATTGAAAATCAAAAGGAGTGAGGAATGATCTAAAAAGGAATCGAGCAAACCTTTTAAAGGTGAGGCAAAATATGAAATCTCCAATAATTACTCTTATTGAAATAACAAAGTTTGGATAAAGGGTGGCAAGTTTGATACTCCTCTTGTGCCAAAAAATAATAATAATAACAGAGTAGTAGACATTATTAGAACAAAACATCCTTCTTGTAACAATCTAATTCATTGCATGTCAGTGTTTAGAAGTAGTAAAGATTGTCATATTTTAAGTCAGAATTCTCACCAAGATGAGATAAAATAAATAATGGACCAAGCTCGACTCCCCCCAGGGGTTAAAGGCCTCCCAAAGCACATGCACTTTGTAACTCCCATAAGCAATGATTCACCTGAAAGAAGAAACAGAAAGGCACCCACTCCATAACCAGTTGCAACATCTGAATTGTAGATGCAATATGTTTCATTTGTTCTCTCATCCTTGTACATTTTTCCCTGTCAAGCCAGAGCCAAAAGGAAAAGAAAAAGAAAAATATTAATGCAACTTAACAAGTATATGAATAGCAAAACTAACATTCCTTTTTTTTTTTTTTTGGTTCACCTGGCTCCGACCAGAATTTAATTGGGATCTTCAACTTTGGAGATGACTCTAATACCACTGAATCATTATGCAAAATCTAAACTTTGGATTATGCATGCTTTAAAGGTTGCAAAAAACAACCATGATGACTCTAGTTTTAATTGTTTTTCCCCAATAATCGAACCTTATATAACACAATCAAGAAAGTCATATTTCTTGCTTTAATTAGAGTGCAAATACTTTTAAAGGGTGTAAGAAAAAACCATGACAGTTCTTTTTTCTTTTTTTTTTCTGAATCTTTTCTTCACAAAGAAGGCCTATGTTTGTTATTATCTATTTTCCATAAACCACTTCAAAGAGAGCAAGCAATGTCCTAATTGAATGGAGCCACCAAATGGAATTCCTAACCCACCAAAAAGAAAATCAAGTTCAGGAAAGAACAGACTAGGGACAGAAAGCTGAGAAAAGCAATTTTAGGTTTCATTCTCCTCGAGGACACTGTTAATGACTTAGTCCACTAGATGCAGAGCTCTGGGCCAGAGATTAAGGAATTGCAATTAGCACATCACAAACCTCAAAGAAAGAATCTATACTGAAGCATAGATTAACTAATGAAAAATTGGCTAAATAAACCATAAATAACACCTATCCACAAGGGAGTGGACCTAGCTTAACTTTGATACTTTATTTTAAGGAAAATTCCACTTTTCCATCTTGATCTTTGCATCCAATTGCAATTTTCACCTTAATTTATTAGTTGTTTGCAATTGATTTTCTAATTTATCTACTCTTTTTTATTTTACTACCTACTGTTTAAATTAGACGCTAACTTTAACGGTAACTATGTGAAATTATCAAAATATCCTTCTCACCAAGAAAAGTACAAATTGGAGTATCAAGTAAATAGAAAGGTATTTTGATAATTTTATGTAACTATTGTTAAAGTTAACATGGAAATTGCAATTGAAGGTAAAAAAGACATGGTGAGAAAATGCAATTTCCGTATAACAGATCCAATCTATGACTACTCAGAGCCTCTCATTTAGGCTTCCTGATCTATGGACTTACTTGTAATGACATAGCTTCCCCTGTTCTTGGTTTCCTTCCAAAGGGAAGTCTGTTACTTGATTAAGTTTGGGTTTCTTGATCTGTAACTTCACCAACAAACTCACTCCAGCCTCAAAAAGAATTCCATAGGTTCTGCTAATCATCAACTTTGCTTTAGCCCTAAATTCAACATAGAAATAACACTAATGGGGATTGCTACGAAAAGATTGGTTGCCTAAGGCAGTCTAGTTACAAAACTATGATTGCTTTATGATAAAATGTGAACACTTCAATGAATTTAGCATTTAACACAAGAAGCTAATAAAGCCACGTCTTATTAACCCCTGCATGCTCAGTTATGAGTTATGACTACCACAACAACAAACAAACTTAAAACTTTCTCAAATCTTTATGAGTTATGACTACTAAAACAAAAAAAAATGTAAAAAAGTGGTTCCAAGAAGGCAAGAACACACCTGTAGAGATAGAGAGTGAAAGAAAACATATAAACAGGGCAAAATATTAGCAGTTTTCCTGGATAACAAGCAACACTGAGTCATATACAACAACTAGGGACCTTCCAAAAATAACTAGCACAATGTTGGACGCAGTGAGTACGATACATATCTCCACAATTGTATAATATTGTTCATTTTGGGCCAATGCCCTCGTGATTTTGTTTTTAGACTTTTTCCAAAAGGTTTCGTATCAATGGAGATTGGATCCTTACTTATATACCCACCTACTTCTTAATATCTAGTCAATGTGGGACTTTGTTTGTATTCTTAACACATAATAGGTTGTCTGGATCCCTTTCACTCCACACTCATATTTGTCAGACTCACGTACCAGTGGCTGATACTTTCGCATATAGACCAGTGTAGAGGCGGCAGACCTAAACCCACCCACAAAATTGGACGCCAAGGCATGTATGGTTGACCACCAACACGAGCTGGCATAGGGAATTTGAATCCGCCCAGCAATTATCCATCAGTGCCTAACATTCTAAAGCAGTAAATCCCCACTTACAGCAATTTTTAAATTTAAAAATATTAGAAAAAGAAAAGAATCTCTTTGGGGCATAAAATTATAACTTCAACATATAAAACAAATGCCCCAAATCTTAGAAAACTCTCAAATCAACTCATGAAATGACTCTTGAGTGATTAGCAGAATCAGAGGAGCAATTATGACAGAGAGTCCCATGTAAAAGTCAGATACGACTGTAGGGAAGCTTAGAAACGAAGATTAAAAAAAAAAAAAAAGATGCAATTAAAGTTTGGAAAGCCAGAATTGCAGGAGATAAAGGGAGAATCTTGTACCCAAAAAAAGAAGGGAGAATCAAAGAGGCTTACGACGCTTCTTCTTCTCTCAGCAGCAATGGAGAAACCAAAAGCCACTAAGCTTAAAGCTACCACTAGAAGATGCACGAGCGTGGAGCCCATCCACCCTGCCATTTCTTGCTTAGAGAGAAACTGCAATTTGAGAGTTTCAACGTCTCAATGTGAATGTGAGCTAGAGAGAGAGAGAGAGAAGGAGCCCCAGTTGTTGCAGAGTGAGTGAGCGTGGAAGTACGAAAAGCAGCTTGACCAAATTTGTACACAGTGAAGTGAAACGTTGGAAGAAAGGCAGTGTTTAGTAAAGGGGTCCGGGAAGGACGGAGCGTCCATCATACGCGCCGACAAAAAGCGCTTGTTTTTTTTTGAATGAGAAAATGGGTCTCATGACATCAGACACCACAAGTCTCAACGTTCAAAAAAGAAAAATAGGTCTATCACGCGCCGGCGTTTTTTCCGACAACTCCGTAAAATTTAGATGCCTCAGTGTGTCTTCTTGCCAATGCTCTTATAATTTTTAAATTGATTAATTGAACTTTTTATTATTTTATTTTTAAAATGTGAAAATGTATTTTTTTATAATTTATAAAAAGTAAATTTAATAAAAAAATTATTTTATTCGTGAACTAAATTTATATAAAAAATTAAATTAACATATACTTAAAAATTAAAAACAAAATATAATTAAATCTTTTTAGATCTATATAAATTTGGCATTTAATTGTGCGTGTATTTATTTTAATAGTAAATTTAAGATCTACTTGGTGTCCCTATGAAGAAAGTGAATCAATATAAATAGAAGCAATTAAAGATGATTGTTCATCTTGATCAAGTGATTTAATTCAACATGTAAAACAGAGTAAATTATAACTGATGATGAAAGTACAGAATTTCATTCCTAAGCAAACAAAGAAAGGAGGAGAAAACATGAAAACTTCTAATCTTCCTCTATCCTAAAATCAATTATCCATCTCTCTCTCTATCTATCCCTCGAATGGATTTGGAATTTCCTTCTTCAGATTCCAGATATCGTCATCCCAAGCGACGTCACTGTACAAGGCACTGAAAGCTTCACCCATGAAGTCCATGTCCCAAACTGGGAACCAAATGGACCCCCATGACATTTGCTCATCCACCACTCCACCCACCCATGGCCAATACTCCTCCCAATTTGTCCAATTATCCCCTGTAATTCCCACCAACCCAATCTCTTTCCCTTCTTCGTCCTTCTCCTTCTCATCGACCTCTATCTTCGCTTTCTTCTTCCCCATTTCTGCAACTTCCATGACTGCACCTTCAAACTTGACCGAATTCACACCTCTTTGCCTCTTCATGTTTCTTAAGTGTGTGTTTATCAAAGTGATGAAATGAAACGAAAGAAGGGTTATTTATATGGGAGGATTATTACCGGACAGCTGGAATGGAAATTTTTAGAATTTCTTTTGTGACAATTTGATGATGCCAGTAGATTTTCTCTATCTGGGAACATGCATGATGACAAAAACCCCCCTTTGGGACAACGTGAGGGGCAAGTACCATAAAGAAGTCAAACTCTTCATCTGGCCCACTTCCTCGTATGTAGGCATCGTTCATTGAATTTTTCATGTTCAGGAAGTCGGCAACTTGTCAAAAGCCAAATTTCACATCATTTTTACATTTACTCAAGAAACAAAACTAGGGTAGAATTAACTCATACGGGCTTTAATATTTAGGGAGTGTTTGGTATAAAAATTCTTTTTGATTTTATGAAAATTTTAATATAAGAAATTAAAATTTTTATATTTGGTATAAATTTTTAAAAATTCATTCATCAGAAATTAAAATTCTGAGAAATTGTTTTTTAATAAAATTTTCATAAAAATATTTTCATAAAAAGAGGTGAAAATTTTAGTTTTTCATAAAAATAAAATTTTTTTTATTACGATGTTAAAAGATAATTATATTATTTATTAATGGAATAATTATAATAATAATAAAAAATTTTACTATCTCTCTCTTCTCACTCTCTCTCATCTCTTTCTCTTTTTATTTTTTCACTTTTTCTCTCATTCTCTCTCTTCACTCTTGTTTTTTCAATTATAAGAATAAAAAATTTTAAAACAAATATAGGAAATTTTTTTAAAAATTAACTATAACTAAATAGAAAAATAAAAAATTTATATAAAATATTATTTAAAAATTTTCAGTAATCTTAAAAGTCAATTAAACACATTTTATACATTTTTGATAATTATAATTCTCATCTTTTTTAAGAAATAGATTTTTTAGAACAAAAATTTTTACCGTTTACTGGTTGTTTTTCTCATTTTATTTTTAGTTTTAAGAATTGAATTTAATATTTATAGCTGAATTAAAAGTTATATATACTAATAGTGAGACGCACCTTTTTTTTTTAATTAATGTATTAATCCAAACATCACGAACTTATAAAATAACTATGGTTACAACACTAGGGTTTGAAGGCCTCCTTTATAACCGAAATAAGATTTAAAAAAAAAAAAACTAGCCTACAATTTTTGAGTGTTTTTTTTTGTTTTGTTATTACAATTGATGATATTAAATTAATTTTTACACAGCTCAATTAATTTATATTTTAGTTCTATCAAGGACAAATCCTTCATTCTCAGTGTAAATTAATTACTTATAAAAAAATTTCTTGCATCGTAGTTTAATAAATTAGCAAAGATAAAATATAATATTTTTAGTGTTTACTATGAAATTATTTAAAGTCATGATCTTTGATTTTTTTTTTTCACTTAGCATTATTTTTCTTAAAAAATCTCTTCTATGTATAACTATTTATTAAAAAATTATGCCCTACACTTAAAAACAATCATTACGTACATCTGTATGACTCTTCTAGAACTTGTGAATTTGAGTTTGCAACTTGCAAGAAATTCTCTTTACAATTTATTTTTGTTTGGTACAACCAACTTGCAAGTAATATTTATACATTTATGGTAAAAAAATTACAGAGAGTGGAAGGTAGAGCAAAAGATCATCAAAGTTTAAATATTAAAAATATTATCGGACTATGATTAGAGGTGTCGTTACCGAAAAATTGAATTTGAAGCAAATTTCATTGCAAATAAAAAATTTTAAATTTGATTAAGACATAATTCAGTCCCGCTGTCAACAGACACAATTCTATATTTTAAAAATTATTTTAAGCAATTATTAAAGTTACAATTGATCATTGATGTAATTAGTAATTACATTTAAATTTATTATTAAATTGAATATAATTTTATTCATGACTATATTCAGTTGAAATTATAAAATTATGTACGTACGTACCATTATTACTCCAAATTGGTAGAATGATATCTTTTCAAGTCCGGATTCATATATTTACATTCCAATGGGTAAAGAAGGTTAGTTAATTATTTTTTAGTGTTTTCAAATGATTTGTATTTCAAATAATGTTCACAAGACTTTTTTTTTTTAATTATTTTGAATCATCAACTTAGAATTATTTTTAACATTAAAAAATATAATAAAAATTTGTACTAAAATAAAATGTCTCTAAATAAAAGCTTTTTAAGTATATACCATTTACCAAAAAAATAAGTATATAAATTAATAAATAAATATAAGTATTCAACTTTAAGAAATTAGTCTAATGATAGATGTGAGGCATATGAAATGATTAAATTCTAATTAAGTCAAATTTTTGTTGCTGTTAGGCTGCGTCGTGAATGGATCTAGATAAAATAAATAAATAAATTAAAATATACGTGACTCCAATTCAGTAACAATTTTCATTAGCCTTCATTTAACATTTATTTTTTACTTTTTATTAAAAAAAAATAAAAATGTCAAATTATTCATCTTAAAATATATTAATTTATGATCCCACTATCATATATAACACTAATAATAAAATATTATGTGAAAAAAATAAGCAGTAAAAATTCATAGAAATAATTGACTTTCAAAGTTAAAGAATATTTATGTATTTTATTTTAAAAAATTTGTGTAAATATATTAAAAATAAATTTTATTAAAAAATTTATCTGACATATTTTGTGTATCTATCTATAATTTATATATCTTTTTATAAAAGTTAACAATTGTCTTGAAAGAAAGAATAGATATTGAAAAAGTTTGTGAAGAAATATAATTGAGAGTTTCAATAATGGTGCGTGGTAAAGAAGGCAGACAGATTTTGGAGCGTGCATGTTGGGCAAGCGGCAGTTGTTGCCATGTGGGAATGCGAATGAATAGCGAGTGTCCCTCAACTTTGAAGCATAAATACTAATAAGCGGCATTACTATTCCAACACATGCTGTTCCTGCATGCACACTTGTCGGCATATAATTATTACAATTTTGGTCTAAATTAAAAATTAAATTATTCGATTTCATTAAATAATATTTAAATTATTATTTTTATTTAAAATTTAAATTATTTAAAAAATTTAAATTATATTAACTCATATTAAGTTTAAAAAAATTAAAAAAAAATTATATCCAACTTATTTAAATTAATTTAAAAATTTATCTACGTAAATCCATTAATTCAATTTAATTCATCTGAAATATTTTCTTTTATTAGGTTCATGTGGATTATGTCCAATTAGTTAGATTATTCATTTTACTATTATATCCTTATAACTTTCTATTAAATATATTATATTTTTATTTGATATTTTTAATTTTTAATTTTTTTCACTTGATTAACTTAATTATCAAAAATTGGGATAGAGTTTCCAAATTATCACAATAGTAACGTTTTCTTATTTTGTATATATCGATAATCATCCGCCAAAGATGAAAATCTGGTCATCAAGTCCAAATGTGTGTTTTCTTATATTAAAAAAATATCAATATAAATTTTTTATTTCGTAGATACATTTTTTTTTACATTAATAAATACCGTTACTTTTTTTTCTTTTCGAAACACCACCACATTATTCTAGATCTATAGCACGAAGAAAGTGGTGTATAAGGGCCTTCTAGAGGCCCAAATTCAAAGAAGACGGAAATAGGCCCACATTATAAGGTTGCAAAATAATTGATCCAAAACCTCAATGAATCTTCTCGAAAAATAAAATATATCGATTTGAAAAAAGCTCCCCCCAAAAAAGAAAAAAAAAAAAAGCAAAATTGACCTTGAAAGATAGACATGAGCACTCAAACCAAAAAAAAAAAAAAAAAACTAAGGTAGACAAGAACGCACTTTTTTTTCTTTTAACAAATGGTTTAGTATTTAGAGTCCATGAAAAAAAAAATTTCTAGGTCAAAATTTGTCTATAGGGCATAGGCATACATTTTTATACAGGGAGGATTTTAGAGGTCGAGTTTTGAGTTTGAAGTCTTTCAAAATTGGAAAAAAGAAATCAAAAGAAAGGCCTGATCCATGATAAGGTCTTATGACCGGTTTTTTTGTTTGTTTGTTTTTTTTTGGGGATAAAATAGAGCACAAGCTCAATTCATTAATAAATGATTTAGAAATTATAAAAGTTTTAACAAAAGATAACAAAGAAAAGTAAACATCAAGCTAAGCTTCAATTTTTGAAGTATAAAGAAAATCATGGATCAAGAGACTATATACCTTTTAACTTATGCTAACAATTAGGCCTGATCTAAAGATGAAATTGTTAAAGTTAAAACTTTAAATTTAAAATTTTTTTTTTTACTATTTATTAAACTTTAGATCTCAAAAATTTTTTTATACTAAAACTGTCTCACTTTTTTATTTTATTTTAGGCCTCTATAAATTTTGAGAGTTATTGGACGCCCTGCTAACAATATATATATATATATATATATATAACATACATTCTAAATATAACTTGATAAGAAATTATAAAAATAAAAAATAGAAGACTATCAAGATAAGACAACACACCCTCCCCTTCTCTATGAGGATTAAGTCTTTTGTCCCAAGTTTTTTTTTTAAAAAAAAACTTAATAGGTGAGTTACATATCCAAAACGTAAATTACAGATTTTTTAAGATTTTAACTAATACTGAATCTCTTTTAATAAGATGAGAAATATATCCCTGAAGAAATAAAAAAAAACTTGGGGAGGGGAGCGCTTCTAAAAAGAATGATAAATCTTTTTTATAGAAAGATAAAAACCTTTTATGTAAAAAATTTATAAACTTAGAGAAAAAAAAAAAAGAGAAAGAGGGAGGGTGCTGCCAATGGAGGTCGCAGCCCCAAAACGTTGTCGCTTGTTACTATTTCAAGTGCGGTTCTGTTTATCTTCCGAGGTGTGTTTAACCCAATTTCACAATATCTTGTTGACCAAAAACATATTAAAACTTGTCATTGGAAAAAAAAAAACAAAGTTTGACATAGGCCTGATAATACAACGGGCCACAAATTGAGGAAATAAGGAAGCCCATATTTGTAAACATAAAAAGGGGGGGGGGGGCATTGTTAAAGTAATTAAGGTATGTCACTTGTCCCAAGAGTTTTTGACAAATTTTATATTAAAAAAATTATCTAACTCATAATATATTGATTTTGTACTCAATTTAAATGATATGAAGTTATAAACTATTAGCAACAAGCATTGATCCAAGTAGTAAGGAGTATAAATCTTTTAAATTTTTTATTTTGAGTTCGAATTTTAGAATAATATATATGAAAAAAAAGTTATTGAAAGGATACTCCGCCTGAAATTGTTTTAAAAATTAGTTGCTCGTCTAAGATATTCTTAATATTATATAAAAAAAAATGTTATAATCCATTGAACGAGGAAATCACATTGGCCTCCAATATTTTTACTTTTCCATTTCCTTTTTTCTTCAAACGTAAATTGGGTTAGTTGAAAGAACTTGAGATAGGACCTTGCATGTCAAATTGCAAGCTATGAATCTTCCTTCCATGAATAGTCTCGTATGGTGATGATTAATTTTCTTTAAGAAAGTCCCTTAATTTTCTAGAAACTAGTTAAGTAACTTTATTAAAGAAAATAGGATAAATTATATTTTTCCACATTAAACACTCATTCAATCTTTCACAAAAAAATAAAGACATTGAATTCTCATGGTCTCGTAACTTAATATCTATACGCAAGTTTTGGTGTTATCTTTTTCCTTTTTGCCTAAAACAATTCAAATTCAAAGAATCTCCCTATAAAATTGAAGCAATTTCTTTGAACATGAAAAGTGGTTGAGTGTAGTTAGTGTGAATTTTAGGTGAAAAGAAAAAAGTGAGAGCAAAACCTATATGCTAAGTGTTAAAATAAAGATTGTGAGAGTATTTTATTAAGTTTTAAATTTGATGCATTAAAGTTGTATTGGAGTCATATATTTTTGTTATCATTTTTATAAGAATAAAAAAAATAATTTAATCTACTGTGAGATAATTTTTTATTTATTAATAATATTTAAATTATAATACGTAATAAAAATAATATTTTTAAAATTATTTTATTACGTGTCATAATTTAAATATTATTTATAAATAAAAAATTATATATTAATAATAAATTAAATATTAATTTAAAAATAAATAAAAAAATTTGACTCTTCTGATGGAGAGCATAACATACCAAGCACGCACGCACGCACATGCAACTTTGGTTGCGGAGATGGCACGTACAAATTTGTTAAGAAGCATTATTTATTGTTTATGGAGGAGATGTTGGCAAAAACCGAAGCTTTGGGAATATGTCTTCAATGTGGTTGGGATTGAAAGAGATTGGAAACTGGGAAATTCACATGGCAAATGGTCCCTCTCTGGAAGAACCCCTCGTGCTTTCTTCCTCTGTCAAAGCTATTCATTTAATGGAGCCACGCCCATGCGAAAAGATCTAAAGCCTCACTCCTCTGCCACTTGGATTCACACTTCCATTGTGTTGTGCTTTGCTTTTCTCCCCAGTTTGCGTTCCTCGGTTTCTTCTTTGCAGGGCAGCAACTCGGCTAAGAGAAGAACCGTGCAGATACTCTGATGTCTAAGTTAAAATATAGAAGATTATTTGTTTAAATTGATAGGAAGATTATATTTTTAAAATTATATATTAATTAATTATTGTTCAATTTAACTTTTGCCCTTCAAATAGATACGTGAAAATTAAAAGTGTTGTAGAATTTCAAGTCAACTGGCATATTCGAAAAATATGGGCAAAGCATCCTGGATGACGATAATAGCTAAGTCCAATTAGTAGTGTTAGGCCGTAAGTTAACCGTCCACATCCAACAACCAAAAACCATTTTAACAAATACTTTCATTTTCTTGAAAAATAAATTTGTTTAAAAAATAATTTAATCAAATTTTTAAGTTGATCATAGAAATTTTTTTTTTTTTTATTTTGGTCTTCCATTCTTAAAAGACTTTATCATCTAGTCAATTGATCAGTATGCATCTAACTTTTTTTAGAAAAATTCAACAATGAAACATTATTAAAAAGAAAAAAAAATTGAAATAAAGTTTAAATATTGGTCATGAGATTTTATAATAAAAACATGGCACTTGAATTATTTTTATGTAATAATTAAATATAAATACATTTATGTTATATTTTTATTGTAAAATCTAATAACAAAATTTAAAAAATTATATTTTAATTTTATATTATTAAAAATGTGTCCAGAAAAAGTTAAATATTCAATAATAAAGGCCTATATTGGGTCAATTCTTAAAAGTGGAAGACAATAAAAGGAGTTGTTTGATAATTATTTTTAAAAATAATATTGTGTTTTTAGTTATTTTTAAAATAAAAAAATTTATTTTTAAAAAATAAAGAAGAGTTATTTTTATTTTTTGTTTTTATTTTCAAAATACTCAAAAAATAAAAATATAACATATTTCTTAAACAGTTTATTAAACAATTTTTTTTACTTTTATTTTGTATAACAATTTTTAATCATAATTTTTACAAATAAATTTTTAAAACAAAAATATAATCAAATAGGTTCAAAGCATTTAAGAAATCAACTTGAAAATTGATTAATTTGCAAAGGAACTGAGAACTTTAATCTATATGTTTTTTGTATGCAAAACTTTAATATATTATATAAAAATTATCATTTAGATACGTAAATTTCTTAGTAATCTTATAACAACGAAAATTAATGTTACTAATATACTTCTCAACTATACGACCACAGCGAGAAACTTTGAACTGGGATTCATCTTTATTTCAGTTAGGGACAAGAGATTCCCCCTGCTTGGCCACACAAAAAGTGAGAAACTTTGAAACACATGGACAGAAGCATCACAGCGAATAAAGGTATGAATTGGGACAGGCGACAAACTAGCGTAAAACATAAGCAAAAACCTGCGAGACCAAAGAACATATCAACACAACAGAATAAGATTTTTGGCATAGGATCTTGTTCATGTTCACATCGAAAATTACCATCTAACCTTGGATGACTCAAATAAACCTTATTATGTACAGATTTCCCTTCTTAAGCCTCTAATTACACTTCAAAGACCCCAAATGGCCAAAATAGAAATCATAATGTAAAATTTTCCTTCCTCCAACATAATTACAAAGAAGAGGACGGTAGACACAAAGACTCAAGGCCAGCTGTAACAACACCCAAATCAAACCTCTCATCGTAAACTTCCTAGACCACATTATTTGGTCGACCCGACATTTACATACACTTTCTGAACATATTTACATTAGGCAAAAGATATTTTTTCTCTTTTTCCTCTTCAGAGATATTCAAAATTCTTCTCCTGGTACGTATAGTAGTTTCTGTGATTCTATTTTATGATGAATACTCCTAAGCTTTTCTTCAATCTCCTAATCTGATCTTTCTCTCAAGATGTGTGGGTTCTTCTAGGCCAGAGCGGGGATGCTGCAATTTCGCCTGTCCCTGTCAAGGCAATCGAACCCCTCGATTCTCACAGCCGGATTGTTTCCAAAATTGGCTCGGACACAGCCTCCTTTCCTTGTGGAAGATGATGGAGACGATGGCAAGCCGGATGGGGTAGCGACCCGTGAGGACGGCGAGACCGGGGAGAACTTCTCATCCCCAAATCGAACATCCCGTATCAATGGGTTACCTACTCTACTCGGCGGTGACCCACAGAAAAATGGGGGCGACGAGGCTATCTGTGTGCATGATTGTTCTATACCACAACCACCCTGCAACCCCAAACAAAAAGAAATCAGCCATAGGCACAAATCTAACAGCTCAAAAAAATTGATCAGCCAGCAAATCATAATAAGTTATTGACCCGTGATATGATAATACGAGAACGAGGAAATCAATCAAGAAAGGGGCTACCTTGGCGAGGATGAGGTCCAATGGATCAGACCCAGACCCTGATTTTGAATCACATAGCTCAGCCTGGCAACTGCAGAAGAAAGGAGAGAAAGTTCTATTAAATTACTTTGTTTCAAAAGTGAAGTTCAAATCCATGGAGGCAAAAGGAAAAGGCGAAAAACACATCGCATATAGAAAATTAAAGAGAGCAATTACCTGATATGCCACCGGCACGATTTAACTGGGTGGTCGTTAACCGCGACGTTTAAGAGGCCCAGGCGGCGAGGTTTGGGACAAACCACAAGATCTCTGCTGCTCATCTCTTCATGGGCAACGACAAAGTTTTGTTGGCGGATCACACAGTGGTTCATCTTCTTCCTGGTTCCTATCACCAACTGGAATAACCTGGTCACAAAAAGCCAAAAAATATATAAATCCTAGAAATTTAGGATGATAATCAATATTCAAAACCAAATGAATAAAGAAATACTTGAAGTCTGGACTTAATCAGTATATTATATTGTAAGAGATAGAAGGCGTGCATAAAAATTTGAAAACCTCAACCTTGAGATCTGGTCAAAGGAAAAGAATAAAATAAGTATAATTTGAGCTTAAAAATTATCCACCACCCATACTGGATCGCTAATACACCTTACCTAAAGGGTTGATTAAGACCACGCAGATTATTAAATTTAAACCATAAAAACTTTTAGCTTTCGTAGCTTAAAAGTCATGGAAAATATATCCCCCATAGTCAATCAAAGTTCTGTGCATTTGAAAATCGATTTTGTTTTCTAAACGAGGGAAAATATTCATATTCGCATGATAGATCTGGTAACAATCAGCATATTTATTTTTAAAAAAACAGGAAATAACTGCAGTAGAATACGCCAAAACCTTAAGTCTTGATTTTCAGTTTTTTCGCAAAATATAAAACGATTGGAACAATTTGTTCGCCAAGCGGATCTCGAAATCAAAATCTTCATCTTTTAAGCACATCAGCAAAAGTTCAAACCGGACAAAATCAAGAGAAAACAGACACAAAAACAAATTGAGCAGCGGATCTACGAAGGCAGCTAGAAAATAAAAGCCAGAAGACTGGTTGGATTCAAAATCCATGGAAGAAATGAAAGATGAAGTACCTGTAAGCTTAACTGTACAGCTCCCCAGGCTCTGAAACACACTAAAATTGTTTTAAAAAAATAAGAATAGAATCAAGAGTAAGGGTTGGGTCAGGATGAGGAAAGAAGATTGGGAAAGAGAAGAATGGTCTAATTTATACAAATCCGAAGAGAGAGAAAGCGAATCAGAAAACGAAAAATAGAGAGAGAAAGGGACAAAAGAAAAGTGAAGAGGATGAGGCAGAGAGTGAAGGTGGGGAAGGGATGCTGAAGTTGCAGGTTCCAACCACACTTGGCCTATGTTTAATTATTATTTTCATTTTCATTTTTTTTTTTAAATTTGAGAGATTTTTTTTTAGGGCGGTGCCTCCTGCGGGAGAGAACATTGGGTTTGGCATCCAGAAATTTTAATTAATTTTTTTTTTTATTGTTCGAGGGGAAAAAAATCTGGAATATCAACGCATCCGTTGGGATCGGGTCTTTCCTTCCCTACCGGTTCTTTACCACAACGTTAAGCGTTAAGACTCGCTACCGGATGTTCACGCGTGTCAAGCTCTCGCTTTTAGTTCACAAAAACGGAGTTTTCGGACCTGGGCGGCAACAATTTAGAAGGCGGATGGAAGTCGCAAGAAGACTAAACGACGCCGTCTATTATTCCGCCTACTTGTTGATAGTTGATACTTTTATTGAGAAATTCCGTTCGTATTTTTTTTATAACTATTTTTTTTACAAACTAAAACTTCAGATTTTGTAAAAAAAATTTAATTATCAAATTTAAATTTATTTATTATTTAAATTATAAATTTATAAGTGTTCATAAAACCAGTAGATTGATACATTGATAAAACCCAAAAATTTGGCCAAATATTTAATATATATATATATATATATATATATATATATATATATATATATATGAGGTATAGTTAAATTTTAACTTATAAAAATATTTATTTTATATTTTTTAATTTTGACATGAATAATTTGTGTTTAATTTCTTCATAAAAATTAATGCAGATATCATGTCACTATAATATTAGAAAAATAAATAAAGTTATTAATAAACAAATTAAATTTGATTAAGATAATTTATTAAATACAGTAGTTTAAATAATATATTAAATTCGTTCATAAACTTGTTTATAGATTTAATGAGTCCATTGTTATATCTTTAAATTTGACTTGTTTAATTAAATATTCAAAACACTTTTTGTTTGATCTTAAAAATTAGTTTTCCGTCAATATATTGATTTGGATCGCTATAGTTAATAGGAAAAAAACTATTTATTACTTTAAAAAAGTATTGAAAATAAAACGAGCTTTTTTATTTTGTTGATGAAAGACTGAAAGCTTCCCTCTCTGCAAAACTAAGTTGAACCTCTATCATCACACACCTTAAAGAAAAGAGTAATTTATATAGAAAATCTTCGTTCAAAATAAGAAAAAATTAATACCGTGATTAAGTAATATTTTAGTATATATTTTGACAATCAAGAATTAAAGAAAAGTTCAAAAACTAAGATAATTAAATGAGAATTCAGATTTCATTCAATCATTTTATTGTGTTTGATTTATAAAAAATTGTATTTAGAATATCTCAAAAAATTGATGAAAAAAAAGTAAAATAAAGAGACTAAAATACCTTTCTCATATTTAAATTAAATGCTTCAATACCTTATTAGTATTATTAATATTTTTAATAAAATTTATTTTAAATTTTTATATTACTAATTATTTATTTTATTTTTTATTTATAATATTTTAAGTTAAAATAATATTATTTTAATAATTTTATTCTTCAAAATATTTGTCTTTTTTTTTTATTTTTTATTTCATTCTTATATTATTTATGGCATATCATTTTTATACCAATAACCAAACAGGGGCCTAGATACATGAGAGAAGAGGATGGTATTTTTATAATTGTATTCCTTGATAGTAAAATAGTATTTTCAATTATTTAGTGTTAATCAATAACTAGCAAACTTAAAATTTGAATTATCAATAACTAACAATTAAAATCTACGGCAATACAATCTTAAGCAAGAAGGTTGATTCAGGCGTTAAGAGTGAGTACAAAATTAAGCAGTAGTTTTATTAAATTGCAATAATAATTTCATAATACACTAAAAAAAGGAGCAAGAGAATTTCTATCAAGGGATGAGATTGAGAGAGAGTATTTTATTTATTTACCCTGTTTTCACGGAGTAGTGGTAGAGAATTAAGAATCAAGTGTATTTTTTATTTATATATATAAAAAAAGAAGGTAGATCTGGATTTGAATTCGTGAGCTATAGGAAATAAATTCATGAGAATGACGGGGGAATTCCCTTTGAGTGGTTAGTATTTGGACAAGTTCTCCCTGAGATGCGTTAGAATTTGAATGATTTGGGTAGGCAGAGAGACATAAAATGTATTAATTTTATGGAGCATAAGCGGACACTCAAAAGGGAATTGGGAAAATGGTAAGAGAACCACTATTAAAATAATGACTAAGTTATTAAACTACATTCTAAGTTATAAGAGAAATACTATAAAAACAATGGTGCTCCTATTGTTTGATAGATGTTCTGTTTAGCACTCCCACAATTTAGAATAAGTGACAAAGTTAAAATAATAAAAGAATCAAATGAATATTTTTTTTTAAAAAGTTTATATTTATAAATATAATCAAAATTATAAGATTTAGTATCGAATTATTTAACATATTTAAAAAATAATTATTGTGTTTAAAATTCATAAATACATATATAAATTTATATACATTCAACATTGTTGACTTGACTTAACTCAAATAAACAAAAAAAATTATAAATTTAAATGTACTTTTATCTCTTTATATAATTTTAATATCTTTTGTCTTAATTAATTAATTAAATCGATATAATTTTTATTTTTTAGATAATTCAGTTAATAATAAGTATTAATTAATTTAAATAAATTTATGTACAACTGGAACTTAACAGTACCATATCATTTGGTAAGCTCGGTCATTCTCGTTGATACGGAGAAATTCATTATATGAAAAACGTCAATAGATCCCCCTTTTACGCAGCGCAGACAATGAATGCAATGTTGTGGGTCAAGGTGTCGTTTGTCCACATGATATTAACATTATAGAAAAAGAAAAAAGAAATGGACATGTTGATGAATAAAAAAATATATAAATATCGACAAAACTAGAGACAAGCATCTTTTCTTGCCGCTGTGCTTCCCAGAGTAGTGGGACACGAGCAGTTTAAAAAGTGACCGTAATCTTCTTCTATTATTCTTTCTCTATTAAACGACTCCTGAATTTCCGAACTATTATTCTTCCCAGGGTCTAATTATTAGAAATTTTGATAGCACTTCATTTTTATTTTTTTTATTTAATTAAAGAATCAAATTTATTTTAATTTTAAAAATCAATACTAATATTATGTGAGCTATTAATAAATTTTATTCTTATTTATTTGTTAGACTCACTTCAAATTTATGTTTGACTCTCGTAAAATAAGTCAGTCTAAATTTATTTAATAATTTACTCTTAAAATTATATTTAACCCATTTTATTATTTTATTTATTTTTAAATTTATATTTAGCTTACTTTTAAATTTATACTGTAAGAGTAATTTTGGAATAATCTATTTTTAGTAACATTTTGTTAAAAAAAATAATGATGTTTCCTAAATATAAAAGTTTGTTTGATTTTGTTTTTATTTTTTTATTTTTAAAAATTATTTTTAAAAATTATGTTTAAAAGTTATTCTATAGAATAAAAATAAAAAAATTTGTTTGATAAATTATTTTAAAAAAATGTTATTTTTTACTTTTTTTTTAGAAAATAAAAATTGAAAAAAAAACAATTTTTCATTATTTTTGTTTTTTTATTTTAAAAATAATTTTTTTTAAAATTTATTTTCAAAACAACAATAAAAAACAGTTAAAAAATGAGTTTTTTTTATTTTAAAAATAAAAAATAAACAGAGCCTAAATTATTATTAAAGTAGAGCTTAGAGTGTGAATGTGAACGTAAGGCTTGGGATTGTTTGGTTGGAAGCAACGGCACGACACTGGTCCAAACCAACCACCAATTTGCAAATGGCTTTTGGGGCTCGGCTTTTGGGAGGAATATATCCGAAGCCAAGACTGCCTCTTCTATCCTTTTCTGTGTTCTCATCATTCTGTTTGACGATGAAAATCCTTTTCAAAATCCAGTGCGTGTCGCAGCCAATAATGGCGATGTAAGGTTGTAGAAAATGATGATTTGACTTCTCAAATTCATCAATTTCGTCGACCATTTTCATCCAAATTTCGACCCCCGAATTCCCTTGTTTTCTACTTTACAAGGATTGCATCATTAGATTATCAAACCAAGTCAACACAAAGCTTTTTGACGCCGTAAATTCCACAAAATTGAAGGGGGACAATTTAAAATATTTAGTGTTATCTAATATATTTAAAAATATAAAATAATATTAATTTGATACCACCGAAAAACTGGAGAGATTTGACATGTTTAAGACTTTAAGATGCATTTGATTTCTTAAAAAGAATTTTCAGTTTTTATTTTTAAAAATTAAAATTTATTCGTAATGATTTAATAATTATGTCATTCTTTTGTTTTTTTTAACTTATATAATAGACTGTATTTTAAAAATTCAAAATTACTATTTGTTATTTTTTAAAAATTAATAGATGTACTTTATATATTATTTTTACTGTTTTAAAAATAATACATTTTCAGTCTTTTTTTATATTTTAAAAAAACCCTTAATTTTATTGATTTTTATAAGATAACAATGATATCATTTCTAATTATAGAAAATGGAAATCTTTAGTGTTTGCACACTTGGAGATTTTGATATAAAGAAAAAGAAAAAGTGTAGGGAGGGGAAGATGTTTCTAGAAGAGATTGCAATTTGCAGCTACGTGTTTGACCGAGTTACAAGGTGAGAGGCATAGGTTTCAAGTCGCAGTTGGCCCTAGTCAGCTATAACTTGTAAGTATAATATTGCTCTGGAACGTGTGGATCCTTAGCTTGAAACAGAATTTGCATCACTGGATAAGGAAGAATAGGATACGAAAAACTTTGCCATCCCTCCCACCTCGAACAACAAACAACGTAATGTCTCAACTAAATTACGGCTTTTTTTAACGTCAACTTGCAATAAACTACTACAAATTTCAAACCAACTTTAACCACTTTTGTACTTCTTATTCCCAAAAAAATCATGGCGCAGGCGGAATCAAATTTCCTTGGGTATGTAACGTAACTTCACGAATCAAAAATAATATAGTAAATTAATAATTTAATTTCTAATTTTATCAAAATTTTAACTTATGATCTCAAATTTTGAAATATATTAATTAATTTTTAAAAATATTACTAATTAAGAAAATATAACTAAATGAATTAGAGAAAGAAAGATTTGAACAAAATCTGATGAGTTTTCTAAATGTCAGAGGACAAAGGAGCTTCAGTTCAAGCTGAAGCTGGTTCAGAAGCAGCAGCAGCAGCTCGTTTCTTGGCGAAGTATTCTTCCGCACGGGCAAGGTTTTTAGCAACTGATGGCTTAACCCACTTCTTCCGGCCAGGAAGTACGGTGAGGGAACAGCCAAGAGTCTCGAGCTTCTCCTTTGCCGACGTTGAAAAGGCCCGAGCTTTTACTGTCAGCTTCTTGCTTAATTCTCCCTCTCCCAGAATCTGTTATCAAAGTACAACAAAAACAAACTATTACTTGCATCCTTTCTTCTTGAATCTCTTATATGATGATTGTGGTTTTCAACACAGTACAAAAAGAAATAATGGAAAAGTTGAAAATGATTTTGTTGATGTGAAAAGAAATGTAATAGCTACATTTCAAGCAAAAGCCAACATAAAAGTGTGAATCAATTCAGCACACTAGCTGAGGTATCGTTGGTTCCAAGAGTGGCTAAGCATCATCGGATTACAACGTTAAATCACATAACAAAATTGCAGCCTACAAACTAAATTGCCAGTCTGCTGTTTATCAAGTTCAGATCTCCCGATCTGCAAACTTCAGTAGGGCTTATACTTTTAACGTATGAAGTATGGACACCAACATGAACACATGACATGATAAAATTTAAAGTATCTATTTATAATTTAAAAAATCGGGTTGTGTTTAATAAGAGTGTCCAAAATATGTTGGACATAGACACTTAATTTTTTTTTAAGTGTCTGTACTTTATAGCATCCAAATTTCTTGATTGGGTTGCATTTATATATCTTGGTTAATGAGCATTTAGCAGGCAACGGAAATCCCAGCCATCTATTCATTAGATTACTGATATACTATATGAACCATTCTTTTATAAAACTGAAACCAGTAAAAGCAGAGAGGCCAAGTTAAGTACCCAAAGGGTTTGTTGGGACTTGGAAGGGATGGAAGTAAAAAACAACTACAGATTATTGTGAGACTTTATATACATAATACATATGGGAGAAACTTAAAGACAAGCTTTGTGAGAAATCCATCCTGTAAGAAGTTATCCAATGGTGTAAGTTTGAGATAGATTTACGCCAGTGTGGAACCAAACCCATATATAAATACGCATAAACAGAGAGACATAAACTTACACATTATAAATGGTGTTCATATCACATAGAAGAAGTATATATTCTATTTTCTAAGTTTCAAATCACTGATACATGCATCAAAATTTCTTATTTCTGATCTCTCTTACATCAAAAATCTTTATCTCGTGTGCCAGAAAAACCGGATAAACTTGAAAGCCAAACTACAATCTTAGAAATGATAATTTATTTGAAGGAGAAGAGGGCTTATGATGAATAGTTTTTTAGAGAAGTTGGTGCAAGGAAAATGTAGATCTTCATTTGCTGTTTAAGGTTAAATATCACACATCATAGAATTGTTTATGGAGAAGCGGGAGTAAGAGAACACACTTAGAGAAGGAAATTTAGATGTCAATAAATCAAAAAGTTATCTGTACCTTCAAAGAGAGTCTCCTCTCTCTTCCAGATGGGTTAATCACACCCTTCTCCTTCAATGTCTCTAGAGATACCTCTTCTCCTTCCTGAAATCCAGCAACTTCTATATCCCTCAAATTTACATGGACATGTTTGGGTAATCCGGCGGACATACCTTTTCAAACAAAAATAGAAAAAACATGGGGCATCAATAAATGGCGCCTAAAGAAATACATGGGCACACATAAACATAAAACTAGTTAAAAGAGATAATATATCTATAAGAATGAAGTTTTATATTTAATCCGAAATAGAAAATGAACATTACAATACAAATAATTTCAGTCAGCTTCACAAGGAATCCAGATAACTTCACCAGGTTTAAAAGTCCAAGGAATGGATTTTGTTACATTTAAATATTCCAAAATTAGAAGTCCATTTTCTGTATCATGCATGAGTTATTTTCTGTTTGTCTGTAAAGTCTCAACACGTGCGTCAAATAGATTAAGAAAACAGTAAAATGGATGCTGCCTTACTATAATGGAAGAACAAAAGAGAAACATCTCATAAAATACTAGCTTTTAAGGAAAAACTATGGAAGAAAAGAGGAGAAAAAAAAGGGCAAATTTCAAAGAGAAAAGGAGGATGTAATTAGTTAAGCATTTCAAACAAAATAAGATCTGTTTAATAATACTAGGTACTGAAGTTTGATATCATCCAAAATGCAACAAGCCCCTTCACACAAGAGTCACCATTCCTGGATGCCACTCAAATTGCTGAAACTCCTATTTCCTCCAAATACTTCTTAAAAGTCAATAGAAAGTATATATGCATATTGATTTAATTTTAAGGAAGGCAGGTTTTTAAATACTCATATAGATGCTTTAGCAGCAAATTATCTCTTGCAAGGAAACTTACTCCCTCTTATAAGGATCAACAACATCTTAATAAATTGATAACATGGTTGCAGGAACCATGCCAAGGAAAAACTAATAAAGCAAAAGGCTATGTGGCAGGATAAAATAGCGCATAATTTCAACACCTATGAGAAACAGTGCTACTCTTCCTAACATCATTGATTTTAATTCCACCCAGAACGTTGATTCCATGAAGAATATCTCCAAAATAATAATTTTTTTTTGGTGAGATTGGCTATATTGTAAATTTCTTTTTAACTATTAAAAAAATTTAATAAGATGAAAAATAGAGTAAAGAGAAGGAGGACAAGAAATCTTCCAAAAAGAAAAAAAGTACAAAAAGTAAGTAAAAGAGAATGGAAACAACAATAGCTCAAAAGAGCTCTCAAAACTCTCTGAAAATTCATTATATAGGTCCCCCTGAAAAATTCATTGCAGGCTCAAAAGAAATGAGTGTTAAATGTTCAATAGGGACATGACTTCACTCCGCTCCCAAGTAAAGTTGGGGAAAGAAAGGATAGAGTTTTATAAGAGATTCTTTCTTTCCTTTGTCATTTTTTAAAACTTACATTCACACCCACTTATGTTTCAATTTATATGAAAAACTTTCTTCATTCACAAAACTGTTAATAAAACTTATACTTTATTCCTAAAAACATAATACAAATAGCCTAATTCAATCTATTACAAATCATCAAAAAGTAATGGCCGGATATAGTGTAGGTTTTGTAAACTTCAACGGAGAGAGAGAGGGTGTGTGTGTAATTTACACGACTCTAGCAGGTGAATGTAATTCACGCAAGGAAGCAATTGACAAACATTCAAGTTTACAGACATAATTTAACTTGGTCCCAGCAAAGCATCATTCTCACAAGCTTCAACTAATCAAATTTGAAATTGTAAGAGACATAATTAATCCGGTAATAGAAATTCGATTACCCAGAATTGAAGTAAGATATTAATAAAGAGAAACAGCCATTACCTCCCGCAATTCCTCTCAATTTTGGGATTCGTCGATAAAGTGGCATCTGCCCACCTTCAAATCCCTTCCTTACACCGGGTCCAGATCGTGATTTCTGGCCCCTCATGCCGAATCCACAACTAGCACCTTGCCCTGCTGATATACCTCTACCCTTTCTCTTGGCCTTCTTCCTCGAACCAGGTTGGGGGCCCAAGTTATCGAGACGGAAGCGATCAGTGGAAAGGGTAGCAGAAACAGGAGAAGCAGCAACCCGATTGAGAACGAGAAGGGACCTTTTTCCTCTCCTACTTTGGTGAATTTTCAGAGATGGGAAATTGCATGGTTTTGCCTCTAAATTTTTCAAACTTCCCTGAAATACTGAAATTTATGAGGAAGAAGAAGCAAAATAGACAGGTTAACATAAAGACTGTGAAAGAAAATACCTTGAAAGGAGAAGAAAGAGATGGGAAAGTTGCTGGCTTTATGGCGAATGGGGATGAAGAGAGAGAAAGAAGAGGTGCCATGGATGTGAAGAAGTGTGTTCTGTGCTTGCCCTTCAGCGTGCAAGCAGACTTAACGGATAGGATAGGTTTTTCCGATTTTCATTTTCTATTTTCTTTCTCCATTTTCCCTCTCGCTAGAATTAGTATATGTTCCTCTCAGTCACTCATTAATTTAACTGTTGATCGCTGATAAAACCGTATAAATGTATTGTAAAGTAAATTAAATATATATATATATATATATATATATATATAATATGCTTAAATAATATGTAAATATAAATTTATATAAAATATTATAATTATTATAACATCATCTATTATTTTAGATTAACATTTAATTTCTTAATTTTCAAAATAATAAATATTATTAAATTTATTATTATTACGAGTGTCTTTTTATTTTTTCAACTTCTAAAACTATTGAATTTTATTTATACTCTTTGACTTTTGAATTATTTTCTTTTATGATTGTATATCTATAAATAGAGGTTTCTATGAATAAATAGAATAAGAAGAACTTTTTTTCTTTATGTATTATTTTTCTCTAAATATATTTACATTCTATATTCTCCTTATATAAAATTTTATTTACAACATGTTATCAGCACGAGTTTGTTCTTGGTTATTCGTTTTCAAATCACAAGAAAAAGATTTTATTGTGTCCTTAATGCTATTAGAGTATTTAAAGTTGCTGGAACTACAATTTCTATGTCTTCATTTAGAGTATTTAGAGTATTTCAAAGTGATTCAAATATTTTTTCCATGTCTTCATTTAGAAGAAAAATAGAGTTGGTAATATAAATGTGAGTTTGTGGGATAATTTTATTTGAGAGGAATTTTCATTATTATATATTTTCGAAAGGTATGTGATTTTATTCTTATTTGACATTGCATTTGTTTATGTGAAAAATGAATTTGGTATTGTAGATTTCTATTATGATTCATATAATTCAGTATGGCTATTCCACAAAAAGTTTTATTCACAAATTTTTTTTTAAAAAATAATAATAATATTTCGCGGGGATATCTATATATGTTAAGATAAATTTTTCTGTGGTTAGTCCTTACAATTAATTTAACATAATTGCGTTATCCATGTTGGGATAGTTTTTTGGATATATTATAGTTCTTAAACATGTAATCAGCGCTGAACACTTGTAGATACTAATAAATTGTTCATGTTTAATGGTACTATATAACAAAATGAGAATTATTATTGTTGGATCACCTCATGTTAATAAGGATTGTTAATTATATTTCTATTTAATCTTTTATCTGCATGAATGCCTTGAAAGTTGTTTTAATGTAATTATTCTTAGAAATATTAGAGATGGATTTTTATTTGTCATGATTTATCATATTTTCATCCGGCCCAAGATAATGAGAAATTTTGTAGAAGTCTCATAAAAAATTCTTGGAAAACTAATAATTCTCTTATGGGTTGGCTTAAATGAGAACTATAACCACTAAAAATTTAATTTTGTGAATTATACATTTATGAGTATTCTAGTTTTAGAATTTATATCCTGTTGAAAATTGAACTACAATTTTCTACAATATAGTTGAAGAATCTTATGTAATACAAATTATAAATTGAGTATGATCTCTAATTGATATCTATCTATATATTTTATTTAATTGAATTCTATGTATGGGTATACAATTATATTGTATGCAGTTGTAGGCATTCTTGAACTTGATATGTGGGATATCGTATAGAAGGCCAATTAATTGCCTACTTTATTAAATAATTTGTGAAATGTGAAACTCTTCTTGACATTCACTTTATCTCTTTCTAAATTAGTTGAATCTTATGTTATGGTTATTTATCACTTGCATCAATATAGTGCCATCTTATACCATCCATTTTATAATGTGCCTAGTTACTTAAAAAATGATTATTTTAATACACTGTTCACAATTTACAAATTGCTTGAATTACGTCTTATATACAAAAAGAAGTATTTGCGAACATGTTACAATAAACCAGAAGTTTATTGATTACTGTTTGACATGATCAGTTGAGACATCTTAGATCAATAATAATATAGAAAAATTATTGAAAAATCTGAAGATTTTTCAATCTAAAGAATTGTCATGTGTTGTTTGTTCTCAAGGCAAATTAGTTATTAAGTTATCACTAATTAAAGTTGAAACTGAATCTCCAATATTTTTAAAACATATACATAGTGATATATGTTGACCTATTCATCGTAAATGTGGGCCATTTATATATTTTATGATATTAATAGACGCATCCAGTAGATGGTCTCATGTGTGTTTGCTATCAACTTGTAATTTAGTGTTTGCAAGATTACTTGTTCAAATAATTCGATTAAGAGCACAATTTACAAATTATATAATTAAATCCATTCGCCTTGATAATGCTGGTAAATTTTCTTCACAAGCTTTCAATGACTATTATATGTCGATTGGCATAAATGTAGAACATCCTGTAGCTCATGTTCATACACAAAATGGGTTAACTAAATTATTTATTAAGCAGCTTTAATTAATGGCTACACCTTTACTTATGCGAACAAAGCTCCTTGTCTCTATTCGAAGACATGCAATTTTATATGTAGTAGCAATAGTACGCATCAAAACAACATGTTATCATAAATACTGTCCTTTATAATTGGCTTATAGTCATGAGTTAAATATTTTTCATATCAAAATTTTTGGGTGTGCGGTATATGTTTTAATAGCCCCACCACAACGCATTAAGATGAGTCTTCAAAGGAGATTAGAAATATATATTGGATATGATTCTCTTTCTATTATAAAATATCTTAAACCAATGACAAGTGATGTATTTATGGCATATTTTGCTGATTGTCATTTTGATGAATCAGTTTTCCCAACATTAGGGGGGAGAAAATAAAAAACAGCTGGTCAAAAAAATTACATGGAATGCTTTGAACCTCATACAAAATAATATGAACTTGAAGTTCAAAAGATAATTCACTTACATAGAATAGAAAATCAACTGCCAGATGTATACTGATATAGAGAGAGTGACCAAGTCACATATATCAGCTGTAAATACTTATGTACCGATTGATGTTCCCGAAGGACAATTCGTTAATGAAATCACTAGCAAGTTTAAAGTACGTCAGAAGCGTGATAGACCAATCGTTTTAAAAAATAAAAATTCCCGTAAAAAGAAAGAAATAATTATTCAATATCAGAAATGGATGCTTTTGAAGAGACTAGAGACATAACAAATAAAGTACTTTTAGAAGAAGTTCAGATATCTGAAATTGATGAAATTGCTAAAATTGATGAAAATGAAAAGATTTCAATAATATTTTGAATGATAATGATGATTATGAACCTACATCTGTCGATGAGTGTCGACATAGATGTGATTGACCAAAATAGAAAGACACAATTCAAGCAGAATTGAATTCACTTAAAATTTGTGAGGTATTTGAATCTATAGTTCAAACACCTGAAGATGTAATACCCGTTGGGTACAAATGGGTATTTGTATGTAAAAGAAATAAGAAAAATGAAATTGTGATGTACAAATCACGACTTGTTGCAAAAGGTTTTCACATATTCTTATGTGGTAGATGCAATTATATTTTGGTATCTTATTAGTCTAGCAGTACATGAAAAACTTGATATGCGTGTTATGGATGTTGTTATAACCTATTTATATGGCTCATTTGATAGTGACATATATATAAAAAATTTCAGAAAAATTTAAGATGTCTGAAGCATATAATTTAAAGTCTCAAAAAATTTATTTAATTAAATTATAAAGATTTTTATATGAATTAAAACAGTTTGAACAAATGTGATATAACCGTCTCAGTGAATATTTGTTAAATCATGGTTATAAGAATGACCATATATGTCCATGTATTTTTATAAAGAAAGCAAATTTAATATTTGCTATTATTATTGTGTATGTTGATGATTTAAATATTATGAGAACTCCTGAAGAGATTATAAAAATAGTAGAGTGTTTGAAAAAGAAGTTTGAAATGAAAGATCTTGGCAAAACAAAATTTTATCATGACTTATAATTTGAGCATTTAAGAAATAAAATTTTTATTTATAAATCAACTTATACAGAGAAAGTCCTAAAAGAATTTTATATAGACAAAGAAAATTCATTTAGTATCACAATGGTTATTTGCTCACTTGATGTGAAACAACATGTTTTCGACCTCAAATGATAATAAAAAAATTTTTGGTCCTAAAGTACCATATCTTAGTGTAATTGGTGCACTGATGTATCTTGTCAATAATACAATGCTTAATATAATTTTTGTTATCAGCCTATTAGTTAGATTTAACTCTTGTCCAATGTGAAAACATTGAAATAGAATTAAACATGTTTTTCGATATCTCCGAGATACTATTGATATGGGATTGTCATATGCAAATATATCTAAACTATAACTCATTGGTTATGCAAATGCTGGATGTTTATCTGATTCACATAAGGCCTAATCTTAAACATGATCTTTATTTATATGTGGTGATACAGCTATATCATGGCGTTCTATAAAATAAATATTTGTTGTTACTTCTTTAAATTATGTAAAAATTATAGTAGTTCATGAAGCAAATCATATATGTATTTTGTTGAGATCTATAACTCAACAAATTTGAGAGATATGTGGACTATCTTTTGGAAAGAAGGCTTTAACTATACTCAACAAATGACATAATTTTTAAAGGATTAAAATAAAAAAATTAAATTTAAAAAGACTAAATTAAAAACATATATATCTTCTTTGAGAATTAAAACCACAATTCACTGTAAATATTTAATATGAATGAGAAAAATGATATTGTAAAGTGGATAATAGAGAGTAAACCTAATTATAAGTCGAGCTTAACTTTTTTGAATGTAAAACCAAAAAAATTAGATTGATGTAACTTATTTTTCATATTGGGACTACGGAAGTTTGAAATACTATTATTTATTTATTCAAATTAATTTTAAAGATTATAAAAAAGAATAATTGAATTTAAAAAACACTTTTATAACATAACATGCATTTTTAAACAAATATAAGCTTCAAAAGTATAAGATTATATATTTTTTACACTAAAAATGAATTAATTTGATATATTTAATATATTTTTTTTGTGTAAAAATATATTTGAGGGCTAGGCCAAATCTGATAATCTGGTATGAATCTAATTTAGGTTTAAAAAAAGTTAACATTTAATTCAAATTTCAATTTTAAGAGTCATATTCAATTTGATTAGATGTGTGATAGTCTAGGGGAGGAGAAATATGAAATTAATGCCAAGTTTCAAGTCTTAACCAAATCAGTCAGACACTAGTTGGCTAGCAAATACCTAGTTGAGCCTCTTCCTACACTCTACTTTTAGAGTCACGAGACCCACTGTCCATTTGTTCATTCAATTTTGTGTGGGAACTGATAGAGAACTTCCAGAGCTCCTTTTCTTCCACCATCGCTCAACTACACTCTACCATGTAAGCGTATCGTTTTCTTCTCCTACTCCTACTCACTCACACTCTCTCATGATTTTCTTGTTCCTTACTTTACAGGATTCCAGAAGGTAATCCATTAGACCTCAACACTTTGCCCGATGATTATTACTCCAGAGATGGTAAAAGCTTTTCTAGTGATCTTTTTCGTACCATAATTACAGCAAATTAAAATATCAAAGCAACAGAAATTAATTTATTCTCACACATCGCAGACTTCAATTTTTTTTTCAATTTCTTTCTTTTAACAGTAATGTAGTTTCATATATATATATATATATATATATATATATATATATATATATATATATATATATATATATATTTAGTTTTCAGTTATATAGGATTCCGTTATTATTTTTCGTTTCACTCCTCTAGGTGAATAGGGTTGAAGGGAGAGAAGGGTGTGATGGAAGTTGCTATAACTGGGTGCTGTTTTTGTTGCAGAAAGCTGTAGGGAAAAGAAAAGAGAGGGGAAGAAGAATGGGAAGGTGTACAAGTGCAGATTTTGTTCCCATAAGTTCTACAAGTCTCAGGCTCTTGGGGGACACATGAACCGCCACCGCCAAGGCTAGTACCCTAATTCACCACTCCTTAATAATGATTTACCCGTTAGGCTTGGTCATTTGAAGCACAAAATCTTGCTGGGATATCGCTCAAATTCTTGGTTGGGAAGAAAAAAAGGGTTGGGTTTTTGCTTTTTCTTTGATTTGAGTTTGTTGATTTTGGCTACAGAAAGAGAAACAGAAACCCTGAACCATGCTCGTCAGCTGGTCTTCCGCAGTTATCATAACCTGCCCGCCCAAGCTGCCTCCCACCTGGGGTATTTTACTTCTCTTATTTTTAAAGAAATGCAAATATTGACAGTGAGGCTTGTATTGAATTTTAAATATCATGATTAATCTTATATTATAAAATTCTATAATTTATTTCTAATTGCCGTTAATTCAATGTTCTTGGTTGAATTTTTTATTATTTTATTATTTATATCTTAACTTTTCAAATGGAAAGTAAGACGATTAATGAATTAGAGAAGAGAATTAACATTTTTATATCTATAGGTTGATAGTTATTTATTTATTATAAATAAATATATTTTGATTTTTATCTTATTTTATCTATACCTGATTAAAGTTTAATAAACTAAAATTTATTCAATTCATATTATTAGGTTAATGGTCAATCTATTTTAGTACAATCAATTAAGTCTAATAAATCTACACACACTACACATATATATATACAAAATAATCATTTTACAACAAAATTTAGTGTCCAAATGTGATGTGTGTTTGATACAACCTGTTGACTAAATTAATAATTTAGTTTTTAAATTTTTAATTTTATTAATTTTAATTTTTGAATATTTTTAAATATATAAATTAATTTTTTTATATTGGTCTTTCTATCAAGAATTTAAAAATTAAAGAATAATTAATATATAATATTAATTATAATGAAGAGATTTGAGACGCTGGTGTGTTTATTATTTTTCATTCATTTCTTCTCAAATAACACTAGAAATAGAGTTTCACTTAGTTTTCATAATCGTCAGAATGAAACTTTTAATTTTGTCTTCGTTGTTCGATCTGTTGTCTTGGTGTCTTTTGTTGTTTGTTAAAGAGTGGACAGACGCTAACATTAGGCACACCTGCTTGATATAATTTGTGCATATTTAGGTATCATCCAGCAGACAACATGGGAGACCTAACAATGCCTATGAGATTCCCAAGTTACTTCTATGGTTCTGCTTCATTCTCCTCCTCCTCCTCCTCCCACGTACCACTGCCACCACCACATCTTGCTCTTCCCGCGGTATCCTACTCTCAGCGTCCTGTGAATGATCATAGTTACTATGCGGGTCAAGTCCTATGTAGCACCCAGCAATATGGCCACCACAACCTTAACTGCATGGCGGGAGGACAAGAATTCGTGGCTGTTTCGGATGTTGAAAGAGGTGGTGATGATGAGAGAAACTTGACATGGGATCATGAGGAGAAAGGAGAGACGAGTTTGGAATTCCCTTTTGTTCAAAGCTTCCCATTCATTTTTCTTTAAACAATAGAACTTGTCAAACATTTAATGTTTATTTGGTTTTCCTGATTTTTAATTTTATTTTTAGTAGAGTTTAAGAAAAAAAAATATTTTGAAATATTTCTTAAAACACGAAAACAAAATATTTGAAGTGTTTTCAAAAAATAATTAGTGATATTTTTATAATTTTAAAAGAGTATATCTCATAATTATAAAAAAATTTAAAAAAATTAAGTAATATTTATATTTATTTATGTCAATTAAATTTGAAAATAAAAATGAACAAATGTTTAACTTTAAAAAAAAAACAAATGTATTTTTGAAATAATGAAAATTTGTAAATAAATCATCTTATAAAATAAAAAATAAAAATGAAATATTTTCACTATCTAAGCCCATTCTTAATTCTTAAAGAGGATTAGGGTTGTGTTCTTTCTTCTTGTTAGTATTATTTTTTCTATTCTTGTTACTTATTTGTTGTATTTGATGATGTATGTTATAATTTTTTTTGTCTTTTGGTTGATAAATGTGTGTAGTGCCTTATGATTTGAGATCCTTTTTTTTTTGTTCTTTTAATATTGATACTTGATGTAATTTAATTTTCTTTATTATATTTTACTAAAATTGCTGTAAATTTCAAGTTTGTCTGTTAATTTAATAAAATGAGATCTTAGCTGATAAAAAAAAAACCATGCAAAAGGATAAAAAGGAAAAGCATATTAAAAACATTCGTTTTTGTTAGAAATAAAGCATATTTTAGAAACTTTGTTTTGATTATTTTTTGCTGTTATTCCTTGCAGTATCAATCGATTCTTTTTCCCGAATAAATTTTCTATAAAAGCTACCAACCTGCTTAATTGCTTTCGCACCAACAATCAGCGTCGAAACAAAAATAAGTAACTTCACAAATTAGTCTTTAAATTTGTAAATTTATTCAATTTAAATTTAAATTTTTTATGAACATATAAATTAATCATTAAATTTATTAATTTGTTATACATTAATTATTTTGTTAATTTTTAAAAATATTAAATTTATTATATATTAATTCTTTAAAAATTAATATAGTATTTTTAAAAATTAATTAATGTATTCAAATAAATTTCAAGATTAAAATTAAATAAGTATAAAAACTAAATTGTCAATTTCTTCAAACAAAATTATATAAACTATACACAATAAGTATTTTAAAAATAGAGCATTATATTATATTCAGGAACTTTCGTCTTCTTGTTTTTCATGTTTGGGGCCATTAATTCAAATCAGAGAAGTAACAGTTGAGTTGATCTCTTAAAAATCACAAAGCGTCATGTCTACGTGGGAAGCTCTGAAAGCGATTAGAGATCCATATATATATATATAATAGAACCCTAAGCCTTCTGAGGCATTTCTGGCTGCTCAGTTTAGACCCTTCAACTGATACACCTTTTTTGGCATAATAAATAATGACTCATAGACGTACAGAGGCTGAAGCCAGTAGAAGAGGTTAGGACTCAAGCTCCAGGACATAGAATTGCTCAGCAGCATTAACCATAGGGAGTCCAGGGGAATTGAAATTTTTTAAATAATTATATAAAATAAAATTAAAGAAAAAAAAACACAATTTATAAAATTTATATTTGAATTAATAAATTTTATTAATAAATTTTTTTCCTTTCAATTTTATCTAATTATAAAATGTTTTATAGATTCATGGGACACGGTGCCTTGGTCAACTGAGGCGTACGAAGAAGCGACACCATGTTTTAGTTTCTTTTTCTGGACAATGGTGTGTTGGTTTCTACTCAAATATCAGCTTTGTCAACTCATGGAGCAACGTGACCTAGCCGCTCTCCTTTTCGCCTTTCACGAAGCTAGCCGCCCAAGTTTTACTCTGTGCAAATTTGGGAGGCGGCTGTCACGTCTTCTATTTTTATTTATTTAAAAAGTACCTTTTTTCTCTATTTATAAAATTTCTTTTACTTTCAATAATTTTTTTCTCTTTTAACTAAAAATTTTGGAGTTTCAAAAAATTCAATCTATAATTTTAAACTCAATTTTAAATAAAAAATATTAAATTTATAACACTATATTTATAATTGAATATAAAAATTTTAAAAGTGTTAACTTTTAAAAAATTTTAAAAAATATATTATCTTTTTAAAAATATTTCTCTTTTTTATATTATATTTATTGTATATTTAAAGTATTAAAATATATTATTTAATAAATTAATATTTAAAAAATGTTACATTTATATTTTTAAAGTTATAGTACTTATTTTTTTAATTTTATTTTTATCTTCTAAGATTTATTCTAAATAATGATATTTTTCTTGTTTTAAAAAACTCATGCAGCCACGTCATGAGCCCATTCTCCATTTTTAATATTAATATTTTGAATTTATATATTTTTTGATTTATTAATTTATATACATATTATACTTTTTTAATACATAAATTAATATTTAAAAATATTAAACTCTTTTATTAATATTTAAAAAATTGATATGTAATAAATTTAATATTGTTAAATATTAACGAAATAATTAACGAATAAAAATTTAATAATTTTAAAAATATTAAAATTTTTAATTTAAATTTAAATAAATTTACAAATAAAAATATAAAATGAGTAGTATAGTCTTTTTTTATATTCATTAACAGTATTTGTTTAACAAAAATTTAAGAGACTAATCTTTTAAAAGTATAAAATTATCGAAATAATTAATGAATAAAAATTTAATAATTTTAAAAATATAAAATGAGTGGTGTAGTCTTTTTTTATTCATTAACAGTATTTATTTAACAAAAATTTAAGAGAC
Organism: Gleditsia sinensis; assembly: GCA_037074535.1. Lineage (NCBI taxonomy): Eukaryota > Viridiplantae > Streptophyta > Magnoliopsida > Fabales > Fabaceae > Gleditsia > Gleditsia sinensis. The sequence continues at coordinate 11,481,935 of CM073471.1, forward strand.
TAATATTTTAAAAGTATAAAATTATCGAAACGTGCATTTCTCTCCCAAATAATACACACAACTTAAATTTAAATTCAAAATAATTTTATCTAAAAGATTCAAATATTTATTATCACTAGTCTCAACTTGTCTTTTGTATAATATAGACATCTTTGAACGACGAAGTTGCCTAGAAGCAGAGTTACAGCTGGAAACAGGAATAAATTTATAAAGCTAAGAAATTAAACGGTAAAGGCAGTGATTGAGGTCTCATTTTGGATTCATTTATTTCGTCCCCAAACCACCATATCTCTAAATAAACCAAATGGGAGTTCTTTCTCTTCCTGTAGATCACGCGCTTAGGTCCAGTTCTCTCTCTCTCCCTCGTCAATACTATCATCCCCTTCCATTTTTCTTTATTGGTCGTCTTCAATTCCTGCCCTTATTATTTCGCCTGCTGTTGCTATAACCTACTTTACATACACATCTCTATAGTTCTCTCTTTCTGTCTGACAAAGTGAATAAATGTAATGTAAGGATAGTGGGCGAGCGAGTCTCTCACATGACTGTTTGCTGAAGTTTCATGCGTACGTACTGTGTTTTTATGAGTTGCTAAAATAGTCCATGTCTGAGAAAATCTGTGCCTGCGAGAAGGCATCCTAGGTTACTGTAAAAGCTAGCATGTAAAGGGCTAGGGCAACAAGGCTCTTACAGTTTTGTCCAAATAAAAAATAAAAAATAGGACTCTGACAAGGATACCTACCTAATAGCTTTATGGTCTTAGGGATCAGTTTCAGCGTGTAGAGCTTCAATTCAATCTTTAGCTTGACCTAGAGTGAATTGAAATTTTAAGAATTTTGTGAGGGGAAGTAAAAGATATAATCCGTAAAATTCATATATAAATTAATGTATTTTATTTATTTATTAAATGTTAATTTTATTAATATTTCCAAATTTCACTAAAGTAGAGTGCTTTCTCGTTGGGGTACTGTCCCAACAAGAATGTTTTGGTTCCCCTGACTTTGCAATTATCTTGGTTGTCGTGTAACTGATCACGCGTAAATATGATAAATAGAAAGGAAACGTATGGTTTAAATATATTCTACTTATCAACCTATTCTTTTGTAAGAAATTTTTTTAAATAGACTCAACTTATAAAATAATAAAATAAATAATCTAAACCAATTATAAAGAGACACATTAGCAGTAATTACAACTTATATTACATAGTAACAAATGTTATGGTTGCCAGAATCAAGATGTATTTCCATACAATTACAATGACATATAACGGGCTAATTAGAGTATGTAAATTACATTATCAGTGTATAATCCTGTTTACTCATAATCACTTTTGCAAACTACATTACCCCCACAACGAGGAACATATTTTTCTCCTTTCAGGATAGAGTTTTGTTACACCTTCAAGATCCAGAGATCAGTTAACCCATTTTCAGCACTATGAAGATCTCCCTTCCAGTTTCAAGTGTCCAAAATTATTGTTGTGTACCAGTGCTGCAGCCGCACGAGCAGCCGCACATGCTCGCTCTGCGGCGGCAATGGCCGTTCGAGCCTTCTCTAACACATCACAAGATTGAAATCTTGTCTCACTTTTGGCATCATCAGAGTAAACATCGCTAGTTTGAGGTGATGGTTCAATCTCACGGGTATTCGAAAGAGATTTGTTGTTGGAAGGGCTAGGAGCTTCAAGGTGCTTATAGTCTTGTTTATTATGCACAGACATTTCAGAATTTTTCTTATTACAAGGTGCAGAATTAAAAGAAACCGATTTGCCGGGAGCCTGAGAAGGTGTAGCTCCACCACCAACTTGCTTTGCTCCACCCTATAGGTAATATGAGAAGGCCATAAATAAAAATTGCCAACAATTATATTCCAGTCCAGATAAAGTGGGAGTCCAGATAAAGTGGGAGTAGCAGACAGAAAAACATAGGGGTGTACAAAAATTGAACCGGACCGAAAAAATCGAACCGAACCAATTAAAAATCGAACTAAACCGATTAAAATCAATTTAGTTCAATTTTTTTTTTGAAAAACCGACCGGTTCGATTCGGTTTTCGGTTGAGACCGAGTCCAACCGAATCAAACAAAACCGAACCGATTTACTTTAAATATATTAATTTTATATAATTAAATTTAATTTTTATTATATTTTAAAAATATTTTATATATATATATTTTTTAAATTTAGCCATCTCTATTTAGGGCCAAATACAAATTTGAAATTGATACAAAAATTTAAAAAAATAGGCCCAAAAAAAAAAAGAAAACCGAAAAACCGAACCAAACAAAACTGCTATTTAGCGGTTCGGTTTGGTTCGGTTTAATGGAATCAAACCGAACTGATTAGGTCCACTTTTTGCAATTTTTTTTTGGTTCGGTTCGGTTCGGTTGAGCCCTAAAACCGAATCGAACCGCACCTATGTACACCCCTCAAAAACATAATATGCTTGTCAATTCAGGGAGAAAACCTTTAATTTAAATGCATGAAGTATTTAATATATCAGTTAGTAAGGTCAAAAATAACAGAAGCACTAATCACTTGACTTTCTTAAAGACAAGTGGAAGCAAAAAAGGACAAGCCAGACAGTCATGTAATGGGATTCTCAAGGTCAAGTGAAGAAACTCTGAAGACAGATAAAAGATGGGTATTTTCAACACAAGTTTAACAAGGAAGCTCTTAACCAGAGAAAGCCCCAGTTAATTGAGGTGCTACAGACAAGACAAACCAACAGAGCTAAGTGGTCAGATGACTCGGATCAAATTATGGAAAAAGATGACAATTCTGAGTTTACATACAGCTAGAATCACAGATTTCGATCCTCTGCATTTCCTGAAGTTGACACTATCAGTTTCGAAAAGAGAAGGACACAATGTGTGAGTACCACCACATGGTTAGTAGAGTCCACATATTTTTCAAATGCATGTTCCACACAAATTGGATCTTCCTCTCTCCAAAATTGGCAATATCAATTCTCTAAGAAATAAAGAGGATCAAAATGCCTAGATTCACTTTTATACTAAAAATATCACATCCGTAGGACAGTACCCTAAGGTTGAAAAATTGTAGTAAATTTCTGAAGTCAGGGACAAAGCTAGTAGGACCACTAAAATGGAATATGGTTATACGACATAGATGCTCTCTAACATCAATGATAAACCAACGGTATCACCTAAATCTGGTTGTGAATGAATATTGGTATTATAGCATTATGAAATGTCCTATCATGAAGGAAGAAATACTGAAACATCCACCGATAACAGTACCAGGAGATCTTCATGATTTTTACTGAACTCTGCCTCAGTTTTTGAAGAATCCCATGTTAAATTGTGTTCTCCTGCAATTTCCCTCAACACCTTGAGCTTTGCCGCTCCTGATGGAGCACTAACCGAAAGCTTTTCAATTATCTGCAATAATAATAACACAAAAAAAAAGTGGTGAACTGGCAATGGTAAAAACTACTAATGCTCCAGTAAAATCAATGATCTAATATTAAGATAGTGAAATTAGAGATACTTCACCATGCGGTTCACACCAGAATCAGGACGAAGTTCAGACACAGCAGATACAAACTCCTTCCCATATTTTGTCATAAACAAGTTCTTGATGTGCAATAAATCTGGCACATCTGAGCATCTAGGAGCAGCAAAAATAATGCTTGCAATGGCTTCTCGCAATTCGGGAGGGCATTCCCTATTATGTTGAAAAGGAAGGCTTAAAAGTTTGCAAAATATGGCCAAAAAACGGTTTTCTGAAAACTGCAACATTAGGAAAAAAATTAACATTGTATTAAATGAAAATGACAAATCAGCAAAAGTTAATGCATGCCTAAGCAAAATTACTGTTTATAACTTAAAGAGGCAATAATAATATGCTATTTGCAAAGTGTTTTTTTATGGTACATCAGGTAAATTCCAGTAAAAATAGAAAACATAGAATTTTGTAGACCCATTCTTTAAAGCCATTCATGTACGTCAAGTAAGTTCTAAAAATGATGCTTGGATGGTTAGTGGATGTAGACACTATTTTCCTGCCGTGGATGACAATTAGTATTTGAAGCTTTTACTGACAGCAGAAATTATAAGTAGAAACCAGCAAGTGCTTTTTCCCAAATGATTATTTTTGTAACAGTGCCAGTAAATTTTGCAGCATGGTCGAACAGCCACTCAATACTCTCAAGAAAATTGTCAATGACTCATGCATCAAACAAGAAGCATACGCTAATAATTACTATATTATTATAGACTGACATTAAAGCTATGTAATTCAGCAACGCTAGCAAATCAGGGTTAGAGGATAAAGAAATCAGAGTGGGTTCAAATAACAGCTTCATACCCTTACTAGTATACTTAATATGTAAAATTATCCTTCTTAGAAAAGGATGACTTTGTGGTAAAATTATGGGAATCATGTAGATCCAGAAAGCCATTGCTTTGTCACCCATTTTTGTGTAGTGGCATTAGAAAATTACACAAAACTGTAATAAGAAGGGAACCGAAAATTGCATAGATCGAAAAAAAAAAATACCATGGAATTTGCATGAGTGCTGCACTTCATTTTTGATAAACTAAAAAAAAAAAAAAGGAAAGCATAATAGACAGTATGCCCAATAAAACACTTATGAACTATGGACTCACCTCTGGTTTTCAATTATAGGAACGCGGGCAAGAACAAATTCACAGAATAACTCTAATATGTCATATGCATCCCTTATATTTTGTTCTCGTATAATATGTTCCACCTATTTAAATCAATAAAAATTAAAAAAAAAGCCAAGTCAAAATAGAGAAGGAAAAGAAGCAGCATTTAGCAATCACCAAAAACTGAAGGATTACCCGAATTCTAGCAATTGCCTCTTGGCCAGCCTGCAAAAATTGGGCTATCTCCTTGCGCATTTGTTTCAGTTGCACATCTCTCTTGTTTTGCAACAGCTTAATGCGAGATATCCCCAAGTTCAAGCATGTTTTACTACAGCAGACCAAAAGAAAAAGAAAACAAAAAAGGCATGTTCATTACAAAAATTCAAGAGGACGATCTGTAAAATATTCCTTCCAAATTCAAAGTATGAAGCAACAATTTCAGTATTTACACCTTAATCGATTATGGAAACCATCGCAGCTCTTTTGTCTAAATTGCTTACTTACAGCAACAGGAAGTCCCAAGACTATCCCAAAATCCGGAAACGCAAATTGGGTATATAAAAAAATGTATACTCTAAACAAAAAATCATAACCAAAACACTCTAGATTGGAATTGATTTTTTACCCATCAAGCAATTTGATAAAATAATTAAACAAGCAAGCAATCAAAGCATGGATCGAACCCAGTAATTCATTCAAGTGTCGGAGACATAGAATGAGAAAAACGTAAAGTGGGAACCATTAAAGGGAATCGAAACAAAGATCGGCAACTCACCATCTTGTGCCAAAAACGCCTCTGTTAAAGAGTTGATTTAGAAGTGACATGGTGGAGACGGTAGATAAGGCCTCTGCAAAAAGGTTTTGAATCGATGAGAAGAGATGGTCAAGTCAGGTAATTTAACGTTCTGGGGTGAGGCGTCGTTTGGCATCCTCTTTTTTTTTTTTGGCTAAAATAATTTTTTAATAAAAAAATTCTTAATGCTCATATATCCTTTTTTTAATGGAAATAAAAATTTTCATTTAAATAGAAAATCTAAGGAGATTTATAATAATAACGAAGATTTTAAATTAAAAATAAATGAATATCTATAATTTTTTTGTTTAACTATAAAATAAAATAAATTTGTATTTATCTATTGTACTTTGAGATGAAGAATTCTTACCAAGAATTACATCTATTTACTTGTTAAATTATATTCAGTATTTTTAAAAATATTATAAAATACTTAGATAAAAAAATTATCAACAACTCAATTAAATAGAAAAAGGAAATTAATTCTAATAAAAATGGGCCAAATAACATTTTAATATACCAATAAATATACATAGAACGACTATTAACTTTTAAATTTATCTAAAAGAAGATTAATTGAAAGACTTAGATCTCTCATGAGAGGTAAATCTCTAAGAGATTTATTTATACAAAAAAAAAATAAAGAAAGAAAGAAGTGGAAAGGATGGATTTAATAGTATCTTAGAAGCTACTAAGAAATTTGTTGTGTTGCTTAATGCCCCTATTTCTTAACCACATTTAACGTGATTATATTTAGTAAACCTAAGTCACTATGCTCTTCAAAATATTAAAATGTCATAAAATTATATCATTTTATATAATATTTCATATAATTAAAAAAATCATCGTTCACTATTTTTAACTTTATTAATTTTTATAAATTGTAAATTATATATTTTATATTAAAAAATTTAATTGTGATAAGCTATATCTTTTTTTTTTGATATATTTAAAAATATAAAATAATAATATATCAAATGACTAGATTGTATAGAATTGGCATATGTTACAAGCAATGTGATAATATTAAAGTAATATATCATCATTGTCATTTTATTAAAAAGAAATTATTAAATAGAATATTCATTCTTATTTATAATGTATTTATCTAAGCTAATATATATTTTAACATATAATCTTAGCTTAAAATGTGAACAATAATAAATATAGTAATTTAAAATTTTACATCTTCATATTATTCAATCAAGGAATTCCGGAGATAGGTGGAAAATTGCTGTATATGATTTCAAAGAGATTATCTTTTTAGTTAGGGGGGAAAGGTAGATAATTAGTAAAGAATGTGAATTATAACATTTTATACAAGAAATGGTGGAAAGATTCACTTGACTAAGCACCTAGAATCAAGCCAAGAGATAATATCATCTTGGACAGTGAAAATTGTTTCATCAGGTTCCCCTTCCAAAATGCAATTGTTGCCTCCTTCATAGATCTTTAGGGTCTCATCCTTGCTAGATGCTTTCTCATATAGAAATTGGCTCACTAATGGATCTGTCACCTTATCTGCTGCTCCATGAAGAATCAATCCGTAAACTCCGTTGCTATTTAAATATTATATATAAAAAATTTGTTTATAATTTTTTTTAACAATTTAAACTTTTGAATTAAAATAATTTTTCATAACTCTATGGCCTTGAATGTGTGCATGAATAAAAAATAACCATAGAATGTTGAAATATTTTATAAATAATAAATTATCATTTAATTAATTATTTAATTTATAATAGATTGTGATAGATGAACCGCACAAAAAAATATACACTACAACAAAACAGGGTTTCAGTGACCACTTTTCAATGGCGACTTAAAAAATTGTTATTAAAACTTACTTTCAGTGGCGACTATTATGTGTTGTCACTGAAAGTGCCATAGATTCAATGAAGACCTTGAGTAGTCGTCACTAAAGGCTAGATTTTTTCTATTCAGTGGCGACCTTAAATGTCACGACCCCAAGTTAAGAGTACGTAACCGGCACGAGCACGGGTATTGAGAATAATCTCGTCCCGTAAGCCTCTTTCTTTATACATATAAATGAATTTCTCACAATTAAGATAAATTGTAATCAACTTATAATTACATATTCATTTGAAAACTTAACTTCTATACTATATAATTTCAATTATCTTAAAATATCCATAAATACTAAGCAAAATGGAAGTTAAGATCCTGCTTGTGATATATGGAGCAACTCTAGAGTGCAAAATACGAAATATAGCTGGGAGCTGTGAAAATAAATCAGGCTCGCTCAGAAAATGTGTCGTCTAACTTATCAACTATCTGAAGGAGACTGACCAAAATCTGTATTCTTATCTGAAAAATGTAGAAATATCATGTAGTGAGTTTGACAACTCAGTGAGCAGGTAATTCTTACCATAACAGAAACAGGACAAGCAGGATACGAGTTTTTCCTTCACAAGTAAATAGTTAAAACAAGGAAAAGATGAATGCCATATACATCATATGTTTGAAAGATCAATAACAAGAAAGTTTTAGTATCAAAATACATAATATCCATGTTACGATATTATATAAATAAATACAATCAGATCCATAGTCATTTCTCAAGCATGCAATAAAAAGAGTGCTCACCATCAATCAGGAATCATCAGGCAAATGCCTGCACAATTCATCCATCAGGCAAAAGTCCGTACAATTTATCCATCAGGCAAAAGTCCGCACACTCCATCAGGCAAAAACCCGTATAATTATCCATCAGTCAAGTAAAAGTCCATTACACAAAACTCAATATGCACTAGGGTTAACATTCATAGCTACTTTAAATTCTTTCGTATAAATACAAGAAAAAAATAACAGGAAATGAAAAATAAATAATAATGTCACATCTCTTCCAGAAAAGCATATGCTTACTGATAAACAATAGCCATAACACATCAATTTAACTTATACATTTATATCCAAAGGCCCACACACGTGCCTCATAAAAACTATTTATCAATTCATATAAAATATCAACATCACCATAAACCAACATAATTTTGATTATTCTCAATCAGTATAGCTTAATATCAATAGAGAACTAAAATATAAATGATGCTGGTCCTGCATTTCTAAAGGTTATACTAAGAGTCATGTTTTAAAAGAAATAAATTTCACATTAATAGTAATGTCTCATGTGGATGTATCAAATGGATAGTTAAAAATAATGTCATAGTAAGTATTATCTACTCACCTGGTAAGGGCTTCAAGTTAGAAAGCCCTAAAATATACTTTTCCAATCCGTATTTGATTAATTAGACCTCAAAAACTTAAAAAATGACTCCGGGAGCTTGATCACTGTTCACGGCCGAAAAATACTGTTCATCGCACTATTCACTGTCGAAAATACTAATCACCGCCACTATTCATTGCCGAAAATCACTATTCATTGCCACATAAAAAGTTACCAAATGACCAAAAAGAACTCATATCCTAAGATTTATCTAGCTTCTAAATCCATCTACGGTGTCAGAATTTCAATTAGAGGTCTCTAAGTAAGAGTTTCAGAATTTACCTTTTTCAGATATTTTCTACTTCAGATCTATGGCGATTCAACAGCTGATTTAAAAAATTGATTAGTCAAAATCGTAGTATTCTCTGTCCTGAATCTAGAGGTACCCTCAGTTTTGAGATTGGAGGCCTGTAAACACTCCAGATCTAGAGAGAAAAATGGAGGTTACTATTTATACTATTCACTCTCACTATTCACTCCCGAAACTTTCTCCGTTTTTTTTATAAATGATGGAGGACCAATTAGCAATTTACTAATTGTTAAAGGAAGTCCTTATAAATTTCTTTATTTACATTTTGGCCCCTAAACTTTTAGGAAATTACAATTTGACTCCAAAAATATTAATAAGTTTTTATTTTTATCCTTAAAACTTTTCAATTACATTCCTACTCCTTTAATTCTTTTATTAATTCATACATAAATGAAAATTACTAAATTTTAGGGATGTTACATTAAAGGTCGTCACTGAAACCTATAGCAAAAATAACTCAGGATTTTATTCCTTCTCCTGCACTTCTAGAACTTTCACTCCAAAAGCTGGTTCTCTCTGACTCTCTCACACACCTCCACCTAGAAAAATACTTCGTTCTTTATCTCAGACATCTTGCAAAATCACTTCCTAACAAGAAAAATAACTCGGGATTTTCTTCCTTCTCCCGTGCTTCTCAGACTTTCACTCAGAAAGTGTGTTCCCTTCAGCCACTCTCTCACACCTCTGCGCTTGCTAAAAAGTTATTTGGTTCTCTATTTCTCTGACATCTACTTGTAAAATCACTTTCTTCTCTCTCACACACTCTAAGAGCTCTATAAGAAATTGTTGTTAGACCCTCTATACTCATCGAGCTTGGTGAGAGAACCCCATGAAGAAACAAGTTTCATTTTCTCCATCGTAAAACCTTGGGTTACTTCATTCCACTGTTGGAGAGTCCACCGTGAAATGCTTAAGGTAACGTCACGTTCCCATATAAATAATTCTTCGATTTTCTATATGTTGTCATTCAATTTGGGGTTTTGCTTTTCGTTTGGAATGGATGCTTTGTAGGAATTCAATTTGGGGGTTTTGCATCTTAGCTAACTTTGTAAGTAGTGGCTGTTGATTGTTTGGAGTAAGCAACACTGTGAACGTTTACCTCTAAAGTTCCTATTCTTACAAGTTTTCCTTATTTCTTGTCTTGTCTATTTAGGTTTTCTTGCAATTGTTTAATTTGGTTTTCTACTTGATATTTAGTGTTTGTTTGTTTTATTAAGTTGATGAGTACTTGTATACTTCTCCTATCTAAAAATTTGCAAGGCAACCTTCTAAGCAAACATGGTAGTAATGTATCAGTCCTACTTGCTCTGCATATGCTTGTCCTGTTTCCACATAAAAGTGAATAATTTTGAATTACATTCTACCTAATGAAATAAGGAAAAAAATGCCAAAACAATCTATGACTTTTTGTAAACACCAAACTGCTAATATATATGATCATTATATTGATCTTACTTTCTAAGGTAGCAAGAAATTGTTCTTCAGAAATTGACGACTTCTTCAACTCTTTCCCAATCAACTTCTTTCATATTTGGACAACCTCTCTCTGGGACAAGATGTTTTTGGGTGGTCTTATGATAGGTGAAACTATTAAAAAAAATTTAACAATTAACAATCAGAAAAAAAAGCTTGTTTGTTGTTTGTTGTTGTTGAACTTTAAGCATGAATTGTGAGCTCTGCACATGTAGGATATTAAAACAAATATTGCCCAAAATTGTCTAGCTTTAAAATGTGTGACCAGGAAAATTCATTGCTATTGAAGCTGAAAATATTAACAAAAGTTGATCAAGTAAAAATGTGAAACCCCCTTCTACTGCAAAGCTTATTATCTATGTCTAGTGCTTGAACAGTAACATACTTCACACTCCCTTCTCATAAAATGAAGATTGAAATGAAAATAAATAAATAAATGATTAAACCAAGGCCAGAATCACTCTAGAATCTTCTGATATTTTAATAGAAAAATAATTTGGATGATAGAACTAGGAAACAAAGCTAGAAGAATATTATTTCCCAGAATCTACCCATTGTAGTTACTATCATCTATAACTTTGAGCACACCACACATAAAAAGACATGCACCCACTATTAGACATTTAGATAATTGAAGGAAGAAGTTGACAATCATCATTCATCATAATATAACCTTTGGTTTTCCAAAATTTTGTTGTCTTGATTACCAAAGAGAGAAATGCAGAAATATGAAGGTCTAACTCACCCGGTAAAAGATGGATAAGAACACTGACAATTTTGTCAAAAGAACTGAAAAACCAAGCTGCAGCGCCAAACAATCAAAGCCCATACCAATGGCCCCTGCAATAACACTTGAATAAGTCACAAAGTGGACACATGAACCATTATTCTGCCAAGGTGTCAAACTACTGGGGATTGCATGCTTACCTCAGCAAAAGAAAAGCAAATCATGAAAAGCTTTTCATTCCTTGGATAAAAAAGGAGGTCAACCAAGAAGATTGTGTTGGCATAATAGCAAAAATCCTGAAACACAAGAAACTTCATTTACTTCTTTGTTTCACTGCTTAGATTTCTAGAGGGGCAATTCATAAACTATTAACAACTAGATCGTTACAATAATGGAAATATTAAGATACTATTTTGATAATTTTAATAACAAAAAGGCATCGAGACATTGTTTTTGTCACGACCCTAATTTTAGGGCACGTGAAATCCATATACCATACACATATATTTTTCATAAATGTACATAATGTCATTCTTTATCATATAAACCAATACATATAAGTTCCCATACACATATACAATATACAGTTTACGTCTATAAACACCAGAGTAACAGTAGAAGCAAGGATCCTGCCTATGACGTTCAGAGCAACTCTAGAGTACAAATATTTTGCAACTATAAAACATTGAGAGCCTAGAAACAATGTAGGCTCACCACTAGAGTACAACCTCTAGTCGATCACTTGGTTGTTGGACCAAACTCTGTGTCTTTATCTGAAAAATAGATCCACATCGTGTAGTGAGTTTTACAATTCAGTGAGCAGATAACACCCTCCTATAACCTCTTAGGTCAACATATGGATGTACTTTTCATTTCAAAGTTTCTCATATTGAAAAGTTACATTCAGGAGTACATTCATATGGGACCCGCATTTCAAAACATCTCAGTTCGAATCACATACAAATATCTGTAACCACATATGATACAAATTGATCTTAAATCGAATTTGTTATGCAATAAAAATCAATTCTTTTATATAATACTCAAGTATGTCACAACTTTCAATAAACTCAATAGATAAATATGGAATGTGAGTTCATCACCCTTCTGCCTCCTCACATTACCATAGTCACAATCACAATAAGTAATCAGGGAATGTGAGTTCATCACCCTACTGCCTCCTCACATTACCACTAAGTACAACTTCTATAGATCAACAGGGAATGTGAGTTCATCACCCTTCTGCCTCCTCACATTACCACTGTCATCATCACAATAGGTAATTAGGGAATGTGAGTTCATCACCCTACTGCCTCCTCACATTACCACTAATACCACCTTCACAATATCGTCTCAAGCCATATAATCTCGTCATTTCTCATCAATACATACATACATATATATATATATATATATATATATATATATATATATATATATATATATATATATATATATGAATATATAAACATGTAAAAAGGTGCATATATATATATATATATTTATATGAATATATAAACATGTAAAAAGGTGCATATCCATCATATGCAATGAATTATTATCAAACAATTCGCCATACAATTATATTCGGCAATTTACCACTTTACATATCATTCAAAACAAAGCTTTCAGTCTCAGTACAAAATCTTTTATTATAAATTTTTCAATCAGAGAAATCATATAATCATGCCCATATTCGAGGCAAATATAACACTGTAAAATTAATGCCACATGCATATCATATTTTCTTTGCCATGTAATGCGAAATGCATTTAGAATTATCGTATTCAAAGCATTTCAAAATCTATTTCAAAACTCATACTCTTCTTGAACTAAATATCATTTTTCAATCATTTCAAATATTTCAAACCATTTCAGAAACATATGAACATATAAATAACATGTAATCATACTCATTTATCAATGAAAAGTTCAAGAAGAGTAAAAGTAAGCTATAGGAAGAATTATCTACTCACAGGTAAGGGCTCCAGATTGGACAGCTCTAAAATCTTCGTTTCTAGTCTGAATTTGACCAAATAAGCTTCAAAAACGTGTCCGGAGGGTCCAAAAACCTTAAATGAGCTCGGATACTGTTCACCGCCGGAAATACTATTCATCACCGGAATTACTATTCATCCACCACTATTCATGCCGGAAATTACTATTCACCGCCACATAAAAAGTTACCAAATGACCGAAAAAATTATATATTCTAATGTTTATCAAGCTTCTGAACCCATCTACGGTGTCAGATTTCTAATTTGAGGTCTCTAAGTAAGGTTTTTCAGAACTTGCCTTTTACCGAGATTTTCTACTTCAGATCTACGGCGATTCAACGGTTGATTTGAAAAACTGATCGGTCAAAACTGAAGTACTCTTCGTCGTGAATCTAATAACACTTTTAATTTTGGTATTGGAAGCCCTTAAGCACTCTAAATCGAAAGATAAATTTTGAGATCACTATTCACTCACTATTCATTACTATGCATCTTTCCGTTTTTTTTTTTCCTTTTTGATATTTCGTTGCCCCGATTTCAATTTAACATATGGCTGTTCTTTTTTTTTTTTTTAAATATTATAATAATTATTAAATAATTAAGAATAAGATTTTCTTTTATAAAAATTCATATAAATTTCATTTTTCATCATAAAATATCCCAAAAATTTCTAAAAATTTCCTTTCTCCTAAACATTTAGTTAAACTCTTAAATCATGATTTTTCTTGATAAAAATCATATTAAAACAAATTTCAAAACAAATATCTTTATTCATATTAAAAGAAAGAATATTTCTAAAAATACCATAAAAATTCAATAGAGGCCGATATAATTATTTTAAGCAACACAATACTTCTTTTACTTAAAAGTCCACTTACTTTTAACAAATTATAATTATTTCTACATAAATAAAAATATTTTTGCTAATAGCGCGCCAAAATATAAATTCTCATATTTCTTTTGTAATTCTTTAATCCATGTAATAAATATACATATTTTCACCGGTTCTTATCTCTATTGTCAAAATTCTCTTTTTTTATTCTACATTTCCTTTAATTGGAATTTTTCGTTAAATTTTACGGTTATTACATTCTTCCCCCCTTAAAGAAATTCGGTCCCCGAATTTTCTCACCCTAGTTGCAGATAATTACTAATCTCATTGTTCAAATAAACACAGATATCTGACACATATCATTTTTCCTTTCCCAAGTAGCTTCCTTAGTAGAGTGATTTTTCCATATCACCTTTACTGTAGGTATTTCTTTTGACCGTAAGTTCTTTACTTATCTGTCCACTATTGCTACTAGTTGTTCCTCATAAATTAAATCTTTAACTGAATCTGTGGACACTGTATAACATGTGTAGAATTCGGTAAATATTTCCGTAGTATAGACACATGAAAAACTGGATAAACATTATCCAATGCAAGTGGTAAAACCAAACAATAAGCCACTGAACTGATCCTATCAATAATTCAAATAATTCTATATACCGAGAGGGTAACTTCCCTTTCTTTCCAAATCTCATTACCTCTTTCATTGGTGAGTCATTAAAAAAAATATATGATCACCAACTGAAAATTCCTAGTGCTCAACATTCATAGTCCTTGTAAACTTTTGACTTGTATTGAGTTTCCAGTATTCTTTTTCTTAATCAATTTCACTTTATCAATGACATCTTATAATAAATCTAACTCCACTGAGTCATTTAACAGAACATTTGTAACACCTCTTACATAAGGATTAAATATTCTAATATCATTTTATTATAGACAAATTCTGTTAAGAAATCTCCTACCTATCTCAAAAACATATGTTTGAAGCATGCTCTTCAAACTAACATCATCAATTGAGATAATTTATATTCTATTTATTGCATGTTATTCCAAATTATATTTCCAAAGTTTAACTGTTCTCAATGCACTTACATATTAAGAAACCTATGATGTTCATGTAAAACTTCAAATGATGCCATTGTATATTGGCATGATAATTACTGCTATGAGCAAGTTCAACTAAGGACAATTAATTTCTCCCAACTTCCACCACAATAATATAAAGATACTTAAAGCATAACTTCTAATGTATAAACACATCATTTAATTTTAGTATTAGTCATACTATAATCTAATAAATATCCTTAAATTTCCTGAATAACTCTCTTGAGATAATATATTCACTTCATACTTGCCAACATACCTGCCAATGAAAAATTTCACTTGTATCTTCTTTTTACCATTATACTAGTACCATTTTTTATATCTCAGTATATCTTTATTACCTCGGGTTATCCATATTTACAATCTATGGCTTCTTCTGAAATCTCTTTTCTCAATAATTATTCATATGTGAATTTCCAATCTCAACATGAGTCTTAATTTAGCAAGGTATAAATCCTTAACACAAATATCTTAATCACTTATATTATTCTCGAAGATGATTCTCAAAATATTCTCCATGTTTCCAAATTAAAAAAAAAATTCGAGATTAACTTAAATCTTACTTTCCATACTTTACTCCTCAAAAACTTCAACACCGTAAATTTCTTTGATTATATTCGTCAAAGCACCATTAGATTATCATCCATCTATTCTTTTCAAAATCTCTATTACTTTAATCTACTAATCAGTTGAACACCATAATAACTAAGTTCCAAAGATTAGAGATTAACCCTCCTTATAATAAGGAAAAAGAATCTTGCATTTAATGCCAAATATAATGTAAGACAAAGCAGCAGAAAATGCGAAACACGTAATAGAGCATGGTGCCAAAATAGGAAGTCGAAGTTTAGACAAAACATTGACAGGAAATTAAAATCGGTGGCCGTAATTCTTGAAAATCTGTAAACAAAATCTAGCTGCTATTTCGACGAAAATCGGTGGCCGCAATCGGTGGCCGCAAATTTTGAATATATGTGCCAAAATTTAATTCAAAGATATTGTTATTCGGCGGAAGCATATCATATAGAAAAGAAATATTTCTGAGCCTATAAAGTCTGTGAATAACAAGAGCACATAGTTAACTGGTAGGATGCAATTGGTTGTTTCAAATATATATAATCAATCAACTGTAAATAACCAGTCCAAATTAAAATTTCTCAAAATAGTTAATCGACTTATAAACCAATAGTCGACTGGCAAAAACATTGAGAAAACAAAATAAACCATTTGATTGTTCCTCTTCAACAATTAATTGGTTTGCATTTTCATTTTCCTTTTTTTTACAATGACGGCTATTACCTACAACTTTTCTACAAAAATCAAGACATCAATGCTTCATCAAAGACAACAAGAAAAAGACAGATTTCTGGTGATATCTTATCTTATGCTCTTTATGTGCTTAATATGAGTCAAAGTCATAACTACTGTACATATACATGCTTGTCGTCATTTTTGAAATTTTTTTTTCTTTTAATTTAGCTGATATTCACCAATCACTCACATAGTTGTTCTAATAATACCCGGCCATTCGTATAACTATTATAAATATGCCCTTCTCTAAGTTCTATAAGGTGATAGAAATTATGGAGGGAACCGCATTCCGTCAATTTCGAAATATCTGTGTCTTTTGTGGTTCCAGTCCTGAAAAAGATGGGGAATATGTGAAAGCAGCACAAAACCTGGGTATGGTACTGGCCAAAAGAAAAATTCATCTAGTTTATGGTGGAGGTAACTGTGGGTTAATGGGGTGTGTGGCTACAGCTGCACATGTAGGAGGATGCCAAGTTCTAGGTATTATTCCTACAGCTCTAGCTGCATCCAGCAACATAGGAAAAACAATTGGGGAAGAATATAGAGTAGCTTCCATGCATGAACGCATGGCTAGAATGATGAGTAATGCTGACACCTTTATTGCCTTACCAGGTGGTTTTGGTACTTTAGAGGAGATTTTCCAAATAGTCTCTTGGGCACAACTGAATATGCATCACAAACCAATAGGTTTGTTAAATGTTAATCACTTCTTTGATGGTTTGTTATCTTTCCTTGATCATGCTGTGGAACAAAGGTTTATCCCACACTCAGCACGACGAATTCTCATCTTAGCTTCAGATGCTGAGGAGTTGATTGATGCTTTACAAGCATATGTTCATGTACCCGATCCAATCACAGCTCAAATAGAATGGACAACAGACCATAGCAGAAAGCGCAAATTGGACTTGGATCTTCATCTGTAACTGTAGCAAGATGTGGACATTGCTGTACCACTTTTACTTTCTTAGGGTTATCTTATATACCATCTTGCTAGTCACATAACTTAAGAAAGTACTATTACTAAGTCAAAATTCATATTTTGAGAACTTAGCATATAGCTGATATTCTCTTGGAGTTTGTAATATTATCTTTAAATATTGCTTATGATCCTCTGTACTCTTGAAATATTCTAGTATATTATCAATAATTATAATAACAAATTAATCCTGAGATGGCTTCAATACTTTTTTTTTATCAAGTCCTTGAATGCAACTGGGCATTTGTCAAACTAAATGACATCACCAAGAACTCATAATACCATAACGAGTCCTAAATTTTTTTTTTTTTCGAATATCCTCTTCCCTTATCCTCATTTGATGAGATCCAAATATCAAATCAATTCAATTTTTTTTTTAAATGTTGAGCACCTTGTAGCTGGTCAAACATATCATCTATATAAGGTAATGAGTATTTATTTTACATTGTCACTTTATTCAATTGTCTATAATCTATGCATAGTCATAGTGATCCATCTTTCTTTTTCATAGATAGAATTGAAGCACTCCAAGTAATAGTACTAGGGTATATAAATCCCTAGTCTAACAAGTGTCACAACTGATCCTTCAATTCCTTGAGTTCAGTCGGTGCCATTCTATATATAGGTATAGACACTGGTTGGGTTCTAGGAAGTAAATCAATACCAAATTATATTTTACGTTTCGAGGTAATCCTGACAATTCTTCAAGAATTACATCAGAATTTTTTTTTAACCACTAAAATTTAATTTACAGTGGTATACTTTATATCAACATCTCTCACTACTGCCAACTATCCTTGGCACCTTTTTGTAGTCACTTATGGACTGCTAAAGCAGAAATTAAATTACTGGGTATCTCATTACGATCCCCTTGTATCAAGAAAGAAAATTCCTCAATAATTGAATTTAATCACCATATAATGACATTTCAAAATGACATGACATAATGCCAACAAATTCATTCTCAATATCACATCACAGTCTACCATATCTATACAACCGGTACAACGGATGTCACATTCAGAAACCATCATATTTGGTATCTGTCTCAATTCTTTAAATTCTTTAAGACGCATATCTCTTTTACTTTCAAGCTGTAATTGATCCATAGATACCTCTTAAGATGTCACAATATTCAATCTACCTTATACTATAAACTTTAACAACTTCGAATAGAAAGGAAATTGAAATCCTATAGAATCCCTCAGCAGCACCTGAAGTATAAATATGTCCGGCTCATATCGATACTAAAGGTTCTACTAAAGAATCCTTTGCTCTGATTGTCACAGGAAAACCTAATGCTCTGATACCAACTTGTCACGACCCTAATTTTAGGGCACGTGAAATCCATATACCATACACATATATTTTTCATAAATGTACATAATGCCATTCTTTTTCATATAAACCAATACATATAAGTTCCCATACACATATACAATATACATTTTACGTCTATAAACACCAGAGTAACAGTAAAAGCAAGGATCCTGCCTATGACGTTCAGAGCAACTCTAGAGTACAAATATTTTGCAACTATAAAACATTGAGAGCCTAAAAACAATGTAGGCTCACCACTGGAGTACAACCTCTAGTTGATCACTTGGTTGTTGGACCAAACTCTGTGTCTTTATCTGAAAAATAGATCCACATCGTGTAGTGAGTTTTACAATTCAGTGAGCAGATAACACCCCCTATAACCTCTTAGGTCAACATATGGATGTACTTTTCATTTCAAAATTTCTCATATTGAAAAGTTACATTCAGGAGTACATTCATATGGGACCCACATTTCAAAACATCTCAGTTCGAATCACATACAAATATCTGTAATCACATATGATACAAATTGATCTTAAATCGAATTTGTTATGCAATAAAAATAAATTCTTTTATATAATACTCAAGTATGTCACAACTTTCAATAAACTCAATAGATAAATATGGAATGTGAGTTCATCACCCTTCTGCCTCCTCACATTACCATAGTCACAATCACAATAAGTAATCAGGGAATGTGAGTTCATCACCCTACTGCCTCCTCACATTATCACTGAGTACAACTTCTATAGATCAACAGGGAATGTGAGTTCATCACCCTTCTGCCTCCTCACATTACCACTGTCATCATCACAATAGGTAATTAGGGAATGTGAGTTCATCACCCTACTGCCTCCTCACATTACCACTAATACCACCTTCACAATATCGTCTCAAGCCATATAATCTCGTCATTTCTCATCAATACACACACACACACACACACACACACACACACACACACACACACACACACACACACAGATATATATATATATATATATATATATATATATATATATATATATATATATATATATATATATATATATATATATATATATATTTATTTATATGAATATAGAAACATGTAAAAAGGTGCATATCCATCATATGCAATGAATTATTATCAAACAATTCGCCATACAATTATATTCGGCAATTTACCACTTTACATATCATTCAAAACAAAGCTTTCAGTCTCAGTACAAAATCTTTTATTATAAATTTTTCAATCAGAGAAATCATATAATCATGCCCATATTCGAGGCAAATATAACACTGTAAAATTAATGCCACATGCATATCATATTTTCTTTGCCATGTAATGCGAAATGCATTTAGAATTATCGTATTCAAAGCATTTCAAAATCTATTTCAAAACTCATACTCTTCTTGAACTAGATATCATTTTTCAATCATTTCAAATATTTCAAACCATTTCAGAAACATATGAACATATAAATAACATGTAATCATACTCATTTATCAATGAAAAGTTCAAGAAGAGTAAAAGTAAGCTATAGGAAGAATTATCTACTCACAGGTAAGGGCTCCAGATTGGACAGCCCTAAAATCTTCGTTTCTAGTCTGAATTTGACCAAATAAGCTTCAAAAACGTGTCCGGAGGGTCCAAAAACCTTAAATGAGCTCGGGTACTGTTCACCGCCGAAAATACTATTCACCGTCACTATTCATTCGCCACTATTCATGCTAGAAATTACTATTCACCGCCACATAAAAAGTTACCAAATGACCGAAAAAATTATATATTCTAATGTTTATCAAGCTTCTGAACCCATCTACGGTGTCAGATTTCTAATTTGAGGTCTCTAAGTAAGGTTTTTCAGAACTTACCTTTTACCGAGATTTTCTACTTCAGATCTACGGCGATTCAACGGTTGATCTAAAAAACTGATCAGTCAAAACTGAAATACTCTTCGTCGTGAATCCAATAACACTTTTAGTTTTGGTATTGGAAGCCCTTAAGCACTCCAAATCGAAAGATAAATTTTGATATCACTATTCACTCACTATTCATTACTATGCATCTTTTCGTTTTTTTTTCCTTTTTGATATTTCGTTGCCCCGGTTTCAATTTAACATACGGCTGTTCTTTTTTTTTTTTTTTTTAAATATTATAATAATTATTAAATAATTAAGAATAAGATTTTCTTTTATAAAAATTCATATAAATTTCATTTTTCATCATAAAATATCCCAAAAATTTCTAAAAATTTCCTTTCTCCTAAACCTTTAGTTAAACTCTTAAATCATGATTTTTCTTGATAAAAATCATATTAAAACAAATTTCAAAACAAATATCTTTATTCATATTAAAAGAAAGAATATTTCTAAAAATACCATAAAAATTCAATAGAGGCCGATATAATTATTTTAAGCAACACAATACTTCTTTTACTTAAAAGTCCACTTACTTTTAACAAATTATAATTATTTCTACATAAATAAAAATATTTTTGCTAATAGCGCGCCAAAATATAAATTCTCATATTTCTTTTGTAATTCTTTAATCCATGTAATAAATATACATATTTTCACCGGTTCTTATCTCTATTGTCAAAATTCTCTTTTTTTATTCTACATTTCCTTTAATTGGAATTTTTCGTTAAATTTTACGGTTATTACAGTTTTACTGTTTAAATTGAAAGCTCACTTCACTATTAACTGGGCTTGTTTATGTAGAAGTTTCCACTAATCACATCAAATGTTTGGAAAATGCATCCTTGTAAAATGCTCTATCACACTTCACAATTCTAATGGTACTGGGTAATTCTTATCCCTATATATACTTAACCAAATAAGAAAGACTGATAAAATGAAAAAGTCAGGAAGTTAGAATGCAACTAATCATCCATCTGAGTTATTTAGGGATAGTTAAATGAAATTCATAATCAATGGTCTCCTTCATTTGTCTAAGGTTACATGGTCAGCTAGACACATACCCACTACCTGTAGGCAGTAGTCATCGCCTCTGATTTTGACAGACAGTCAGTCACGGATAATTATTGCTTATAATGTCTGTTAAGTGAGAACTTCTCACTAAACATGCTACATCCCTAGGACTTGACAGAGTAGTGTTAATAAAACCTGATGTCATTCTAGAAACTAAAATATGCTTTTAAAAGAAACTATTGAACTAACAGACATACAATATACGTTAGACATGAAATTAGGGATATCTTATAGCTTACCAAAAGATAGCAATGCCATTTCTTATACCTATAGTATATCCACCGGAGAGGAACAAAGGTAACGTAGAACACACAATATACATATGGAATGTCCTGGGGTCCTGGAAAACAAAAAAAAATGTAAGAAAGAAGAATAAAGGTAAACTATCAATTTGGTTAAGAAAAAGTATTTTACTGAGTTTTTATGAACTTACTTGCCCTAAAGAGGAAGCAAACGCCTCCAAAACCAAGAACCCCTAAAAGATGTGTCACCTGAACATTAATAGAAAGAAGATGAACAATCGAAACTCAATCAGTATTAGACATAGCCAATGAAATGATTAGACCACCAGACACCATAAACACTGAATTGACCAAAGCCAGAGTAATGCATAAAACCAAATTTATATCAGAAATCAAAGAAACCCACCTTGTTGATGAACCATTCGTGTTAAGTTTACTTATTGAGAATTAAAAAGATTGCAGGTGATGTTCTGCCACTATTGAAAACAATAGGTAATCACGAGATTACCTAAATAATATTGTTAACTTTTTTATGAAAAAATGTTGTTAAGTAACTAAAGCCATGATATATATTGTGCTTTATTAAAAGAAAAATCTTTGGTTCAATTGTTTAGTTGTTTACAAATAAAGCTCTTTTATTAATTTTGGCACATGGAGCACATCATATTAGCAACAAATTTAGTATATTTTGCATGCTTGGTCTACTTATATAACAATTTTTGCTAAATGTCTCTAGCTTTGATAATTATCTAAAAGTATATGGAGAAGAATAGAAATACTGACAGAGTCAGAAGTGGGCAAATCTAGCTATTTCCTCTTTGCATAGTGGTACTTTTTGGTAACTTGTAAATTTTAAATTTTTGTAATCTTGATTATATTGAAAATTTGTATTATAGTAAGGTACATTTTGGTAATTTTTTTATTTTGAAATTTTAGATGGAATGTATTTGATAGTATCCATGTTTTATTATTGACATTTTCATTAAATTCAAATAAAGATGTCTACCATTACAAAGTGTTTCACGTTCTTTTTGGAACAGAACCAAACCCAATAGGTTATGGTTCACTTATTTTTAGAATAGAATGAAGCCCAACTTTGAAGTACTAGAATTACAAAGTGGTTCATTATTTAGCAAAGTTGTATATTAATAGGACTTTGATGATGGCTAGTGGATGGTTTCTCATTGAAGAGCTTAACATGAAATTTTTCATCCTTATTAAGTCTAAGGTTGTAGGCCCTCATTCTAGTATAATAGCTATACTATTATGTTGGAACCTTATCTAGAGTTCTAGACCAATGGTTTGAACTCATTTCTTTATTGGATCATCTATGCATGCAAGACCAGTGATATTGCATGCTCTCTTACATAACAAGTTTTCTTCTTAAGATTATGTTAAATGAACGTGATCTTAACTACCTCTTTGTAATTATCTTTCTCTAATAGTTTTGGCAACACGTGCTCATTTTCTGTACATTTGGCAACACGATCCCATTTTATTTCAACACTATATATACACTTTATTTTGTCTAAATACTTTGTTATTTTTCTTTTCCAATTGCTCACTTTGACTTTGGCCAAAATTGTAGGAAATTTAATGGATAAGAGTTGGTTGAAAATTGAAAATAGAGCTTATCGAAGGTACATAAAAAGGGTGGATGAATTTCTTGAGTGGGCATACAATCAACCAAGGGTGGGCAGCAGAATTAGGTGCCCATGTAAAAAATGTAGAAACGTGGTGTTCAAGGTTAGACATGAAGTACGGTTTGATATGTTAAAAAATTGTTTCTGGCTATCTTACGAGGTTTGGGATCGCCATGGAGAAGTTGTAAGGACAACTTCATATTCCATTAATGAAGGGAATGCTCATTTAGGAGACTTTGTTGAGGTGGATGATATCACTGTAATGATATACGATGCATATGGAGTTGCAAACACAGAGGAGATGAATACTAATGTAGAAAACAATGAAGAGCCAAATTTTTATGCAAAAAAGTTTTATTAATTACTGTAAGATGCCAAAACAAGTCTATATCCAAGTTGTGATAAGGTGTCAAAGTTGTCGTTCATCGTTAAGCGACTTAATTTAAAGTGCTTTAATCATTGGAACAATAAGTCTGTGGACATGTTGTTAGACTTATTTAAAGAAGTATTGTCAGAGGGTGTCCAAGTACCTAACGCCCGTTTGGTTTGCAGATTTGAAGCGAGAGAATGGGAATCTAGATTCCCATTCCTTCACTTTGTGCGTTTGGTTGCCAGATTTCAATATTTCAGAAATCTAGATTGCCTTCCGTACAGGAAAGCGTATTCCCGCTGAAAAGTGATGGAAAGTTGAGAAAGGAAAAGGAATGAATTTTAAAAAGACAAAAACGCCCTCTTGACTATATATACCTTGATATCATGGGTTTTGAGAAGAAAAGGATATTATGGGTAGATAATGAAATCAGGAGCAGAGTTGGAAAAACGTGAAATTTATGTTGATGTATTTGTTTTATTTTATTTATTTTATTTTTAATTTATATTATTTTTAAATAAATAATATAAATTATTTATTGATAAATAAAATAAAATAAATTAGATTTAAATTATTTTTTAAAATCATTAATATTTTTTTATTTATATTATTTTTAAATAAATTTTTAAGTAACAATAATATTTATAAAAATTATATATTACTAATTATTTTTTTATTTATCTCATTTTTAAATAAAATTTTTAATTTAAATAATATTATTTTACTATTTTTATATTTTAAGGATATTTCTATCTTTTTGTCAGCTTTCCATTCCATTCCATTCCATTGCGTACCAAACGTAATTTTTTTTATAACATTCTATTCCATTCCATTCCATTCCATTCCCAATTCTCCTTTTTATTCTTTTTCATTCTTTTCTTTGCTACCAACCAAACGACACCCTAATTCTTACTACTAAGTCAAGAAGGTTGTTCAAGAGTTGGGGTTAGACTACACACAAATAGATGCATGTCAGAATGACTACATTTTGTATAGGAAAGAACATGCTACTGCACAATCATGCCCTAAGTGCAAATTGTCTAGATGGAAATTAAATGGGCAGATAGGCAAGAAGGAAACACACAAAGTGTTGCGATATTTTCCAATAAAACCTAGGTTGTAAAGACTATACATGGCAACACACACTGTAAAAGACATGAGATAGCTTAGAGAAGAACGTGTAGAAGATGGTGTGTTAAGGCACCCAGCTGACTGCATTGCTTGGAAGTCTTTCAATGAGCAATATTCTAATTTCTCAATGGATCCTAGAAATGTTAGGATGAGGTTATCAAGTGATAGGTTCCAATCATATGGAAATATGAGTGCCAACCATAGTATTTGACTAGTTGTTTTTGTGCCATATAACTTGGCTCCCTGAAAATGTATGAAACAACCGTACTTCATTATGACACTTCTTATCCCAGGCCCTAAGTCTCTAAGAGACGATATAGATGTATATTTGGAACCAAAGATTGAGGAACTTAAAGAATTGTGGGAGGTAGGGGTGGAGACATATGATGCTCATTCACAGTCAAATTTCAATATGCAAGCTACAATCATGTGGACAATAAATGATTTTCTTGCATATGGCAATGTTGCAGGTTGGTCAACTAAAGAAAAATTGGCATGTCTTTGTTGCCACAAAAAATACTCACTTCGTATCATTGAAAACCAAATTATGTTATATGGGCCATCGTCGCTTCTTGCTAGCTAATCATTTTTGGCATCGGAATAGGAGGGCATTTAATGGTAAAGTGAAAAAAAATGATGCACCGACATATTTGATTGGTCAAGAAGTACTTCAACAATTAGAACTCCTACCTAATACGACGTTTGAGAAAGGGAAGAAGCGAACAAGCGACTAGTCAGCCATTGCTTATAATAAGAAGAAGAAGAGCATATTCTTCCAACTGCCTTATTAGAGCACACTTTTATTGCGACATAATCTTGATGTCATGCATATTGAGAGAAATGTGTCGGACAACATTGTGTCAACAGTGATGGATATGGCTGGAAAGACGAAGGATATAGTAAAGAGCTGCTACGATTTGGTGGACATGGGAATTAGGCCAAGTTTACACCCTGTTAAGGAAGGAAATAATATTTTGCTACCAGCGGCATCTTATGTTTATCACCACAGGAGAAGTTGAAGGTCTGCAACTTTTTAGCCCAGTTAAAAGTTCCTGATGCACTATCTTCAAACATTTCAAGGTATGTCAATGTGGCACAGAAAAAGATATATGGACTAAAGTGTCACGACCATCACATTTTATTGCAGGAGATATTTTTAGTTGCAATTCGTGGGTTGTTGCCTAAGTAGGTAAGTGATCCTATAGTGGAGTTGGCACAATTTTTCAAAATTCTGTGCTTAAAATGCTTAACCATGGAAGATTTAGATTCTGTTAAAAAACAAATTATCATTACCTTATACAAATTGGAAATTATGTTTCCTCTAGCATTCTTTGATGTCATGGTCCGCTTATCTGTCCACTTAGCAAGAGAGGCAAAGATTGTAGGACCTGTCCAATACGTTGGATGTATTTAATCGAGAGATAACATTAACAAACCTATACTAATTTATTGAGCAGCGTTGACTATGGAACTCAAAATAATTTTGACTTACATTTATAGGCATCTACGAATGTTGAAATCATATGTTCGTAATAAATCTTGTCCTGAAAGCTCAATTGCTTAAGGCTATTTAATTGATGAAATCTTGGTATTCTACTCAAGATATTTGAGCAATATCCTAACAAAATTCAATAGAGCTATAAGGAATGATGATGAAAATATGATAGCTTCTGAGCGACCAATATTTGGCCAAAGTGGACAATTAAGAGGTGCTGCCAAAGTAATTTTACTATCTAATGAAGAATTTGATCAAGCGTGTCTACACGTGCTACAAAACAATGAAAAAGTTTGGCCATTCATAGAGTATGTATATTATGATTTGCTGACAATTAAATTATTGGTAAACCAACTCTAATATATGAAACGACACAATTTGTAGAGAGCACAAAAGGGAGCTTGAAACACATGCATCAAATGTTGATTCAAGGCACATTAAAGAGTTTCCTCAGTGGTTTAATCACCTAGTAAATGTCTTTTAATTAGGTCAACTAATGCATTATATTATATGTTATGTCATAACCTTTTGATGTTGTTAATTTTTTATAGGTTACGAAGTCAGGTTCACATTGGCAAGGAGACAATGAGCTACTTAGTTTAACCATTGGTCCTCAAAGAGTAGTATATAGTTATACAACGATTTTGGTTAATGGGTTTAGATTTCATACCAAAGACCGTGAATCTCAAAGAAAAATTCAAAATAGTGGAGTCCTTGTGAAGGGAGATGATTCAGATCCTGAGAAAAAATATTATGGCATGCTCGAGGATATTTATGAGCTTTCTTACGTGGGGGATAGGAAAATACACATATTTAAGTGTCACTGGTGGGTGTTGCTCATTTAGGAAGAGGATATAAAGTTGATAGATATGGATATACAAGTGTGAATTTTCGTTCTTCGTTGAATACAAACGAGCCATTTGTCATGGCATCTCAAGCATAACAAGTATTCTATTTGAATGATATTATCGATCAAGATTGGCTTGTTGTTGTGAAAACAGATCCCTGTGACCTTTATAACATGCCTTGTGAAGATGATATAGGCGAAGAATTATCTACTGAAGATGCTTATCAACAGGATGAGGTTGAACATAATGAGTTCATTCACAATGACGATCAAAATGACATTGCAATAGTATTACCGCAAGAGGATGTTGAATCTCAAAGTGTTAGTCACCAGAGTAAGGGAAGAAGGGAAGAAGTGTCAGGGAAGTTGATTTCATCAATGACGATGAAGAAGATCAGACCATGGACGCATAAAGTGATAAAGGATACTTTTTATCTAAAGAATCTATTTGAATACTCAGTGTTAGTGCATTGTTGCTATATATACATATAATTATTTCCTATGTATTGAATTCTTTGCACATTTTGTTTTGTATTGAATTTCATATTGTTTTATATTGAATGCCACATTGTTTTGTATTGAATTGTTTTCATTTTTAGCCTAAGGAGGTGTTTAGCTGACAACATGATTTGTTCATTTGCAATAAGTTGATATTTAAGCATGGTAGGAAGAGGAAGAGGTGGACGACATGGTCGTGGGTGCAGACATGTTACACAGGGTAATTGTAACGAAGGAACCCCACTGCCGAGCATAGAGCCACACCATGGGAAAACAGAGGCACAACTCACCACACCTACTTCTCGGCATCCAATTAGTAGTGTAGGTATGTAAATAAAAAAGTTAAGCAAGAATTAGTTAAGGATCAAGGGATCTCGGTGTTCAATTATGTGCCTAATAGCTTAATTTTTTGTGATTCACAGCTTCTTGCAGTATAAGTCGAAATGTAAGGGGATCATACAAATGTATTACTGTAGACTCAAAGATCAAAAATGGATAAAAAATCTGTGGGAGACATATCAAGGGAGCTCGTTAATTACATTGGGCACATCGTACGAGGCACTTGTCCTTTGAAAGAGAGGGACTGAACTAAAATTTAGGAACAATGCGGAGAAAAATTTTTGATACAAGTGAAGTTAACAACTAGCATAATTGTTTATCGTACACATATCCATATACACTTCTCTAATTTAACATATTTGAGTTTATTATTGTAGGAAAAATTTGAAGTCGGTGCAAGTATGCAGTGGCGATTTGATGCATTCATCAATGCCACTTCACAATGATTATATAAAAATTGGAGACGTCGCTTGCATGTCTTGTACTCTAAGTACAACACAGATGATGAGAGACTAGCACATCCACCTCCCACAATCAATTATGATGAATGGAAGCACTTGGTCAGTTTTTTTGACTCAGATGATTTTAAGGTATTATATAATATTATATTTAAAGAGCAATCTAATATGAACTGTATAACACAACTAAATATGAAATGAAATACAGGGAAAAAGCTCAACAAATGCACAAAATAGGGCCAAGCAGACAACAAAACATACGTGTGGTTCTCGTTCATTTGCAGAAGTTGAAGAATTAACGGTGAAACTTTAGAATAACTTATTCTCATATATAACATTATATGAATGTTGTATTTATCATTGGATGGAAATTCTATTTGATCGTTAATTAATCCTGAAATTGGAGAGAATGCGCCAATTGACAAGATATGAGAGCTACAACGTACTCGTAAGAATAAAGAAGGGGAAGTTACATGGTCAGATGCAAAGTCCTAGGAAGTTCATGTATATTTAAATTTTATTAATTTCTAAAAGTTGTAATTTATATTTCTTCTTGTTATTCTAAATATTTAGTTGTTTTAAATATAGGCTTAATTGAAAGAGATTATAGCCAAGCAATCTGAAGAAGACACTCATGGTCTGAGTAATGAGCAAATGTTGTCCCAAGTTCTTGGTCAACGGACGGGGTACTTTCGCGGTAAAAGATACGAGGCTAAACCTCCCACTAAAAAAGTTGCTAACCAAATCACTCCCCAACACCTTGAAGAGCAAGAAAAGAAAATATGTGAAAAGGTTGCCACAGAGCTACGTGAGGAAATGAGATTACGCGAAGAAAGGATGCAAGCACAGTTCGAGAAAAGACTACAGTCACATATGACCTCTTTAATCACATCTCTCCAACAAGTACTAATATCCATATACACATTTTGAATTTAATAGTTTAGTCATTTGTATACAATATGAAGCCACACTTAAGTGATGGTCTAGCCAAGAAATATTGTTATCGAGAAAAGTGTTCCTTTAATTTTGATTGAAGTCATTTAATGCTTATAATATTGGAAAATGGTAGCATAATAACTGAATTTTTGAAATCGGCTTAAGTGTGATTGATTGATGCATTGATGATAAATCTACTAGAAAATGGTACTGATATCTATTTGAATTATCATCTACTGGAGGTTCAAAGATTTTTTATATTTGAATATTGCTCTTGATGACTGGTTTCTGAGATGTATTATGAATCCTATCATAATAAATTGAGATGAGCTAGGTTTTATATTCTTACTATTGATGATTGATTTTTGATGACTAAATATTGCTCTTGATGACTGATTTTTGAGATGTCCTATGAATTCTATCATAATAAATTGAGATGAGCTGGGTTTTATATTCTTACAGTTGATGGCTGATTTTTGATGACTAGATATTGCTCTTGATGACTGGTTTCTGAAATGTACTATGAATCCTATCATAATAAATTGAGATGAGCTGGGTTTTATATTCTTACTGTTGATGGCTAGTTTTTGATGACTAAATATTTCTCTCGATGACTGGTTTTTGAGATTTACTATGAATTCTATCATAATAAATTGAGATGAGCTGGGTTTTACATTCTTACTGTTGATAGTTGATTTTTTATGACTGGATATTGCTCTTGATGACTGGTTTCTGAGATGTACTATGAATCCTATCATAATAAATTGAGATGAGCTGCGTTTTATATTCTTACTATTGATGACTGAATATTGCTCTTGATGACTGATTTATGAGATGTACTATATATTCTATCATAATAAATTGAGATGAATTGGGTTTTATATTCTTACTGTTGATGGCTGGTTTTTGATGATTGAATATTGCTCTTGATGACTGGATATTACTCTTCATGATTGGTTTCTGAGATGTACTATAAATTCTATCATAATAAATGGAGATGAACTGGATTTTATAATCTTAGTGTTGATGGATGGTTTTTGATGACTAAACATTACTATTGATGATTGATTTCTTATATATACAGGAGGTTCAAAAATCTTAACATAGCATCTATTTTTAGCTCCTTAACCTCCTCACATAGGTGCCATTATTAGTTACTAAATAGGTTTGTCTTTAGAAGTAGATATTACTTTATCATGATATCTGGTAAGAGATTCAAATTGAAGCTTGTCTCTATACCTTCAAATTTAATGTTGGAAGCTAAAAATGTCATATTGAGTTCATGATTTGTCATAACAGGGAGACTATAAAAACACCCACACTTTTATTCTTGCATTGTTAAAACAAGACTATGGTATGAGTGTTAGATTGCTATTTGTATTTTGTAGCATGAATCCACTAAGGGAATATGAGTTTATTCTTTTTTTTATTTTATGGAATGGTTGTATGATTCTAATCACACCATTAGAAAGTTCCACTTCCTTTTTCGGTTTTTTTTTGGGTGGACTCATGTTGAGCCTTGTAATATTTCTTTTCCATGAAATGTATTGGCTCAAGGACCTAGACAAAATGCATGGACTCCAAAAGGAATGAAAAATCACAAGTACTATGTTTCTCTAATTCAAGGACCTAGACAAAACGCATGATTCTTCATTGTTAATTGGTTTTTTAAAAGAAAAGCATTGTAATAGTTAGTGTTAGCTACTATGATTGATTAATTAAAAACTATTATGTTTATCTAATTCAAGGACCTAGTCATACTATTTTGTCCATTTCTTCATGATTATATCTCTAATCTCCAAAATTTCATAAACAATCAATGATATAATGGAGGACCTACTAGATATGTATAGTGTGTTGCCAACTGTAGTACTTTGAGGTCATATAAATGTCAAAAAAAAATTTCTTAAGTGTCATATGTGATATTCATTTTGTTTAACTTGGTAATATTTAATATTTTCATAATTTTTTTTCATGTTACAAGTATTTATTTATTTTTTTACATTAATCTGACTATATATTAATTTATTATTGTGTTTTGAATAGGGACAAATTCCACTTCCCCTTATAGGTAGTGCTGCACCAAGTTCTACAAATAATGCAATACCAACATCTCCTAGAGAGTCATCAAATTAATTATTTTTAATTTTTTATATTATATTATGTATAACAATTTCTATTAACAAACATGTTATATGTAATAGCCGTAAATTTAATTCAGTTCAAATTAAGGAAAATTTTGAATTAAAGAGAAGATTTTGAAAATAGAGATAAGAATCGGTGAAATAAGTTTATTTATTACATCGATTAAAGAAATATGAGAATTTACGTTTTGGGGCCAAAATACAATTTTTTAAAAGTTTCGGAGTCAAAATGTAGATAAAGAAAAATTTGCAAAGACTTCCCTTTAAAATAAATTTTTGCAGAAAGGTTTCTCGGGATATTTTAAGGGGCTTCAGATACCGAGGAGCTCATAACTTTTGGATTTCCTCTCTCAACTCAGAAATTTCTCTCCCGAAACCCTCTAACTTCTCTATAAGATTTCTCCGCTTTTGAACCTCAGATTTCGACACCACCATTGCAATTGGACTCAGGATGAAGAGTTCTACAAATCTATCTGATTGACTTTTGGAGAATTGGTCGGAGATTGGTTGAAAAATTGAAGGAAAATCGCCTAAAAAGGTAATATCTGAAACTTCTATCTGTGGTTGTCTAATGCAAAAACTAACACCGTAGATCGATCCAGAAGGTACCGAAACCTTTGGATCTAAAAGTTTAGGCTAACCCACCACCGCACGCGCCTCTTCTTCCTCGACGCGTGAAGCCCACATGCAGCTCCTTAGGCGGCGCGTGTAACGCGTGACAGCCGGACCCTGTTGCGTTATCCGAGCTTTTGGAGGCCAAATTTTACAAATCTTGAGTCATTTTCAAGTTTTTTGGACCTTCTGGACTCGATTTTGGGGTTTGTTTTGCCGAATTCAGACCAAAAACATAGATTTTGGAGTTATCCAACTTGGTACCCTAATTTTGTGAGTAGATGATTCTTTCTAGAACTTGCCTTGACTCTTCTTGAACTTTAAATTGATAAATGAGTCTGTTTACAAGATATTTATACTTTCATATGTTCCTAAAATGGTTTAGAATATTTAAAACGGTTACAATATGATATCTAGTTCAAGAAGAGTATAACTTTTGAAATGAATTTTGAAACACATTGAACATGTGATTTTTAAATGTATTTCTCATTATATGGCAAAGAAAATATGTTATGCATATGATATTGATTTATACAATGATATTTTTGCCTCAGATATAGGCATGTTTACGTGATTTTCCTTATTGGAAAGTTTTGATAGAGGAATATACTGAGAATGGAAATGCTGCATTATAATAGTACCTCTGTTTTGATTATTTTGGAATATATGAGATTATGATTTTATAGAGGAATCTTATTGAAAACACTGTCTATTAACAACAGTTCATGTTAGCCCTGATGCACTTTGATTGCCTCAACTAGCAAGGGTGGTGCTAACTTTGTGTGAGGGCCAACACACGGAAGATGATATGTGATGGAGAGCGGAATACCTCCTATATGGGCGAGATGCCAGTTATAAGAGATGTGATTTGCCTTCCCTTGCTGTGGCTTGGAAAATACTCATATAAAGTCCCTTCGCGTGTTCTCTTGAATGGTAGTAGGACAAACTTCAGCGGGATGCTGAGTTTAGGCAAATCCTATACCACTAAAGTATGGAAGGGGTTAAACTCTGATATGGGATCCTCCAAATGTTTTCATAAAAATTATATTGATGCATAACATAATTTTATTACCATTCTTTTAGCATTACTTATGAATTGAATATGAATATGAATATGAATTTGAATAGAGATTATTTGAAATGCGGATCTCATATGAATGTACCTTTGAATTGTATTTTCAATGTGACAAGTTTTTAAAATAAAGAGTACATTCATATGTTGCCCTAAGAGGTCATAGGAGGTATTATCTGCTCACTGAGTTGTAAAACTCACTACACGTTGTTGATATGTTTTTTAGATAAAGACTCAGAATTTAGTCATGCGGCTTTTTGATAGACTAAGTGTCGTACTTCTATGGTGAGTCTAAATTTTTTTGGGACTCACAGTGTTTAAATTGTAATATAAATGTACTCTAAAGTTGCTCTGAACGTCACATGCAGGATCTTTATTTCCGTTGTAATATTGTTAAGTGTAGCATTGACATGTATAATTAGTTATAATGGAAACTTGCAAACATATGATATTATCCTGATATGTCATAATATGAAGTGTATTACAAATAGATAAAGATAAAGTTATCGAGTAGTAGTGTTATTCGCGTTCCTAAAATTAGGGGCGTGACATTATATCACTTTCAACAATTATGTATTATGTTTGAAATTATATACATATAATTTTATTACTCGTTGGTCTTGAGTTTTATTTATATAGCAGTGTTTTATTTAAATGGAAAAATGAATATATATATATATATATATATATATATATAGACACACACACACACACACACATATTGGATTCAGTGGCAACCAAGGTCGTCACTAAATACCCTAACAAGTTTCAGCGATGACCTAAGTCGTCACTGATTATAAAATATGAAACATTCAGTGACGACTTAGGTCGTACTTCCGTGGTGAGTCTAAATTTTTTTGGGACTCTCAATGTTTAAATTGTAATATAAATGTACTATAGAGTTGCTCTGAACGTCACAGGCAGGATCTTTGTTTCCGTTGTAATATTGTTAAGTGTAGCATTGACATGTATAATTAGTTATAATGGAAACTTGCAAACATATGATACTATCCTGATATGCCATAATATGAAGTGTATTACAAATAGATAAAGATAAATTTATCGAGTAGTAGTGTTATTCGTGTTCCTAAAATTAGAGGCATGACATTATATCACTTTCAACAATTATGTATTGTATTTGAAATTATATATATATATAATTTTATTACTCGTTGGTCTTGAGTTTTATTTATACAGCAGTGTTTTATTTAAATGGCAAAATGAAAAAATATATATATATAGACACACACACACACATATTGGATTCAGTGGCA
Organism: Gleditsia sinensis; assembly: GCA_037074535.1. Classification (NCBI taxonomy): domain Eukaryota; kingdom Viridiplantae; phylum Streptophyta; class Magnoliopsida; order Fabales; family Fabaceae; genus Gleditsia; species Gleditsia sinensis. Next base: position 11,516,703 of record CM073471.1, read on the forward strand.
ACCAAGGTCGTCACTAAATACCCTAACAAGTTTCAGCGATGACCTAAGTCGTCACTGATTATAAAATATGAAACATTCAGTGACGACTTAGGTCATCACTAAATACCCTAACAAATTTCAGTGATGACCTAGGTCTTCACTGACTATAAAAGATGAAACATTCAGTGACGACTTAAGTCGTCACTAAATATGTTTTCAGTGATGACTAAAAAAAAGTCGCCACTAAAAGGTCAAAATTTACGATCAATATTTTCTCTCTTTATAACCCATTTTTAGTGACGACTTCTCATAGTCGTCATTGAATCTTAGGTTTCCACTACTAAAAAGAAGATATTTAGAGACGGAAATTAGAGACGGAATAATTTCCGTCTCTAACAGAGACGGATTTAGGCAGTTAGAGACGGATGGCAAATTTTGTAATTTAGAGACGGAAAATTTCTGTCTCTAAAAATCCGTCTCCAATTCCGTCTCTAAACTCAGTTAGAGACGGAATTTGAGACGGAAGTTATTCCGTCTCTGACTTCAGAGAGGAACAGAGACGGAATATTCCGTCTCTAATTCCGTCTCTAAATTCGTAAACAGTGGAAAAAAATTTTGAGACGGATTTAGAGACAGATTTTCAGAGACGGAATATTTTCCGTCTCCAATTCCGTCTCTAATCTATAAATTGTGTATATAAATTTTTTATCTCTCATTTTATATCTAATTTTTGAAATAATATTTAAATTAGTAGTAAAATTTAGATAATTTTTGAAAAAATTTAATTCCCGTTTAATTTGTAAAAATAAATTGATGGAATGAAAATTAAAATTTTCTTACATTAATTTATTTTGTTTGTTTTATATAGTTGACTATAATTTTTATTTCCACGATATACATATTCTCTTCTATAAAGAAGATGATTTTATCTTAAAAAAATTCTAAAAAAACAACAAGTAAAATGAAATATAAAAAGAGGTTAAAAGATATAAATGATGAATAGATATATTTTAATAATATATTTTATTTTTCATATTTACTTTCATTTTACATTTTTTAAAATTGATGAGTAGATATATTTTATTAATATTATGAAAAATGAATAAACATTTATGAAGAATAAAGACATGTCTTCGTAATAAATATATGTACGCTTAATTTTAAATATAATATAATTTTGGTCACAATAATTATGTAGTATATAGTATGTTCGTATATGTGTATATATGCAGGGGCAGAGCTAGACAATTTCTATTGGAGGGGCTGAAGGTTAATTACAATAATAATTTAGTTGAGGGGGGGCTAAATCTTTATATATTTATATATAAATAATAAATATTGTATTATTATTTAAAAAAATTGACATGGTTGGGGGGGCTACAGCCCCCTCAAAGCTCAACGACGCTCCGCCCCTGTATATATGTATGTATCTATACATACATATATACCAATATACGAACATACTATATACTACATAATCATTTCTACAAATTAAGCAGAATTTAAATTTTTCCTCTAACGCTGATTATATATATGTAAAAATAAGTTGATGGAATGGAAATCAAAATTCTCTTACATTAATTTATTGTGTTTGATTGATATAATTGACTATAATTTTTATTCCCATGATATACAAATTCTCTTCTATATAGGAGATGATTTTATCATGAAAAACTTATAAGAAAGAAAAAAGTGAAATGAAATAAAAAAAAAGTTAAAAGAGATAAATGATGAGTAGATATATTTTATTGTAGAAATTTTTTATAATTACTTTCATTTAACAGTTTTCAGAAGTAATGAATAGATATATTTTATTAATATTATGAAAAATAATTTAATAATTTCAAAAATAAATAAGCATTTATGAAAAATAAAGACATGTCTTCCCAATAAATATATGTACGCATAATTTTGGATGTAATGAATTTTTTTATGAAATATGAGTGTGTTTTAAATCATATTTTTTATATTTTATGTCATTGGATACCATTAAGAAAGTATAGAAATATTATTTTATCTGTAATTACCATAGGAGAAGAAATTTTTATCCAAGAAATTATAAATAAACAATTTTTTTAAAATTTTGATTATTTTCTTTTTGAATTTATTGTAATATATTTTTAAATTATAATATTTTGTACAAATTATTTTAAAAATTATATTGTCTTTAAAAATTAAAAAAAAATAAACTTAAGAAATATAAAGATTTGTTAAAAATTAGAAATTTTCTTTTAAATATTTTAAAAAAATATATTTATAAAAGGTTATTTAAAATATTTATTTTAGAAAATGAAATTTTAAAAATTTATTAAAAATAAAATTTAAAATAAATAAGTGAAAATACTTTAAAATACAGCAAAAAATGCTATTTTTTGAATAAAGCCCCATATCGTTACAAAAAACTTAGTATATGAACCACATAAAAAAATATTGAATCTAATATATCAAATAGCAATTTATCTTTAAATTTATATTAAAAAATATAATAAATATAATATTTTAAAATACTAAAACTTAAAATATTTATTAATATTATGAGAAATGATTTATAGTATCTTTTATAGATGTATAATGAATAGATATATAATGAATAGATATATTTTATTAGTATCTTTTATAGTACAAATTTTTTATATTTACTTTCATTTTACATTATCCAAAATTGATGAATAGATATGTTTTATTAATATTATGAAAAATGATTTAATAATTTTTAAAAAAATAAATATTATTAGTTAAAAATAATAAATATACATATATATATATATACACATATATATACATATATATATATATATATATATATATACATATGGCGCCAGGGAGACACGGGATAATTATGGCGCCAGGGGAAAACCAAGATAGGGGGAAAAGCATCTTGAAAAATTTCGCGCCCTGTTTTCTCTGCACTCCCCCATTTTCTTCAACCCTAGCGCCACCCCCAAATATACAACCCCCCCTTCTCCCGGGTGAAATTTTCTTCACCCTCGCGCGCACTTCCCCATTTCCCCAAATTTGGCGTGAAACTGATAGGAGAGTGAGAAGCTTCGTGAAGCATAGCGGCTAGAGAGCAAAAACGAGATAAAGAAGAGATATTGAGAGAAAGAAAAGAGAGGTAGAAGCTGAAAAACAAAAAAGAACAGCGACCATCGCAAGAGATAAGGAGATCGGAATCATCGCAGAGACCCCTCACGCAACAACGAGCACCGTCCACGAACCTCTATTCACAAAGATGCTGCTGGGTTCACCAATAAAACCGTGAAGTAGGGAGAAATTTGCAACACAGGAACTCAAATTCGGGGAGACTATCTCGCTTCTTCAAGTATTGTTTCGCTTCCTGTCAATTTTGATATGAGGTTATTAGTTGATTGAATTATGCTTGTGGGTTTCTTGGGGAAGTTCTGAAATTATCATCTGATTGCAAATCGATCTTGCTTTGTTGTGCTTTTATTATTTGAGTGGGTGATGCTCTGTTTTGGTTGGGATTGATCCTTCGAATTGATTCTTGCCTCTGTCTTAGATGCTACTGCTTATTTAAACTCGTGGTTTATAGTGAAAATCTTAAGTTACAGGGAAAATTCATGAAGCAAAAACCTAAAAATATTATGATTAATTTGAAGTGTTGTGTGTGATGAAAAATTTGTTTATACAATGCATGAGAAATGTTGGGTAACTTTTTGACACCTTATAGACATCATGTAAATTAAGAAAGGAATAAAAATAAAAGATACCTAAATGGACTAAATTCAAGGATTGAAGGAGAATGGGAGTTGCCAAATGAATAATAACTTTTTACCATTATGTAGACTTAACTTGGAAGACCCCTTTTCTCCCCTTAACTTTTCTTCTTCTCATAGAAACTAATCACCAACTTCATTTTGGTCATCAGCTGGTTGAACCACCCCGGTGTTGCATAAGAAACACCATTTGAAGAATACCTTATTATACCCTTTTTACACTTTCCTAGAACAAACTGTGACTGGCCACTTGGTTTTTTTCCCCTCCTTCTGTCGCCATGGCACAGGAAAATATTATTCATATATCAAATCGAATCCCCTTCTTTGCAATACTTTGAAGTGTTCTCCGTTATTACGTGCATCAACATCCAACTCAACTATGGATAGTCCTTTTATTAAATAGGCCGTTAATTTTTTATGACTTACTGTTGAATTGTCATATGGCCTTACTTTATTGTTATGTTTACTTGTCTTCAACCCTATTAGGATTCCAGTTAGTTTATCAACATCCAACTCAACTATGGAAAAAAAGAAGGAAGAATTACGTCAGATTTTCCCAGGTTTTCTATCATTTTCCTGAAAAAATTTCTGAGTTTTTTCTTCCATTATTCTGCATTACAAACAGAAAATTTCCTGGGATTTCTACTTGAATTTTTTTTTCTCAAACACACCCTATTCTTCTTCCTGAGTTCAGTTTCATCTGAAGCTTTATCAATTTGTTATATTGTATTGGAAAATATGGTGTGTTCCCTAATCCAGTTCTTACCTTCTAGTTGACTGGAAAGTGACAAATAGACTACACTTCTAGACAATTTTTTTCCTGTTCTTAAATAATCAAGTGTCTAAATATAATAATACCATAACTTAATTTGTCATTTTGGTTAATTAAAATGGTCTTCCTTAGATGATTTTACACGTCGTTTTCATCAGTCAAGAAAGCAAAATAGAGCATAGATTCATTCCAATTTTCTCTCTTCTATTGGCAGCCTATAGTTTTTTTAAATATGCAATTTTATTACCCAGTTGATGTTCTATCTCACCTAACTTTAACCTTTATGCAAATATTTGATCTGACTATTAATTGATTAAAGTGTGTCTATTTTAAAAATGTTAAGAAAGTCAATTAAAAAGGTCATTAATGTATTCATCACTTAGAAAAAAAGCTAAAAAAGCCAATTAAAAGGTCAAAACTCTATTCATTACTTTAAAACTAAAAGTGGTGCAAGCCATGCAATTAATTGATAAAGCAATCATCTTTTTTGTTAATAAATACTTGTCAATAAGTTATGTTTTGAAATTGGAATTTTTTTTTTCTCAATCGAAGAAATATTATAGTTTTTGAAACCATTTCTATACTTACAAGTTTGTAGTTAAGTGGTAAGTTAAAAGATTTCTATAATATCAGGAGTTAAAATTCACAAGAAAAAAAATTGTAGAAATGAATAATTTCAATACCTCAAATAAGATTAATCTAATACTTAAAGAATATAGAAATACTTGTTCAAATTAAAAAAAAATTTGTTTATTTTCTAGATGTGTTCTTTTTATTTTTGGTTTAATTGACAGGTATTAGAGGTAATGGATGGGGGGAAATGAACAAAGAGAAATGGAAGATGCCAGAGGAAGAAGAAGAGCAAGACGAGTTTTGGGGTTTTGAGGATCTGGAATATGAATATGAAAGTTCCTTCTCACTGTCTCTACCAGACTCCATTGGAAGCACTTAGTTAGGCATCACTTTCATCCACTTGTAAATATAAAAATGGTGTAGAGAAGGCTCTTTTATGGCTGTGCTATTCCTATTTAACCAATCTCTTTAAGTGTTTTGTTTTTTGATGTGAAATATTGATCTGAAATGAATTCCATTATGGCGGCAATTCCTCTGGCTTAATTACACTAGAGCATATATGGTTATGTTTTTTAAGATATTATAACTACGAAAAAAAGGATTTTTTTTTAAATTTTTTTTTTATATTAGAGACGGAATATTCCGTCTCTAAGTGTAGAGACGGAATATTCCATCTCTAACTCTAGTATGGTACGGAGACGGAAAATTCTGTCTCTGAAGTCAGAGACGGAATATTCCGTCTCTGAATTCAGAGACGGAATTTTCTGTCTCTGCAGAGACGGAATTTCTAACCAAAATCAGAGACGGATTTATTAATTTTAAAGACGGAAATATTTCGTTTCTAATTAGAGACGGAATATAAATTCCGTCTCTAATATTTAGCAACCGCGTTTTTAGAGACGAAATTTTTTCCGTCTCTGATTCCGCCTCTAACTTCTTTAGAGACGGAATTTTCCTTGTTTAGAGACGGAAAAATTCCGTCTCTAAACAAGATTTTTTTGGTAGTGTTCAGTGGCGACTTAAAATAGTCGTTTTTAATGACAAATGTTCATGTATTTAGTGGCGATATAGTCGTCACTAAAAGTTAGTTTCTGTGGTGACGTCTTTAAGTTGTCACTGAAAATTTCAGTGATGGGTTTTTCGTGACCAGTAGGTGATAACCAAAAGTCGTCACTAAATGTTTTCAATGCCGATTATAGTTGCCACTAAATCTCTGTTTTGTTGTAGTGATATTTAGACAGAGACCCAACCTACAACTTTTTAACTGTTAGTTTTCTTCTTATCAAAATATTAACTAAGTCAGAGAGAAAAATAATTTAATTAATTAATTAATTTAAAGTGATTATTTGACTAATTCTTTTACACGTTGAAACATAATACATAAAAATCAGTTATCAGCTAGATTACAATAGACACTACTCGCTCTTCTCCATATATCTCTCTCTATATTCTTTCCGAACAAGTTAAAGAGGTTTAGTAGGTTGTAAATCTATACACTCATTAAACTATTCTTTAATTACTTTAATTGATTATTAAGATATTTCAATATATAAAAAAAATCCATACTATATTATGAGAAAAAAATAAATAGCAAAAAGGAAAAAATTAAGTGCAGTTTTTTTAAGTGTTTAGTATCAAATTCTTTGACATAGAATTATAACATATGGAGGATTTTTTTGTAAGAAGTCAATGTAGTTCTAAATTGAAAAGTGTCCATGTGTTACTTTTTATTGAAAAATTTGATAGCGAAACACTTAAAAAGAATTTTACTTAAGTTTTGTGGATAACAGAAAGTGAGCAAATGCAAAAACTAACCTTCTGTACTTGTGACTCAATATCTTGTGTGGCCCTTAAAAGTTCCATGCCAGTTTTCAGTCAGGTTGTGATCATCATAACAAATAACATTGTACACAGCCTAGAACAGAGTTTAAGACTAGAGTGAAAACGTTTATCTAGAGAAAAATTTAAGGAAAAAAATGACGAACACAGCAAAAAGATTTAGAAATTTGTGACTACTTGATGTGGTCTGATGATTGTTCTTGGTCTTGGTCTGATGTTATAGTCATTTAAGTTTCTGGTCTTTTCTGTTCCTTTTGCTAGGACAAGAAACGCAATATATAAATCAGTAAATTTCATGTCTAAGATGATGAATCTATTAAGAAAGATGAAATCTAGATTAGTATAATTTTTTCTTATGCAACAACATCGACAACGAAAGACTATATACTTTGAGTCATGCATGTTGGGGTCCATCCATTTGTTTGACGCCACAAACTCAAGAATGGCCAAAGGCTCAGTTTTGAGAACTTTAAGTATGGGTGCTCGTATTTCAAATGGAAACGCGCGTCTAGGTGCTTGAGTTGGCGAGTTTGCAAATATTGAACCTTGCAGAAAAGGCAAGTGAAACATTTGGAAAAAATAAATGGAAATTTTTAAAATATTGATACTTAAAAAATAAAGACACGTTGAATCTAACGTGACACTTCAAATTGTATTTAAACATTACATATTTTTTCGCTATGTCGTCTTGTTTATTGTTTTGTATCCATTTTACTATTTATATTTTTTGGATATTTTTATACTCACATTAGGTGAACTTATCAGGAATATTCAAATATGAATAGGAGTGTAAAGTAGTATCAGATAAAATTCAGTCACATAAGAATGAAGAGGATAGTAAGTACAAGACATTTAGTTAAAGAATGCATGATATGGAACGGAAAGGATTTAGGGTTTAGAATTTTGTAAGAATCAAAGAGTAGGGTTAACAAAGTTATCAACCTATTTTCATTTGCTTGGTTCCCTGAAGACCAGCTCAGCTAGATCTTCCTGTGGGAAGAGTTTAGCTTTTGGCATCACTTTAGACAAAATATTTAACATGTACACCTTCCAAACTGCAGCTGATGGCAACACGCCCTCTCCATTCTTAGCAGCAAGACAAGATCAGCAAATGATGCTTCACTCGGGGAAGAAGCAATCGATTTTATTGCAACTGTATACACTTAATCCTAGTTTTAGGCTGTAATGTCAGGTTGAGTACCTTCTTTGCAGAATATTTGGTCCCCTTGAACTTAGTCATCAAGAGTTCCACTTCTGGGATCCCCATTCCCAAAATCATTTTCAACCAGAAAAAGATCTAAGCTAAAGGCTATAATGGATCCCTATTCAGGCTACTTGCTGCTGCCTCCTGCAAACTAGCTTTCAATTCCACTTCAACATTTAGGTTTAAAACTCTAAACCCTCACCACTGTTTGCTGGTTTTATCTGAATCTCACTGCAGACACAAATTTTATCCTTCATCTGATTCCTAGTACTGACCTTCTAAAGTCAGAAAATCAAGGCAAAACCCTGCGAGGCAGTAAAAATGATCCCAGGATTGATGCCGAGTTTTTTTAACATGTGGTTATTGAGAATATCCTGTAAATCTAAGAGTAACCAAATTGATTAAGTGTAGTACTTGTAAAAAGCTCACAATGTAGATTTGAAATAGAAAGTATAGTCGCAATTTTTTAAAACATTACAAGAATGATCATGTTCATGACTATATGATAAAATATTTTACATTTAAATTTTGTATGTTCTATAACATCGTCAACCATGTCATCAAAATTTGGTACGTAACCATGTAGTCCTTCAGAAAGACCAAAACCCGGATAGTCCAGAGCATATATAACAATTATACGACAAAGAAAACAGAAGATGAAAAAAAGAAAATAGATTTAAAAAATTAGGATTTAAAGGAGATTGAAGGTCGTTCTATGAACATTGTGTGCATCTTGCTCCTTATGGTATTTTGGAAGTCAAAATGTATCCAACATGTTTTTGACATATATATACACACACATATGATATCACTTTATGTTTATATTTTCGTACTATTAAAAAAATTATAGATTCTCATATACTTTTTTATATACATAGTACACTTCCTTCAATTCATGATGTGTTAGATATAAGAAAGATGTGTGTGTTTACTGACAAAATATCACTCTTATCTAACATAACTTAAAAAATAGTAATTTTTTAATTAATATTTTTATTATACGATTTTAAATATATACAAAATTTATTTAGAAAAAAGAGGAAAATAGTTTTTATTATACTGTCATACTTAAAATATATATAATTTTTTTTAAAAGTAAAATACTCTTCCTTACTTGATTAATTTTTTTATTATATAATCTTCTCTTCTATTTTTTTTCTCTTTTATAAAATTTTTTTGAAATATTTGAATTAAACTGTAAAATATTTTTTTTATTTTTAAAAATATTTGTATATATATTTTTATAATAAAAAAAAGTGTAGAGTAATAAACGAATTAATTAAAAAAAATTATTTTATATATTTTTTTAAAAATTTGTGTATATATTTAAAATAAAAAAAATCATATAATAAATACGTTAATCAAAAATTAAAAAAATAATTTACTCTTTAAAAAATATAAATTATTATATAATTAAAGTTCTAATTTAGTTAAATTTAATTAAATATTAAACATAAAAATTTTTAAGATTATAGTATATTATATTTTATCTTGTACCGTAATATAAAAAAGACCCAAAAATATTAGAATACTATCACATATCTACGAAGAATTTTACTGAATAGTAAATAAAAAATGCATTTAATCATAAAAAACCCTTAAGATCCTTATTGAAAAGTCCATATTGTAGGCTTGAAGCGCCGCAGATTTCGATTACGATGTTAGTTATGTCATTGTCAGCGGTCAAACTTTAAAGTCACACGTAGGTATGTTTGAAAATTGTTTTTAAAATAAATTTTTTTATTTTATAAAAATAAAAAAATTTATTTGTCAAATTATTTTTATAAATTAATTTTAAAAATTGTTTTTTTGAAAATTTAATTCAAAAAATAATTTTTATAAAATATTATTTTAATATATTTTTTTATACAAAACTGTTTTTAATTTTTTTTAAAAAATAAAAATAATTATTTATTAATAATAAATTTATAAATAATTTATTTAAATTAATTTTTAATCATTACAAAAATCATACTGTTATATTTTTAAATTCTTAAATAATATTTTTAAAATTTACATTCAAATAAATTTTTTATTATTTAGTTTTAAAAAAATAATTTTTAATATTATTTTTTAAAAAAATTTTAAAACACTTCCACGAAAATCCATAAATTTATATTTTTGTGAAACTTCAAGTCATGTTTGATTGAGTAAAATGAAAACAAAAAGAGTGATGAAATTTGAAATTCCATAATTTTATTGGATGGAATAGACATTTCATAGAACGATGTATTTTATTAAATAATAAAAAAGTTATTTTTTTAAAAAAATTTTAAAATTTAAGATTTTATTGTTGCACTTAATTTGAGTTTTTATTTTTTTTTTGTTATAAAAATTTTATATTACAATAATTTAATATAATTATTAAAATTTATATTTTAGTATTTTAATTATGTATGATTTTTTAAATCAATTAATTATGATAAAAAATTATTATATTTTACTATAAAAATGGATGAAGTGATGAATATAATTAAAAAAATTATTTAAAAAAAAATTAATTTAATTCATATTAAGATAAGAATTTTTATAATTTATAATTTAAAAATAATTTAATCTTTTTACTTATATAATATTTCTATTCTTTTAATTTATTCTCATACCAAATAATAAAATATCATATTATTTTAATTTTTTTATCACATACCAAACAAAATAATAAATTTTTATTTGTCCTTTCATTCTCACTCAAATTTATTCTCCGCAACTAAATGGGCTCTCGGTTGTAGGTGCCTAAATAAATTACAATTATCTCATGTCCTTTCTAATGTATAATAGTACAATGCATCTTAATTTTTATTTTTAAATTTAAAATTTAATTATCATTTACATTCTCCTATAAATTTAATTATTTTAATTTTAATAAATACTATTTATATTATATTATATTATATTATATTATATTATATTATATTATATATATATATATATATACACTTCATATACATATCTTAAAAATTATATTAAATATAAATTTGATGCACGACAATTTAATAATAAAATATAAATAAATTTAATAAAAAAATATCGAGTTATTCATTAAAAAAATTAAATTTATAATACAAATTATAGAAACATTAAATTAATATATTTTCCAAAAAAAAACATTAAATGTGCAATTGAACTTGAATTTATTTGTATTTTTAGTTTTTAAATTTTTTTAAAAATAAATTAATTTTTAATTTAAATTTGATTAATAATCAATTATTAATTTATTTTTCCATAAATTAAAATTTATCATCTTCATCTTATAAATGTGTAAATGGTATGATTCCATGTGATATATAAGAAGAACTTATATTTTAACCTTGGTTTCAATTTTAAGTATGTGGGTGGTCAGAGAAGAATAATATTAAAATATTTCAAATACTCTTACATTTTCTTAATTTTTCAAAAATTATCTTCCATTTAAAAAAAAAGTATACAAACCAATGAATTTACATAAAGTTACCAAGACTTTCTGTGGAATCTTGCGCAAGCTTTTATTGGATTTTTATGACGGGACGGAAGAGAAGTTTAAATACATTTCTAAAAATATAGAAAAATTGTATTAAAAAATGTAAATAGTTTATTTTAATAAACTCAAATATTTATAGTGCGATTCTAAACTTTCAAGAATATAAAATTCTATTCAATTAAAAAAAGTACAATTGTATTGTGTCTATTAAATTATAATTTTTTTTATTGAAAATTTTTTTTGAGTAAAAGAAAGCTATCATATGCTAAAATTAGAACCTATCATAAGTTTCAATAATGAGTTAATACTTACAAATTGTTTAACAAAAGATATTGCTTATAATAAAAAATTAATTTAAATTTTATAAATTAAGTGTTTTACTTTTTATCAACTGTCCCAACTTCCGTTGGTAACTGAAGAATTATTATGTATTTAAGTTAATCTTGTGTTTCTAAACAAAAAATAGAAAAAAAACTATTATAATTAAAAAAAAAGTAGAGATAATAATGCTCTCAAATATTAGTGTACTAAATATTACAATTTAATATCATAGGAATATAATTAATGCAATAAACATTTAAGATGAAATAATGTGCCTCCCAAGATGTATAAATTTGAAATTTCAAAACCTCTTTTAAATAATAGAACAACTTTTACTTAAAATAAATAATAATAAAATCTCTTTCAGAGAAAAGAAAGAAATTCTTATAAAAAGAGAAAAAAGACAAAAAAAAAATGCTACCAAAGGCAACATCCCTTTGTATGCTTGCTTCTCTGACGCTTTGGCCTCAAACTAGCTTCTTCTTTTTTCGAACAATTAAAATATTATTATTTATACATAATAAAAAAAAATAAGGTATTAAGGTTAATAAATAAAAAATAAAGGCAAAATAAATAAGTTTTGTAGTTTCTAAAAATACAAAATAAAAAAAATTAGTATTATTATTGAAAAATAAATATACAGCCCACCTCTCAAATATTAATCTATCAAATATTATATATCATCATTTTAGATATATAATAAATAGAACATAAAAAAAAATAGACTTATTACACTTCCCAACTTTCTTTAAATATTACCTTTCTTCAAATTTCATCTACTTATTCACAAGAATAATGTTGTAAATTTAAATTTTTTTCTACTAAGATCTGAGTTTAATATTGTAAAGTTGGGTAAAAGACATACAAATCTTGAAGTTTAAAAGACTCTTTTAAAGAATGAGAAAAATATTTATTAAATTAAGTAGAAATTTAAAAAAAAAAGTGAAAAAATACTATTAAAAAAAATAATCAGACGCAATGTCAAAAATAAATTAAAATACAAAAACAAGTGAAATATGTCTAACCAATTTAATGTGCAATTTTTGAATATACAAGAAAAATAATAACAAATCTTAGGATAAGAGAATACAAAAATAACACATATCATAAATATTAATACTAATGTACTAAATATTATATATCAAAATTTCATATATATAACAAAATAATATAACAAACATGGACATGAAGTATAAAATTTTCCTAAATTATATAAAAACCATATAGTTTGAGATTTGAATTGAAACGAAAGTAATCAAATCCAAGAGGCCCAACTACGAAATTTGGGTCTGATCCAAGTTCTAAAACTTACGGTCCATAAAATTTTCAATTGGTCTAAGGGCGTCATCTATAATTATCGAACAAGAGGGGTAATGAAGCTCATGTAAATGTAACCCAATTTTTTTTTTTTGGACAGATGACCCAATAAAAAAAGTTTTACTTAACATATATTTTTATAGTCAATTAACTTAGATTCCATTTGGTAAATGTCAACAGAATGAATGGGAATAAGAATTAAGAATTGAATGAAAAGAAATAGATTTAAATAGAATGAAATAAAATATTGTTATTAAAATTGCGTTTGGTAGATTAATGGAATAGAATGGAATAAAAATTATTAAAAAGACAAAAATACCTTTGAAAAATAAAATTATTATAGTAATATTATTTTAACTTAAAAAATTATTTTAAATATTATAAATAAAAAATAAAATAAATTATTATTAATATAAATTTTGAATTAAATTTTGTTAAACAATATAGAAAATTTTAATTTAAATATATATATTTTAATTATAGAAAATTTTATAAATAAATAAAATAATAAAAAGTATTTTAATCTTTTTGTTTTTCATTCCATCGCACTATTCACTTTTCACCTATTTTCGAAAGTAATGCTGATTACCTTAGAGGAGATAATCAACATTCTGTGGGACTCACAATTTTCACCACTTCCAGCTACTAAACTAAAGAATGGAATGTCAATTCTATTTCTATGCCCTTATTTTCATCTACCAAACGAGACCTTAAAGAAACAAGATAAAGGAAAAATACAAAATAAACCCTTTGATAAAAAAAAAGTGTGGAATCTTTGTTGGTTTTGTTAATAGAAAATAGGCAAAAGGTGTTAAATATTGACTAATAAAAGTTGAGAGACCTAATTTTTAAATTAAAAAATTGATATATATATATATATATATATATATATATATATATATATATATATATATATATATATATTATGGCCTGACGAAAATTTTAATATAGTATGCTACCTATTTGCTAATATTATTTGTTAAAATCAAGCGACTATTTCTCAAAATATTTAAATTGTCAGTAAGAGTATCTCCAACGCAAGGAGCTTAAATTATAAGGAACACATCTTACATTTAAACACCCATTAGAGTTGTCCAACGTGGCATCCATATGTAAGCAACGTTGCTTACTGAAACAACGTTGCTTAAATCAATTGTGGGTTTCACAAAAAAAAAACAAGGATGATATGGAGGAAGAGAAGGCGCACCTAGCGTGAAGGAAGCTTGAAGATATTAATAAAAAATAAATAAGAAAAATAATTATGAAAAAGTAATTAAAAAATATTATTTAAAATAAGTTTATATTATTTTTAAAAATTTTATTTATGTATTTATTATTTTAAAATTTATTCTAAAAATTTTGTTTTATTTAAAAATTTATATTAAAAATATTATTTAAATTTTTATATATATTTATTGTTTTAAAATTAAAATATAAATAAGTTAATATTTTAAATTAAAATAAAAATAAATATAAAGATATAAGGTAATTTGTATGACTCATTTAATAAATTCTTTAGAGTTGCACCATTGAAGTGCAGAGTTGCTTAAAATACTGTAGAGTTGCTTAAAAAAAAAATGCTGATATAACAATGTGAGATCCATTTAAGCAACCTTATCATTGGAGATGCTGTAAGAGTGTAATTTTATTTTATTGTAATTTCTCAAAACAACATTCAGCATGGAAGATTGCCATGACTATTAAGCTTAAGAATCTTAAGAAAAATGCCTGTCCAATAATACCAACGGAGTTCAGCCTAATATTTCATTATTTTAGTTTTATTAGTCTACAAATCTTTTATTTTGAATAAATTTTGACTAGAAAATTCATAAGGATTAGTCAATTAACAAAGATCGAAACACTTTATTTATAACATTTAAATTTGATTTTCATTAATCAATAATATTTTTTCATAAGAGGTTTATAACTATGATTGTAAGTTTTTATTAGAACTTATAATATTTCTTGTATTTAAAAAGAAATAGTTTCCCTCCACTTTAAACTCTTTGTCAATAAAAAAATTTGATTACAAAGCTCAAGCCAATTTTAGTCTACCGACAATTCAGTTTGAAGCAAAAGGAAAGGAAGGAATTAAAAACTCACACAGCGAACGTCATGTGGGAGCAAACCTACCTGTTAATAGACACAATCATACTGTTCTACCTCAAGCCTCGCCCACCAAAGCAACCTAAACAAATTAAAAAGACAAGAACAAAAGACTAGAAACCATTATTATAATGTACATTTTTGTAAGCCTCTTACCTAGCATTATTATTTATTAAATGCATTGTACAATGATTATTTTGTCACATTAGCCTAAGCTCTGAAAAAACAAAACCTTAATTAATAATCTCAATAGCTCTTGACCTATGTAGGTCCCACTTTAACAGCCCCAAATTAAAACTGAAAACTTAGGTTGTCCTTAAATTAATTAATCAATTAATTACCTAATCTCATCCTCTAATTAAGTAGCATTTCATGCTTTCCGTATTTATATAATTTATTAATGCAACCGAGACGTCGTTGGAGGCTGCGAGAGCCAAGTGGAGTACAAGCAAAGCAAGTATTTGCTTATTAATTATAATAATTAATCATGTTTTAATTTAATCAACGCTTGTTCGTTTGATTGATTAATTAATCAATTAATTAAGGGTTAGCCTTCATCTATGGTTTATCGGTCTCTTTCATGAAAGCCTGATCTCAACTTTGTGATTCGTGGCCTTTATGGTAGAAGTGGTAGCTGGTAGGAGCCGTATTAGTCAACTTGTGTCTAAAAAGGAGTCATCACCACCATGGATAAGCTAATTTTTAAA
The DNA here is from genome assembly GCA_037074535.1 of Gleditsia sinensis. NCBI lineage: Eukaryota > Viridiplantae > Streptophyta > Magnoliopsida > Fabales > Fabaceae > Gleditsia > Gleditsia sinensis. The sequence goes on from CM073471.1 coordinate 11,532,715, forward strand.
TTAATTAACCATCAGATATAAAATTCAGGTCGGTAATCCCTTCTATAAAGTTTATGACTTTTTTTCAATTCTTCAGATATTATTATTATCTCCTTGAAAATTATTTTAAAAATTTTAAATAGATCAAAATGTAATAAATTACTATATAAAATACAAATAAAATATACTTTTTTATGACTTAAAAATTGATATTTCTGTTATTTTGAAGCTTTCTTCTTAACATAAACTGTCCTGTGCTTTAATTCTGTTGATTAAATTTCATATGATTTCTCAAAAATATTTCAAACTAAAAATTTGGCTATGAAGCAAGAAATTGAGCCCTTGAGGATATTAAATTAAATAATTAGACCAACATTTAAGAATAAAACAAGAATTTGAAAAGTGAGGTAAATAATAAAAATCTTTATATTATGACTTGAATAGTTAGATTTAAGATCTATTAATTAATCTATGCATAAATGTGGGCAATGATGACTATTTTGACGGGCTGTGGCAACTTCAATATATTATATTTGCAAGAAGAGCATGGACTACCTTTAAAAAAGTAGGGTTTATGCTTAACTAGCATAGTCATCCTCCAAACTCAGAAGTGAGTGTATACCATTCCTGAGAATTACATTTCAACTTGTGTTATGCATATTGAAATTTGATAAATGTGGCTAATGAGTTCATACTTCACGTAGCATTAATCTCAGCATTTAAAATTAATATAAATTTGATGTTTAGAATTCAATTTCTTTTTCCCATTCTTTTAAGTGAATTATTATTTTAATTTACACAATATCATTAAAATAATTACAGTAAAAAAATAATTTTTTTCTTCCTTTAATTGTAGTTAAAACTGCTGCCATTACAAAAAAAAAACAGAATTTAATGATGATTTTTTAATAATTTTAGCAACGTTGTTAAATTATCGATTCTACAATGGTAAACCATTGTTAAATTTTTGTTTGTGATAGTGTTTTAGTTGCGGTTTTTTAAGTGACGGTTCAAAACATTTGCTAAAATTATCTTTTGCTTTAGCGACGGTTTAAAAACCGTTACTAAACACTTTTATTTATTTATTTATTTATTTGGAACAAAATCAAATAGTCAATTCTTTAATCATGGATAGAGATTAGGCTATATTTTCTTCCTTTCGCTTATAGATTGTCAGTTTATTTTTATTTTTTATTTTAATATTTTTAAGATTCTGATAATTATATCTCTAATAATAATATCCATAAAAAAATCAACAATACAAAATTGGTTGAACTCTGATATTTAAATAGAGAGAAGATGAGGGAGAAGCATTCTTCACAAAGACTTGCATCATTGTTGTTTTTTTGTGAAAAAAATAGAGACAAAATAAAAAGAGAAACATTCTTTACAACAAATTTAATAACACAATCGAAAGAAGAAACTTTCTTTAAATAAAAAATAATGAAAGAAAGATGGGGGTAAAAAATGAGGGGAAGACGTGCAAGGTATATAGAAAAATTAGAATATTGAACAATGGTTTTTAAAAAAATCATCATTAAAAATGTGCTAAAATTAACATTTTTAGCTACGATTTTTAAAAAATTGTTGCTAAAAATTGACGATTTTAAAAAATAACAAAAATTAACAATATTGAACTACGGTTGTTTAAAAAATTATTGCTAAAAATCGTAGTTATTTTATGTTTTAATAACAATTTTTTTAACTGTCGTTAAAATTTCGTCACTAAAACTTATTTTTGTTGTAATGCACTAAAGAATCATTTTTTTTGTAATGTAATATTTTCTCAATCTACTTACAGAAAATTTTATTTTTTTATTTCAATATTTTAAAAGATATCTCGTACTAATAAAAATCCTCATATATGTTAATCTTGTGTTAATATAGATTTAGCATATTTATTTCATTGACCAAATCAAGAGTTTATCTAAATAATATCTTCACATAAATCATGCAAGATTTTGGTTAGGTCAAATGAGCAAATATTTTAAATTTTTGTAAAGAAAACTGAAATGAATAATTAAAACTTTAAGAAATTAAATTGAAAAAATATTATCTTACAAAGACCAAACAACAATTCATTCTATTCTTTTTCTACTCGATCCTCTCCTTATGTCATCGGTCTTCTACATAACAAAAAGAACAAAAAAGATAAATGTGAGATGAAGTGTAGCTAGAGCAGTTTCAAGTACACTTTTCAATTTTTTGTTATTTTTCATAGCCATTTTTGGCCAAAATTATAAGCTTAATTCGTTTGATATATTTCTTTTTCATCCAAGACATTGATGCTCAGACTATGTTGAGAAGTCCTTTACTAAGGGGTCCAATGACAAAGCAGTCCTTTCGCATCAAAATCTGTAAAATGGTGGGGATGCATAGGCATGGGAGAGGGAGAATCATAATGAAGAGAAATGCATGGAACTTTCATACTTGTGAAGCAATCAGACAGAAAACATGCCAACTCAAAATCTGCCTTCTCGTACCACAAAAATTATGATCTCCCCATAAATGGCCTATTTATTGCACCCTTTCATCTAAAAAGCAACTAGCTAGATCTCTCTGGTACATATAAAACTACAGGCTGCTAGTTCAAATTAGGTATGCGTCCATCAAGCCTTCATTTCAGCATTTCAAATCATCTTGTACTAAACTAGCTCATAACCTTTAATTTTCTACCACAAAAAGTTCAATGTGTATCCTCTAAAAATCAATAATGTTGTTCTCACAATTCATTATTGTTCGGCAAACTTAGATTTAGAATTTGAAAAAATTGTTTCCTAAGTTTTTTGCACGATAGCTGACGCATTATAGGCGTGTAATAATTTTTTTAAAAAATTGAGTGAATTATTGTTTTAATTTTTACAAAATATCTATTTTCTCAAATTAATTTATATCAAAATTTTAAGTTCTCATTCCAATCATTAAAAAATTATTTCATTTTTAAAATCATTCTCACATAAACCCGTTTATAGTTATTATATAAACTTTCTTATCTAACTTAATCAGTTTAAACAATTCACTTTAATTTTTTTAAAATAAATTGTTAATTTTTTTTCATTTTTATTGATAACAAAAAATTGAGTGAAAATATGTTTGGTAGAATTTTTTTTTTCTTTCTAAAAAACAGAATAAAAATAGAAAACATCGAAAAGACATTTTCAATGTTTTCAAAACATGACGTGTGGCATTGTGCAAAAAAAAATTACCAGTAACATTTTTATAGTTTTAAAATAGTCTCTATTATAATTATTAAATAAAATCAAAATAATCTCATGATTATTTAATAATATTACACTCAAAATTCAAATAATATTTCTAATAATTTACGCCATTTGATTTGAAAATAAAAATAAATAAATTTTTAATTTCACAAAATGAACTAATTTTTTAAATAATGAAAACTTGTAAATGGAAATAGACTTTAAGAACAATTCATTTTAAACATTTTTAGTCGTTGTCGACCAAAAAATGAATTTGATTATTTTTTTCTTATGTAAATGTGAAATGAATTTAATTAATTATTAAATATAATTTACTGATGAGAGATTTGAATAGCCTGACCAAGATTTTAAATTAATCCTCTGTTGAGATTGAATACACCTAATTAGGCCTACAAATAAAAGTGGCTTCATTTGAGTCACATTTCAAGAGGAAGTTCATGGAAAAACAAATCTAAAGACTCTAGTTTCTGCTATCACTTTCTTCACTCAGATTATTGGTGTAAACTGGCCAAGTTAATTATTAATTAATTAATTTTTAAATTAATTAATTAGTCATCACCCTGAGGTTGTATATATACCTAATATGAAGATAACGTATACATCAACATCACTCTCTTGCGTACGTACAAAATAATGGTTATCCTCTAAATTGTCAAATAATACAATATTAATTAAGATTTAAGACAGAGTTATTAATTAATTAATGGGGCTATGACATGAAGATTAAGACCCACCAGACTCCAATAACCATATATTTGGATCTGGCCTAATTAAATGATTTATTATATGCTGCCAAGAAGAGGCAAACCAAAACGAAGCTCCATTAATTATTAGTTTAGATACAACTTGTCGCTTCTCAAGTTTATCTTAATTTGGATGAAGTAATATAAATTTATTCACTTTAAGGGAGCAAAACCTTGTCCTTTCATGCATGGAATTAATGAACAAGTTCCCGGAATTCCTTGCTTTATATGAGCTGGCTATGTCTAATTAACAATATCCTTTTTGGCTGCTTAAAAAAAACAATATTCTTTATGAAAACAACAAATGCATGTTTATAATAAAATATAATATCGGAAAAGTCTTAAAGAAAAGGGGAGAAATGAAATAGAAGACTAGCTAGTCACTTTAGCAGCCGTATTAAAGGAATTATATGACTCTCCAAGGCAATAATAATATTAAGAATTTAATTTTTCTGATGAAGAATATATGTATATAATAGCAAGTAAAAAGATTGTGACTCTCATTATAAGAATGTGTTTCTAGTGGCGAATTTTTTGGATCATCACTTAAAAATTCATTTTTAATGATAACTTTTATAATTTTTCATTGATAACTGTTAACTTTCAATAATGTTCTCTTTAGAGGTGTCGATGAAATATTTTAAAATATGTATTTTTGAATATTTTGAGTAGTTACTTAAAATATATTGTCACAAAAAGTTTTCCGTAATGATTATTGGATTGTCATAAAAAAATTTAATTAACGACTTCTCTTAAATTACGATTGGATAAAAAAAAATAAGAATTATGAGTGAGTTTTAGACTCAAATTAATTATATTTAACTTAAAATTTTGTGAGTTTTTAAATAATTTATGTTAAATTTATGTGTAACTACACACTTATTTTGTAAGTAAAAAGAAGATGAATAATTGAGGAAAATTAGAGAAAAAAGAGTGAGAATTTCATATTTCGGGCAATTTTAATGTTATTTTACTAATTTGTACATATCTCTCTCATCCGAACTTCAATTGATATAATTCAAGAAGATGTAGAAAGTTATGAAAAAGATCTACAATTTTTATGTTTTGAATTTTAAAATATTTAGTGTTGAAATATTAAATATTGGCATCGCAATCAGAAGATGATAATATAATTTTTTTAAAAATAAAAAAATAAAAAAAGAAAAAGATAGAATTTGAATTTGATTGAAATATTTTTTATTAAAAGAGTTTGAGTTTGACTAAAAAACCTTTTAAAGATAGAGTTTAAAAATTATTTAAAGATCAATTTCATTTTTAAAAAGGCTCTTAAACTATGAGATATAGCAACGGTCAGATTTGTTGATTCTCTAGAAGGTTGTGCATACTGTATAATTTAATAAGTGACTACTAGAAAAATGAAGTATAGCAACGGTCAGATTTGTCACTAAAAATGATAAAACTGCCGCTAAAATTATTTCAATGTGATCAAAACATATATTGTTTTTCCCGTAGTGAACGGTATGAACATCATATTCAATCAAACACCTTAATTTTTTGTTTCGTACTTTGTAAGTTAAAGTGAAAATTATCATTATTGGATAAATGAAGAAAAGAGAGTCTTTAAAAAATAAATATCTGAATATTAACAATCTCTGAACTCATCAAAGTAAAACAATTATAATTTAACATTTAAATCGCCATGTATAACCGTAAAAAAATCCAATGGCGGGGCCACATGTATTTCAGTAGGGCACATGCCACCCTTAGCTTAAAATTTTTTGTTATATATATTTATATGTTTTGGTCAAACTTATTAAATATACATAAAGATTTTCCTTCAAATTTATATTTGACTCCTTTAAAATAAGTCAAGTCAAAATTTATTTAGTGACTAACTCTTAAAGTTATTTGACCCATTTTAAAATATATTGGTTTATTTGATTTGTTTTAACTTTATATTTAACTCACTCTTAAATTTATATTTAATTAATTATAAAATAAATTGCTTATTATTTAATTTATTTTAAAATTTATATTTAACTTACTATAATATTTATGTTTTATCTTTATTTTATTACACTAGAAAATATACACTTAAAATTTTAAAATCATTGTTAGACAGAATCTTTTTTCACACTTCTTATTCTCTTAACTTCTCTTACATGTTTAGTATATTTGACTTGTCCCTATGTTGTGTCCTATATATCGCAGTGCTTCTGACCTTAGGTCCTCCATTTGTGGTTTTTTTTTTGGGGGGGGGGGGGGGGGGATGGAGGGTAAATGAAAGAACAAAACCCCTTCTCTTTCATGGTTTTTTTTTTAAATGGGGAGATTTAGAAGAAAAAAAAACTATGATAAAAAAAAATTTTAAAATTTTTTAGTAAAAAAGTGTAAGAGACATGGTAGAGACCGACCAAAAACAAAATTTTTAAAAAATGATTTTAAAACAATCTTATTTTTAGTAAAAATAAAGTTAAAGAGATATAATAATTTTTTTTTCTTTTACAAACTAAATAAAAAAATTATTTTTTCTTCTTTTTCTTTCCCTTTAACTAAATCAAATAAAATATTTTTTACTTTTCATTCATTTCCCTCTTCTCCCCTCTATTAAAATTCCTCCTCTCTCCTCCATTACATCAAACACTCTTTAAATAGAGTAGTTGGTCAATGTCTATCACGAAATCTACTTTTTTTTTTTTATAATAACAATTTAAAGAAGATTGAATTCTTGATTTTTCCGAATCTAAAGTGGGTCTAAGGACTGATTCATTTTTATGATTGATACTATAAAATATAGAATGTGGTAACTTTCCAAGGTTCCTTCCAACAGCGGTTACAAATATCCAGTGAAGTTTTATATTTTAAAACATAAAATTTCACTAGGAAACGACTGTTGTGAACAAGTACTTTATTTTATACATTATGCATTAATTGGCTCCAAAACACAAAGAAACCCAAACTATTTTTTTCTTTGTTTAGCTAAATATAATTAAATACAGATTAACATGTGTTTAACCTAAGCACGCGTGGCTAATATTTGCAAGCAAGCTTGACCATTCTAATAGAAAATGATGAGCCTCGTGTGTTCATAATCTAAAGTAGAGTATACTTTATATAATAAATTTTACTAATAAAGGATTCTAACAAGAATCATTTTAAACGAATTAATTTTCAAAAAGTACAAAACTTTCTCATAAAAATACACTATCCAAAGATTTATTCTCTGAAAATATTACCATCCAAAGGTTTAATTTCCCGAAAACTGGAAGTTTAGTCCTAAAGAATATTAAGTTGAACGAATTAGTTTTAAAAATATATAAAATCGTTGCCAAGGGATTAAGCTATTAACTGTCTCACATTTTTTTGTCTAAAATCACTGACATAGAACATTATTGAGGTCATTTGACTATGCCTATTTAACTATGACTCAAGTGTTAGTGACAGTCCACATTAGTAATTTAGGACAAAAAACGTGAAGGAGTTAACTAAAAAATCAATTTATAATGATCTCATTCATTCAGAGTGATACTTTGAGATTAAATTAACCGGACTTAGTTTTTAAAAACAATTTTTTATATTTAGTCATATTTTAGTATGGCACTTCTTGCCACCTTTTCCTTTTTTTTTCCTCACTTAATTTCTAGTCTCTCCTCTTTCCCCATAGTTTCGTAAATACCATATATGAACCACGTGTCCTCACGTTGATATGGTAAATTCATGAGAATGGGTTCTGAGAGTTTGAAAAAAGCCTTTGACAATGAGAAAAAGCAATAATTAAAAGCGTTCATTATTACTCTCAACCTCCACAATTCTGACCCTTCAACAACTTAACCATCTCGCTTCATAACTTGCCGACGGCATCTTAATCAGTGCTCGTGAAGTAGAAAATGGAGAAGATGGTTATAGTCCACAATTTCCTTCTCAACTTTCTCACTTTACGACCATTATTTTCTTCGTTTCAGAAACAGCTTTTTGGGATTGAAAAAGATCCCACCGAAAAAGAAAATTTATAAACCCTAACAAACTGCTGATTTGAAAACTTGAATGAAACTGGGGCCATAGCTCATGACAATTACATAAGGAGACGTAGATTTTGATGACGATAACCATGCGATCATCCCTTTGATCAGCGATTAAGAGGTGGAAGAGTGAGTTGGCCAGTCAGTCTATGAGCAAATTTGGCAATGAAAATGTACTTCAATTTTCCATGGCTGATTGGAGCTCAATCCATCAAATGTCAAAGTTGTAAAGCGATGTAGAATATTTATAATGGCCAAAGATTTATTTATTTTTGTGAGTAATATATTGATATTAATGCTTTAAAAATAGGATTACTTTTTTAAAAAATTTGTAAAAATTATTCTGATATTTTTAATAGTTTCAATTCATATAAAAAAGTCTCTTAAATTTAAAAAAATTATTAATAAAATTTATATTTTATATGTTTTTCTCTTAAAAATTTATAAATAAATTAATTAATTCAATACAATACAATATAAATTACTAAAATATCGAATTAATATTTATAAAAACTTAAAATAAAATTACAAATTTATATATTATAGGGAATATTTCTTTTGTAATTTTGGTTGCTTAAAATATTTAACTTTAAGAATCCATTTGTAGAAATTAAATTAATTTTTTATAAGATAGTGTTTGAATCAACTTAATTAATATTTATATATTGTATATGAAGAATTTTCGCAAGGTATGTGACATAAATAATAAATTTTTAATATGATCAGTCTTTACATAAATTGCTTCGAGGCTTTGGATTTTGTTTATGAAAATTTATTTTTTTGTTTAATTTAATTTTCGAAAAATTCAATAAATTATATTAAATAAACAAGTTTGTGACAAGATTGCGCAAATTTCATTTTATAAAAATAACCTTAGTATAAATATAATGGTGGCCCAGACAAATTTCGTACAATAAAATGTGGTCCTCTAGGCGAATGCATATTTTCCTTGATTAATCAGTGATTAGAATTGTTTGAAGGCCCCAACGTAGAACTATGTAGTCTTTTTGTTTTTCTGTTAATATATTGATTTTTTTTTAAGATAGAAATTTTATTTCAGGATAAAGTTAAGAATATCCCAAATACATAGAAAAATGACACTGAAATGTTCAAAGAAATACTTACAACAGTGTCTTAGTTTAATCTAAATACCTCCTCACTCATATAGCTCTAACTTTTTTGTATAATTTAAGTAAGATTTCAGTGGATATTATTGAATATTTTATTATTTCCTACTCCACTATGCTGTAAAATGTTGATTAGAAGTATTAAAGTTGGCAAATTAATATCAATAATATTGTTTGTCACGTTTTGGCCAAAAAAATATGAAACAAAATACTCTCTTATTTTTTGTATATTGTTTTTATTACATGACTCTTATATATATATATATATATATATATATTTAAATTCAAAAGATGCACTACAATTAAATCTATTTGAATTATTTTGTTATCTCGATGTTTTCTTATATACTTTTTTATCAAAATATTTTTGTATAATGTTATATTATTATATTTTTATTTTTTATTAAAAAAATGAAAATAACATTTTTGCATTTTTTTTATTTCTATTGAAAATAATATTATTGTTTAGTTGTTTATAAATATATTTTAATTATTTTTAATAGTTTAACAGTATAAATATTATTTTTAATAAATATTAAGAAGTTTATTTATTTGAAGAAAAAAAGAAATATAAACATAAAAATATTAAAATTGTTGTTTGGTTATAATAAAATTAATCGAAATATATTTTAATAAAAATAAAATATTTAGTACATTTGATAAATTATTTTATAAAAAATATTTGTTTATTTTAAGAGTTGTAATTATATGAAAATATTATTAATTAATGCAGTTAATAATGTTAAAAATTGTGAAGATATAGAAATGTATAATAGATTTTTAAATTCGAAAAGAAGATAAATAAAATATCTCTCTTTAAAATTTTTATTATGCCTTTCCATATATTTAAAATTTTTAAAATATTTAGTAGTGATTTACAATATTTTTATATAAATGTACTCTTTATTGGATAGATTAACAAACAAAAATATCAAACAATTTATTTTTTAAAATATATTTTCATTACTTTTAATGTAATCAAAAGATAATTTCAATATTTTTAATATTTATAATTTTTTAAAAATAAATACACTCCTTAATATTTATTGAAAATAATTTTTATATTATTAATTTATTAAAAATAATTAAAATATATTAAAAAACAATGAAATAATATTATTATTTTTAGTAAAAATAAAAAAATGTAAAACCTTTATCTAATATTACATGTATCTTTTAATATAAAAAAATAGAAATAGAAATAATATAATATTATATAAAATATTTTAATAAAAAAATAAAAAAACAGTTAAATAATAAAATAGTTAACAAAATATTTTAAATAAAATTAATCATAGTTAATCTTTAAAAAAAATATAAAAATAAAGTCGTATAATATAAGGAATATACTTTTTCAAACATATTGCTTGTCACATCATTCACTTCAGTGGTCGGTTTCCCGTCGATCTAATCTTTCAAACGCCTTTTTCACTTTTTCTAAGAATATTTTAATGGGTCAGTGAAATCTTTGACTTTGTAGAATGACATTTAAGTTTTTTTCTTAAATAAATACGCTTAAAAAAATCCAATTGAAGGACAACACGATGATTATAAATTTGACTTCAAAAACAAGATAGCCAAATATTTATGGGAAATACTCTAATTCTGTACGTTTTTGAAGTTGTAAAGTATATTTGGTTGTAATATTTAGATACATATAATTTTCTATCAAACTAGTATAATAAATACTTCAATAAAAAATGATAAATTATAATTTATTTTTATGTGATTTAATTAGTATATTTTATTTATAATTTGTACAATTTCATATTATTATAAGATTATTATTGAAATTAAGCCCATGATTCAATTTTTATATATTATCTTGATTCTAATAATAACTTTAAGATATTGTGAAATTATCTAATTTATAAGTAAAATATATTTTAAATAATAAAATTATTTATTATTTTTATGGTCATGTGATTACGTTGTTAAAATTTAAATTAAAAATACTACATGTTGTCTAAGTAATTATAATCCCTTCGGGCTCAAAGTTCTCTTTAACAATATTTATTTTAAAAATTAAATTTGTGTCTTCACTTTTAGAGTGTAACTAGCGTATTATTAGAGTCAAATGCTTGTTATTGTTGTGTTTAAAACCGGCAAAGAAGAAACTATGTATCACGTATCCCTGCATTCAATTAAAAAAAGGTGTTTAAAGCTTGGTAGAGAGAGAACTATAGGATAAAATATTTCCATGTAAATCTAACCCTAAATCTTCATAGTGATTAACCTCAATTTAATTGCCCGGTTGATAATAATTATTATTATTCTTTTGGTATAACACCAAGAAATTAGTGAATGGGAACATGTAAAATTTGACATTAAGCGCATTCGTCACATATTTGAATTTTAACTTCTCCAATTTTTTTGAGGTTAAGTTGTGATTTCTTCATGAATTTTTTAATCTTGCTAGCTGACTCTAACACCAGCTTAGTCAATAGAATAAACTTTATTGTGAAATTGGTATTTGCTAATTTTATTTGAAAATCTTAATTTTCCCATTGAGCAGCCTCCTTAGATTCCATTCCATCTAGAAAATTTACTATACTAAATTCATTTCAAAAGGATTATTAGATAACATGACATTAGGGGAAAATAATTCATTTCATTATTTGAAAATCGCAATGCAATTTGAACATTGAACCAGCAAAAACTCAAATTTTTTCCTGATATTATGCTTAGGGTGTCCTCTAATTTTGCTTGGACTAAATCCCCTTCTCAAAAAATATTGTGATTGCATTTCACCATATTGATCGACTTAATGTATTTAAATTTTCGTTTCAAAAATTTTCAAAAGAAGAATCAAATTCATGTTGATAAAAAAAGAAAAAAAAATCTCGAACTTGAAGGAAAGTAACAATGCTAGCTATATTAATAACATATGGAATATATATAATTGAATAATTTAACCATAGGAGATCCTAAGTTCAAAGTCTCTGTTTGTAGCAAAAATAATGATAATAACATGGAGAGGTTGGGGAAATAGGACACAGGCTAAGACATGGTCCAACGTTTCAAACATATATAAATTAAAGAGGTGACAAGAATATATATTTATAGGAGAAGAGTTTGAGGAATTCATGTGAGGGGGAAGAGGCACGCCCGCTGTCACAGGGCGCAAGGCAAGACAGGAGCATGCAGTGAAGGAGCGATGCGCCTTGAAGAGTGAGGAACACAAAATGAAAGCCAATGAGATGGTTTAGCCAAACCCCACGCCTCTGTGCCTTTCTCATAAGCGACCAAAGTGGACCATACCCCGCAGTGCTCTCCCTCCTATTTAGGAGCACGGCATCATGGCTCTACCCTCTTTGGGACACCATGCATTCTTCTAAACCTCCCATAAGCACTAGCTAGTGCCTTCAATTACAAGCGGCTTCCCTCATGTTTTCTCTCTGTCTTATGTTGTCTTCCACCTCCTTCATGCATACCCAATTGATTTATTTTAGCATAGACATGGGAGCTATTTAATGTTCCTGTGTTGAGGTTTGCTTATTGTTAACGTCTTTCTTGTTTTTCTTACCAATTAATGAAAGAAACCAACAAAATTTTTTTAAAAAAAACCTTGTACTTTTATTTTGTGAAAATACGTACGACTTCCATGAAAGATTTAATTTTTAATTCTACGTCAATAGTTAAGTAATTAGGGGTTTATTTTTTTACAAAAAAAATGAACAGAAGATTCTATGTTGGTGTTTATATATGATGTTTGATGCATCCGATAAATAAATTAATTAGTAGACATAAATTAGTTTTTTATTATGAACAAATTAAATATAAATGTTCAAGAGACACGAGAACTCCCGATAACATCAATTCTCTTTTAAACTCCTTCATTGACGAAACTTTCTTTTTTAATTCCCTTTAATTTGTATTATTACATTTTTTGTAATTATAATTATAAATATTAACACACATAAGAAAGAAAAAAAAATCTCCTCCATTGCTCTATATTCTTCTTGTCTCATTATTGCTGCTTCCTTGTTTATTTCATAACGTTTTCTTGTATTTTTCTTTTCGGCCAATTAACATTTTCTTGTATTTGGGGTATCAACTTTTAGAAAATAATATTTCATTAATTAAAAAAACCATAGAAAGATAATAAAAATTCCAAACTTATGGAAGACAAATTGTGCATCACAAAAATTTTCCCAAAAAAAGAAGAAGGTAAAATTGCAAACATTTCGGTTTTAAGTCGTTTCAATTAAATACTAGTGGATTTTTAATTTTCAATATGTATTTTTTTAGCTAATTAATTATTGAAAATATAATCAAGTGCGGATGGAAAATTTTTCCCCCAATAAGATGGCCGACTCAAAGATTGAAATCATGGGCTACATCAATTCTAATACCACTTTTTTGAAAGAAAGAAAAGCCATAAATTCAGCATGGAAAAAGGACGTTACAAATGCGAGCCACGAAAACATAGATCATCGAGACTATAATATCTTTGACCATTTACCAATTGTAACTTGAGGCAAGCCATCTGGTAAAATATCTTTGTATTTTCAGACACTATTATTGATCTTTTTTAAGGAGTTGGGAAATTCTATAATCTCACTTTTTGCTATGCTAGAGTAGCTTTTCTAGTTTTTCAATAATTGTTACTTTTCTGATAAGGTTTTTGCTAGATATAAATTTGGTTAGGGTGTTTTTGTAAATCACACACTAATGTTAAAGTCAATATTAGTAGGAAAGTAAAAGTATATAGACAAAAAAAAAAGTCTATGCTTAAAAAGTGAAGAAATTTATGTATAAAAAAAATTAAATATTTTGATAACAGTGTTCAGTCAAGTAATAATTAACGATTGACTCTATATTTTTTAAATATAATTCATACGAGAAAAATTATGCAATACTACCATAATTAACATAATTCTCGTAGTAATTTATTGTAATTGAATTTATATTGTGATCGGCAAAAATATTAAACTTTGACCAAATTAACTTACTCAATTCATGAGAGGTTGATCTAAAATAAATTGAAGTAAACACAAATACAACACTATCAATATATATTCACAAATTTAAAAAAAGGGATGTGGATAAATGTTGTATAATGCTTTTTGTGATATATATTAGGAATAATGTTATGGTTTTATATCTCTAATAGCTCAAAAACTTTGGAAAACTGAGATTTTGGAATATTATATCATGGACAAGTTTCTTCTTTTGTTTAAAAAAAAAATTGAGGGAAACATTACTATGACTATGTTGTATTCTGTACATCATTAAAGCTTTCTTTTTTTATTTTATAATGATAAGATGAAATTTTAAAATATTGAATATATAAAATAAATCATTAATAGGCATGAGTCAAATATTTGAAATTATTTTTATTTTACATTTCCAAAATAAAAAAGTAATAAAACTATTAATTTTTTAAGAAATTTTTTAAAAGACATTACTGGGATAAGAAAGTAGTAATTATAAGATTTATTGTTTATTTTTTGTGTAAGTTTACAAAAAGTACACAAAATCAAAGTTATAAGTGAAGAAATTTTTAAATTAAACTGAGACGCTTTAGTCTGTTATGAGTGCTTTTAATCTTTTAAATCATCTTTAAATGAATTTTTTAAATATTAGGATATCCTTTTATTTTGTATTTTGGATAATCATGTTTTTATTAAGAAATAAAGTTCTTATCTTTCGTAAAAAAATAATAATAATGACAAATGCACATCCTGATAAATGTAATTGATTTAGTACAATATTATATCTTAAATTCAAGGAGTCATGCTATGTTAAACATATTCAATCTTAATTTTGTTAATAAAACAGATAATAATTAAAAATTACTCTTGTAAATATTTTTAATCTCATCGTGTTGAAGAAATAGAATAATCAATGATTAATCACGATGTTCATAAATCGAAGACATTAGACTAATCTTAGTTGAAAATTAATGTTACAATTTTTTTAAAAAAGTAAGACCACTTGAAAAAAAAATTGAGACTTATTAATTTTAATTTGATTATTTAAAAATTACGACGACTTTTGGCTATTCATTTTCACACTTCGTAATTATATTATCATTTATTATTAAGTAATAATAATTTGAAAATAAAAATGATTTATAATATATCTTGAACTTTTTTTCATAATAATTTTGTTAAAATAAACAACACAGACAAAAGGGATTGGTATGGTGCATATCTAATGATAGAATCATTTTGGGAAGGAAAAAATTGAATAAATGTGCTTAAACGATTCCAAATTAATTACGCACCAATTCCACATTCTTTGTGTGCGTATTTTTCAAAAGAATTAAAACGATATTTCTTTTTTCAGGTGTCAATAATGATCCATCCAAATCAAAATATATTAGTTCTAAAGTTAACTTAATAATATCTAAAAGGGAAGGGCACAATGAAAAAAATAAAATAGATATTGATACATAATAGTGATGATCTCGTCCCACGTATATGATAAAAATTAATTTTGAAAACATTTTTATGGTTTTTTCTTTTTTGTTATTTAGTTATGATTAAGTCTATATCTCAAAAGTTTAAACGGTGCCTTTGATTTATGAAAAAGTTTTTTTTATCTTTTAAAATACTTTTTATTTTTATTTTTCATTTTTAAAAAATATATTTAGTTTATATATTTACTTTATTTTTATTTATATTATTTTTAAATTATATTTTTATATTTTTATTTAAATAATAAAATATTATTCCTACATTTTATAATAAATTTAAAATAATTGTAAAAATATTAACAATAAAATATGTTACAACATTAAAAATTTTAAAAATAATAAATAAATATATTTTTAAAATTATTTTTTATTTTAAGTAAAAATAAAAAACTAAAAACTCCCCAATTAGTTTTGAACTTTGAAGAGTTAGTATCCTTGATTTAATAAAATAGAATAAAAAACCTTCATTGGATATCAATATAAAATTCATTAACTCTCGTGCTTTTATATTTGCATATCTATATCATAGTTAGTTATATATTTTAGTAAAATTTTAAAATTATAGTTGAATGCTAGATTAATCTCTTGTCAAAGAATTAGAGAAAAAGAACAATTAATTCAAGCGAAGGTTTTGTTGATTTCCGTTGCCCACAAATACAAAGTTTTTTTTTTTTAAAAAAAAAGAAATTAAAAAAATATATAAAAAAAAGAAATGAGGGCAGCATGCCCCTGTTTAAAAAGGACCTTGATATTTCGATTTTCTCACAATCTCATTTCATTTAAAGAGAAAGAAACAGAGTCAGAGAGAAAGCACAGGCAAGGCAGAGGGAGAGAAGAGAGCTAAGCTTGGCTCAGCCCCCATTCAATTCAACCCTGCAACAACAAAAAGCTTCCGAAACTTCATTCATTCCCAACTCAGAATACCCAGAGAAAGACCGAATTCCTTATTCCAAAGGGAGATAGAGACGCAGAGAGGCAAAGGGGAAAAACCGAAGCAATGCAAAGCAAAAGCGCTTTTGCTGAAAGACCGAATTAATGCAATGCCATTTCCTTCACACACACACACACACACGCCATAAACAACAAACAAACCCACTCACTCTCTCATTCACTCCTCTGCTTACACGCTACCTGTACCCACGCCACCACCCCACCCACACACTTTCTGCCTCTTCTTCCGTAGCTACCATTACCATCATCATCAGAAGCACCACATATATCTAACCTTACACTTCCCCATCAAAATTTTTCACCCAAGTTGTTCCCTTTCTTCCTATGACACCTTCTTTCTTCTCTTCTCATATCCACCATTGCTCTCCCATTAAATTTCACCATTCTTCCCTCATTCTTTCCCCTCCAACGCCTTCTTCCCGCAGACCCCGCTGGCTACGAATGGACGCCACCTCCGCCTACCACCGCCACCGCCGGAAGGACAAGGTGGTTGTCATCATGGGCGCCACCGGGACCGGAAAGTCTCGCCTTTCTGTTGAGCTCGCCACCCGTTCTGCCTCTTCGGAAATCATCAATTCTGACAAAATGCAAGTCTACAGAGGTCTCGACATCACCACCAACAAGATCCCCCTCGACGAACGGAACGGCGTCCCCCACCATCTTCTCGGAGAGGTCGACCCGATGAACGGAGAGTTTTCCCCGTCGGATTTTCGGTTGAGTGGGGGCTCTGTTATCTCGGATATCTGTTCAAGGAGGAAGTTTCCCATCGTCGTTGGTGGGTCCAACTCGTTCGTACATGCTCTTCTGGTGGACCGATTCGATCCTGAGTTGAATGTGTTTAATGGGTCATCGTCGATCTCGTCCGAGTTGAGGTACAAGTGCTGCTTCCTCTGGGTGGACGTCTCATTCCCTGTGTTATCGGAATACTTATGGAAGCGAGTCGACGACATGCTTGACTCAGGAATGGTGAACGAGTTGGCTGAGTTCTTCAACCCGGAAGCGGGCGACTTGGACGATGACTCTGCCCACCGGACTGGGTTGAGGAAAGCCATCGGCGTACCCGAGTTCGACAGGTATTTCAAGAAATACCCACCACCGGGTGGGCTCAGGCTGGGAGGAGATGATCAGCTGCGGAAGGCTGCATACGAGGAGGCAGTGAAGGCTATAAAGGACAACACGTGTCAGCTAGTGAAAAGGCAGATAGCAAAGATCTTGCGGCTAAAAGGGGCAGGGTGGGACCTACAGAGGGTGGACGCAACGGAAGCGTTTCGGGAGGCGATGACGTCAGGATGTTCCGGCGACGGCGGCGGAGAGAAGTGGTCAGATATTTGGGAGAGACAGGTGGCGGAACCAAGCGTGAAGATTGTGAAGCGGTTCTTGAAGGAGTAGGTCTTCCAGCCAAATCCAGCTACTCCAACTTAAATTTTATGTTTCTATTTTCTCTCTATCTAATTTCCGAAAAAAAAAAAAAGGGTTACTCAGAAGAAGAAGAAGGAGGGAGAAGAGCTGGACAATTTTTGGTCAGCTTCGCTTGGATTTGGAAGTTCTACCATTTTTTTTAAAGCTTCATCAGAAAAGAAAGCAACTTTCTGCATTGGAAAAAGAAGGGGAAATAGAAGAAAAAATGTTGGGAAAGTTTTGGTAGCTAATAGTGTATTTTTTTTTTTTTTGGGGGTTCCTTTTTAGGGGGGTTTTTGCTTAGATTTTAGGAACCTAAAATCGTGGATGTTGTTCTCCAACTTCAAATGTCTCTCCCACTATGTTTCTCTCACTCACATTTTGGGTGTGGATTTTAAAATGATGAGCAAATTACATAGGAAACATTCTAACAGCTCAATTTAGTGTAAAGAAGTTTGGATCGCATATGGGTACAAAATTGGCCTTTTACAGCTCAAAGTGTTTTTTTTTTGGGTGAAAACAGCTCAAAGTTGAGAGAATCAGACTCTGGATTCCAATGGTGCAAAGCCAGCATAATCCAAATTCCCTTCTTATGTCCAAAAAAAAACCCCCCTCCCACCCCACTTCCTCCCATTTAAATAGTTTTTTTCAGTAGTTATTTTAAAAAAATCTTAAAAGGAATAAATTTGTTTTTTTAATCAAAATTATAATTATTTAAAATTGTGAATTAAAGAGAAATTCATCGTGCTTGTTAAAACAAACTCTACCAAATATTCAACTAAGATTGTCATTTTTTTTTTTAAATTCTGTAATTGCTTAGTAAGCAAAAGGATCACATGTTAAAAATTTTAACCCTTAACTAATTAAACTAAAACCCAGAAGAAGTCATTTATAAAACAATTGAAGTTGATAGAGGATATTAATTATTAAATAATTTGAAATTAAATAACGACAAGACTAAATCATTAATGTCTAATGTTTGCATGGATTTGGGTCTGAAATACAAGAGAACCTTGCTCATTCGTACTTGTTCCCCGACCCTCCTTAAAGATGAAAGAGATTCTTCATTCTCAGACTCAATATTGATGGTGAACTTTCCTGAGGACAAACAATTTTGGTCCTTTAAAGCTACAGTATTTTTTTTATTTATCTAATGTCAATTCAAAATTTTCAACAAAGTTTCAATTTCATTCTTTTTATCACTTGTGTTAAATTTGTTGATAAAAACTACATCATTTAGGCATCTAAGTAAACAAAATTGAAAAAAAAAATTACTTTATAATATTTTTTTAATTTATACATGTTATTTTAACGAGTATTTTTTTCATTTAAATCAGATATTAAATTTATTATTGTACCATCCAACTTACTTAAAAAATTTATTATAAATAAAAAAAAAAGATAAACTCGACATTATAATTAAAAAAATAGAAAAGTATAATAAATTCATCAATAGTACATATAATTTTTAAAATATAAAATTTAACATTTGATTTGAATAAAAAAAAAATCGTTGCAATAGAATATAGAAATAACAGAAATATTATAATATTTTTATATTAAGTAAAAAATGACAATTGTGAGTATAAATTTACATAAATACCTACAATTTTGTGATTTTTTTTTTGTCTCTTGTTCTTGTATTTCTTTATGTCAATCACTGTTTTTGGCAAATATTAACGATTTTTCTGCCATGGCCACCATCCCTTTCTTCTTGGGTGGCTGGCCCCTGTTTATAAATTATAACAAAACACTGTCCTCAAGTGGAATTCGGATTATAAATGCATTCACCCACAAACACATTCGAGACACGAGCCATCTTCACTGTTAATTCATGAAATACCTTTACCCCATTTCACATCCAAAAGTCCAAATCATGAATCACTTTACCTCATTTCACATCCAGAAATCCAAATCACGTCTCAGTCATTTTTGCCTGCAGAAAGAAAATAGCTTCATTTAGGTCGTTCAAACCAGTCAACATGCCAATCCATTATTTAAATAACATAATTTGAACACTATCTTTTCTTTTTGAATTATCAAAGATGTTGAAATTTCAAGGAATAAAATTGATAAAACTCCCAAATTTTCTTAAGAAACTGGATATTTAATAACAAACCTTTCGGATCTTTGATAAAATAATCTTAAATACCAAACTGTTTGTCTTGTTTGTGTGGTTGAGGGATTTAGATGACGAAGGCTTCGTCTATGATCTAAACAAGAGGAAATAATAATAAAGAAGGCTCAGTCTTCTTCAACAGCCATCCGTAGTGCTGGAGCTGTTGGGCAAAAACAATGACAACCAAGTAAATTATTTGATATAAAAAATGGTGTCATTTTATGTCTTCTATATTGGTTACTGGTCATTAAACACAAACATTTTAAATATTTTTTGAGATTCAAGATATTAAGATAAAAATATTGAAAAAGATTTTAATTAAATTTTTTTTAAGGAAGATTTGATTTCTCAAAGATAGACAAATTAAAACAATTATTAATATATATGAGGACATATCAAACACTATTTAATAAGACCCATATTTAATATTATTATATGTTTATTCATAATTAATTAAAAATTTATATTTTTCACTTTGATTTTTACCTTTAAAAGTAATTTTTTTAATCTATTAATTTTCACAATTGATTCTTCTAAATTTATGTTTAGTTTAAATAGTAAAAATAAAATATAATAAGACAGAGATAAACTAAAAAATTAATAAATTAGACAAAAAATTACAATAAAAAATAGAAATATCTTTAATTAATTTGATCTAGATCAAATTTATCTGAACGGATAAGAGTTAAGGCATGGACTTGCATGCCAATCAAAATTCTCATATACTATTTTATTTGTTCTTTAATTTAACATAAAAGAGAATAGTTGACCATAGAAGCAACCATTTTATAGTTTAAGATGCAAATCCAGTTTCATTTAGATACTCCAGCGGATTAATACACATAGAGTGACTAGGGACAATGAATTGACCTGAAATGGATTGACTTGAAAGGAATTATGAGATACGATTCGTGAAAAATAATTGATAATTTCCCAAATATAAAATCCCATGACTTCTTTCATATTAAGGTATCTTGCAATCCAAAGTTGTACTATTACACTCAACTCATTTCTGACAAACCAAAATTAATTTAAATCTTATAACTTGCATGCAAATTATTGATCTAATTTAATAAACAATCAATCATTCAAATTGTAAATTATCATCATGATTTTTTTTGCACTAAACCAATTACAATTTTTCATCTTCATTTTTATCTATAATTTTAATTTTTTTAATATATTAATTTTTACAATTAACCCTTCAATTTATTTATTTTATTTTATTTTATTTATTAAATATTTTATTTTATACTCTTTTTTTATGAGAAGATTATTTTTGTAATTTTATATAGTTATCACTAAAATTTGTTTCAGAGTATTTATTATTATTAAAATTAATATCTAATTTAAAAAATAAAAGATAAAATATAATAAATTAAAAAACTAATTATAAAAATCCATACAATCGATTTTTATAACATATGGTACTTTGTATCCCAGCTTCTTATCATCCTAAAACATCTTCTCCTTTGCCATCTCTGCCCAACTCGCGCATCGAGAATTTCTATATTCTTATGTAGGTAAGTAGGGATTATATGGAAACATAGCATGCGTGGGGACCAAGCTAGCTACTCTATGCTATTTTGATCATCCCAAACAATAGAACATTACTCAGAGTCCAATACTAATGTCCTAACGTGTAATGGGGTCCCCATGCATTTTAAAATGCCTAATGTTCCTTTCTCTTGCTTTTTCAGTTTCTATTTCTGATGATTGATGGGTAGTTTATAGGGGTCACTTCTTCAGGACATAGGGAACTACGAAGAATAGGAGACACTCCTAGGATGCACCCATCTTTATATTGACAATTCAACTTATCCTCATTCTTATTCTCATTCTCAAGAGTATTAGTGTAATTATTTGGTAATTATTTTTAAAATTTTTTTTTTAAATTAAAAAATTATTTTCATTTTAAAAAAAAATTCTAAAATAATTATTTTTTAAATAATAAAACAAAAATAAGATAGAGTTATTTTTATTTTCAAACTCAAAAAATAAATAATACTATATTTTTAAAATAATTGTTTTGTAATTTTATTTTACAGAATAATTTTAAAAGCAAAAAAAGCAAAAAAAGAATGAGAAAAAGCCCTATATCTCTCTTACCAAATAGTAAAATAACCTAAGGAGAAGTATGGTACACCAATATCTCTTAAGTATAATTTGATTAATTTAATTAAAATCACTTGAATCAAATTTTAAAAATTATTTTAGACAAATTGGATTGTGTTAACACGTCCACATAGGTAAAATTTTTAAATAATTTCAGATTAATTCAGATGAATGAGTGTAATATTTTAAATGTTTTTAAATTTGGTCCAACCAATTCAATATAACTTAAAATTTTAAAATAATTTAAAATTTTAATTGACTTTAAATGTTAATTTTTTAATTTAAATATTGTTCAATAAAATTTAATAATTTGATCAATTTATCTGAACTTGACTGATGTTGACCCTTAATCTTCATTTTATTGTCTTATTTAAATATGAATAAATTTATGAAGAACTTAACCTTTCGAAAAATTGAATTATTATTATTATTTTATTGTATTGTATTAAAATTTATATATATTTATATTTATAATAAATACGTATAAATCTCAATAAAATCAATTCAATCTAAAAGTTGAAAAACTTGATCTCCTTCAAAGGTCAAACTCTTCATAGATGTACCTTTTAGACTTTTACTTTGATATCTTAAGATTGGAATCTCCTACAGCATTGTAGAAAACAAGAGAGAGAAAAAGAGAAATGATAGAGTTCTCTTGAGACTTAGACAAAGTGAATCCCACCTTCTAATTTTGTTGTTTCTTTTACTAGAGTTCCTACAACACTTATCCTATATATCCGTTTTGGATATATTGAATACACGAACTTTATATATCAAGTTTTCCAAATTGTGATTATATGGTGAGATTTGACACCCTGATATCACATCACCCCCAAAAATGTTTATATGCAATAATTTTAAAATTTTTCTAATATCCCTAATTCAGGATAATAAGTATTGTAAATTCTTCTTATAAACTAGTAATTTTTCCTTTGTCTAAAAATATATATTTATTTAGTAATTTAAGAAATAAATAATTATTATTATTATTATTATGTGTAACTAAAGAGACGTGTCTTCTGTCTCTTGAAATGTTAGACGTACACTGTCAATTGTTAAATAACATTATATATGAATATTTTAATTAATACTTTTATATCATATATATCATAATATTTCATATTATGTTATTCAATATATTAAGAAATTCATGTTAGTTTTCATTTTTTTTAGAGTTTTAACTTCAATATTTTTGCCCATAGCATCTATAATGAGTTTAACCTCTCACGTTAAATGTCATTTTAAAAACTTACAAAAATAAAATAAAATTACACAAGCACAAGCAGTTTGAATTTTTAAAGTTGAAGCCAAAACTAAAATTTTCTAATCACAATAGAGAAAAGATTATTGATTCTTGTTAAAAAATTTACACTTGAATTTAAAACTATGGGTCTTTAAAGCAATTTAAGTATAACTAATCCAACTGTGATATCCATTTTTCAAGATTCTTTTGGTAGTTGCTATCACCAAACACAAAGTGGCCTTGACTCTTGAGCATGCATGTTTCTCTTGTTGCCTTGTCCCAACTAGCTATCATGGTGGTGCCTGGATTCCCATGATGACACGCTCTCCTTCAGTTATTAGAATAATGGCTGCATAATTATTCAGCACATCCTACAAGAAGCCGAATTGCCTGACACGGATCAGAGTCCAGAGATGGAACCACATTTACAAACTCTCTTAGCTACCTATGATCTGAAAAAGCCCTTTTGTCCTATTCTCTTAATTTAATCGATGCATATATAGTGATCATCTAGGAAGATGACCAACCAGAACCTTTATGTGTTGCATTATAATAGATTTACTTTTGGTCCTTAATTTAACTTTATGCTCAATTTTATTTTTGTCCTCTAACTTTGGTTTATTTTACTTTAATATTTTAATTTACGAAAATAAATCAAAATTTTCTTTCTCCCTAACTCTGTTAACATCACTAATAAATGGCACTTTATTGTTCACTCAGCCACAATCCAATCCCACATCACCCAGGCCAACTCATCCAAACCTTGCGTTTAGCCTCCAATTTCACAAACCATGCATCGAGCCCCAAAGTCGCTGCCCATGGCATGCATTTAGCCCAAAAGCAAGGAGAATGACGGTGCCGGATACAGCCATGGTTGTGGCTAAGACCACCTCTTGTGAGCTTATATCTGAAGACATAAGCCAAAAAGACGAGAAGTTGCAAAAGCCACCATCAACGATGACTTTGAGACTCGATGGTTCGTAAAATTTAGGGTTAAACACAATGCTTGGGTGGGTTGGATGACATGGCATTGGGATGTTGCTACGTGGACAATGAGGTGTCATTTGTTATTCTACCTGGTGCCACTTAGAAAGACTTGTTAGTGGCGTTAACGGAGTAAAAGAAAAAAAAAGAATTTGACTGGTAATTTGAAATTGAGATTAAAGAGAAACAAATTAAAATTAAAAGACAAAAATAAAATTCAGTAGGAATAAAAATATTTTATTTAAGCTTATGTGGGAAAATTTAAATGTAACTTGAATTTTAAATTTAAAATCCAATTTTTTTTAATTAGTCGAATTTGATTGGACTGGAGGAACTATCCGCAGACTCATTATCACGTCTAGATGAGAGTGAAAATATGATGGTTTTAATGAAGCTGTGTTGGGTGAGAACTAAGAATGTTGCGTTAAAATGAAGAAATGAGAAAAGAAATAATAAGTCGAAGACAGAAAGGGATTAATGATAAATAGAAGTGGGAGTTGGGAGATCCAAGAAAGAGGAGTGAAACCTGGAAAAAAGGGTACTAAATGCGTTTTTTTTTTGGGGACAAGAGTACTAAATATGTGTTTGGTGAGGCGTAGGTTAGAATATTATGGGATTGTAAGGGAACTGGGTGGGGAATGGGAAGAAACATGATGATGGCCTTTTAGCAGAATCCAAGGAGAGGGAGAGGGAGAGAAAGAGAGTCCGCGTGCGGTTGTGTTTGCGCATGATCCTATGACTCACCCTAACCCATCTTTTTTAATATAAAACTTGTGCCGTTCTGAGGCATGCTTCTGCAACTCCAACATTACTGCCTCAACCTTCGTAAATCCCACAATTTACAATTACTAAGTCAAGAAATTAGACCTCTTCACCAATTTTCTTTTTTTATTATTTTGGTCGAAAACTTTTTAACTCAAGAGTCGAATTACCGAATTACGCCTTTAAGAATTGTTTAGTTAGAAAAGAAATTTTTTTTATATTTAGTTTAATTTAAAGAAAAGGGAGAGAAGGAATAATAATTTTTATTTGTTTGATTTGTAAAGAAAAAAGAAATAAAATAAAATAATATGACCATTATATTTTTATTATTTTATTTTTACTAAAATATTTTTTTATATTGAGGGGTCTTGACTTATTATTTTTTTATTTAAAAAAATGTTGTATTTTTTTTTATTTTTTTATATAAAAAAAAGAGAGGACAATTTTGAAAATCAGAAACCAGCATTTCCCCTCCCCTCCAAATCTCCCCATTTTTGGAGGGGAGGAGTTTTGAGAGAGGTGAGGGATTTTGCCTCCCCATATTCTCTCCCCTTCCCTCCAAGATGTTCAACCAAATGAAAGAATTTTTTAAAAATCTCTTCTCTCCTCTCCAACCAAACATACCTTTAGTCAAAGACTCCATATCATTCCCCTTGCTGCTACTTTTTGCATTGAGATTTTTTTAAAATTCTTAAAGTGTTATAAATTCATTTATTATTGTAAATGTTTATTTAATTTCTGAACTCTTAAAACAATAAATATTATAAATTTATTTATTATTATGAATATCTTTTTATTTTTTCAACTCCTAAAACTATTAAATTTTATTTATTCTCTTTAACTTTTGAATTATCTATCTTTATGATTATTTGTCTATAAATAAAGACTTTTATAAAGTAATTAAATAAGAAATATTTTTTTTATTTATATGTTATTTTCCTCTAAGTGTCTTTACATTCTATTTTCTATTTGTATAAAATTTTATTTACAATACGTTATCAACACGAGTTTGTTTTTTGCCATTCGTTTTCAAATTACAAAGAAGATATTGTGTTGGTAAAATTTTCCTATCTGACTTGAGAAGTTTTCACTAGTTTTGTTTTATTTAACTTTAGAGTCATTTTAAATCTTACAAAATTTGAGTTTATGGCTCTTGATATTTTGGACAAGAACTATTTATCTTGGACATTAAATGTTGAAATTCATCTTGATGCAATGAGTCTTTGAGACATCATTATAGAAGAAAATGATGAATCAATGCAAAATCGCGCTAAGGCGATGATTGTTTTTGGTCATCACCTTCACGAAGGACTAAAATATGAATATCTTACTGTAAAACATCCATTTATTTTTTGAATTTTTTTTTAAAAAAGGCATGACTACTAAAAAATTATTATTCTTCTAAAAATTTGTTATGATTGAATGTATTTATGATTGTAAGATTTTAAAACAGTTAGCGAGTATAACTTCACCATGTTTTGTATTAGTTTCCAATTAAAATTATACGAAGAAAAAAATTACTGATAAGGATATGTTAGAAAAAAATTTCTCTACCTTTCATGCCTCGAATGTGCTCTTTTAATAGCAGTATGGAGAAAAAAAATTTGAAAATACTTACAATTAATTTCATACCTTTTGTAGCTAAACAAAATAATGAAATATTAATGAAAAATCATGAAACCCGTCAAACTGGTTCTACTCCATTCCCTGAAGTGGATGCGACTATAATCAATAATGGACGAGGACGTGGTCGTGGTTGAAGAAGAAATAATGACTATTCTCATAAGTATGTTCCTTACCACCAAAAGAGGAATAAGAAAAAAGAAAAACAAGAAGGCACAAGTGGAAAAAAGAAGCATACGGAAAGTTCATTTTAGTGTAGTGGTATAAATGGATATTGGTCACGTACTTGTCATATAGCTAAAAATCTTGTTGATCTTTATCAGGTATCAATAAAACAAAAAGAAAAAGTCATTGAGATAAATTTTATTAATCTATCAGATGACTTTGTCAATGATCCTATAAATACTACACACTAGGATGTGTCAGATTTCTTTATTAATCTGCAAGAAAATATTTGTATTGTTGGTGACGAGAAATATTTAAAATAAGTTTACTTATTTTATTTTGAAATTACTTGTAAGTTTAGTTATTTTATTTTGAATTACTTATATGATTACAAATATAGTTAATGTAAAATTTTAATTTTCTATGAATTTTTTAAGTATGATTTCTATTTATATATAATGTTTCTTTAATTACTTTGTAATATTTCTTACATTTCTTTATTTTTTTAATTGAAAAATATATGAATGAAGATATATATTTTGTAAACAGCACACCAACTCACACTATCCTTTAAGATAGAAAAGATTTTTCTTTAATAAAAATGGGCGAAATTTAAGTTATTACAATTTTTGATAGTACAAAACTAATTAAAAGTTCTGAAAGAGTTATAATCATATCACCAAAAGGAATAAAATTTATCATAAACAATACTTTATTCTCTTCTAAATATCAAAGAAATTTATTGAATTTCAAAGATATTCGTTGTAACATATATCACATAAAGACTGTATATGAGAAAAATAATGAATATATTCATATTACAAGCATTGTTTTAGGTAAAAAAAAAAGTGTATTAGAAAGATTATCTATTTTTTTTCTTCTGAATTGTACTATACAAGAATTAGTACAATTGAGATACATGCTACAATAAATCAAAAATTTATGGATTCAAAAAATTTTACTATTTGGCATGACCGGTTGGGACATCCTGAATTAATAATGATGCAAAAAATTATTAAAAATTCACATGGGCACCCATTGAAAGATTTGAAGATTTTTCAATATAAAAAATTCTCATGTGTTGTTTGTTCTTAGTGTAAATTGATTGTTAAGCCATCACTAGTTATAATTAGAACTGAATCTCTAATATTTTTGGAACTTATACATAGTGATATATGTGGACCTATTCAACCTACATGTGAACTATTTAGATATTTTATGGTATTAATAGATGCATCTAGTAAATGGTTTCATGTGTACTTGCTATTGACCCGCAATCTAGTGTTTACAAGTTTACTTGTTCAAATAATTTGATTAAGAGCACAATTTCTAGATTATACAATTAAATCCATTTGCTTTGATAATACTGGTGAATTTTCTTCACAAGCTCATGTTCATACACAAAATGAATTAATTAGCTGAATCATTCATTAAGTAACTTCAATTAATAGCTAGAGCTTTGCTTATGTGAACAAAACTCCATGTCTTTTTTTGGAGACATGCAATTTTACATGCAACAGCACTAGTATGCATGAACTAACAAATTATCATAAATATTTTCTTTTACAATTGAATTATGGTCATGAGCCAAATATTTTTTATATCATAATTTTTGGGCGTGCAATATATGTTTCAATAATCCCACCACAACGCACTAAGATGGGCCATCAAAGGAGATCGAGAAAATATATTGGATATGATTGTCCTTCTATTATAAGATATATTGAGTCAATGATATGAGATATATTTACGGCACATTTTGTCAATTGTCATTTTGATAAATTAGCCTTTCTAATATTAGAGGGAGAAAATGAAAAATAGCTGGTCAAAGAAATTATGTAGAATACTTTGTTATCTTAATCCTCACACAAAATAATATTAGTTTGAAGTTTAAAAGATAATTTATTTACAAAGTATAACAAATCAACTACCATATGTATTTACTGATCTAAAGAGAATGATCAAGTTATATATACTAGCTATAAATACTTATGTATGGATTGATGTCCCCAAAGGACAATCCATTAGTAAAATTGCTAGCGAGTTTAAAGCACGTGAAAATTATGGTAGACTAATCTATTTAAAAAATAAAAATTCTCGCAAAAGAAAAGAAACAATTATTTAAGATTAGCTTATTAAAAAAATACATGCTCTTGAGGAGACTAGAGACATAGTAAAAAAAGTATTTTCAGAAGAAGTTCAGGTACTTGAAATTGATTAAAATGAAGAGATTTCAATAAATTATGTATCTATGGAGAAATGATTAAATCGAAAAAAAACAGTTGTCGACAACACTTTTTTGTATGCAACAATGCTTAATATTTTGAATGATAATGAGAATTATGAACCTACATTTGTCGATGGGTGTCGACGTATGTGATTTGCCAAAATGGAAAGATTTAATTCAAGCATAATTGAATTCACTTAAAAAACATAAGGTTTTTGGACTTATAGTTTAAACACATGAAGGTGTAATATCCATTGGATAAAAATGGGTATTTGTACATAAAAGAAATGAAAAAAAATGAAATTGTGAGGTACAAAGCACGACTTGTTGCACAAAGTTTTTCACAAAGATTTAAAATTGATTATAATTTCACATATTCTTTTGTGGTATATGCAATTATATTTTTTTTATCTCATTAGTCTGGCAGTACATGAAAAACTTAATATGCGTCTTATGGATGTTGTTACAATCTATTTATATGGCTCACTTGATAGTGACATATATATAAAAATTTCAAAAGAATTTAAGATGTTTGAAGCATATAATTCAAAATCCTTGAAAATTTATTCAATTACATTACAAAAAATTTTATATGGATTAAAACAATTTGAACAAATGTGGTATAATCGTCTCAGTGAATATTTGTTTAATGATAGTTATAAGATTGACCATATATGTCCATGTGTTTTTATAAAGAAAGCAAATTTAGAATTTGCTATTATTATGGTGTATGTTGATAATTTAAATATTATTGAAACTCTTGAAGAGATTATAAAAGTAACAAAGTAATTGAAGAAATAGTTTGAAATGAAAGATCTTAGAAAAATAAATTTTATCTTGACTTACAATTTGAGCATTTGAAAAATGAAAATTTTATTCATCAATTAACTTATAACGAAAAAATTCTTAAAAAATTTTATATGTATAAAACACATCTATTAAGTACCTCAATGATTGTTCTCTCACTTGATGTGAAACAAGATATTTTCCGACATCGAGATGATAATTAAGCAGTTCTTAATATTGAAGTACCATATCTTAGTTCAATTGGTGCACTAATATATTTTGGCAATAATACAAGGCTTGATATAGCTTTTGTTATCAGCTTGTAAGTTAGATTTAGCTCTTGTTCAATGTGAAGACATTGGAATGAAATTAAACATGTTTTTTGATATCTCCGAGGTACTATTGATATGGAATTATTATATGTAAATTGATCTAAACCACAATTTATTAGTTATGCAGATGCTGGATATTTATTTGATCCACACAAAGCTCGATCTCAAACAGGCTCTTTATTTACATGTGGTTATACAATTATATCATGGTGTTCTATAAAGCAAATATTTGTTGCTACTTCTTCAAATCATGCAAAGATTATAGCAGTTCATGAAGCGAGTCGTGAAAGTATTTGGTTGAGATCTATAACTCAAACAATCCAAGAGACATGTTGATTATCTTCTGAAAAAGGGGATTCCAAATATACTATATGAAAATAATACTGCATGTGTAGCACAGTTGAAGAAATGATATATTAAACGAGATAAAACAAAACATATTTCACTAAAATTCTTTTTCACCCATAAACTTCAAAAGAAAGGTGATATTGACATACAAAAAATTCGTTCAAGTGATAATTTGACAAATTTATTCAACAAAACCTTACCTATTTCAACATTTAGAAGACTAGTATATAAAATTAGAATATATCGACTCAGAGATTTTCAATGATATTGTAAACAGTGAGAGTATACAAGGAATGATGTATTCTTTTTTTTTCACTAGAATTTTTTTTACTGCATTTTTCTCTAATAATGTTTTAGTGAGACATATTCTTTGTCAAATGAACATCCAAGGAAAAGTGTTATGAATTTATCTATTATTGTAGATGCCCATTTAATTTTTTAACTTTTAAAACAATGAATGCTATAAATTCATTCATTATTATGAATGTCATTTTATTTTCTCAACTCCTAATGCCATTGAATTTCATTTATTCTCTTTGACTTTGGGAGTATCTACCTTTATGATTGTATGCTTATAGAAGATTCTATGAAGCAATCGAATAAGAAATATGTTTTCTTATCTATATGTTATTCCTCTTTAAGTGTCTTTACGTTATACTTCCTCCTTGTATAAAATTTCATTTACAATATAAAGAATTTTATAAGATAAATTTAAAAAGCAAAGACAGATTTTGAGACTTGTATCTAAATCATTAAATCCTATTATTTTTTAAATATTAATTAAGGGTGTACATCAGTTTAATTTAGTCATTTTTCACAATTCAACTAAATCGAACCGATTACATGTTTTTTGAAAAAAAAAATTGACTTGTTCGATTTGGTTGAGGTCTGTAGAATCCAACAAAGCTAAACCCACATGAAATCAATTCAATTTGATTGGGTTCATCAGTTTTTTTTCCTTCTTCTTCTTTGGACTTCTTGGGTGTGCTTCTGCAATGGTTGGGTTAGTAGTGCGGCATGTAGAACTTACTAAAGATGAGAAGAATCGTGAATTCGATGGTTGAACATAAGGGTTCCACAAGGAGTAATGGTCGCCGAAGTGGCAAACACGGTTGAGAGACGAGAGAAGGGGAGATAGATGTTGGCAGAAGCAGTTTGCAGAGCAAAAATTTATATGGTTGTTGCAAAAACTTTGATGATTTCTGACAATGTCTATCTAGTCCATAAATTTACTCATTCACTTATATTGTTATTTTTTTTTTACTTTAGATGAGCATACATGAATTTCAGGTTATTTCAAATATTTTCAAATTTTATTTTCTTAAAGATAGGGGAATCAAACTAACTATGCATGATACGTATTACTTACACACAAAGGCTCTCATGCTAAAAAAAAGTGTACTGTTCATCACTTAATTTACATCAAACTATATGCTATCTATAAGGGACTTGGCATTCAACTAAGTCATCCCACATATATTACATCCCTAGAAAATATACAATCTATATCTATGATCAGATAAGTCAACCTTAGAAATCTTGTTGCTCACTTCTTACTGAAGTACCTGGAGTGTCATTATATAGATATAAAAGATGAGATGACAATCTCAATGGATAAAATTTTTTTTATAAAAAATAATACATTCCATTCCTTAAAATATCTCAATTTATTTCACTGAAACATAAACACCCATAACACTTTGGTCTACTTATCCAATGTAGTACCATACTTGCAAAAGGGTTATGAATCTCCTATTATTGATCAATATGTGAGAAAAGTGAGACTTACTTGGTACACTTTGGGCACCCCTTAATTTTTGAGAATACATACATAAAATATCTTTATACCATCATTTATGATAGCATAAAAGTCAAGCAAACAATGAAATTGATAAATTCAAGTTTAAAAACATAAAAAGTGTTTTAAAGAAAAGTTAGCTACCTCAATTCTAACATAATCACTTCCTTTTCAAGGATGCCAAAGTTACAATTAGCTACTCAAACTAAAACATATAAAAGCCTTTGACTAATGTATGCATATGAGCACCTAAAATCTTAAGTCCCTAGTTTAAGAGCTCCTACTCCTCTAAAAGACCTGTAATTTTGTTCAATTTTAAAATTATTATTAAATATAATAAAATATTTTTTAAAATTTTAAAATTTTGCATGAAGGTTCATTTACATGTCTATTTTATTTCGTAGATCTCTCAACCCTTAAATCTTCCATTCACCCCAAGAAGTACCTCCTTAACCCAGAATAGTGCATATTAGTTTTGGTTTCATTTCTATTATGTTTTCCATTCTTTTGGATGGGTAAAAATTCTTAAAAATTCATAATATTTTATATAGAGCATATTAGATATATTATATAATTATTATAAAAATTTTATGTAAAAAATAATTCATTTAACCTCTCAAATAACTCAATTTTTATAGCTTCCCCCAGTTCTAGTCTGTTCTGATTCACTTCCTATTCCACATAATTTCTATATTTTCTTATATGCTTTAAACTACTCAGAATTTTCTTAAATTTGGTGGCATCCTTAGTTATTATTTCTGTAACATGTCATAAAATATTTATATGAAAATTTAACATCTAACCTGTAATAGTCGTAAATTTAATAAATTTTAAAGTAAATAAAATTTTAAATAATAGAGAGAATTTTGAAAATGGAGATAAGAACCGGTAGAAATAAATTTATTTATTACATGAATTAAAGAATTATAAAAAGAAATATGAGAATTTAAGTTTTGGCGCGTAATTTTTATTTTTCAATAATAGTATTCTGTTATAAGCAAATATATTTTTATTTGCTTAAAAATGATTATGTTTTGCTAAAAGTAAGAAAACTTTTAAGTAAAATAATTATTGTTTAGTTTAAAATAATTATATCGGCCTATAAAGAATTTTTGTTGTATTTTTAGAAATATTTTTCTTTTAATATGAATAAAGATATTCATTTCGAGATTTATTTTATTACGATTTTTATCAAGACAAATTATGATTTAAGAGTTTAACTAAAGATTTATGAGAATGTAAATTTTTAGAAATTTTTAGGATATTTTATGATGAAAAATAGAATTTATATGAATTTATATAAAAGAAAATTTTATTATTAATTATTTAATAATTATTATATATTTAAAAAAAAAAAGAATTTTAGAAAGGAAATGATAAAACGGAAGCTGTGGGGAGAGTATCAGATTCGAGAAAGAAAAATCGAGAATATGCATAGTGAGTGAATAGTAAATAAATAGTGACCTACAACTTTATCTTTCGATCTAGAGTGCTTATGGAATTCCGATCTCAAAACTGAAGGTGTTACTGGATTCAGGACGAAGAATACTTTAGTTTTGACAGATCAATTTTTTAAATCAACCATTGAATCGCCGTAGATCTGAAGTAGAAAATCTCGATAAAAAGTAAGTTCTAAAAAACTTACTTAGAGACTTCTAATTAGAAATCTGACTCTGTAGATAGATTCAAAAACTAGATAAACATTAGAATATGAATTTGTTTCATTGATTGGTAAAATTAATAGTGGCGGTGAATAGTATTTTCTGGCATAAATAGTATTTTCCGGCGGTGAATAGTACCTTCAACGTTGACCTGCGTTGACTAACTTTCTAGAGGCCAAATTTAATAAATCCGGAGTCATTTTCAAGGTTTTTAGATCTTCCAGACTCGATTTTGGGATTTTTTTTTACCGAATTCGGATCAGAAATGAGGATTTTAGGGCTGTCCAATCGGGAGCCCTTACACTGTGAGTAGATAATTCTTCCTATGGCTTGTTTTTACTCTTCTTGAACTTTACATTGATAAATGAGTAGGATTACATGTTATTTATACTTTCATATGTTTTTGAAATGGTTTGAAATGTCTGAAATAATTGAAATATGATATTTAGTTCAAAAATAGTATGACTTTTGAAATGAATTTTGAAATACATTGAACATGCGATTTTTAAATGTATTTCACATTACATGGCAAAAAAAATGTTATGCATGTGACATTTATTTTACAGTGTTATGTTTGCCTCGGATATGAGCATGATTATATGATTCCCCTGATTGGAAAATTTATGA
This sequence comes from Gleditsia sinensis, assembly GCA_037074535.1. Lineage (NCBI taxonomy): Eukaryota > Viridiplantae > Streptophyta > Magnoliopsida > Fabales > Fabaceae > Gleditsia > Gleditsia sinensis. Next base: position 11,567,328 of record CM073471.1, read on the forward strand.
TAAAAGATTTTGTACTGAGACTGAAAGCTCTGTTTTGAATGATATGTAAAGTGATAAGTTGCCGAATATGATTGTATGGCAAGCATAAAAATAATGGCGAGTTATTTGATAATGATGCATTGCATTTGATGGATATGTAAAGTGATGGATATATATATTGATGAGTGATGACAGGTTATATGGCTTAAGACGGTATGTATATATATATATATATATATATATATATATATATATATATATATATATATATATATATATATATATATATATATATATATATATATATATATATATATATATATATATATATATATATATATATATATTGATGAGTGATGACAGGTTATATGGCTTGAGACGGTATTGTGAAGGTGGTATTAATGGTAATGTGAGGAGGCAGTAGGGTAATGAACTCACATTTCCTAATTACTTATTGTGATGATGATAGTGGTAATGTGAGGAGGCAGAAGGGTGATGAACTCACATTCCCTGTTGATCTATTGAAGTTGTAGTCAGTGGTAATGTGATGAGGCAGTAGGGTGATGAACTCATATTCCCTGATTATCTATTGTGATTGTGACTATGGTAATGTGAGGAGGCAGAAGGGTGATGAACTCACAATCCATGTTTATCTATTCAGTATATTGAAAGTTGTGGCATACTTGAACATTATATAAAAGAATTGATTTTTATTACATATCAAATTTGATTTAAGATCAATTTGTATTATATGTGGGTACAGGTATTTGAATGTGATTTGAACTAAGAATGTTTTGAAAATGCGAGTCCCATGAGGATGTATTTTTGAACGGTAGATTTTAATATGATAAATTTTAAAATAAGAGTATATCCTTATGTTGATCTGAGAGGATATAGGAGGTATTATTTGTTCACTGAGTTGTAAAACTCACTACACGTGGTTGACAATATTTTTCAGATCAAGACCCATAATTTGGTCCTGCAGCTACTTGATCGACTGGGTGTCGTATTTCAGTGGTGAGCCTAAATTGTTTCTGGGCTCTCAGTATGTAAGCTTGTAATATATTTGTACTCTAGAGTTGCTCTGAACGTTACGGGCAGGATCCTTGTTTCCGTTGTAAACCTGTTATTTATATAGATTTGGCATGTATAATTATTAGTATTGCAAATTTGTATACATATGGTAATACTCGGATATGTGTTATTGTGAAACTATTTACAAGTGCATAATTATAAAGTTTATCAGATATTAGAGATTTTCGCGTTCCTAAAGTAGGGATGTGACATAACTCCTTCAATGTTTAGTATTTCCATCAACAGTCAAAGCTGTCTAGCATATTCTTTTTTCTCTGTACTGTTTTAATTGCAAATGGCATATTTGTAGGTTCTCAAAAATTACAAAAAATTTTCGAATTTTTTATCAATATTATAAGACCTTTCTCACAAAAAATTAGAGAATTTAAATACTATTTTTTCAATTTACCAAGTCAAGTTTTCAGGTGCAAAAAGAGTTCTGTATTCTCAAACCTAACTTTTCTATGCTCTATGACCTTTATTCACTAATCAAACCATAACTCACTTATATGGACTTGAAACTAGGTGTTTCCAGTGGCCATTTAACTGTGAGACATATATCTATATTTTTTAAACAATCATTTCTTCATATTTTTTATAGATTAGTCGCAAAAATTTAAAAACTGAAACTATTATCACGATTCAAAATTTCAGACCCGATTTTAATCTCTCATCACTCACTGGGGCATAACTCTCTTGTATTAAATCCGATTGATATGATTCTAGAGGCTATAAAAATCTAATACATAGGGCTACAACTTCTCTGCTAAATATGTTTTCAGATTTTATATAATTATTAACCAAAAATTGGTCCATGCAGAACCTAAAGTTAGCTTCTTCCATTGGCTTCCTTTGCACACCCAGCTCTGTTCTTGTATGAAAAATGGTGAGTAAAGTTTTAATTTTTTAGCACTCAAACTTCCATTCTCACTGTCACAAGGTGAAGGAAGGAAAGAAGAAAAAATTCTCTCAATTTTTAAACATTTTCTCTTTCAAATTGCTGGTTATTCTTTCTCTGTCTCTGTCTCTTTCTCTCTTTCTGTCTTAGACTCTCTCTTGTCGATGCTCTTCTTAGAACAAAGAAATAATTGGTAAAAATAAAATGGAGTAGGTGCAAAGTCTCTTTCCCTCTTGTCATAGTTTTCATGAAGCAAATAAATAATTAGTAAAAACAAACTGGGGTAGGTGCAAAGTGATTGCAAGGTGGCATCCTTTAGTGGTGTTACTTGGCAGCTCCTTAGTTGTTTTTATTTTGCCTTAATTTACTGCTAATCTTAGATTAGTTATGTCTTAAAAATGTATTTGTATTTTTTCTCCATTTATTGTGATCTTAAAAATTTTATTTTTATGATTTATGATTAATTATATGTCACTTTTTTTTAAATACTTTATTATTCTATAACTAAGTAATTTAATTATTGGTCATATGTATCTTTTAGTTTTTCTTCAATTTATCTAATATTATTAAAGACTTACGATGTTACAAAAAGGGAGAGTCGTGATTTGAACAAATTCAATTTAGGGACCCAAAGGTATCACCACCCTTGGACAGAGCAAAAATAAAGTGTGGAGAGGCAAAGAAAACCAATCAAAGTATTAAATATAATATTAAAAATGATAAAATATTATATTAAATAAAATATCAATTGGTTCAATTTAATTTGATTAAATTTTTTTTTCAATCAATAAACCATTCAATTCATTATTAAGAATTTTATTAAAATCAAATTTATATGATTTTATGATGTTTTGGTTTAGTTCAAAATCAAATGTTTTGATTTTTTGATAGTTTGGTTTAATTCAGGTTAATTTTATTCAGTTTTGTACGCCTTTAATATTAATTTTATTAAAATGTCTTTCTCTTTTGAAAATATATCCTATAAAATTATTTAAAAATTTTAAATGATTCAAATTCCTACTTTTTTGTATATGACAATGTTCCCTGACTTCAATTGCACATCAGTGCATGGAACCAATGGCTAAGCAGAATGTCACACTTCGTTGACTCGTGCTGATTGTCCAAAATTACTATTTTACTCGTGAGGACTTACCCATTAAATTTTCCACCATGACAACAACGTGAAAACCTGGGGTGTGCGATTTTGGGTGCTATTTTTTTATGAATTAAATCTAAGAATTAATAAAGCTAAAATTTGAAAACCAACCTCTTTTATTTGCATGCCAAGGAGAGGGAAAACAAGAAATTTTTACTTGGAATGTCGTTTTTATTTAATATATTGGTTTCAAATTTCAAATGACAATTAACTTTTTGTTTTGGCCAAAAATTGTCATTCTTATTTTTTTTTTTTGGGTTGAAAATCATTCTTAGCTTTTTAAGTTAGCGCCGCGGTGGGACGAGTCCAACCCAATGTTTTCCGACTGTTTTTAGACAACAAAAAAAATACTGTCATTAATTTAATAAAAAGGTGGACAGTAAAAGTTTTATTTGTGTTAAATAGTGGCGCCTTCATTCTCATTGCAGTTAGTCCTTCCATCAATCCATATTCATACACAATGAATTTAATATTTTAAAAATTAATTTATGTATTAAAAAAATGTAAAGACTAAAATTGAATAAATTTATAAATTTGAGGACTAAAATATTAATTTATATAAAATAAAGGAGAAAACCTCCTCCTCCTCTGGACGCAAGCTCAAGAAACATTACCCAAAACAATTGTTCTTTTTTAAATTTTCTTCTGGGGCATTACCCAAAAACAATTGTGAAGAAAGAGTTTTCCCGGAAAGAAATTTGGCAAGCTCATATCTATTGTTTATGGGTCGGCCCGCTAGCTTAAGTAAAAGCCCAATTCACTTTTTATATAAGTACAACCTTAACAAGTTTATTTGCAAATGAACATAATTTTACTCAAATTTAAGAAAAGAACTTCTTGAAATGAATTTGAAAATTTTATAGATAAATAAATAAAAAATTTCATCTGAAAATGCAAAAAATAATTTATAATAAATTGAATATTACTTGCATAAGTAAGAACATTGTTGTACAAAATTTTCATGTTTGATTTTTCCAAAAAATATTAAATTTATAGAATAAAAAAATAAAAAAAAAGTAATTTATTGAGCCATTTTGAACTAAGAACATTAGAATAGTTACTTGGAGACAATTCTATAAGGAAAAATAATAGAAAATGAGTTACACTAATATTATAAGTCAAAGTATTTATAGTACGTACAAAATTATTTTATAGCTTTACATTTATATTATTCAAACCCATGATATTTATATATATTCGACGTTTTGCATAAAAATTAATATAAGATCAGAGCCTACAAAAAAAAAAAACAAATAGAAAAGGTCTTATAGATATGTCAACATCTAAAATACTGAATAAGCCCAAAAGCTTGTACAGTCCCATACGAAAAGGTTTCTGTTAGGACCGCAAAAGATACGAAAAGCAACAAGGAACTTGTCCAGGTGGTGTTTGTTTGTTTGTGTGCAAATTGAGCTAAGGATTGGTAATTTCAATTCTAATACTTAAAGACATCGTTTCATTAAATATATCCATCACCATTTTTCCAACATTAGGCTCACCAACCAAACTTTCTAATTAATTTCTGTGGACCTAAGAATGCTTTATGTTCACCAATCTTAAGTTTTAATTAAACTACCCACTAATCTCTTTATCTCTAACTGGTTTTAAATTGGGGTCCATAACTTCGTATATAAAAATATTTGTCTTCAAAACAAAAAATGATTTGGTTGATAACTATAATTTCCAACTGTAAGTTCGGTCACTGCATAAAATCTTCTATTGTGGTTTGCAATTATGATATATATATATATATAAATTTTTTTTTTCTATTTTTATCATTTTTTCTTTAATCACTAACTATATTTAAAACTTTGTCTCTAATTTCTTTATTTATTTTATTATGGGAGACTGCATGATAATGGGTTAGGGAAGGGAGGCTATCCACTCCTTGTCCTTGTCCTTGTCCTTGCCATTTTTTTGTTTCTGTTCTTATTTATTTATTTATTTAATATTATAGGAGACAAATTTCTTTATTTTACTTCTCACTATATACAAAAACTTACAAGATCTCTATATTTTTAAAGTTTTATAATAATTAAATAAATTTTTAAAAATTAAAATAATAAGTCTTAAACATTCTTAGAAATAAACATAAATTAAAAAGCAACCTTGCTATAATCAGTGAGTGATTTCTTCCTACGAGTCTACAAAATCAACCTCGTTCCATTTTTATTTATTATTTAATTTTATCTTTTCGCTATAACAAACACTTCCTCATAATGCTAATCACAAGCAGGTAAGAAACTTAGACAGCTCTGCAACTTTCATCAGAAGAAAGCTATCGATTATGTAGAAGAAAGAATATGAAGCTTATTTTCAACCAAAATCATTACGCTACCCAATTAGTGGACGCAAATTTGTAGATAAATAAATTTATTAATACTTCACATTCCACAAATTTAAGCATAAATTAACTATTTTTTTTTACAAATTACAAAAGCTAGTAGTTTTTTTTTTTAATCTCTAAATTGTCAGCCAAATTTATTTTCGCTGCATTACAGATTCGTCGCTGTAAGACTCATTTGAAACAATAACGGCATCCGCATCCCACCAAGTATCCACGTCAGATTCCGTTGCCTTTTCTAACGGCGAGCTGACATTTCTCATGTCACCAACCGTAACCCTGTCACGGACGTCGTCATCTCTGAAATAAAACTTCTCCACGCCGCCGAAACCTACTCCGACGATCTTGCCCAAACTGGGCCCCCACTCGGCGATTACCGCCGGTATTCCACGCCGGAGGCGCGTGTCCCAAATCTTCAGAGCCGTTTTACCACACGCGTTTGCCCCGGCGGAGACAACAACCGCCCGCGATGAACTGGACGTTGCTGGAACGGAGGAGAAGTCGCAATCGTCAAAGTCTAAACCAAGACCAAATCCTATGCTGTCCCATAGTTTTACCACGCTCTTGCTATTGGCGATTTCGGATAGCGAAAAAATGTCGCCGATGCTACGACGTCGTCGTAGCCTGGCGTTGCCGTTCTGCAACTGGTCATCGACGTGGTGACCAGAACCTCGAACTCCAAAATCTTCATCCACTGGGCGCCAATTGAATGAACTCGAAGATGGTGTCGGCTCATCTTCTTCGTCTTCTTCGAAATCCGATGAAACCGAAGACGGCGTCGAGGAGTTTCCGTCGTCGTCATCAGAGCTGCTGTAATCATCATCGTCCAGCTGGTTGAGAAAAGGGATAGAAGGTAGAGGACGGCTTAAGCGGCGGAATCTGACGATGAAAATCTTGATTCTGTTGATTAAGCTTCCGAAGGTGGCTACTAGAGCGAGAATCACAGCACCCCATTTGCAGAAATTGTAAGCGATGGAAACAGATTGGATCCCAGAAAGAGAGGAAGTGATCTGAGATAGAAACGATGGATTTTGCAGAGTGCTCAAACCCACCTGGAAATCGTCGAGTCTGTGAATTATAGGAACTTCCATGATTCGAAGCAAAAACAGATTAAAATTCAAATTCAAGAGCAATACGAAAACTAGAGCGTAGAAATGGATAGGAAAGGAAAGGGAGGGGTCGAAAAGAGAGGGTGTTGGGTTATATAGAAAATAATAGAAGAGGGATAATACCGATTCGTGAAGGACGGAGAGAATATTCGCGCCACGCAAGAAAAAAGGCGGAGGCTTTTCTGGAAAGAGAAAAGATTGGAACAGGGGGTGGCTGAGTCAGCAGACGCGAAAAACATTAGTGCAAGACTGGTACGAGTGCCAGGTGGGGCCCATGAGTACAAGCCCCAGCTGTAATTCGCCGTAGTCAAGAATTCTGATCACACCTTCACTGGGATTTCGACACGTCATGACACCTCGTCGCTTTATCATTTGCTTTATAATAATATTCCGTGGAAACGTTGTCACGACTTCTAGGTTAGGTTTAAAGCCAAAGAAAATTGCATTAGCAAAGAATGGAAAAAAAAAAAAAATTAAAAAATTACAATTTCAATATTAATGAGTTTGTGAAATTTTTTTTTCTTATATTAAAAGTAAATCTGTTACTCTTAATTTTTATTTTTTTATTGAAGAATTGATATTACAAAATTCTATATTTAAATTTTGTTGTTTTCTTGGGCATTTATCACGTGTGGTCGGTTATTTTAATGTAATTTTTGTTTTTGAGGATTGAGTGGCTATGTTTCACTTTGTGGCTCTGCCGTGGTCCCGTATATACGTGTAACTGATGATGATGATCCAAAACGATGGGAATAAAGAGAGATGACAAAAACAAAAAAAAAACAAAAAAATGTACGCAATTACGTATAGACTGAATATGGAAAGATTTTACTATTTTAGAGTAAATTTACTGGATATAAGCAGATTAAATAAATTATAAATAAATATTTTAGGCGTATTTTTAAAAATAAGAATTTTTAAGATGCATATATATTGCTAATAAATAATTTGATTTATTTTTTTAAAGTGTACTGAATTTACCTAGCTAAAAGTCATGGGTAAACAAGACATTTCAAAATAGGTAAGGAAGATTATAATATAGCAGAGTATTTACTAATTTAACCATATGTAAAGTTGGCATATTAATTGGTCCCAAGTCAAAGTCTAACTTGTGGAATTATACAAGCGTGTAACGCATGGGAATTATGGGTAGTTGTTTCGTGGAATTTATCCGTTCAAGGGCTTTGACACCAAAGTTATCTTTGAAATGTTGAATTATATATAAATAGTAGTATACTTTGACTGATATGAAATTTGGTAATAATTTTCAAAAATTGATGTGAATATGTAAGTTGATAATAATGAGTATTTGCTTGAAAAGAGAAAAAAAAAATTAAAGAAGAGAAAACAAAATCATATGAACATTTAAATCAAATCAAATTTATAAGTTATATCAAACTATTAAAACATAGACTAGTTGAAAGAAGAATTTGAATAAATAATAGAAGGATAAATGAAATTAATAACTCAAAGAGTTTGGATCTTTGAACCCCATATTAAATTAAAATCCCATACAAAGATCTGGTTGTCACAAATACTTAAAAAAAGTAATCATGATCATAATTACATAAGTGATAATTATAATAGTATTTTTTTTCATACTTAAAAAAAAATGTAATCACTATAATTAAATATAAAAGTTTAAATAGTAATATTAAAATAACTATCTAATTATGGTAATTTTAAAATACAAACTAGATCGATGTCATATAAAATAGTTTAACTGTAATGAATTTTAATGAGAATAAAAAAAAAATAAGAATAAAAAAGAGAATAAAAACTCATTATCTCATTTGATATGTGATAACAAAATTAAATAAAGTGATATTTTATTGTATGGTATGATAATAAATTGAAAGAATAAAAATATATTATAATTAAAAAGATTAAATTATTCTTAAATTTTAAATTATAAATATTCTTATTCTAATATGAATTAAATTTATTTTATTTTATACAATGCTTTTTTTTCCTTGAGTTCATCGTTTTATCTATTTTTTTTGATAAAATATAATAATTTTTTATTATAATTAATTGATTTAAAATATTATAAATAATTAAAATATTAAAATATAAAACCTAGTAATTATATTGAATTATTATAACATAAATTTTTTATAACAAAAAAAATTAAAATTAAAATTAAGTACAACAATGAGATAAACAAATATAATTTACAAGAATATTACAAACACAACTTGCAACATGTTTAACAAAAAAAATTATAGACTGTTTACAAAAAGGAACTATATCAATATAAAACAACTCTAAAAATATTTAAAAAATTAAAATCACCTATAAAATTTAGTGAAAAGACAAAAAAAAAAAATGATAAACATCATCTCATTCTTTTTTATTATTATGGTTGCATTCATCGTCTCCTCAGTGAAATTTAAAAATTTTGTTAATTCTTCCAACACTTGTTTACAATGCAATTATAGAAGCTACACATTAAATATCAATATGACGTCATAAGAACACGACATTAAATGTTACAGCTTACGAATTACAAGGAAACCAAGAAATCAATGCAGAGCAGTGCCATGTAATGAACACAACAAAAATATCATATTTGTCTCCATTACAGAAAGCCAAAGCATGATACTACTTACCATCTTTCACATACTTCCAAAACCCCTTGACAAAATAGTCTTTTACTACTTTCCTAATTGCATAAGTCAACAGGACCTTGCCAATTGCCTTTATATTATCATGTGAAATCATGGCATCCAGAAATTTGTATTGCAAAGAAACCGAAAACAAATGAGAAAGCAGGACTGAGAAAAATATAGCACATACAAGCAAAAAGCAAGCAAAAGAATCAGCAGGTAGAAAGAAATACTTGCAGCAAACCAGATAGGAAAACTATACCCATGCCCACTCTTTCTCTCCGTGTGTGTGGCATCACAAGTGTCTCAAACGCATTTTGAACTATAGACGAAGGCAGAGCATTCGTTAGGACCCAAGTGCTCAACCCAAAAAATTAATATATTAAGTAAGAGAACTTTTGCTTGTTTTACTAACGTAAAATTTATAATATTTTACTCTCTTTAAGAGACTGGCCATCCACAAACAATCTATTCAAAGTGATTTTTATTCTACTTGTCAAATAGTTCTTTTGCTCTTTTTTAAGATCGTTCACTTCCGTTATATTTTTATTTTTTAATAAAAACACTAATATTAGAATCCAAGAGTTCAACTTAAAAAATTAATCTATTAAATGAGAGAACCTTTTTAAGTTTAAATACTACTCTACAGTGACTTGTTTTGAGACTTGTAACAGCATATGAAAGTTATAAACGTGATTAACTGGAGAAGTCAAAGACATAGCGACTATATTTTGCTATCGACCAGATTCATCCGTTTAATATGCTTACTGATATTTATCTACTATAAGTCATTATCAATCAACTACAATGCTCTCTGCAACTGCAACAGTTCAAAACTAAAAGGGCTTTGGGTTGCACAGTTTTGACAACCAACTTAGTCCAATATATTCCCTTTGATACGCGTGTTTCAACATCAATTTTGGCCCTACTCATATAAAAGCCAAAGTGGTTCTCCTTAAGCATAGAATTTCAAGAACTTCACATATATAGCTCAAACTTGCTCAAATTTCTTCCAGCTATCGGGAATCAATTTGCTAATCTATTTTTTCCCCGCCCTCTCGGATGATTTGATGTTGATTTATACATACTAAGTCAATAATCAGCAGATAAGAAATTTCAGACAAAAAAATTCACATTCAAAGAACATTGAACTGTAGCCTTAATTTTCCTGCCAACCGTAAAACTATCATACAAAGCAAAACTATAAAAGCTTCTCCTAGTCTATCATAAAGCTATGTGAAGTAAAATGTCAACTGGCATATCACATCCATTTCAGAACATTCACAGCACAAATTTAAGGCTAAATTCAACGAAGTCGGTCATGATCAAGAAAAAAAGAAAAACAATTGAAACGGCGTCCTAGATCTATGACACCATGAATTTCTCGCTTGGCTGATCATCGGCACCAGAACACTCGGGTGCAACGATATCAACGGCGGAGGCCCACTGCAAATCGTGTTCCTGCAGCTCAACTGCAGGTAGAGGCTTGAAAGACGGCGAAGAAGAAGAAGAACAGAAAGAGAGCAAAAGGTAGTGACCGAGGGCTCTAATAATCTGAAAGAAGATACGGAAGAAGAAGGCCAACCAGCTCAACAGCGACCTCCATACTTGCTGAGGTCTCAGGGAGTACGCCTCGGCTTGAGTCAACTCACCTATATAAATCCAATTCCACTGCACCCCGCAATCGAAATCTCACAACACTCCCAAGTTTCCAACCAGACCACACCTGTGGATGGTTAAATTTCACTGGTCAGCGGCGTGAAGACGGGGTGGACGGCGCGAAGGAAGGCTGAAGGGGTGGACCGCAGAGGGACGGAAGCAGAAGTGGAACGTAGTAGAAGAGAGAAGCGACGCAGAAGAACCAAACGCAAAAAGGGCGACGTGAAGGGGCTCTGTTTCGCGAGAAATGGGAGTCTGTTTAAAAAGAAATATCAAATTCCAATGGAGGAATAGCTATTTTTTTCATCAAACTAACAATAGAATCTCATTTTCCATATCTCATTTTTTTTTCCATTCTAATCAACCAAACGTGTAGAAAGAATTGAAGAAAAATTACCGCGGCTACGCACAGATGTTTAGTTTTTTAGGCCGAAAAGGTTTTTGGAATCTCGTCTACTTTCTTGAAAATTGGTTCTTTTTTGAATAGGTATATTCGATTCAATCATAAATTATGGGACTAAATGAAGTACAGACCTCCAGTTTTCAAGATGGCAAGCATATCAAATCTTTTAATAAGAGAAATTGCAATTTTACAGTACTCTTCCGGGCTGAACCTGTGTGAAGAACAGCTTCCATGCTTGTCCCACTTCCTCTGCCAAAATCTCTTGTTTCCTTTCCAGTCATCACAATTTTCCTGTGTTGGCCAGTAATGAAGCAAATCTCTCTGAATTTCTCAAACTACGTTCAAATTCATGGTATTAATTAATTATTTAGGGCAAAAAAAGAAAAGAAATATTTAAATATATAGCATATTAAAGGGTAAAAGAAATATTTGAAAATTGAAATACTAAAAAAAAAAAAAATTACCGTAGCCTCAGAAGGAACTTGAGTTGTTTCACAAAATTCTAGCTGCCTCTTGGCATGCATATTTCATAGCATAAAGTCCATGAATGGTAAAAATATTGCACTGGCACAGGTGGGTTGCATTTTTTCCCCACCTCCCTGCAAAAAGAGTTTGGCCACGTTATGACTAATTTGAAATAATCATAGTCTGTTTAGGACGAGATGAAGAAGGAGAAGAAACAAGGCGGGGCTCTAAGAGGAGGTGGTGGTAGGCATTGGGGTTTCCAATTCGCATATATTTCACTCCCTCATGAACAAAAAATGAATTTTTCATGGTACGCATTATAGTTAGCACTGATGAAGAAATGAGAATAAATGAGATTTTAATAGCCATTTTCAAGTTTGGGAATTGCTTGCTTGAGTCGATCACTTTCGAACAAAAAAAGATTAACCTATTTTCTATTAAATCATATATATGTCCATTTAATATAGCCAACTGTTAACTCTCTTTGCTATGAACATTATTTTGGCAAATCAAAAGTTTTCTTATTAAATTTGTACACTACAAGAAAAGCGGGGAATGACGACAGAGGTTTTACGATGGTCGGAAATAACTGTCTCCACACCTGTCTTTAGAGACGGTTAATAAACCGTCGTTAAATTTCAAAAATTAACGACGGGTTAGATCAAATCGTAGTAATCTGTCTAACGCTATCGAAACCGTAAAAAGGTTACGGTAAACCACGACGGTTTCTTAAAAATCATCGTTATTTAACGACGGATAAACATATAACTGTCGTTATTTGACGACAGTTTTCTCAAACCGTCGTGAAGTTATAACGTTTGGAATTCGAACCGCTGGTGGGAAATCGCAAAATTTAACGACGGTTTAATGAAAAACCGTCGTTAAATGGGTTTAATGACGGTTTCATATAAGTATAGCGACGGTTTTAAACCGTCGTTAAATCGCGCGTCCTCCTATATCTACGCTGGTCCTCTTTATTTGTTTTACGAACAAATTTAGTTTCAAGTTTTTCGTATGATATATTTGCTAGGAGTGTTTGTTGTGATTTGCGAGTATTAGTGTTGTGGTTGACTGCTTCTCTTTATTCTTTTGAAGGTATGTCATTTAATTATTTAATTTAATTTGATTTTTTTTTTATGTTTTATGTTTAAAATAATTTCTTATATTATTTTTTATGTTTTTTTTTAGATTTTGTGACGATACTTCAATTTTGATTTCGATTTTTGTCTGTTGTTTATTTTGAGTCATTTTGAAGGTATGTAATGTAATTTTTTTATTTTAAATAATTGTATGTTAAAATGCGATAATATTAGATATTTTATGTACTTAATATTTAGTGTAAAAATATATTTTACATTGTGATGTACATGGATGAGTAAATTTAAAATTTTTTGTACTTTTACAATGTTTATGATGTTTAATATTATAATATATCATGTCCGTTGAAAATATGTAAGACGTAATGTCTTTTTTAATAAGCTGAATTGTTAGCCTTAAATATTTTTGAAGTAAAATATTTGTATATAATATTAGAAATGATTTATAAAAACAAAAAATAGCGATCTTAAGGCGGTATTGATAGAATAATATGAAAAAAATTATTAAACACACATAGTTAAAAATAGTATTTGTAAACAAAAAAATTACAAGTAGGTTTTAAAAAATGAAAACAAATATATATAATGACATAAATTTAGTAGATTAATTGAAGTGTAATTGATGAAGTAAAATAATGAATTTTAATAAATAGACAGACTAAGTATTAAAAAATATTTTTGAAAATTGTGACACAACTTTAAAAATATACGTATGTTTTAATATAAATTTAACAAATATATATAATATTATAAATTTTGTATAAAATGATAGTGAAGTTAGTTTTAAATATAAGTTATTTAGTATTTAAGAAATATAATTAAAATTGATGCAAATGAATAAAAAATAGTTATTATATTGATAAACGTGTTTAAATAATATACATAAATTAGTAATAGTCAAATTTTATTACAGTTGTTTTTAAAATATTAAAATATTTGTTCAAGTGATGAGGTAAAGTAATAAATATTAGTAAATAGACGGAATTATTATTAGAAATTGGTTTAAAAGAATTAAAACAGTAATTTAAAAATACACGTAGTTTTTAAAATTTGAAAGCAAATATATTATAACATAATTTAAAAAAAATATATTAATACAGTCAGTTTTAGTGCACTATATTTTTATACTAGATTCTCAATTAAGAAAGTAACAATATTTTAGATGTAATTGAGTGGAATTATTCTTGACTATATGGCGACAGATATGGGCCACTACTTTTACTCTTTTAGATAGGGAATTGAAACTTCAATTCCCTATATGAGTTCGTTAGAAATTTTATCATATAAATACTATAATTGAAATCCTAGCGGCAGATATGAACTCATAATTCTATTTTTTGCTGCTAGTGACTGGCCTTCCCAAAAAGTTAAGATTCATAGAGATTCGATCATGAAACTCATCTTTTAAATTGACGACATTAGGAGAATCAAATAAAATTAGCACATGATCAAAGACTTTATCAATGGCACTGTTTCAAAAGGTAGAATTTTTGTTCTTGGATTCGTAGAGATATTTCAAGTGTTTTATTTCATATTATGCAAGGCGGAGACATCATTTATCCCACTTTAATAAGGTGCAACAAGTCTTGCCAATGAAATCTATAAATTTCATGAATTATACATTTTTTAAAGTCAAATAGGTATCTTATTTATCTAATTCTCACTCTCTCTTATATATATTTCTTAATCTTTTTGGGATCAGGATTCGTTATTTATAGCGAACCAATGACGAAGATTTTTTATTCGGTGATTCATTAAATGTCAATTACCATCAAGTTTGTTAAACATTTTTTACACGTAAATCATTTTAACCCTCTTCAAAATTGTTTCAGCTATGGATAAATCTTGGATGAATAAACCTTGACAATCAATAAAGTACTTTAATGGTTTAGACGGATTTTTGGAATTCGCAAATGCCAACTCTGGAGTAGAAGGTAGAATAATATGTCCATGCCCAAAGTGTAGATTCAAGAAATGACAACTCATCGAGGTTGTGCATCAACACTTGATTGTCAAACCATTTTCGGAGGGATACAATTTCTGGAGTTTGCACGGAGAAATGATTACAGAAAAACTTGCTGTAGGACATGCTATAATGCCAATTGAGGTCTCCGAACCCATAGTTCGAGATGACCCTGTGCAGAACATTGTCCGTGATGCATTCGGGATTCACCCTGAAAATGAGAGTATCGATTTTGTGGATATGCTAGTTCCACAGTCAGCAGAAAGGATGGATGATAGTGTCAAAGATTTTTTTGAGTTACTGAAAGATGGTCAACAACCACTCTATGAAGGGTGTGAAAAGTATTCTAAATTGTCTTTTTTGGTGAAATTGTATCACATTAAGTGTTTGTGCGGGTTAAGCGACAAAGCAATGTCGATGGTACTTGAGTTGCTTGTCGATGCATTTCCAAATGCCAAGATTTCGCCTTCATTTTACGAGGTTAAAAAAGTCATTAATAAGTTGGGGTTGAACTACACAAAAATTCATGTATGTCAGAATGATTGTATGTTATACTGGGGTGAGCATGAAAATATAGAAACTTGTACAAAGTGCTCTGCATCAAGGTGGAAACCGAAATAGAAGGGGGAGAAGCGAAAAAAGGTGCCTAATAAAATTCTAAGATACTTTCCAGTTAAACCAAGATTACAGAGGTTGTTCATGTCTTCCAAAACTGCTGAATTTATGAGATGGCATGCTGAAGACAAAATTTCTGACGGTGTCATGAGGCATCCAAAGGATTCTGAGGCATGAAAGAGATTTGATTTTCTGAATCTTCAATTTGCATCAGATCCGAGAAATGTTCGTTTGGGCCTTGCAACGGATGGTTTCAATCTATTTGGAAACCTATCTACAAGTTACAGTATATGGTCAGTTGTGCTGATTCCGTATAATCTTCCTCCTTGGATGTCTATGAAACAGAGTTCATTCATGTTGTCAATGATAATTCCAGGGAGAAAAGCACCAGGGAATGATATAGATGTATTTTTACAACCACTAATTAAAGAGTTGAAGGAGTTATGGGTTGAAGGTGTTAAGACGTATGATGCCTTTAGCAAAGAAATGTTCAATATGCATGCAGTTCTTTTGTGGACAATCAGTGATTTTCCTGGTCTTGGATGTTTATCAGGCTGGAATACTCATACTGGATTAGCTTGTCCATACTGTAACTTTGACTTTATTCCAGTCCGTCTCCGTCACAGTCGAAAGTGGTGTTTTATGGGACATCGCCGTTTTCTTTCTCCAGGTCATAAATTTAAGATGGTCCGCAATAGGTTTGACGGAAAAGAGGAAAGACGAAACCCTCCTCCACAACCGAGTGGCGTTGACATTTTAAGACAAGTCGATGATATTGAAGTTGTGTTCGGAAAAAATGTGGAAGCTGATGTTGAGACTCAACAACAGCGTTCCCGAGGTCAGGGTTTGGTTGATGCTGGAACTCAACAATGACGTAAGAAAAGTATATTTTTCAAACTTCTATATTGGAAGAATAATATGTTGCGTCATAATCTTGACGTAATGCATATTGAGAAAAATGTCTGCGACAACATCATTTACACTTTACTTAATGATTCTGGCCGTTCGAAGGATCACTTAAATGCGTGAAAAGACCTAAAGGAGTTAGGTGTGAGGTCTGAACTGTGGCCAGATAAAGACGGTAAATATCTACCTACTTTGTTCACATTGACAAATGCAGGCAAAGAAGTATTTCTTAAAACCCTTAAGAATATATCAGTACCTGACGGTTATTCAAGTAATATCTCCAAATGTATTGACGTAAGACAGCGTAAGATCGGAGGACTAAAAAGTCACGACTGTCACATCCTTATGGAACAACTGTTACCGTTAGCCATAAGAAAGACACTTCCGAAGTCGGTATCTGCCGTTCTGATCGAGTTATGTTCATTTTTTTGACAATTTTGTTCTAGAGTTTTGAACGTTAATAAACTTGATCAACTTCAAGATCGAATCATTATGACGATGTGCCATCTTGAAATATTATTTCTGCCGTCTTTCTTTACAATCATGGTACACTTAACTGTATATTTGACCATGGAAGCGAAGTTAGGAGGACCAGTTCAATATCGATGGATGTATCCCATTGAAAGGTAAAATATTAAAAACACATAATTCAAATTTCTTGCATTATTGTTAATCCACTTTTATTCATTTAATCTATATTGTATAGATACTTGGGCAAACTTAAATCTTTCGTGCGGAATAGAGCAATGCCAGAAGGCTCAATAGCAGAGTCGTACGTTGCAGGAAAAGTTTTATTATTCTATTCCAGGTACATAGATGGTGTTGACACTGTCTTCAATCTTCCTCCTCATGTGGATGATCGACCCGATGTTGGGACGTCTGACAGTGATTTGTTTCCACCAATTGGGAGACCAGCTAGTGGATTTGAATATTTCACACTTTCTCCCCGGGATAAATTGCAGGCCCATCGCATGTCTTAACAAACTGCAAAGAAGTTGATCCTTACTAACAGTAAGTTAACCCACACTTGGCTCAAGTTTTATACCATTTTTGGTCTTATGTAGCATTAAGTGTTTAGACAATGTTTACTCAATAGGGAATTGAGGGACTATGTATGGCATAGTTTGAGAAGTCGGACGCGGGCATCTACCGAGATAGATAAAAAAGTCCACAGAGAATTTGTCTCCTGATTTTTCCGTCGTGTAAGTATTTCAACATGGTCACACTTCATTCATTTGTCAAATATGAGTACAACTCATTTTTTATTTGTTTTCCAGATCGCAATTGCTAATGATGGATCACAATGTACCGATTTAAAATTTCTTGCACTTGGTCCACTAGATAAAGCACGTCGATACAGTGCTTACAACGTAAATGGATTCAAATTTCAAACTTTAGAGCGAAACCAAAGGATGACATCTCAACATAATGGAGTTTACGGTACGTTCAGGACGAGGAGTTATGCAAGTAGTAGTGACAGGAACATGCAATTCGGTGGCGTCCCGTATTACGGAAAACTATTGGACATTATTGAGTTAAACTACCATGGCCATTAGTTGTATTATTTAAGTGTATGTGGGCCAACACAACCACATCGAGAGGAATTGCAATTGACGAATTTGGGGTGACATCGGTTGATTTTTCTCAGTTGATTCACACTGGTGAAATTGATGATGACGAACCATATATTCAAGCATCTGAGGCTCATCAAGTGTATTATGTACAAGATGAGCTAGACAAGAACTGGACTATAGTGATGCATTTGAAACCTCGTGACTTATACGAGATGGGCGATGAAGAGGAAAATCTCATATACGATAGCGATCCGTTACACGCGCAAAATTTAGAAAGATTGTTTTCAGAAGGAGAAGTTAATTTATACTTGTTACGGTATTAGTTTTGTTGTTGCTGCCTATTTACATATATTTTAGATTAGACTACTTATAATTATTGTTCTAACTTATTTATTTCCATAAATTTTATTAGGTAATGTTTATTTTGTATTTGTTTTATGCGCTGACTAATCTTATTAATTTCATTTTGTTAGGAGCGGTGATAATGAAGAGGGTTAGATCACTCTACACGGTAGGAGCGTCTAGTTCAGACACTCCCCCGCCCTGCGGGGTGATCAGCCAGGGCGGACAGCCCACTATGGAGCCCGACACCATTCTCTCTCCGAGAGGAGAGTCGGAGGCTATCGCGTCATCAGTTCCTGCCAATGCCTCCATTTCACTAGATTCACAGGTCATCCCCTGCACACTCCTCCCACCAGACGCTCAGGCACCAGACGATGATTACTCCTTCGATTTTGACGCGCTCTTTGGCGGGGAGGAAGAGGAGCATCAGCCCGATGAGCAGGAGCGCAGACGCAGGAGGAGCTGGACTGTTGATGTAGTCGGTCAGTATTGTAAATATGTACACTTTGTCCCGTATTAATAATTTTGATATAGTAACATAATATATAATTGTCTACATTATGATAGACGGGACCAGGCAAGTGATATCCAGACAGTTGACTGTCCACGACGTATGGGCCTTGCCTCAGTGGTCAAAGGTGGTTGTCCACTTCAACGACAACCACCAGGCTATCGGAGATAGTTGCAGTTTGCTCGGTGTCTTTCTCGGCACCATCGAGAATAACTTTCAGTTATTCCCGATCTCTTATAGGGACTAGAGGAGCATTCCTTAGCAGTCGAAGACGAATGTCTTCGTAAACAACGTTCAGGTATGGAAACATATATATTTTGTAATTAATTGTATTTATTTGTCATTAATGTGCAATATATGTGTAACTAATTTTTTATTTTCGACTGCAGACGCATTTTAATGTGACGGATCAACACAAAAAATTGATCATGCAGTCGCTAGGCGCGAAATGGAGAGCCGCACGGTACAATTTATTTCGCCTGGCGTATGACGGTACGAAAACCAGAGATCAGCTGGGAAGTGAAGTCCCGACCAGCATCCTACCTGATCAGTGGGCAACTTTCATAGACTATCGCCTTGACACGAAGTCTAGGGTAAGTCGTGTATATTAATATATTTATCAAATTTAACTTTTAAATTATTGTGACTAATTATTTTTTCTATGTGATTAATTAGGATGTGGTCGCGAAGAATAAACGGAACAGAAGACAACTTACAATGCCACACACCACTGGATCAAAGAGTCTTGCGCGTAAAAAGTCAGAGATGGTAAGTTCATATCCATAAGTTTTTTTTTTAATGTTGAGATGACTATAATATATATAATAATAAATTGATTAATTTCTTTTCAATCCAGGAGATTGAGTTTGGTGGTCGAGTGACTCGTGGTGATGTATGGACGGCAGCTCATAAAAGAGCTGACGGATCATACATCAACGATGAAACTCGGGCTATTGCGGTAAGTAATAAAATTTCATCTATCGTACGTGAGTAATTATTTAATTTTGAGATAATGTTTAGTATTATTAATTTTATGTTATTGAATATTAGGAGAAAATTGCTTCGATCCAGCAGGAGGACAGCTCGTGCCAAGAGCTTTCAACGACTGATTCGCTTGCGAGAGCTCTTGGGACTAAGCAGCACTCCGACCGCGTTCGAGGATTTGGGTTGGGTGTTTGCCCAACTCAAGTCTTCGGTCGTGGTTCGTTAGGGTTGAGCTCACAGTCTGGGACGTTATACCATGACTTACAGAGTGAGGTGGAGCGCCTGAAGACCGCTATGCATGAGCGGGACGTCGAGCAGCAGCGACGAGACGCTGAGATCCAACGACGAGATGCTGAACTCCAGAGACGAGACGCTGAACTCGCAGCATGGCAAGCTCAGATGGAGGCTGCTATGGTGTTCCTATTTCAAAAATTTTAAGGTCAGCTGCCACCTGAAATTTCAGGACTTCATAGTCCCGGACCCAAGGTAATTTTTTAATACATAAAAATTGTTGACATAATTTTATTTTCTTTGAAAACGTTAAAAATTCTAACAATTTTTTTTTCAGGACCCTAGTGACCGTGATAGTGGGCATCAGCATGATCAGCATTCGCAGGGTCTGGACACATGATTTAATTGTTGTAGTCTGTATATGCAATTTTGTTTTGCTCATGACTAATAAATTTTTTGTGTACATATTTTTTTACCTATATATTGATTCATTATAATTTAATTATTTACGCAGATTTAGTTCGTAATTAAATATTATTTTTAAAATAATTTCTTAAATTACTAAATAATTCACGTGTTTAATTATTACATAATAAATAAAAATATATCCAAATAAATTAATAAAATATTAAAAATATTAATTAATTTTTATTATGCATCATGGTTTAGTAATAAAATAATTTAATCATCAACAGTATAAAATTTAATAATTTAACATATAAATAAAATATTGTAATTTAAAAAAATTAATTTTATTAATTAAATAAAATTTAAAACTTATCATATTAACGATGGTTTACTATAAACCGTCGTTATATTTAACGATGGTTTATGTAACCGTCTTTATATTTAACGGTGGTTTACTAACTGTCGTTATACAGAATTTAACGACGGTTATACAAACCGTCGTCAAATCAGGCATAACGACGGTTATTCTCACGGTTGACAAAAATCGTCGCTAAGACCTGAGATCGACGACAGTTTAGAAACCGTCATGAAATGTCATAACAACGGTCAAAATTGTCGTTATATCTACTTAAAAATCGTCGCTATGTCTTGCTTTTCTTGTAGTGGTAAGGTTAATTAATCCCAATATATATAAGGAATGAATCTAATACACGTTCCTATGGCATAATTTAATTTGCACAGCTCAATTTTTTCAATGATGGATCTTTATCTTTAATGACAAGTAATTATATAGTAATTTTTAAATATATAAAATTATGCTATTAAACGCTTATAATTAATTTAAATATTATACAATGATCTTTAAAATCCAAATAATTGAAAATATAGAATCAATGCTATTAAGTACTTAATTTTTTTAAGAGATATAAATTTTACAAATTTTGATTTTTTATTAAATAAATAATTTATTTAATTATTATTTTCTAAAAAATAAATAAACAACTATTTGCACTTTATTTCCATAAGAAAAGTTTAATCATTATAAAATCTAATACATTTTACTCATCTCCAATACGTTTAATAATTTTTTTTATTAAAATATTAATTTAAATTAATTATTTTATTAAAAATTTAAATGAAAAAATAATTGTAAATTTTGAAATAATAAAACATAAAACAAAATTTACTAAACGGTATATATTTATTCAATAAATGTTGCAATCAATTACACATATATGAAGTATTTAATAGTATGAATAAAATATTGTTCTATATTTAGTAATTATTATGTAATAACTAGAGTGTATGAAGAATCCAAATTCATGAGATCATTACTCTTATTTTAATTTGGTAAAATTTTATACATTTTCTTTATGATTCTTTTGGGTTTTTTAATGGATTGAAGAGAAGGAATGTTCTTCCCACTTGATCTTAACTCAAGAAATATTTCCAATATAGTTTGGCAGTGAACCTAAAAGGTATTCAGAAAATATTTTTTTAAAAAAATTTGATCATCTATTTATATTATTAACCATTGTTTTAATTTTTACTTTAAAAGAATAGGTATAGTCATGCTTTGTTCACACTCTCGTTTCTTTTAACCTTTGAAACACTTTAAAAATTGTTTTAACCTTTTAATTAAAATGACCTATGTTTTATTTGATATTTTTTTTATAGTTATAATTAAGGAGAAAGTGCATGTCCATTAAAGTATTTGGAGGGAATCCTATTGAGTAAACCACCAGTGATCGAATCACTTGCATTCCGTTCATAATGACTTACCAGAAGAATACTTATGTTGTTTTTGGATGAAAATTTTCAAACGTCCATTGAAATGCTTCTCAATTCCTTCTTATTTTCAGTAGTTAGCATCGGTTAGTTATATGCTAGCTACAATATGTAGGCACTCTCTAACTGTAACAAAGATAATGAATGAACATTCTGCTTCTTGCTTCTTTTCCATCCTCTTCTTCATTCTACCTTCATTTTCTGTATGTTTCTTGTTCTGTAACAGATGTATAAATAAATAACTAGACAAACACTATAATTTTATCTTCAGTGACAAGTGTTACACTTTCTATGACAAAAATTCTGTCGCCAAAGGTAATTCTTGCTGAAACGAATAGTGTCATCATGGAACCTAGCTGCTTCCTCAACTTCTGATATAGATGATACATTACTGAAAGTACACATAAATTATAGAGAAAATTAATGTATATTATATGCACATTAATCAATAAAAAGAAAACTTTAAGTAGAGAAAACAAAAATAATGATGAAAATGACATAGACTAAGAAAGCAATGTGTGATTCAAAAAACACTTATGCATGGAGAGGAGAGTGAGTGGGAAGAGAGGGAAGTATTGGAAATTTATTCTCGCATTTAAATCTTACATTGGTGCAATCCCTAAGTGTTACCCCATCAGCATTAACACACAGATGAATTTCCTCAAGTTGAATATTGCCTGAACCATCCTAGTTACATTGTATATCTACCATGAACATTGTGTTTGTTAAATTGTGTTCAGTATAAAATCGGATCTCTAGTCATTTCCATTTGGCAGAATACCTAAAAATTAAAGCCAAATCGATGGACAATACGACATGTTTTAATAACCTATGCATTTGGAATGAAAATAGAACTACATAGTGTAACTATAATAGCATGTATTATATAATTAAGAGACATTATTTGTAGCAATTTGGGGAAAAAATGAGAGCGAACAGGACATTAATAAAAAATCTCTTGAGATGCAGTTTAATTGACTCAGATATACAGATTTATTATAATTATAAAATAGTAGTCATTAATAATAATAATAATATACCTTTATACACAAAATAAAATTGCCATAAATATAAATAATTAATTTTAAAATGTAAATAATAATATTAAAATTTCCATAAAAAGTTAATATTAATATTAAACTATAAAATACAAATAAAATATCATAAATATTGAAGAAAAATTAGTGCTAAGACCAAAAATTTTTGTTAGCCAAAAATATGTTTGCGATTAAGGCTAATCTAGTTTCTTAAAATAATTTCTTTTAAGTGATTTTCTGCGGTTGAATCCGATTGAATTAGATGATCCAATCAAAATTTTAAAATACTAATTTGTAAATGTTTGTTGGGGCCATTAAAATTACATAAATCTGAAGACATAAGTTATTGGGATTCTAAAAGAAGTACAAACCTCCAGTTTTCAATATGGCAAGCAAATCATATCTTTTCATAAGATAAATTGCAATTTTATAATACTCTTTTGGGTTGAATCTGTGTGAAGAGCAGCTTCCATGCTTCTTCCACTGCCTCCACAAAAACCTCTACGTTTCTTCCCAATCGGCCGGTGGCATTTTCCAGCGTTGGCCATTAATGACGCAAATCCTCTTTGAGGTTCTCAAACTACAATATGAATTAATTCATCATTTATTTAGGATAATTAAAGAGAGAAAATATCATTACATAGGATTACAAGAAATTACTTGAAAAATTAAAAGAAACTAGAATATATTGAAGTCTTTTGTATTCAGTATTAAATATGCAAACCTACTCTTTGCTTTGAAAAATATACATAAAGCCGTTAAATTGCATATTAAAAATCAATTAATAAAAAATGTATGATTAAGAATATTTTTAAAAGTGTTAAAATTATAGAATGACATATTTATAATTTCAAAATAGAGGTGAAGTTTACATATTTAATACTAAATTTAAAAGAAATCAGAATATTTTACTCTTTAAAAAACATAACCGTAGCTGCTGAAAGAAATTGAGTTGCTTCACAATATTCTGGGGCCAGCTTGATAAATTTTTGTGGAAAAAGTCCATGAATGGTAAAATATTGCACTGGCACGGGTGGGTTACAGTTTTCCCCCATCTCCCTGCAAAAAGAGTTTGGCCATGCTAAGGCTAACTTGAAATAATCAAAGTCGGGGGGAGGATAAGATGGAGGAGATGAAACCGGTGGGGTTCTAGAAGGAGGTGGTGGTAGGCATTTAGGTTTCCTATTCACATCTATCTCACTTTGACATGAACAAAAAATGAAGCCCACCAATAATAGAACATAAGATAATGAATTCTTCATGGTAGCCATTGTAATTGGCAGTGATTCATATGAGAATAAACGAGGTTTTAATAGCCATTTTCAAGTTTTGAATTTGGAATGCTTGCTTGATTCGACCACTAGAATGAGGATGCTCGTTCTTTGACCGGCATGAGGCGATGAGAAATAAATTACCTTATTTTCTATTAATGTGTATGTCCATTTAATATATAGCCAAATGTTCTACAGCAACCATGACCTCACACTTCTTGTTGTGAATACCATTGGGCAATTCAGTTGTTTTTCTTTATACCAATAGTTGGGCTCACTAAGCTAAGACTGAGAATTTGAGTTTAAATTCTAACTAAAGTCAAATGAAGAAAAAAAAAGAGCAATTTTTCTTTATTGAATTTGTAAGTTAATACGTATGTAAGCAATGCATCTAATTCAAGTTTCCATGGCATAATTAATTTGCGTAGCCCATAATTTGTTGAAATTAATTAAGATCTATCTCTGCAAGGTTTTATTTCGGAAAAAAAATTATTTATTGTCATAATGACTTGTTTTATCCAATCAAGAGAAAGATCGTTCTTCTCAATTTGATTTTCAACCCAAGAAATTCATCCAACATTTAATTTGGAAGTGATCATAAAAGGTATTGAAAATAATTTGCGTATTGAAATTTAAATATTATTAAAAAAAAGTTACTTTTGCCCTATATTTTCAAGTCACACCTAATTCTGTCACTGGAAATTTACATACTTCATTGCTCGAAGGGTTTTCTCTTCTTCTTTACTTTGTGAATTGGTTAGAATATCTTAAATAAATAAAAAGGAAATTACTCAGGATCATGGGGCATCGTTATAGAATACATTACTTTATGAAGAACTAAAAATAAATATTACTTATATTAAACTAATCATATATAATAATAATATTAATAATAAATTTTATAAAATATTTATTAATTAAAATTTTATATGACATGAATCATGTTTATAAAATTAAAATATATTACATGGGTGAATTCAGATCACTATGATATAGTTTTAGTTAAGTAATGGAGGTGGTATATATGTCTTAGTGTGCCAAACTCCCACCCTATGCCGTTTATAAAAGGGTTGTGTGATGAATAGCATTATTCTTTAGGTTTTGTTAACAAATGCTTAAGAGCATTTATTTAAGAAATGATAAATATATATTATTGCTAATAAAAACATTTGAAAAATTAAATATAATTTAGAAAAATAACAAACAAATCAATACATATTATTAAAAATATTTCAGTTTTATGATATGAATGTTAAAATCAAAGCAGTAAAATTACAAAATTGGTACATTTAGAGCTTGTTGGGAGTTTTGAAGAAAGTGAATACTAGAATAGTCGTGGAATATAGTGGGGTGGGCTAGAGTAAAGTGAGAAGAGAATAAGTTCTCATTCTATTGTTTGAAAGTTTAATTTAAAAAAGAAATAGTAATCCATTTTCTATTGTTTGTAGGTTGCAAATAATTAATAGATTAAAGCATATTTAAAATATAAATTTATACAAATTTCAACATAATTCAATTGTGAACAATTAGATCTTTTAAGAGATCGAACCCTCAATAAATAACCAAATCTGTTTTATCTTAAGATTTTAATGTATATATGGATATATGTATGTTTGCATATATTTATAGATAGAAATAATACAAAATATTTTTTATTGATAAGAAATTTTGTAAGTGTAATCTAAACTATAAAACCTTAATACAGAGATAGATTTTGTTAGATATTCCTATAAAAAGTTATATAAAATTGATTTTAATTCACATTAATTTTAGTGTATCTCTCATCCTTTATTTGACATGACAGATTAAATATCGAAAATTTAATTTTTCTTATATTTTATATTTAAACATTAAGAAAGAACTGAATGGCGCCAGTTTATTAAAACTAGCTAAAGGAACTTTTGATAACAAAAGGGCAGAAGGGTAAGCACGTATTTGAAAAAGCATGAAGATAATAAAGACATTAATTGGTACGATTTTATACTAATCTGCATTATTACCTGCGCAGGTACCAAATATACAACAAGAAGGTCAATATCACGCTTCAGAAGGTTATTATTGTCATTAAATAGTATTTAATATGAACAGATATCATAATATCGGCCTTGCTTTCGATTGAAAGTTGAGTTAAATCACAAAAAAGATTCTGTTTTTTTCATACAGTTCACACCAGCTCCTCAGCCGTCAATCTTCATGCTTTATTACGCTTCTGGGTTCCTGATTTTTGCCTATAAAGATGCAGATAAAGCTCATCTTGTGCATAGTTTTCAAGAGAATGGAGTCCTGCAGAACCCAGCTAGTGGCTGTAGTCCCACTGATGCTTCTATTTTCAAGCACCCATGGTTGGGGAGAAGATGGACATGCCATAATTTGCAGGATAGCTCAGGTGCCTAATTGTCTTACTCTGTTTCTGTAAGTGGTTTTTAAGTGCCAATTTCACATGACTTTCCTCTTCCTTTTGCATTTGAACAGTCTCGCCTTAGCAAAAAAGCTGCAGAGGCTGTGGGAAATTTGCTGCCAGAATATGCAGAAAATGACTTGGGGAGCTTGTGTTCATGGGCAGATCATGTCAAATTTATCTATCACTGGTCCTCTGCCTTACATTTCATTGATACTCCTGATTCCCTTTGTAATTATCAGTACAACAGTAAGTTCCTTTCTTGCCTGATTCCAGTGTCCTTTGTATGATTTTTTTCCCCCTCTGCTTTGGGCCTAAGCACGGATATTAACAAAAATACCGGGGAAGTGTGCAAGTGCAATTTAAAATGTTGTTTTATGTATGATATTGTTGGACACATGAAACGTGAAATGACTCCATTTTTTTTTAATTAACTGTGTTTTATAGGTTACTGAAAAATAGCTAGCTTAAAATATCTCTAATTTTGAGTTACTACTTATTTTCCAGAAGTAGTTTAGGATCCCCAGTTCCTCTATTTGTATTGGGGCCATAAACCAAACATAATTTCCACTAGTTACTACATCGTATCCATTTTTTATTGTATCTCAGAAAGATGAATCAATTTGTTGTTTTTTGGTTCTGTAGAACTGACCAGTTGTCTGAACATTCAGGGGACTGCAAGGATGAGAATGGAGAGAAGGGAAGATGTGTTGCAGGAGCTATTAACAATTACACCAACCAGCTCCTCGACAGCGGCAGTGACACTCCGTGTAAACACCAATGAACCATTGTTAATTAGACCCATTCTTTAAAAAATTGGTGTACCAAGTTAATTATGAATAAATACATAATATTATATAGATACTAAAAAGTGTGTTTTATATATTTTTATTTATAATTGATTTGATCTATCTACTTTTTATAAATAAAGTTTATTTTAGATAGTAACCTCAGTGGCTTTCAATATTTTTTCTCCTCTGCTCACTAAACCTAATTGGTCTTGTTTGGATATGAAAACATAACATCACTACATCAGATAACCTCACTCAAGCTCTTCTATTCCTTTCTCATTTTATGGGAGACATCCATCAGGTATAAGTGATTCAAACTCTACATAACTTATATACTGTGCTTATATCTCAATTACCAATGTTATTATCATCATGGGATCCGACTTTTATAAAGTATACTCCATGCTTTAGAAGGTAAAGTGCAAGTGGATAATCGTTGATGAAAAAATGATACGGTTAAAATTTGTATAAAATAAATAACCCAATGACTAACTATAGATGTGCAAAATTTATAACAGCTACCCACTTGCACTTTAGTCTCTAATGTACCGGGTGCACTCCAAGGAGCAAGATCCATAGTCATGATTCTATTACATGCTTAAACATAATCTTTACTTGCAGCCTCTACATGTGGGATTTACTTCAGACAAGGGAGGTAACACAATTGATGTTCACTGGTACACAAGGAAACAAAATCTTCACCATGTGAGTCTAACTCTCGGCTCCATCAACTATACAACAATTTGATTTATTTTCATTTTCTAGTAATTAGTTGTATGCCCCTACAGGTTTGGGATGATAACATAATTGAGACAGCAGAAGAAAGATTCTATGACTCTAACATAGAAGAATTCATCAGTGCAATTCAACAGAATATTACGGTATTCTTCCAGTAGTTTCTCTAACATCATCAACCTATTCAATTATTCATCAATAAAGTCGATGTTCACTTTAAATATTTCTTTACAAACAGAAAGAATGGGCTGATCAAATCAATGGATGGGAGACCTGCAGTAATAATAAGGAAGCATGTCCAGATATGTATGTGCTTTTATTACTAGGATCATTCATGATCAAAGATGTACAGATAAAAAACATAACACAATACAAACACTTTGGGCTGGTATAACAAAGTAAATATTGTTCAAGTGCATTTTGAAATGTCAGTGTTTGATACAAATGTCAAATCCAATACGGTTCTAGTTTTGAAGTATTGGCGCTTCATTTTGTTTAATGCCTCATTCTTTTATATACTAGTACCTGTAAACTTTTAAGTTGGGTAAATTTGCAGATATGCGTCTGAAGGTATCCAAGCAGCATGTCAAGGGGCATACAAGGGTGTGTCTGAAGGTTCAGTACTAGAAGGTCAAGCATAGGAACTTTTGAAGTTAAATTTTTTACTTAATAATTTTTCTTTTTCTCACTATACCATGAACTCTGCAGATGATTACTTCCTTTCCCGTTTGCCAATAGTCAATTTGCGGTTAGCCCAAGGAGGAGTTCGATTGGCAGCTACTCTCAATCGTATTTTTGGCTGAAATAATAAAGTCACTGGGCGTAATTTAGTAGAGAGGGTATGGGTAATTAGCAGGAGGTCTAAGTTAAAACATCTACTCTGTGATGTAAAAAAAATATGGAACAATATCTGCATATTCATTGGGAATAAAGTTCCTGCATCGGTTAGTTGTCTGTCTCATAAATTCCTTAACTGTAGTCAAATTCTATTTTTTAGGCTCATAAATTCAGCATATATTGTGCTTATCTAAGTTTTATCATAATTAGAAAACTTAGCAGTCTCTTCTATAAGGACCCTCCCAAATGATGATTTGCATTTTACATCATAGATCAAATTAAAAAAGAAAAAGCCAGAAATGGAATCTAATTCCAAGTTTCCAACTAGACAATGTAGTAGATAATATCACTTTGGTTTCTTCACCACAAGGACAGGGCATTTGGCATTATGAACGCAGTAGTTGCTCACACTCCCTATAATTGCCCTGTATAACCAGAATAATGTTAGTACCAACTAATTTTGAAGACAAAAACAGTTCTTGAAAATTGGTGTCATTATTTGATACTGTAAAGATTTTTTATATCACTTTAGTTGCAAAAGTATAGTTTAATTCTAATTTTGCCCCAAGAGAGAGAGTAAAATGATATTATACAATCTCTCAATAATCAAATGTTTTATGAGATTGAAAAAAGAAAATTACTTTTGCGGGCACTAAAGCGATGCAAACAATTTTTAGAGTATTAAATTGATAACGACAACATCTTTTGATTGCCAAAATCAAGCCATTGTCTTTTCAGGAGGAAAATTTTCTCTTTGCTTCATAGGATCGATAGATAGTTATATAAAAAGTCTAGAAGGCTTATTAGCTTGAAATTTTGAAGAAGCAAACCTTTTTATTCTTCCAAGGCCACGCTCACCCACCACAAGCAAATCAATGTTATGCTTTTCAACTGCATTACATATGGCTGTTCTAGGATCGCCTTCCTCTGTAAAGGTCTCCGCATTCACCTGTACACATAAATAAACATCTCTGAGCATTTTTCCTGTGCTATAATTCCATGTTTATATACTCAAGCACTTTCAGGTTTTACCCTTTTTGGGAAAACAAGAGAAGGAAAAGAAAATGAGAGGAACGCAAATTCACACTGAATCTAGACAGGATAAATTGCATTGTTAGCATTACTAATTTTCATTTCTCAAAACAAATAATTTCTCCAGTAGACATTAATACAAACACAAGGCAGGCATGGTTCAGAAATCTGCAGAAAAATATATCCAAATTCCAAAAGAAAGTAAATAAAAGAAAAGAAAGGCAACCGTACCCCATGATCAGCACATATATTCTTAGCTTTCTCCAAGAAAGCCAGTGCAAGCTTTTTCTGATTCTCATTGTATGAGTTCACAAAATCTGGTCCTGAAACCACAAAATCACGCTCCAAATCAGAAACACAAAGAAACAAGAAAATTACGAACAAAGACAAAATTCCTATTTTACCACTTTAAAGCTGAACGAAAGTTTCTAAGCCAGGTAGGAGTGTTAACTTTTGGACTACTTAACTGGCTGAAACTGCGGAGTAGAGGAGAGCAGAACCGAGAGAAGCTGAAAAAGTGTAGTTGTTATCAAAAACAGGATGGGCCATGAAGATTACAATGGGCCTACTTCTTATTGATTCCTTGAGACTTTCGAGCATCCACATGAGTGCGTAGTGACTGTAATCGCTTTCATCGATGGCCACCATTACCTTCTTCCCATTTCCTATCTTTTCTCCGTTGATTTCTTCTGCCATTTCAAGGGTTCCAAGTTTCAAACTCAAAGGCCAACGAGATGGGTACCAAATCCCAAGTGTCTTTAGGTCATCTCGGTTTCGCTTCCATTGACAAAACCCAGGTTGTAAATTTGGTAGTTGGGAAAGTAGAGGGTAGCACTTTTCAGGTCATAACGGTCAGTCAAACCCTAAAGAGGATCAGGCTTGTGAATTGAAAAGGGCTACGCTTTTTCATATTTGAAAGCTTGCGAATAGGGTGATAAAGTAAGACGCCCCTTATTCTCTATCTTGGAATAACTTGGAGGTGCAATTCTCGTACATGATGGTCGTATCGTAACTACCAGTCAATGACATTGATTCCTAACAGAGAAATTGTCATATTTTCTTCAATGACAAACCAAATAAGGTTGTTCTGGGAGCCATTGTTTTATAACAAAAATACAAGTGTAAGACCGAGTTATAATTATAATGTTGTTAACTGACTGTTATTATTTTTTGTCTAATAATAAAAATTTGTTTTGATTATTGACGTTCAATTTTTAATTGAAAGCAATTGATGTATGTTAAATTATAATAAATACTCAGTCAAATATAATAGAAATGAGACGCGACAAGCAACAAAATGAGGATAATAATTTTTAGTCACTTTCTGAGAGTTTCTTCCATGGGCTACCGGCGAGGGCGGATCCAGAAATTCTAGTTGGTGGGGGCAAGAAATAATTTTTACTAAAACAAATTATTTTTTTGGGGGCAATATCTAATTTTTGTGGAGAGAAAAAAATAATACCACATATATTAATTTTAAAAAAAAATTTTGTGGGGGCAATTGCCCCCACACCTTTGCATGTAGATCCGCCCCTGCCGGCCACCGCTCCCCACCTCACCTATGGATGGATCATGTTTCTTACAAGTCAATGAATGGTTAATATATGTGTGCATGTGTGTTTATATATCTACATATATATGAGGGTAGATTTCAGGTTTAAAATTTTAGACTTGGAAAAAACTCTCAAGCACAAAAGTAATGTTGGTAGGATTTAATTTGAATGGGCATCCTTTAAAAATATTATAATTATTTAAAATTTATTGTATTGTAAATATTGTGAAAAATTGTTATGAAAGAGAAAGAGCATTTAAATCTTTTTTTTTTACTAAAAGTAAAATTAAATTTTTGGAAAAAATGAAATTAAGAGTAATTTGAATTATTGTAAAGCGATAATAGTATCTAAAATTATTAATAAGTTTAGAACAGTTTAAATAAAAAAATATTTTCTTACTATTTGCTACATGTGTTAAGTTTGAAGTATTTTATTTTATTAACAACTGCAGCTATTTAAAAAACATGATCACCGAGATAATTCACAAAACCAATGCGATTTTTAAAAAGTAGCTCGAATAAATTTATATTACGATATACTCTAACATTTACAATTTTAGATTTTAAATGATAAATTTTTTTTCTTGATATACATCAAATAATAAAAAAGATAATTTCCATTACATTATGCTAACCAAAATTCAACTTAATTTTTTTAGAAAAATATTTTTTACATGTCATTTTCTATCAAAATAGTTCCACAGAGCCATAATTGCCAGCATTCAAACATAACTTCAAAATTAAAATAGTTTCATCTATCTAGATTCAATGTCTGTGTTGGCCACATTAAAAAACATAAAGAATAATCGCCAAGTCTCACTATAGGGCTACACAAAGCCAGATCTAGCCATTTGAGCCATCGAAGTTTTGCCTCTGACAAACTGCATTATAAGTTCGTTTTGTTTTGTAGTAGAAGGCTGAAAGACTAAGAACTTGCTTAAAAAAAAAAAAACACACACACACACACACACACAAACAAAAAAAATTTCATCAATATATTTTAGTTGTGTTTTTTTGGCTTTTTACCAATGTGATCAATTTTACTTGTATATAATAGTTATTAGGAGACTCTTCAATTCTCACTCTGCGATATTTATTTTAATTCTTTAATTTTTTATGGAAAGGGTGCCAATAACTATACCTTTAAAGCGGCCAATTAGTGACAAATCTTACACACTTTTTTTGCGGCAAAAAAATTGCTGCAAAGGGTATCTTTTCTTGAATGGAATTTTGTCTCATTGAACCCAGCTTGTTTCTCAACTTTTAGGATAGATGAAAAATTACTGAACACATAGTCAATGAATAAAAAATTACATGCCATATAGGATAAGGGAAAATTGTAATGGAAATGATGAAACGAGAAAGAAAATGGCTTAATTGATTTTTTAGTGTTTTATTTTTTTAAATGTATTAATTTAGTCTTTTTATAATTTATAATACAAATATAAATTTTTTAATTTTACAAATAAGTGAAAATAGTTTATCTCTTATGTTCATCATTTATTCTACTGTTAATTTATTAAGTGTACGTTATGTATACATCACTAAACAAAATATATTATGTCTAGTTACTTAAAAAAAACACATCAATGATAAATTTAGTAATGAATACGTGGCAAATTAACAAGATTATTTAGATGATAAACTTAATAATAAGATTATTTTGATTTATTTGTTAAAACTAAAAGGATCAAATTTATATTACAAATTATAAATAATTAAATTTATGAATTTATGAAAATAAAAGGACCATAAGTGTAATTAAACAAAAAAGATATTTGCATCCATTTGAAATTTCTTTGTAATCTATTTGTTTTAATTAAGATATAATTTATTTACCCCTTTACATTCAATCTGCTACTATCTAAATCAGATATTATCAATTAACAGCAGCTATGGAAAATTGCCATAATATCTGTTTTTGTCTAATACCCCATTTTATCCTTTTTCTTAATATAAAAAATGATATATTGACAATTTCATGCAGCTTAACTACTAATTTATGTGGTAATGATAAATGAAGATAACATAAATTAAGAATCAATTATAATTTAACATTAACGAAAAGTAAGAAGAGCTATGAGAAGTTAACTTACTTGTGGAGGTCACTTGAATGGGTTGCAGTGGTAGATGAAGAAGAGGGGAAAATTGGTGGATTGTTCAAACAATAAAACCTTTTATTGCGACAATGCCTAATGGTCCCATCAGCATTAAAAACACAAATTAATGAATCTCCTCAAGTTGCTTGTTTCCCAAACTATCCTCATTACATTTTATGTCTGGCATATACAATATGCCTCTCCGAAGAGCATTCTGTATATCTTTGGAATTATAGGCATTTCCATTTGGTTCAATACCTAAATAATGATATAAAAACAATAATATAATTATAGACTGTTGCAAAGAACAAAATAAGAAACATAAAAATAAGAAAAAAGTCAAATTATAGTGCATCCTTTTGTGATTTGAATTATAATCAATTTGATTTCCTATGATATAAAATGTGTCATTCAACTCTTTTGTAGATTTTGTCCACACAAAAAAAATCTTGTAGATTGTTATGCTATCATTTAACCACTTTATGTTGATATTTTTATTTTAAAGTTTTTTAAAAAAATAACGTAAATGTTAAAACAATGAACAATTTCATTGCAAAAAGCATGTCTCTTATATTTTAATTTAAATAATTTTATAGTATTTTAAGGCACGCTGTTATTAAAATTATACTAAAAATTTTGATTTCAAGTATCATCTTAATTCTAATAATGATTTGATTTGACTATGAAATTGTTCAAGTAATTAGAAGTGAGTATATTTTCAACGATGAAATTATTCATCATTTTAACATTTAGTTGATTATTTATGTTAAAGTGTACACTAATTGGTTAAGTGATAACTAAACAAATTGGGAATTATACTATAAAATAAACTGCAATATGAATTTTAAAATGGTCCGTTTGGTTTTTGAAAATCAATCACTAGATCATACCCTTACAATTCTCAATCTGATAGTAAAATTGAAATCAATTCAATTATAAGACTAAAAGGAGGAAGTACCTGCATTTTTCAATATGGCAAGCAGGTCATATTTTTTGGCAAGAGAAATTGCCATTCTGTAATACTCTTCTGGTTTGAAAATGTTGGAAGTACAGCTTCCATGTTTTTGCCACTACCAATTCCAAATGTTCCTGCGTATTTCTCAACTGGGATATGCAAGAGTTGGCCAGTATAGTTCAGATCTTCTCTCAGTCTGTAAAACTACAATAGAACATAATTTAGGATAAATAAAAGCAAAAATATTTTTGAAATTTTTTTAAATTCATAGATCTGATTTATAAAAAATAATTAACTCAAGTCAGACATTAAAAGACATATAAACATATCAAGCACACTTTTCAATTAAACTCACCATCGACATATTTATATGTTTCTTTATAATTAATTGTCTTGATCTATTTTTTTTTTTTTTTGTAAATGGAATCGATCTAAAGGAAAAACTATTTTCTATACATAAGAAAAAACATTATTAAGCTATCTACCTATTTGTCATGTAATCAATCATTGTAATATCATCATTGATAGATGATGCAGTTTTGGGATCTTTGTATAGCTGGCTACGTGATTGTCTCCATCTTTTTAGGAGACAATTCTGGATTGACTGAAACAAAAGGTGCAGCTGAGACAGAAAATTCTGGATTAACAGGACTGAACAATGAACAATGGCGAACTTTGTTGGAGATGTTAAACAACTCTAAAAATGGAACAAGTGAAAGAATGACTGGTAAGAATACACATAATATGTGGATCATAGATACAGGGACTTCCAATCATATGATTGGGACACTAGACAAGTTATGTGATAAGCGAGAAGTAAGAGGATGCCCAGTGGGATTACCTGATAGACAACATGTTACTGCAACAATGGAAGGATCAATAAAGCTTGATAGGGGATTAAAGCTTACAAACGTCCTTTATGTTCCTAGTTTAAATTACAATCTGATTTCTGTATCACAATTAATAGATGAAATGGATTGCATAGTACAATTTACTAACAATCTATGTGTGATACAGGATCGCATTTCGAGGATGCTGATTGGTGCGGGTGAACGAAGGAATGGGCTCTATTTGTTTCATGGGATTCCAACTATGAAAGCATTCAGAACAGATGGAATTAATCAGCTTGAACTATGGCACAAGCGTTCAGGACATCCCTCTTTGAAAACTACCAAGTTAGTTCCTAATGTTGGTTGTGATAAAAATAATGAGTTAGAAAATAAGGTCTGTGATGTATGTCAAAGGGCCAAGCAAACTAGAGAAAAATTTTATTTGAGTAACCAATCAGCAACTGATGTTTTTGAACTCATTCATTGTGATTTGTGGGGAGCTTATAGAACTCCGTCTTATTGTGTTGTTTATTATTTTTTGACTATAGTGGATGATTGCTCTAGAGCTGTGTGGATATTTTTGCTTATTAATAAGAAAGAAGTGTCCCGTACACTGTTGAATTTTTTTGCTATGGTGAAAAGACAGTATGATGAGCAAGTTAAGATTGTTCGAAGTGATAATGGAACCGAGTTTACATGCTTAAGGAATTATTTTCTTGAGCAAGGCATTATCTTTCAAACTTCTTGCACAGGTACACCACAGCAAAATGGGAGAGTAGAAAGAAAACATAGACATATTTTAAATGTGACCAGAGCATTACGATTTCAAGGAAATCTGCCTATTAAATTTTGGGGAGAGTGTGTTTTAACAGCAGGTTACTTAATTAACCGCATACTTTCCTCTATCTTGAAAGGGAAGACTCCGTATGAAATACTGCATGGTAAGGTACCTTCTTATGATCATTTACGAATATTTGGCTCTCTTTGTTATGCACATAATCAGAGACGAAAAGGAGACAAATTTTTCAGCCGGAGTCGTAAGTGTATTTTTGTGGGATACCCATATGGTAAGAAAGGCTGGAAATTATATGATATCGAAGAAAATACATTTTTTGTATCACGAGATGTTGATTTCTTTGAAACAGAGTACCCTTTTGTTGAAGACATTTCAAGACCAAAAGATGGAGACAATCACGTAGCCAGCTATACAAAGATCCCAAAACTGCCTCATCTATCAATGCTGATATTACGATGATTGATTACATGACAAATAGGTAGATAGCTTAATAAACATTTCAATATTTTTTTCCAAAAAAAAAAGGAGATATCCTGTAGCATGTGATGGACGTTCTTTGGCTTCACAATATAGTGCCTGCGCGCCATTATTTTTCATAGCATAAAGTGCATGAATGGTGAAATATTGGACTGGCACTGGTGGATCACAGTTTCTCCTTGGCTCCCTACAAAAAGAGTTTGGCCATGTTAAGATTAATTTCAAATAATCGAATCCTGGTGGAGGGCGAGTTGGAGGAGAAGGAAGAGATAAGCTGGAAGAAGCTGGAGGTGGTAGGCATTTAGGTGCCCAATTCATATCTATCTGATCACTCTCACGAGACAAAAGTGAATCTCACTATATATCACTAACACAACGCAGAACAATGGATGCTTCGTTGGGAGTCATTATCCTTATAAAACTAGCACACTAAGCGAAAACTGAGAATATATATTATGAGGGTTTAATAGTTTTTCTTCTTATTTTAAAATGGTTATAATAATAATTGTACATTTTCTGAGCTTAATGTCTGTTACCCTTAATCTTGTATTGAAGCATTAATGTCCACTAAGTGTATCCAAATACTACAGCAATTGTTTCTTAACTTGACGCGCATAAATTTAAAAACTATGAGCAACATTGGGTGAAATCAAAGGACAATGCCCTATAAATTTTCAATTAAAGCATGTGCCTATGAACTCTAAATTTTGTATTGAAGCATATAATGTATATTAAGTACAGCCAAATACTACAGCACATGCCTCGTTGGCACTTATAAAATTTAAAATTATGAGCAACATTGGATTAAATGGAAGATTTTTTTGGTATAAAAAGAAATTGTACCTTGGATCCTATCTACGTAGGATATACATTTTAACCGATTGCTTCTTAATATAATAGCAACACAATCCTTTCCGTTAGCATCTTCCACTAATTTATTAACATATTATGTGGACTCACATAGATTAATTAATTGTATATTAACATGTTATCTAATAAAAAAATTAAATAAAGTGATATATTAAATTAATATGTTTCTAAAATATCAAAATATTTGAGTATGAACCACCTTATGTATAAAAATTTAATATGACTTAAAATCTTTTGTGATAAGTCAAAGACTGATAGTCATAAATACAATTTTAAATAGAATTATGGTCCTTAAAGAACAGATATAGTAAAATATTTCACATACGATTTTCTCTTCTGCTTCATTCTAGACCAGAAAAATGTTTCGTATCTGTTACCTTAAAAAACCATCGACTCATCTCGTATTCACCAATAAATTTATATACACTTTTTATACTATATATCTCAATAATTTACCATGATGTTTTGAATAATAATATACAGATTATTCATCACTCAATTATTGTTTAAATTTTTCTCGACATTTACTTCAACCAACTCCTCCGTTCAATCAAATATAGGAAGATAACACATTTTCTTTTTGTATATCAATCTTTTTTGATAAACAAATTATGTAATAATGTGAAAAAGACCTTTTTGCACGTAACAAATAAAATATTTATTATATGTATTTGTAACTTTTTGGTAAATAAATAGAGCAAGCACCCAAATCTTTTTATGGATATTTCTTTCTTGAGGGAATCTCACTATCTCGACGTGGCTGAAATGAAAAGATAGTATCCTGAATTTTAAGTTAAAGCATGTCTATATTAATTTGTAAATCTGATTATTATATATGTAAGAAATATATATTTTTCTATTAGTCAAACAAGCTCCTATGCTATGGCATCCTTTGTTAGATTATATTTACAACCATTTAACCCAAACTCATTAAATAAAGAGGTACAACCTTTTTATTTTATTTCAAATTTTTTGGTAAAAAAAAAAAAGAAATATGATAACAATATTGAAAAGACTTAGCATAAAATTACTCAAAATCTTTATAATTTACTAAAAAAAAGTCTAAACTTATCTCAGTTTTTATATTATTTCCTGCATTAGTCGTTGAAATCTCTTGTAACCCATTGAAACATTACAATTTGAATTTGTATTTAAAGTTATTAAAATGCCAGCAGAATCATAATACACAGAAAAAAGAAATTCAAACCATTTCTAAACTGCAGTATGTCACTTAGATGAATACACCAAATATATAGTCCATAGAGTTCTAAAATAGTCTCTCTTCAAAATAGACCAGATTCTTATGTATTCAGGCTGTGCTGCATTGGGTTTGGTTTGTATCTTCTTCATAGTATTTCAACTGTGTAAAAGAAAGCAGAAAGAAAGGAAGGTTGAAGCAGTAAATAAGTTAGCAGCAACTGATGATGTATCGACAGTTGAATAAATCCAAAATTCCTAGGTGCGTTGGGTGAATTCGCATTTGGGAAAGAAGCAGATTAATGTTCTGATATTATAACCAAATGTTGCGTTGGGTTTGAATGGGCTGATTCATTGGATTAGAGCTGAGTAGGCAGTAAGATGTCAGTTATTAAGCCAAGTGGGTGCTAAATCTGCAACATCGTTTAGTGATGTTAATTGAGTTAGAGTGGTGGAAACCTTTGACTGATTTTTTAAAACTAAAGAACTACAACAGAACAAATTAAAGTTAAATGACAAAAATAAAACTAAGTAAAAAGTTAAGGGACAAAAAGTACAATTTTTCCTTATTTTTATTTAGTAATTGTGGAACACAAAAGAGCGCCAATAACTGTACCTTTGTAGCGGCATATAGTGACAAATCTTACACTCTTTTTGCCACGAAAAAATCGCTGCAAAGGGTCACTTTTCTTGAATGAAATTTTGTCTTCATCGAACCCAGCTTCTTCCTCAATTTTTAGGATAGATGAAAAATTACTGAACACATAATAAAAAAAATTACATACGAATTATTAAAATGATATTGGATAAGGAAAAATTATAATGGAAATGATGAAATGAGAAAAAGAAAAGAAAAGAAATTACACTTTCTCACTATGATATTTACATTCAATTGCAATTTCTCTCTAATTTATATTAATTTTTATAATTAAGCTATAATTATGTTACTTCATTATGCTCAGTCATAAATTAAACATTAACTTTAACTATAATTACGTAAACTTATTATAATATCTTTTTTTTTGCAACTCTGTTTTGTCCCCCTTTTTAGAAATTTGCTAGTTTACTTAACTTAACATCTAGGTGTCAATTATAAAAATTAATTGATTGGGTAGTAAAATACTTTTTTTTTTTAAAGTAAGAGTAATGTGAAATTAACTTGCGTAAATCACTTGTTTGGGTTGCAGTGGTAGATGGAGCAGAGGGGAAAATTGGTGGATTCGTCCCGCAATTAAACCTTCTATTGTCACAGTACCTAATGGTCCCATTAACATTAAAATACAAATGAATCTCCGAAAGCTGTTTGTTCCTCAAACTATCTTGTTTTATTATGACCATTAAACATTGGGTTGAAGTTGAATGATTTCATATAATTATATATATATATATATATATATATATATATATATATATATATATAATTTTATATATATATATATATATAATATTTCAAATAAACTCTATTTCTATAAGTCAGTATAAAAATTCAAAAAATGATATAGAAATAATAATATATAATTAAGAAAAATAAGAAGATAAAAAAGTGAATCTCACAAGGTAGAACAATGAATGCTTCTTGGGAGTCATTATCCTTAATAGTATACTGCACCAAGCAAGAAATTAAGAGAATATATAGGGTTTAATAGCTTTTCTTCTCTTTCCTCTCTCAAAATGGGTCTATAAACTCTGCTTCTTCTTCTTTTTTTATTGAAGCATATAATGTCTATTAAGTATAGCCAAGTGCTAGAGCAATTGCCTCTTCAATACTAAAAATTGTTAAAATATAAGCAACATTGGGTTAAATGAAAGAATTGTTTTTTTCTAAAAAAAAGAATTGTATATTCGAACCGGCCCTATATATGTAAGACATACATTTCTACTGATTGCTTTTTTGACAATAGTTACACAAATTTAATTCCAATGGCCTCTGTCAATATAATAATGTCCTTCAACCAACTCCTTGATTCATCAAATATAGAAAGAAACATTTTTTTTGTATTTCACTGTTTTACACAAAGTTATGGTAACAATGTTAAAAAGACATAGTGTGCACGTGACAATAGTATGTGTGTCTAGATATATATTTTATTAATTTTTTATTTCTCATGATATTTTCTATATATATAATTATATCATTTATAAATTAATGTGAGATTTATTTACATAATCAAAAGTTTTGTTTTCTTCTGCCAATTATAAGGTTTGAAGTTTGAAACGCCAATTATGAGATGCACAAAATTCATAGTTTAAATGTTAAATAGTAATTTGATGGGTGAATTAAGATGAGATGTGAACTCCACACCCCAATATTTAAACCCCTCCAAATTAATGTGGTAGTTCTTTGTCTGACTTGGAATGCATGTTTTGCACAAAGTTATGTTAAAATGTTTAAAAGACCTTTTTGTGCACGCGTATGTATGTATATGTGTGAGTGTGTGTGTGTGTGTATTTCCATCACACTGACCCTTGAGAGAATTCTTTTTAGTAAACTGGTAAATTTTATTCTCAGATGCATCGCTTAAATCATTAGGTATATGCATCATCAAGGTGATTCCTTACACAGGGATTATTATTAATTAAAAAACATTAACTCAATTGATAGGATCAAACTATGTCAACTAAAAGGTTTTCCATTTGTTTGTAAACATAAAAAAATTATGGTGCATCTATCTTAGAGTTAAAATAACCTATCTAACTCTTTTTTTTTACTATACAAAAAAGGAACAATATATATATAACATATATCACTCATACCTGCTTTTATATATATATATATATATATATATATATATATATATATATATATATATCAACATAATGTATATTAATTTTTTTATTTCTCATTTACTATTATTATTTTTGTTTATAACTATCATATATAAAGAACAACGTAACACGCCGCGCATCATATGGGTATCATACTAGTTTAAAAATATGAGATCTATTTGCTGAATTAAAAGTTTTCTTCTTCTTGAAATTTTAAATTTGATCATTATGTAAATTTTCTATTAGTAAAACGAATTCCGATGGCATCCTTAATCTGTCATATTATACTTCAACGATTTAACCCAATTCATTAAACATAAAGGTACAACATTCTTATTAGTCCCTTCGGGGACATCCGATAAAATTGAAACATTTTTATTATATTTCAATGTTTTTTTGTCAAAAAAAAAAATAACTATGATAACAATGTTGGAAGACTTCAATAAGTAATACATATTTTTGGCAGCCTTAACATAACATTTACAGGGACTCTTTAAAGTTTATTAAAAAAAAAAGTGTCTAATCTTTCTCAATTTATATTTGTTTTTTGCATTAACTTTTCGTTTACAACTTTGTAACTCACTGTAACTCTCATTATCAAGGATGTGCTATATGGGCGGAAAGCAACTTGGGAAGCAAAAGTTGCTTTCCCATCATGTACTGCAAATGCTATTTTTATTTTATTTTAGTCGTAATCTTTAATAATATTCTCAAATTAATATTCACCAAAACGGTTTAGGATTGAGGAAATTCAACCTAGGTTGTTTCAGTTTCTTTTTTGCAAGGGATATGGAGCTCCTGCGTATGTTGAGAGGAGGAACATTGCTGTTTCGTAACTGTTGGGTGGTGTTGAGGCCTTGGCAGCGTGATATTGACATTGAAGCTCATGATTTCAACCTAGTTTCATCATGTGTGCAGTTCCCCTCCCCCCTCATTGTCGTAAAAAGGCTATAGGGATTAAAATAGTCTCCTGTCTGACCAAAGTTACTGAGACTTGAGTTTGCTCAAATAAACAGTCGTACTTCCTAAGGGTGCTTGTTGATATTGACGTATTGAAGGAAGGGAAGGATGGTACAAAGATAGCTAGTAAGGCAGATGAGGTTTTATGGGTGGATTTTAAATACGAGAGGATGCCACAATCTTGCTACTATTGCTGCATCATCGAGCACGAAGAACAGGGATGTTCGCTTGCTCTAAATGATGAACAAAGTGATATTTACCAGTCAAAGGAGTTGGGGCCTCGGCTTCGTGCTTCGCAGATTAGGGAAAGGATTGAGGGTGGGAAAGAAAATAGGAAACCTGGAGAATCTTTATCCCATGAATACAGCGGCCATAAGGAGGGAAGCTTGTAAACACAAAAGACTACACACTCGGTTATTGCAAAGGTCTCATCTCTCTTGGTCAAGGGGGTTGGGTGGGGTCTCTAAAACTCCTTTGGGGCCAAGTGAGGGTATGAATATAACTTGCCCTACTCCAACTATATTGATGATGTCAGATTTACGTGAGAATAGTTGCATGATAGTAAATAGTGCATGTGAAACAATCATAGTGAATGAGGCTGAGGCTATTGTTACTAAAGATAAAGGGCTTGATGTTTGGGGCTATTGTTACTCAAGTAGTGAATGTGGTGTATGAGCAGAAAATGGAGAATGAAAAAGAACAAAAAACAACTCTAGATGAAAATATCACGCTACGGTGTCCTAGAAGCATCATGTACTTGATGATGAAAAGAAGAAAGATGCCGTAGTTGCGAGTAGTGAAATGATACTTTGTGAGAATAATGGGTTAAAGAGAGTCAAAGGGAAAAAAATGGAAAAAGCTTGCCAGATACTATGCCGCTAACTCTGGTAATAATGAACTTGCTGGGGCAGGGCAAAAAAGAAAGACAGTGGAGTTTTCTTCTGCTTCTGTTGGTGAAGAGGAGGTTGTGGTTGTGGATCATGAGTAGAAAATGAGGAAAGAGATGAAAATGGTGATGGTACAAAACATGAATTTATTGACGGAGAATGGTTGCCGGTCCCATTGACAACAACGAAAACCCTCGGCCAGTTCGTGCTCCGCGTCTCTTACGCACTGAGACAACAAGCTCCCAACTTAGTTTTCTTATGTGAGACTTAGCTCACTGTTGGTGAAGATGACTTGTTGAAGGTTCGTTTAGGTTTTTCAATTTGTTTGATTAATCCTTGTGAAGGACATCGAGGTTGTCCAATGATACTATGGAATAGTGCAGTGGATGTCACGCTATTGTCTCTTTCAAAATTTTATGTTGATGTATCCGTGTGTGAGGGTCGAAGTGGCTCTTCAAGGTCTATTGGGTTTTATGAGGATCCCATTGTGCACTTGAGACAGTATGGGTGGAATGTCTTGCATAGTTTGAAAAATATTATGATGGTCCATGGATGGTGGTTGGCGATTTTAACGAAATTCTGATAGGAGAGTAAATTAGTGCGGTGGATAGACCTCAAGCTCAGATGGATGCCTTTCGTGAGGTTGTGGATTTTGTGAACTAAAAGGATTTGGGCTTTCCGGGTAAACACTACACTTGGTGTAATGGTAGAAGATGTGCTGCAAATGTGCGGGTCAGCCTCGATAGGGCGTTGGTTAATCAGGATCCGCTGAATAATTTTGCTGATGCTCAAGCGGTTTAACTTCCAAAATCATCCTCTAATCATGTACCCTTGATTGTGGATATTTTTGGCAAAAGTAACCAAGCTCATGATCCCATGCGTAAAAAGAGACAATTTAGATTTGAGCAAACGTGGTGTTTACATGAAGGCTGTGAGGATATTATAAGAGGTGCTTGGCGTGATTTGTGAGGTCAAGCTGATTTGTCTTCTGTTGGTCACCAATTGTCCAGAATGAGTGGCCATCTTATGTGTGGAATAAAGGATGTGTTGGCCATATTGACCGTGAATTAAGGTGGTGTATAATGATACTCCTAACCCCCTTAATATGGAGTTGTTGCACTCCCTTGAAAAGGAGCTAGGCAAATACTCGGGCCAGAAGCAATAAAATTATTGGTATTCATGATGCTCACGGGATTTGGCCCACTGACTATGACAAAATTGCCGGTCCCATTTACCTCTTCC
This sequence comes from Gleditsia sinensis, assembly GCA_037074535.1. NCBI lineage: Eukaryota > Viridiplantae > Streptophyta > Magnoliopsida > Fabales > Fabaceae > Gleditsia > Gleditsia sinensis. Next base: position 11,612,175 of record CM073471.1, read on the forward strand.
AATCCGGTTGACTTAGACAACACCGTCCGAGCTGTCACACAGAAGGTAACTCCAACTATGAACTCCTCTCTTTTATCTAATTTCAATCCCGAGGAGATCGAAGAGGCTGTTTTCCAAATGGATCATTCTAAAGCTCTTAGTCCTGACCGCTATCCTGGTTTCTTCTTTCAAAAAATTTGGCATATTGTTGGGAATGATGTGGTTGATGCTATTCTGGATTTGTTAAATAATGATGGTCCATTGAATATTGTAAATGACACTCGTATTATACTCATTCCAAAGGTTGCAGACCCAGTTGATATGTCACAATTTCGCCCCGTTGTACTGTGATATACAAAATTGTTGCTAAGGTTCTTGCAAATAGGTTAAGATTTTTTGCTATATATTATCTAAGAAAACCAGAGTGTTTTTTTTCCCAAAATGACTGATTACTGGCAATGTGTTGATTGCGTACGAGCTCTTACATGCTCTAAAAAATAAGCGTACTGGTAAGGAGGGGCACATAGCTGTTAAACTGGATCTGAGAAAGGCTTATAACAGAGTTGAGTGGACTTTTCTTGAAGCTATGATTATTAAACTTGGCTTTCACGTCCGTTTTGTTGAGCTAATTATGGCTTGTGTGAAGTTAGTTTCTTTTGAAATTCGTATAAATAGGTGCAATTTTAATAGATTTTACCCACGACGTGCTTTGAGGGAGGGTGACCCGCTCTCACTTTATCTCTTCTATTGCGTGTGGAGGGATTGAGTTCTTTGCTTCATCCCCGGGGGGGCCTGGTTAAGCTGAGGCCTTATGTGTTTCGCACTTGTTATTAGCTGATGACAGCTTGATGTTTATGAGAGCATATTTTGGAGATAGCTTGCATTTTTGTCGTTTGTTGAAAATTTATGAATCATGTTTCGATCAAAAAGTGATTTCTGATAAATTTCCATCTTCTTTGGTAAGAACCGTAATGAGGAAATGATAGTGGAATTAAAAATATCTCCTGCATATTGACTCAAGTTGCTTATAGTGAGAAATATGTAGGTCTTCCAACCATGGTGGAAAAAAATAAGGGGCATGTTGAAAAATGATTTAGTCTATTATTAGTGTACAATTCTTTTTACCAACAATATCTAGTTGACACATGACAAAAATAATGATTTTTAAAATTATTTTTATTATGTGTCACGATTTGTATAACATTACAACAACAACCATTAAATCTTTTTCTATTAAGTGGAGTCGACTATATGGATCAAACAATGTCGCAATGGCCTATTATAAATTAGATCAATAGATATATTATTAACTATTAAATCTTTTTTAATAGTTTTATCTATTATTTTTTTTAACCTTCCTCTACCTCTAACTATTGGACTATTCTCCATTTTATTTACTCTTCTCAATAGGGTTTCTGCAGATCTTCTCTATACATATCCAAATCATCTTAAGCGAGATTTCACCATCTTCTTCACAATCGATGATACCCCAACTTTCTCTCTAATGCACTCATTTCTAATTATATATCTTTTATTGTGTCCATACATCCAACACAACGTTCTTATCTCTGCAATATTGAGTTTATCTTCATATTGTCTTTTAACCGCCCAATATTCAGTACCATACAATATAGCAGGTCTTATAGTTATACGGTAGAATTTTTTTTAACTTTGAGCTGCACTTTTCTATCACAAATGATACTCGAAACCTTCATCCATTTCATCCATCCCACTTGAATCCTATGGTTTACGTCCTCCTTTACTTTGTCGTCATTTTGTATAATGGATTCAAAATATTTAAAACTTGTAACTTTTTTTAATATATGGTCTCCAAATTTTACTTCTAAATTTGTATTTGTTCGTTTTTTACTAAAAAATGCATTCCATATATTATGTTATATTTTTATTTATACGAAAATCATGTGTTTCTAAAAATTTTCTTTACGACTCTAACTTTATTTATTTTTCTTTTGATTCACCAATTAAGACTATATCATCTGCAAAAATTATACATCAAGGTTCTAAATCTTGTATATGTTCAATAATTACATCAAAAATCAAATTAAAAATATATGAACTTAGAGAAAACCCTTGATGTAGTCCAATAGTTGTGAAAAAATCATTTGTTTCTCTATTTTATATTCTCACGTAAGTCGTGATCCTATCGTACATGTTTTTTTATTGCTCGAATATACGTAATACGTACTCATTTTTTCTCTAAAATTTTCTATAAAATCTCTTTTAACATTATGTCATATGCCTTTTCTAGATCAATAAAAATCATATACAAATCTTTTTGCCTCCTTTGATAACTTTTCATCAATATCTGCAGTAAATAAATTGCTTCCATAGTTGACATTCTTGGCATAAAATCAAATTGATTCTCTATGACTTGAGTCTCTTATCTTAATCTTTGCTCAATGATCTTCTCTTATAACTTCATAGTGTGGTTCATGAACTTAATCCCTCAAGTTATCCCCACTTATTCCACCAGTTGCTTTCAACTTTCAAAGAAAGTTTGCTATGAACTAAGCAAACTGATGGCTAATTTTTTTTTAGTTGGGGGGTGGAGTCTAATGACAATAAAATTCATTGGCTTATCTGGGAAAGATTATGTGTGCTAAAGACTGTGTGGGTAGCATGGGGTTCTGCAGGGAACTAGAGAATTTTAATCTGGCTTTATTAGCAAAACTCGGGTGGAGGCTTTTGAAAATTCTAATAGTCTCTTTTTTGCTATTTTGAAAGCAAAATATTTCCTAGAGGTTGAACTGGGTCCCAATCCTTTAGTTACTTGGAGGGATATAGTGGCTGGAAATTTTTTTTGAGGAAGGGAGTGCTTCACAGGATAAGGGATAAGATGAATAACTATTTGGAGTGACCCATGGATCCCACGAGAAGAGATGCTTTTATGGTAAATTTCCAACAAAATCGTCCAACACGTGCAGAAGGTCAATGAACTCTTTATTCCTAACACAACTTCAGAATAGAGTTAGTTTTACAGCTTTTTGGGCAGGAAGTTTCAGCTGCTATCTTGACTACCCCTCATAGCCCAAGGTCTTTTGAAGATGGGTGGTTTTTGTTAAGAAATATAGGGTCTTTATTTATTTATTACTTATTAAAGGTAGCATAGTCTTTTCATAATTTAGTTATTCTATATATTGTTTCTTTGTATTTAGATTATTATTCTATCGTATTCTTTCAGCCTCAATGAAACCCTAGTTTTCTCCTTTTTTGTATTTCTCTAAATTATTTAACATGGTATCAGAGCATGGTTTCATGGCACAAGACTTAATCCTAAACACAATTTTTCATAATTGGAGTTCGTACAATTTCGTTTGGCTCAGCTTTGTACCGTACAGTTTTCCTTTGACATTCTGGTTTTCTATGCATCTTGATTATGGCTACCGAAAGAGACGATTCGCTTCAATCTGTGAGTGTGAGGTTGGATGGAAAGAATTATTCGTATTGGAGTTATGTGATGAGAAATTTTCTCAAGGGTAAGAAGATGTGGAGATATGTTAGTGGAACTTTTGTGAAACCTGGGGCTATTGATGAGAATTATGTTGTTTTAATTGAGGCGTGGGAAGCAAACAACGCAAAAATTATTACTTGAATTAATAATTCTGTTGAGCACTCTAAGGTATACAGTTGGCAAAATATGAGACAGCAAAGGAGGTTTGGGATCACCTACAAAGGTTATTCACCCAATTGAATTTTACAAAGCAGTATCAATTGGAGAATGATATACGAGCCCTTCAGTAGAAGAATATGAGTATTCAGGAGTTTTATTCTGCTATGACTGATCTTTGGGATCAATTGGCCCTTACAAAATCGACAGAATTAAAGGCATGTGGTGCCTATATTTCTCGTAGAGAGGAACAATGGGTGGTACAATTTTTAACTGCACTTCGTAGTGATTTTGAAGGACTTAGAGGTTTAATTCTGCATCGTTCTCCACTTCCTTCCGTTGATTCAGTTGTCAGTGAGTTATTGGCTGAAAAAATACGTCTTAAGTCTTATTCTGAAAAGGGAATTCTTTCTATTTCGAATCCTTCTGTGTTAGCAGTACATCTCAAGAATCAGAATAAGCCTTACACAAGGGTTGCCTTCGACGAGTGTAGTTTTTGTAAGCAGAAAGGTCATTGGAAGACTCAGTATCCCAAGTTGAGAAATCAGAATCAATCTCAACAGCAATCTCAATCTTGGAAGCCTAGCAACCAGTCACAGAAGTTTAACAACAAATCATCATCGTCCAATACTACAACAGTAGTTTCATCAGATTAGTTCACCGATCCTAGTACTCTGGCTGAGCAATTTCAGAAGTTTCTCTCCTTGCAACTGCTACTACTAGTGTTGATTTGTCTTCTTTTTGTTTGAGTCCTTCTTCTTCTATTTTTTATTTATGGCATTCTCGTCTAGGTCATGTTTCGTCTTCTCGTTTGAGATTTTTAGCATCCACAGGGGCATTAGAAAATTTACAAACTTGTGATATTTCTGATTGTAGTGGATGTAAACTGGAAAAATTTTTAGCCTTACCGTTTAATAAAAATATTTCTGTTTCTTCCTCTCCATTTGATTTAATTCATTTTGATGTCTGGGGACCTTCTCCTGTTGCCACAAAAGGAGGGTCTCGATATTATGTTTCTTTTATTGATGATCATACTCGTTATTGTTGGGTTTATTTAATGAAATATCGTTCTAAATTTTTTAAGATATATACAGCCTTTCGAACTCTTATCAAAACCCAACATTCTGCTATTATCAAATGTTTTAGGTGTGATTTGGGTGGGGAATATACCTCTAATAAATTTTGTGAGCTACTTGCCTTAGATGGAACTATTCACCAAACTTCGTGTACAGATACTCCTGAACAAAATGGTATTGCTGAAAGAAAACATAGACACATTGTTGAATTTGTTCGTTCTCTCTTGTTGTCTTCTTCTATTCCTAGTGAGTTTTGGGGTGAAGCTGTTCTTACCGCTGTAGGTTTGATTAATACAATTCCATCTTCTCATACTTCAGGTATTTCTCCTTTCGAAATGTTGTATGGGTATGCCCCTGATTATTCTTTCCTTAGAGTTTTTGGTTGTACTTGTTTCGTACTTCGTCCTCATGTAGAACGCAACAAGTTGTTCTCTCGATCTGTTATTTGTGTCTTTCTTGGTTATGGTGAAGGTCAAAAGAGATATCATTGTTTTGATCAAATCGCTCATAAGCTTTATGTGTCTCATCATGTTGTGTTTCTTGAGCATATACCTTTTCTTTTCTATTCCATCCACTACTCATAGTTTGACTAAATTTGATCTTATTCATATAGATCATTTTTCTGAGGATTCTGATAGTTTGTCATCTCCGGTTTCTAGTACTGATAATTCTGCAGATACTGACACTTTACTCTCCAACCCACCTGAAGCTGCATCTGAGATTGTGGATCCACCTCTACATCAATCCACACGCATTCATAAGTCCACAAAGTTACCAAATTTTGTTTATTCTTGTTATTCTTCATCTTTTACTTCCTTTTTAGCTTCTATTCATGGTCTCTTTGAGCCCTCTTCTTATAAAGAGGCAATTCTTGATCCTTTTTGGCAGCAAGCCATGGATGAGGAACTTTCTGCTTTGCATAAGACAAGTACTTGGGATTTGGTTCCTCTACCTCTTGGTAAGAGTGTTGTTGGTTGTCATTGGGTGTATAAGATCAAGACAACATCTTATGGATCTATTGAGCGATACAAAGCTAGATTGGTTGCAAAAGGGTACTCTCAATAGTATGGTATAGATTATGAGGAGACATTTGCTCCTGTTGCAAAAATGACTACTATTCGTACTCTTATTGCAGTGGCTTCTATTCATCAGTGGCCTATTTCTCAACTTGATATTAAAAATGCCTTCTTAAATGGAGATCTTCAAGAAGAAGTTTATATGGCACCACCTCTTGGTGTTTCACATGAATCTGGGTATGTTTGCAAGCTCAAGAAAGTATTATATGGTCTTAAATAAGCACCTCGTGCTTGGTTTGAGAAATTTTCTGTTGTGATCTCTTCTCTTGGATTTGCTTCTAGTAGCCATGATTCTGCTCTTTTTGTTAAGTGCACAACTGCAGGACGTATTATTCTGTCTTTATATATTGATGACATGATCATTACTGGTGATGATATTGCTGGTATTTCAGTTTTGAAGATAGAGTTAGCTAGACAGTTTGAAATGAAGGATTTGGGTTCTCTGCGATATTTCTTGGGTATTGAGGTAGCCTACTCACCTAGAGGTTATCTTCTTTCTCAGTCGAAATAAGTTGAAGATATTCTTGAGCGGGCTAGACTTACTGATAATAAGACTGCAGATACTCCCATTGAGGTTAACTCAAGTATTCTTCTTCTGATGGTTTACCTTTGTTTGACCCTACTTTATATCATACTATTATTAGAAGCTTGGTATATCTCATTATTACTCGTCCAGATATTGCATATGTTGTTCATGTTGTTAGTCTGTTTGTTGCCTCTCCCACTACAGTTTATTGGGCAACTGTTCTTCGTATTTTGCGGTATCTTCGGGGTACAGTATTTCAAAGTCTTTTACTTTCATCCACCTCCTCCTTGGAGCTGCGTGCATACTCTGATGCTGATCATGGCAGTGATCCCACAGATCGCAAGTCTGTTATTGGTTTCTGTATATTTTTGGGTGATTCTCTTATTTCTTGGAAGAGCAAAAAATAATCTATTGTTTCTCAATCTTCAACTGAAGCAAAATATCTTGCCGATATGGGAGTTTCTCTTTTTCACCCTACTCCTATGTATTGTGATAACCAGAGTTCTATTCAGATTGCTCACAACTCAGTTTTCCATGAACGAACTAAGCACATTGAGATCGATTGTCACCTTACACGTCATCATCTCAAGCATGGCACCATTATTTTGCCCTTTGTTTCTTCTTCTTTGTAGATAGCAGATTTTTTTACCAAGTCACATTCTATTTCCTGTTTTCATTTTCTAGTTGGCAAACTCTCGATGCTTGTAGCTGTCGCATCGTGAGTTTGAGGGGAGATGTAAAGAAATATAGGATCTTTATTTATTTATTACTTATTAAGGGTAGCATAGTCTTTTCATAATTTAGTTAGCCTATATATTGTTTCTTTGTATTTAGATTATTATTCTATCGTATTCTTTCAGCATTAATGAAACCCTAGTTTTCTCCTTTTTTGTATTTCTTTAAATTATTTAACAGTTTTAGTTTTATTCCAAAAATGACTGCTATTCTTAAGAGGTGGCTATGAAAGAAATATGGAACACTTTTTCACCCAATGAGTTTAACGCCAGGATGACTGCTTGTCTGTGAGTTTGAGTCTTGGAGATTTATTTTCCATCCAATCCGATCAACATTAGCCAGAATATTAATTAGAAATGATTGAATGTTAAACATAATTGAATCAAAATTATGAAATCTGAAAGACTTGAACAAGTAATTTGCCAAACTCTAATGCAGGTATGCTGCAAAAGCACATGAAATCAAAGTGTCGTTTATTGTCATTAATTCACAGCATACAAGTCGCATTTGAACTCTCGTGATTAGACAAAGCTACTTCCATCATCTTTTTGGCCAAAACCAACCTGACTTCGGCGGTTAATGTTCTAGGAACCTGAAAAATAAGAGAATAAACACAGAATATGTTCACTTAAAAAAATAGGTGTGGCTCTAAACTAAGGCACCAGTATTTCTTTATTTTAAGACGATTCAAGCCTCATACAAATTGATTGTCATATCACCAGCTACAATAGGTCTAAAGTGTGCCACCTCTTAAATACTATAGACTAACACTTTCCTGTTTTCATTTTCAACCTCTGCACTAAAAGAAAGACAATACTCTCTCCCACCACCTTTTTCTACTCAAAACATCACACGTAGCCAATATATTTTTCTTGTTTTTTGAGACACTTTCTTATGCAAAATATCATGTATATATAGGCATAGGAAGCCCCTTTCACATGCTTTTATTGTCTGTCTTACTACAGGAAAAGAAAGATTTAACATCAAATTTTAATATCAGATTTATTGTCTAATGCTATTTAGCATTGGATTTATCTTTAATATATTGTTGAATCTAGCATCGAATTTAATATTAGACTATAAATATGATGCTAAATAACAATTTAGTATCCAATGTTAAGAAAATGAGGGTTTAACATCATGTTTATTATCGGATTTATTCGGTTTAACATTGGACAATAAATCCAATGATAAATATTATTTTAACATCAGATTTATTTTTCGATCCAAATAAAAGGATTTTATGACACTATTAAATTAATTCCCATCTCAGCCATTACATGGCTACTAAAAACCAAAACCGTAGGCCTTCATGACCATGCACATAATTTTTGTCTGTTAAACACAACTTATATTTTAGAGTGTTTCAGTAATTTCACCACAAATTACCCTTTCTCTGGTTTAGCGTTTCCTCTCAGGAGAAGATAATTTTGATGAATTCCGAGTTAACCCATTATTGTATTCAGTGATAACATAAATACAAACATAAACTACTACTATTTATTGTAAAAGGTGGCTTTCAAAGAAGAAGGATCACAGTCTCTTCCAGATACAAATTATTAACATTCTTGCCAATAAAGATACAGTTCTAAAAAAAACTATAAAGGTCAGAGAAACTCAAACATTTCAAGATTTTTGCTTGTTCAGCCAACTCGGCAAAATGAATTTCCTAGCTACAGAAATTTAGGTTATAATGTCTTATAATTTGCAGTAAGCAAGCAAAAATGTTATTTTCATTTTGCAAAAGGTTTGTTCACTAGACATACTATTTCGTATTAGAAGCTCATGTTAGAATATTTTTATATGGATTGTTATTTTATTAATTATTAAGCTCAGCACAAATTGAGCCGTTATAATATTGTGTAGACTGTGATAGGTGAACTGCACAAAAAATTTGGGCAGAGGCCCAACCTACAACTTTTTTGGCTGTCAACTTTGTTCCTATCGAAATGCTGACTGAGTAAAAAAAAGATATAATTTAATTTTATTTATTTATTTATTAATTAGTGGTTAATTTTGACTGATTCTTTTGCCCGTTAAACAACGTGCATAAGTATTAGTTTACAAGGGCTGACCACTTAACCACGATCAGTACTTTTACTCTTGCTCTCTCTCTCTCTTTGAACTCTAAAAGTTAAAAGAGTCTAGTAGGTTGTAATTCTGCTTCTCTTTAATCCATGGATTCTTTAGGTACGCTTTCTTAATCTATACTTAATTACTCTAATTTATTCTATTGAGATATTATAACACTTGGCATCAGAGCATGTTGTAGTATCTCAATTTAATTGTGTTTAATTATAAAATATCTTTTTTTTCTTGATTTCATTGTTTTACAAATACTTTGATGGATATAATTTTACTGTCAATTTTTCTGTATTTTATCCTATAAGAATATGAAAATCAAATTTGGTAGAGTGAGGACTTGAATCTTGTGAAAATTTAGAAGATTCACGAAACCTGTATGCATATCCTAAACAGTTCCCAATACTCCTTGTTACTTGATGCTTCAAATCTATATGCTGCCTTTCTCGTATTATGTATGGCTATGCTTGTTTGCGATGGGTTTTTTTCATTTCTCTTGGCCAAGCATCCATTTCATCGCATATCTGGAAGAGCTAGAATGATTTTGGAATAGATAACCGTGATTAATAACGCTTAAACCTATGAAAAACTTGGATGTATCTGAATGGATTCACGAGCCTCCAGCGCCTCAAACACGATGGGGTGTTATGCTCTGGTTGATAAAATCTCGATGGGGGTGTTGCAAGAATCATCTCTCGCACCCAAACCCAAAAACACGAGCTCCAGTCCCAGAGATTCACGAATTGCCGATGTTAAGGGGTGGTTGATGGTGATTGTGGCTGAGAATCTATTTTCGGTTGCCTCATCGTGGCCTGGAAACATGGTTGGATCGCTGGAAATCGCTGAAAATCTTGCCTGGAAAAACTGCTTGTTCGCGGCGCTATGCAATTGCCCAACCGGGTCACGACTGCATCTAGGTCGGGTCTTAAGGATTTGACAGGGGATGAAGAAAGTGCACGGTTGGGCTTGAGCTTCGATTTCTTGCGTTGGGCTGGTGTTTCGGGCTTGGCCCAGTCCAAACGAAACGAAAAAAAAATTCCTGCTTCTAGGCTCGTGTTATTGGGCCAGGAAAATGGGCTTGGGCTATGAATAAATAAATAAAAACCTTGGGCCAAAAGCAGGCCTAGTCTAGTTCGAAAAAAAAAACTGGGCCAAGTGATAGACCTAGACCGATTTTAAAAAAAAATTGCAGAATTATAATTTTGCCCTTAGACACTTCTTAATTTTGTATTTATTCACCTAGGCTTTCCCTAATTCCTGATAAACTCTAGAGACTCATGAATGTTTTTTTAAATTTGTTTTAGAGATCATGAAAATCTTATTATTTGTCAAATTTAGGAACACAGTGCATTGATGATGGACATACTCCATAGGTGTGACATTGTTAATGTAATTTTTTGAGGGTTTGGACTTTTAAGGATAGACATAAATATAGCACTTATAATGTATTAAATATTTGTTATACCCCGTAGGTATGGAAATATTGAATATATTTTGTATAGACTTTTGTGTGAGCCAAATCTTAATGGTATAAAATAATTTTATGTGTGTCATTATAGTTGCATAACTGAAATTTTATTTTGGAAATCTTGTATTATAATTATGTTGAGAGTGCATAATTACTATTTCCCATTTTTTGTTGTTAATTTCAGTTTCTGCTTTTGCACAACTATTATTTGTGAAGGCTCACAATGTGACTAATTATGATGACTAAAAAGAGTTCTTGAATATGTATCTTACCATTTTTGAGAAAGATTTGACTTTGAGAAAACCCAAACCAGAGGGTCTCACTCCGCAGTCCAGTGCTACTAACAAGACCTATCATAAACAATAGTTTGAGTCTAACTGGATCTGTTTAGCAGTAATTAAGTATACCATAGAAAATGGAATCAGGGATAGTATTCTTGAAAAGGATACTGCAGTGGACTACTTGAAATATATTGGTGATAAATACAAGAGACTTGATAAATGTCAAAAATTTTTTTACCTTTCAAATCTTGATAATACTCGGTATGATGGAGTATCTGGTGTCAGGGAACATATTCTGAAACTTGTTCATTACTATAACAAATTGAAATCATATGGAGTTGATTTGGGTGAAAGCACATTATTTTATCGTGTTTTTCAATCATTTCCGGCAGAGTATGAATTCTTGAGGACTTCATATAATTCACAAGAAGCAGAATGGTCTATTGACCAATTAATTTCAATTGTTACTCAAGAAGAAGAAGCAATAAAGAAGAATAATTTTCACTCTGTAAATTATGTATCTCATGGCTCCAGTAGCCAATTTAGAGGATGGAATAAGAAGAAAGGGAAGAAGCCCGAGGTACAAAAGAGTGAAAAACCCAACTTTAAGAAAAATGGTGAAAAGAATGACAAACCGAAACGGAAATTCTTTAAAGGCACCTACAATTACTGCAAGAAATTAGGCCACAAGAGAACTGATTATTTTAAACTTAAAAATAAGTAGGAAAAGGAAGGTACATTTCTTCATCTCACCCCTTTAGCACTAGTTTGTTTTGAGTCTAATAGTATTGAAACATCTTTTGACTCTTGGTGGTTAAATTCGGGTGCAACTGTGCATGTTGTGAATTCTTTTCAGGGGCTCAAAGACAAGAGGGTCCCCAGTGAGACACAGATGACAGTCTTAAGCATTGCAGGGAATAAGGCATCAGTAGAATATATATGATCCATTTCTTTAAATTTGAATTCTGGACATGTTTTGAATTTGAATAATGTTATTTATGTACCTTCTATGAGAAGGAATTTGATTTCAACTTCTGTATTAGATGTTAATGGTTATTTATTTTTTCAAGAAAATGGAAAGATTGATATTTACTTTAATTCTATCATTGTTGGCTCTGCATCCTTAACATGTGGTTTATATCGTCTGAATGATTGGTCACTTGAACTTTCTAATCCTCAAATCAATGTTGTAATTGGGAATAAACGCCAGAGACCTGGTGATAATTCTTCTATGTTGTGGCATCGTCGATTGGGCCACATCTCTAGAGAGAGATTAGAAAGAATGACTAAACAAGGTGTTCTACAAGATCTTGATTTCTCAAATTTTGAGACTTATGTTGATTGCATAAAAAGAAAATTCACAGCTAAAGCTAGACTTAAAGGGAAAAAGAGGTTAGAAAATATTTTAGACCTTATTCATACTGATATATGTGGACCTATTACACCTATGGTTATGGATGAGTTCAAATACTTTATTACTTTCATAGATAATTACTTGCAGTATGGATGAATTGATCTTTTGCGTGAAAAGGGAGAATCTCTAAATGCATTTTAAAGTTTCAAAGCGGTAGTTGAATTGAAATTTGGCAAATTAATTAAAGCTGTCAGATCTGACAGGGGTGGTAAGTACTATGGGAGATATATTGAGATTGGTCGGAATCCTGCCCCGTTTACTTTATATTTACAAGAACATGGTATTGAAGTTCAGTATACAATGCCTGGCACCCCACAACAAAATGGGGTAGCAGAAAGGCGAAATCGTACTCTGCTGGATATGGTCAGAAGTATGATCAGTCATTCCTCGTTGCCAGAGTTTATATGGGGTGATGCATTGAAAATTGCTATCTACATTTTGAATCAAGTCCCTAGCAAGACGATTCCAAAGAACCCATATGAATTATATTTTAGAAAGACTCTAATATTAAAGCATCTACGAGTATGGGGTTGTAAAGCACAGGTAAAATTCTATAATCCACAACAGATGAAACTCGATTTTAAAAGCGTTAACGATTTTTGTAACATCCCGTAAGAAAATAAAATTTATTAGACAATTTTTAGATATCTAAGGAAATATAATCCTTAAAAATTCTTCACCTTACGTATATGTATAGAAATGTTCTAACATTAATGAAATAGGTAAAGAGAGAAAATCTAAGAGAAAAAAATTAGAAATAAATATACTAAAAAAAGGTGAAATTCTTGGGTAAGGAAGATAAATTTTTGTGAAGTAAATAGAGGTATTAAAATTTCAAGAAGATTGGATTAGGGTAATTTTTCCTAATTTAAGAGTTAAAGTTACTAAATTTAGTATCTCCACCCATAAATTGGGCTTTCACCTATGGACACTACATATAAATTTTTTCTACTTCACATGAATTTTTAGCAAGCTAATAGGATAGTCCAAGGAAAAAATAAAACATAGACTTGAACTAGGATATAGAAATTGGACCGGTAACCCAAAAATCATGAAAATGTAACTAAGCCCATTATGAAAGATAGAATTTTATCCAAAATAAATAAAATGGGCAAGAATGAGCCCAAACCCAAGAAGAAAAATAAAAACAAAATAAAATAAAGTGATGAAATAATGGTGTAATCAAGATTAAGTGACATGGCATTAAGACAAAAATTTAGCAAGTGGTGTGATATCCTACATTCATAATTTTAGCAAGTGGTATGATAATACATGGCATTAGGACAAAGCATCTATATCCTACACTCATAATTTTAGCAAGTGGGTAATAATACATAGCATTATGACAAAACATCATTATCCTACACAAATAATTTTAGTTAAGCAAAGAAGATTCAAGGGTTGGAAATTTGCCACCTAAAAAGGCAAACCTATCATAATTGATTAAGACAAAAGAAAAAGAAATGAATCCCTAAATTAAAGGGACCTTGTCCCTTATCTTAGAAATATATTATCATAATTTTCAAAATACAAATTTTCTTTTGCTATGCATATCTTGACTAAGGAAGAGGAAGACAAGAACATAAGTTATTTATTTTCCAAAAATTCAACCAAGTGTATCCTAATTGTGATAAGGTAGACCCATGATCATGAAAGATGAATTATTTGGTGGTCTATTTAAATAAAACCCACCCCTATAACATTAGAATTTTTTTCCAAGTGAGGGAAAGGAAAAATATAAGCAAGGTAGAGTGAGGAAAGGAGAGGAAGAAAGGAAGAAAGAGAAAGAAGAAGTCTAGAGGACTAAGTATTTAAGGTAAGTTTAACAATATTTCTTTTTGAAGAAAAGATTTGAAACTTGTAATATTTATATGAGATTTTGATCTTAGAACTTTGATGATTGGTCATGGATGTTGCTATATCATGTTACATATTATGTATGTTTGAATACTTTGGTTGGTGTAGATAGTTCTACATAGGTATGGCTATGGGTGGCAAAATTTTAAGTTTCTATTTTTAAAATTCTGAGAAGAATCGATAAGAAATTAAAATAAATAGTTAACATGAAAAATGTATATCTATATCTCACGAATTTTTAGCTACTGAAATCACTCAATTTGGAGTCCATATGAGATAGATATGGTCCAATTAATAAGTAATCATCAGAAAATAGTTAATCAGAGAAGAATATGTTAGGATAGCTTCTATGTTTTAATTTCTAGGAACATTCTGTAGGGAATTTAAAGAAATGGTTAACATAAGAATTATAGATATATGTGTCACGGATTTTTAGCTACTGAAATAACTCAATTTGGAGTCCATATGAGGTAGATATGGTCCGATTAGTATGCAGTGGTCAGAAATTGGTTAATTAGAGAAGAATATTTTAGGATAGCTTCTGTATTTTAGTTTCTGAGAACATTCTATAGGGAATTAAAATAAATGATTAACATAAAAATTATTACTATATGTGTCACAGATTTTTAGCCACTAGAATTAATTAATTTGGAATTCTTATGAGGGAGATATGGACAAATTAGTAGATAGATGTCAGAACCTACCCGAGAAGAAATATCCTGTACTTTGAGGGAGTAATATCACCATGATTTATTAATATTTCGTTCAACTGTTCAACATAATAGTTTTAAATAATTTTTTTATCTTTAAATTGACACCAAGATCACCTAAATTGGAGTTAAATTTAGGGCGTTATGCTCTGATTAGTAAGAGAAAGTCAGATAGGATGAAAACCTGCATCAAGAAAATAAAGAAATAAAATTAATATTTAAAAAAGAAGAATCTTATAAATGAAAAAAATAAATGACTAGTATATGCCATAGCCATTGCCATTGCATGAACTTCTTACCATCTTAAGTGTGAAATTTTGACATGAAAATATTTTATAAAGTGATATTTGAAATGGTTATGTTCATGGCATGATTACCAATGATTTTTTATTATTATTGTGAAAAGAAAAGAAATGAGCACGGTCACATGGCAATCCGTGTGGTACACCAGTAGCGGATGCCCTACCAACGGTTATGATCATGTTAATGAGAAAAGAAAGAGAAAGTAGGTCATGTCGGACAGAACGAGAAAAGCCCGTACTGGAGAGTAGAAAATACTCACCCTGATCGGGGTAGCTTGATATGAGAATAAATTGATAGTCATCATATGATATTCTGAAAATAATTAATCCTATCATACATGTCATTACTGTACGATTATCATATGCATAGATATAGTGCATTCATGTGACCAAAGATATTTACTGTAGTTTATACAGCTGAACATGACGTGATGAACTATATTGATGATGATTTATTGTTGAACTTACTGGGATTTAATTCTCACTATATTTCCATATTATGTTCAGAAAATTAGTTATGTAAATTTTTCTATGGCTCTGACTTTTAGTGTACGTTGGATCGAGTTACTTTATGTTGGGCAGATCCCAGAATCAAATAATATGTTTGTGGTCGAGTTGGTTCAGATCCCGGTGAAGGTGCAACCACCCACACCTATATCTCCGAAATTGGTCAACCAGAATAAATAAGATGTAGTTATTTATGTGTTTGATTTTGTTGTACGTATGTTTTGATTAATGATGTGTATGTGAACTCTATATTGTATAATAAATAATAATAAAAAAGGTTGTTACAATTTCTTTATTGGATATTGCATTGGTTCTCGTGGGTACAGATTTTATTGCTCAGATCGAACTTATTTCTTTGAAGATGTCTTGGCAAGTGGGAGTTCTGTGCCCAGATCTATCTCTTTACGAGATGAAAGCAATATTTTTCCTGTGCCTATTGTGATATCCTTTTCAGCAGAAAGAAATAATACTGTGGATTAAGATGAATGTGAAGTGGAACCACCCTTAGAAGGTGATGAGGAGCCAGTTGTAGAATCGAGGCGATCTCAAAGGGTTCGTAGGTCTGCTATTCCTAGTGATTACATGGTGTATTTACAAGAATTTGATTCAGATATTGATAATTTAGACCCTATATCTTATCAAGAAGTTATATCGAGTTTTCATTCTTCTGAATGGCTAGAGGCTATGAAGGAAGAAATTGCTTCAATGTATCGTAATCATGTATGGGAACTTGTAGAGTTACCAAAGGGGTTTAAGCCAGTTGATTGCAAATCGGTTTTCAAAACTAAACGAGGACCTACAGGTGAACTTGATAAACATAAAGTCAGACTTGTAGCTAAAGGCTACAACCAGAAAGAAGATATTGATTACATAGATACTTTTTCTCTAGTTTCCACTAAAGATTCGTTTAGATTGGTCATGGCTCTAGTTGCACAATTTGATCTCGAACTTCACTAGATGGACGTCAAGACTGTTTTTTTGAATGGAGACTTGTATGAAGAAGTCTATATGACCCAACCTGATGGCTTTATTGAATCAGGAAAAGAGCACTTAGTGTGCAAATTGAAGAGGTCAATCTATGGGTTAAAACAAGCCCCTAGACAGTGATATTTAAAATTTGATGAAGTTATCACCTCACTTGACTTTGTTGAGAATGTCTCAGATCAATGCATTTATCAAAAATTTGATGGAATCAATTTTGTAATCTTGGTTCTTTATGTTAATGATATTTTACTAGCAAGTAATTCGATGAATTTTCTAAATGAGACAAAGCAATTATTATCGTGTGAATTTGATATAAAAGATCTCGGTAAAGCCTCTTTCGTTCTTGGGATACAAATTCATCGTGATAGATCTCGTGGCACCTTTGGTTTATCACAAGCAA
Organism: Gleditsia sinensis; assembly: GCA_037074535.1. Classification (NCBI taxonomy): domain Eukaryota; kingdom Viridiplantae; phylum Streptophyta; class Magnoliopsida; order Fabales; family Fabaceae; genus Gleditsia; species Gleditsia sinensis. The sequence continues at coordinate 11,629,200 of CM073471.1, forward strand.
CTTATATTGAGCGAATACTTAAGAAATTCAAAATGGAGTCTTGTGCTTCCTCTCCTGCTCCTGTTCAGAAAGGTGTCATATTATCGAACTCGCAGTGTCCCAAGGATTATAAGATAAGGGCTGAAATGAGAAAGATACCATATGCTTTTATTGTTGACAGCCTTATGTATGCTTAAGTCTGTACTCGTCCAGATATAGCCTTTGCTATTGGTGTACTCAGTCAATATCTGAGTGATCCTGGCATGGATCATTGGAAAGCTGCCAAGAAAGTTACAAGGTATCTTTAGGGTACAAAGAATCATATGTTGACTTATAGAAGATCAAATTCTCTTGAGGTTGTTGGCTATTCAAATTCTGATTATGTTTCTTGTCTAAATGATCATAAGTCAACAACTGGATACATCTTCATGATATCTGGAGGAGCTGTTTTGTGGAAAAGTGTAAAACAGACACTTACAGCTGTCTCATCTATGGAAGTAGAATATATTGCTTGTTTTGAGACCACATGCCAAGCTGTATGGTTGAGGAAGCTGATATCTGGCATGCGCTTAATTGATTCAATATCGCGTCCTCTAACCATCTATTGTGATAACAAGTCTGCAGTGTACTGTGCTAACAACCATAAAAATTCGAGCCGTACAAAATATTTTGATATCAAACTCATGTTCGTTAAAGAGAAAATTGCAAAATCTTAGACTTATATAATTGACATTCCTAGTACGCAAATACTTGCAGATCCGTTGACCAAGGGTTTATCCATAGAAGTTTTTCGAAATCATGTAACTTGTATGGGTATTGTGAATTCCTTTGATTCTGTGGTTTAGTGGGAGTCTGATAAATATTTGATATCATGTTATTATTTACTTTATTTTTCTCTAAATTTTATTCAATTCAGTTTGATGTGTATTATATCATTTGTATCTCTATAGGATTCAATGATTTTGTTATGATACACTTTATATATACATATCACTTGTTTCCTTATAGGAATCAGTGACTCTGTATTATTCTCTTACTGAACTAAATTGAAAAAAAACATAATATATTATGTCATATTCAGATTATGAAACATTATATTTATGTCTAATATCACTTGCTTCCCTATAGGATCCGGTGATTTTGTAAAATTTCATTTTCTGAATCTTGATAATGGTTTAATGATGTTTTCCAAATAATTAATTAAATACAATTCAAGTGGGAGATTGTTAGAATATTTTTATCTGGATTGTTATTTTATTAATTATTAAACCTAGCACAAATTGTGCTGTTATAATCTTGTGTAAACTGTGATAGGTGGACTGCACAAGAAATTTGGACAGAGGCCCAACCTACGACTTTTTTGGCTGTCAACTTTGTTCTTATCGAAATGTTGACTGAGTCAGAGAGAAATAGATATAATTTAATTATATTTATTTATTAATTAATTAGTGATTAATTTTGACTAATTCTTTTGCCCGTTAAACAACATTTATAAGTATCAGTTTACAAGGGCTGACCACTTAACTACGATCAGTATTTTTACTCTTGCTTTCTCTCTTTCTGAACTCTCTCTAAAAGTTAAAGGAGTCCAATAGGTTGTAATTCTGCTTCTCTTTAATTCATGGATTCTTCAGGTATATTTTTTCAATCTATACTTAATTACTCTGATTTATTCTATTGAGATATTATAACAGCTCAAATACTTGGGTGGACAGTACCATATCAATGTAGGAGCGAACCATATTTATAGTGTCTTGCACGTACAATACTATCTGGTTAGCCCTCTGCATTCCAGAAAACCATCAGTCAGCATCTCATTCTTTATAATAAGACTCGAATAATTTCTACGTAGGGCACTACTAATTATATTGTGCAGCAAATGAAGAATTCTAGGATGCCTATAATAGTGTTAACTAATAGCTATGACTTTGCTTCTTCTTCACTTAAAAATCCTACCAGTCATGGTATTACAGACTCGATCAATTTCAAGGACGCTAAGCACAAACTTCATAAAATAATTCCTGTTGTCTTTGGGAACTAAAGTTTTCGTGCGAGAGTTAGAGCAAATTAGAATCATCTTGGGATTTTAGACGGACAGAAATCAAAGCATAAACGAAGTTTTGTTGATTTAACCCCCTTCCCAAAACCGGGCAGAGCTCTTTGACACTTTTAAAATAGAGATACACTCACCGGAGCTTACTCTTTTTCAAAGTGCTTCAGTATGGTGTCCATTATTTGTTAAGCATGAGATCTTAACTTCATAAATTATTCAGCAGATGGTGCATTGGCCCCAGCAGTTAGCATACCTTCTATCAGGTCCTTCTCAAAATGAAGCTCTTAATCTGCATGTCGATGAAAAGAAGAAAAAGAAAGAAAGCTTTGCGTCTGTAGTAAGGAATATAACTTTGTCCTCCACAATGGTACATTCAAAAAATTGATAGTTGATTTTAGAAAAACTTCTTCTAGTTATGAATAGAAAAATTAAGTTACGGGACCAATAAAACAATTTGACTTTATATTATTTGAATAAATTAAATCTTCAATCATATATATGTATATTATATTTTTATTTTTAAAAAGACAAAAAAAAATCATCATTTAAATTTAATGTTATACTCTTTTTTTCTTTTACTTTTGGATTTATATTATTCTGGATGATAAATACATGCGCAATGTATTTGTTCATAATTTTATTAAGATTATAATTCGGTCATAATTAAAAAGGTAAAATGTACCTGTTCCCTACAAAATATATGTTTAAGGAATTTATTATAAGTTAAGAATAAAACAATGGAAAAACTCTGTATAAATTATTTATGTTATTCTGACTCTAATTTTGATGTATATCATACGCACCTATCATTATGTGTTAAGCAGTGCAATAGGTGGTACCACAAATCTATTTTCGTTGCATTAGGGCTGACTACAGTTCAGTTAATTCACTCAAGTTTGGTTTAAAAAAATTATTTGGGCAAATTAGGTTCACAAATTTATATAAATGAATTTTTAAAATAATTTCATATATTGAGTACGTTTTCTATAAAATTTTCTTGAATTTGATTTGACGAAACTAATGTAACATAATTTAAATTTTTTAAGTAATAAAAAATTTTAATCAAATTCAAGAGTATTAATTTTTCAATTCAAATATTATTTGGTTGAATTAACTAGGTTGTTCAATACAAACTATGCTTACCCTAATTGCACTACTTTATACCCTATGATTCCGTTTACAGCTAGATCCTCTGCCACGCGATATATCGTGATTGAACATAATACCCTAAAATGTCAATCTAAAGAATACACTGCTGATATATTGCCTATGCATGCGGTGATGATACTTGTTGCCTTGATTGTAGGTTGAGGTCAAACTTAAAGAGTCCTACAACATTCGGGATTATACCTGAACATAACGTAGAAAGAACATAAAGTCGCCTTTTGCAAACCTTTACAAAAATAGTCTAAAATTTTGGGTTGATGAAGACTTAAAGTTCCATTGTACATTGATTTTAGATCTCAATTACTAATTAGTGCAAGGAATATTAATATTACCAACGAAATCAATATTATTCATATGTTTTTGCATTATGTCATATGGATTTTCAGTCATAATATAAGTTAAACAATTGTTTATAATATAAAGATATATAAATGATACAAATTATATAGTCATTGCTTATATGCACCGAGATATTTTCAACTATTTTCACTGTGTCATGTAGATGCCTTCTTCTAAAAATAAAAAATATATAATTTATCAAATCGTTAGTAATAAGATAAATAAAAGGGAGATATAAAGAAAATAAATTTGCTAATAAGAAGATAAATAAAATATAAATTGTCTGACAAAAAAATTAAAAAGAGATCTAAAAAGATTAGTTTTGTCAATAAAAAATTAAATTAAATAAATTATCCAACAAGATAAGTTATAAGGAGATATATCCAGATTGAGTTTGTTAATAAGAAGATAAATAAAAATAATAATATAAATTATTTAATTGTTGATAAAATAAATAAAAATTGTCATATAAGATACATTAAAAAAAGAGTTTAAGAGGTTAAGTTTGTAAATAAAAAGATAAATAAATAAATATTTAATTATTAATAAAAAGATAAAAAATTAAAACATAAATTATTTAATTAATTATCAAATCATATTTGTGCATGTGTGTGCGCGCCCGCGTATTTTGCACAGAGGCCTAATGGCCTGAATTAAAATTGGTTGCGAAGGCCGAAATTGCAGCCCCTAAATATAGGGCAAATATTGGTAAACAACCCAGATTGCTTGAAGTCAAACCCATTGTCCGTTCCGCCATTGAAGCCCATACTTTTTCACTCCATCGTCCATAGCTATTCTGCTAAGAAGAAGAAGCAAAAAAGAGAAGATGAACGAAACGAGGTAATTTTCAAAAGAAAGAAATTTTGAGTGAGCCCTCCACTGTCGCCCTAGCGCGGCGAAAGTTCTAGAGCAGTGCTGCGAGTTTTTTGGGAGGGGAGCAGTCCTCTCCTCCGCTTCTTTAGTCTTATATATATATATATATATATATATATAATATATATATATATATATATAATATATATATATATATATATATATATATATAATTTAGTTTATTTTTTGTGGTTTTTTTGGTTTTAAGAGTCTCTTCTTTATTTTTATTAAGAAAGATTTTTTTTTATTTGAAAAAATTTTAAAGTTTTAAGTTTATGTATTTTTATATTTAAACCTATAATTCTATTTTTATATATAAATAAAATAATATTAAAAAGAGTTAACTCAAAACAAAAATTATGAAAAATATTGTCTTTTTATTAATGTGTTTATATTTTTTTATTATATTAATTATACATATAAAATATTAAATTATAATATTTGATAAGTTTATGTTTATGATTTGTGTTATTTTTACGTTCTTTAATTTATTAATTATAATATTTAATTTTTTTATATTTTAAAATTACCAAACTAACTTTTTTTTATTTCACTTATTATTATCTTTTATTGTTGGTCTTCCGTCAATTTCTCAACTTGGTCAAAAAAAAAAACTGAGGTTTTTTTATTTGTGGTTAGCATCAAAATGCGGACGTGGCATGACATTGACAGTGGATGGAAACTTTGCTACATGGAGCGGTGGAGATAAGGAGAAAATGTGGGTAGATTTCGTAAGAGATCGAGGGAATAAAGATTCCATCAGCACAAAGTTACTTACGTTTTAGTCAAATTTATTTTTCTATATTATATTTAATTAATGTTTGATAAATGACTTTTAAAATTTTCTTAAACATTTTAAAATTTTATTTAACTTATACTTTATGATAATTCTTATCTTATAGTCAAATATTTTACAATAAAATTCAAGTATTTACTAAATTAAAATTATTACTTATAAAAAGTAACCTTAAAATTCTTCTAGAAATGCATTCTCTTAGGCTTTGTTTGTCTGTTTTAAAAAAATTAGTTTCATGATGAAAAAGTTTCTTGTTTCTTTTCATTAAAAATTGTCTGCAATTTTTTCTTAACAATGTGATAAACGATGAATAAAAATTATGACCTTGGGTTCTTCTTGTCTATTTGTCTTCCATCTTCTTGTTTCCTCTTGTAAGATGCTGGAAATGAAAACTTGCATTTGCCAAGGGACATCTTCGTAATGTAGCTGACAATTTGAAAAATTCCGAAATACCCGTCTCTTAATTTGTTCATAATATAATGTTTATGCGTGAGGGAATGAAGAAGACTTGGATGTTGATGGCATTCGACCAGAAAGTCTTGATTATATTGTGGGTGCCCGTCGATCAGAAAGTTTTCTCTCTCACCCATGTTTTCTTTCTCTCTAATGGTGGTGAAAGAGTAAATTTAGAGAAGACACGTGAATGATTTTTATTGAAGTCTTAATCTGAACTGTTTAAAATGTATCTAAAAGTTTTTATTTATTTATTTTTTCGCATTTTCACATAAAATGGTAATCCCTTATTAAAATAGTTATACACTTTAGATGGAAGTGAATTTAGTGTTTTAAAAAATTAAATTTAAAGTATATAAACCAAACTTAATTTTGAGAATTTTTTGCACAAATTAAAAGGGTAGAAGATGAACAGAAAGGCAATGTAAAATTTTGTGTTAAAAAATAAAGCAACCAAGACATATATTCAAGATGAGTAAAAGAAATTAAAATAATATGCAATAAACTTATAAAAAGGTTGAAAAAATATCAAATATTAAAAATTAATCTTAATTTAGCTTAAACTCAAGTCTATATTTAGTCTCTAAGTCTTAACTTAAAATTTTTTTATTATATCCATAAGTTTAAAATATAACACGTAACTCTCTCTTTTATAAGGTTTTTATTCTAAACTTTAAGCGACACTCTCTAAATATCAAATCACAAAATGAGGAAGAAAACTTTGAATGAAGAAATGAAATGCAACTTAGAAAAAGATAGAGTCAAATAAATTCACTACCAAAAAAAGGGTAAACTGCGACCGAAAAAATCAATCTCAAAAATGATAATATCAGTTGCAAAATATTTTAGTGACTGAATTGCAACCAATTAATTAAAGCAGCAGATATGCAGGTCGCAACATGAATTGCGACCGATATGCAAAGGTGACAAACTTTGCGACCAAAATATAAATTTCAATCGGTTGCTATTGCTTATGAATCACAAACGATAATTTTACTATTAATACTCATACTTGGCGACCGATAGGGTAGTAGCAAATTTTGTCACCATTATTATCGGTCGCAAATGTGTGAAAATCGGTCGCAAAATATTTGAAATTTCCAACTGTTCTTTTTAATTTTGCAGTTTCCCTAATTTCAATTACAAAAACAATTCAAAACAGAATCAACAATCCAGCAATTCAATTTCAATATTATAAATGCAACAATTCAATTAATAATAAAAACATGTTATAAAATAAAAATTAAAGAATATTTAGAATAATTAATTAAAAATAACTTAAAAAATTGATTAAACATTATTCAAATTAAACTTATACAACCCAAGTTTATTTTAAGACGGATCATTAGCAGCATCCACATCATTATGGTGTTTAGAAGGAGCTGGATGGGTCTCATGTGATGGATTAATTTGTTGGTTATGAACTGAAGGATCAGAAGGCTGGTGATCTGGCTCTGAAGTGGTACTTGGAAGAATAGGAACTCCAAGGTGCTGAAATAAAAACCGTGTCACCCTCTCAGTTTCGTGGAGGCGATCGGTGATTTCACTAATAATAGCATCCTTTCCCATGAGCTCCATGGAAAGGGCAGCAACCTTGGCCCTTAACTGGACTAACTCTGCACTATCAGGTGGCTATGAAGATGATGCAGGATGTGTTGAAGTGAGCAGCATAGGGCTTAACTCACCCATCCCAAAGACATTGTCCTTATGTCCCGAACCTCCTACAACCTCTAGGTAGAGAGCATTATCAGATGCTAATGATCTATCTCCTTCACTCTCTGTGGACTGAACTCGGCGCCGGTGATACTCAGTCTGTACATTTAAAATTAATAGTAAAAATGACAATTTGAACATAAAAAGATATATGTTTAACCTTACATATTAAAAATTATATACATACAGCGACACGTTAAGCCTTCTGACAAGACCACTATCCATCCTTTAACTTCTTCGTCCGCTCCATAATCTCGAAAGCAGTTGGCTCTCTATGCAAGTCATCTTTCTGCGACAAACTCATTATTAAAATGTTAATACATGTGAGACAAAATAACACGACAAATTGAAATTAAAGAAAATTGACATAAATTCATACCAATCTCTTTCTATACTCAACTGTAGAGATTGACCCACCAGTGTATGATGAAGCACCTGCATCCACTGACCAGTTCTGCTTGACTTTACTACTCTTCTCTAACCACTGGGGACTCCTCCATTTTTGATTCAACTGCTCCCTAACAAATGGATGTACCCAATTGATTTTTCCTTTTCCCACTCTGAGTTTGTTCATAAGGTTTTTGAGACATTTTTTACCCTTATAGTCAAAAATCCTCCTAGCTGTATAGTCATGAGTAGGAAGCCATTTATACGTTTCCTGCAAATAAAAGAACTAATTAGTTAACAATTATAAAATACACTTACATACTAATTAAAAATATGCTGAAAAAAATGAACTTACACAAAATTTTGCAAACCATACAGTCTTCTCACGCTCAGGGACCTCACTCCAATATGTCCAAGGTTCAGTGAAGTGAGACCTAATGGGATCAGCAATGATATCTGACGGTCCTCTAGTAATATCAAATCTTATTTCAAATAAAAAATGTAAGTTAGCATAAATTCCCAAATTAATTATACAAACTAATATGCTAATAAACGCAGTTGACTTACTCAAAATGAACATCTTTAGGAACAATCAAAGTCCTCCCATCATGTGGTTCATCAGCCTGAGCGAATAAAGGTGCCTGAGTACCCAATGTGATAGGAGAAGGCTGTGTGGATCAAGATGGTGCTGATGATCCCTGAACGACTGGGGTGGATTGAGTGGAATCATCCTCAGTGGAAGTGAAATAAGTCACTCTACCACGTCCTCTCCCACAAGCCCTAGTGGCTCGGCCACGTCTTCGACTTGTGTCACCCATCTGTAAATTAAAAAAAGAAAAAAAAATTCATAATTAATATAAATTACCAAAATAAAAATAATCATAACTCCTTTTATTATTGCAATAAGGTCATTACAATATATTATAATCTAACCTAAACTAGTCAACGGATGATTCTGAATCACTAAATTCACCCTCTCTATCTGAAGAAGTATAAACATCTTCACTTGACATATCTACTTTTGCTTGGTTAATCATGCCTTCACCAACTTCCTCTATATCACCATCTCCATCTACAAGTGAATCTTCATATACATCTGTGTCAACTTGTATTATTAAAAGATCTTGAACTTCATGTTGATACGGAACATCCCTTTCAATTTGTTGAGCACTAAGAGCATTTATTGTACTACGTGTCTTTATTTTAATAACACCCAACCAACCATTATGACCCTCTGGATATGGTGTATAATACACTTATTCAGCTTGTTGTGCAAGTATAAAAAGATCATATGCCCGGTTGTATCTTCTCGATTGTTTTACTTCAATAAGTCCATATTGGTGATGTACCTTTGTGCCTTGATTAGGAGTATTGTCAAACCATTGACACTTAAAAAGAACTACTCTTTTGATAGGCCAACTAATGAAACTTCAAAAATATCAGTCAATATCTCATAAAAGTCATCTTCTATTTGTCCATTAGTGCCTCGTACACATACACCATAATTTAAAGCTTGCTTGCCTTCGCTATGATTAAGAGTATGAAATCTATATCAATTGATTATATATACTGGCCAAGATTCAACCTTCATAAGTGGACCCCAAGTTAAACCTTGTAAAATATGATCTTGAATATTATTTGTTGGGTTTTCCACCTAGTTCAAAAAAGATGTTATCTTATATAACATATGAGTCAAGAACAAATTCATAGTTAAGTAAAATACTTACATATTCTCTAAACCACATAGAAAAATTAGAAGCAATCTCAGAGTCAAATTGAGATTCTAATATATTAGGAACTATTTCCTTTAAAAATTCAGCATACATCCAACAAAATATAATATAAATGAATTGTGAAGTTGACTTTGAATATAACAGTACGTGCATAATGATTTATATGTATAAAATTTATATTTGCACTTACTCTAAGTAAGGCTGAACCTCTTCGTAGTTATTAAGAATGTACAAAATGACAGCTCTCATGTCACAGTCATCAAGGAACACTGACTGAGATTTCCCAATGCCACGTTCAGGATAGTTGAAAATTGACATAGATGTGTGAGAGGAAGAACTTTCACCTCCATCATTACGTGACATTCTAGTCCTTCTTGAACATACATCTGATGGATAATAATAAGAAGCAAATGTTGACATTTCCTCTACTAAATACGCTTTACATATATAGACCCCTCCACCCGAGCTTTGTTTTTGACTTTTTCTTTTAAAGTTCGCAAAAACCTAAACAATAATCAATAATTTCATTAGGTAGTGTAAATCATATATCAATTACATAAAGTAAATTATTTAGACAAATGGACACACACCTTTCAAAAGGATACATCTATCGATATTGAACTGGACCTCCAATCCGAGCTTCATAAAGCAAATGGATAAGAAGATGCTTCATTGAATCAAAGAAGTTTGGACGAAATATCTGTTCAAGTTTGCACAATATAATAGGAATATTTTCCTTCATACTCCTCAAATGATCTATCTTTAACATTGTAGAAGTCAAATCCCTAAAAAATAAGCTAAGCTCAACAAGTGGATTCCAAATAGGTTTCGGTAATATGTCAAACGAAATGGGCAACAAGCGTTGCATGAACACATGGCAATCATGACTTTTTATACCGTGCAACTTTGCCACTTTCATATCCACACACATAGCCAAATTGGATGCATATCCATCTAGCAACTTCAAATCTTTCACCCACTCACATATTGTTAACCATTGTGATTCACTCAAAGTATATTTTGTTTTGGGTTTTATGTACTTAACATGGCCAATTTTCTGCATCTCAAGTTGCTTGCGTCTGCAAATTTCATCCATATTAAGTCTGGCTTGACATGTATCTTTTGTCTTACCTTTTATGTCCATTATTGTATTAAATATGTTCATAAACACATTTCTCTCTATGTGCATCACATCTATATTGTGAGGCAAAAATTGTGTTTTCCAATATAGTAAACTCCAAAGTATACGTTGTTTTGTCCAATTATGATCCCTATTACTCCTAGGTAGATGGGTTTCTTGAGATTCTTGGATGGTAGGTATTGTTTTAACCATATCCCATATCTCTTCACCACTAAACCGTTTTGGAATGGGAGAGTGTTCCTCACAATGCTTCTTGAATGAATTTTTATTCTTCCTGTAAGGATGATTAAGTGGAAGAAACTTACGGTGACAATCAAAGAATGCTACCTTACGACTGTGTTTAAGATAAAACGCTTTCGACTGATGCATACAAATTGGGCAAGCAAGCTTTCCTGCAGTTGACCAACCTAATAACATTCCATAAGCAGGGAAGTCATTTATAGTCCACATCAATGCTGCCTTCATAACAAAATTTTGCTTCAACGATACATCATAAGTTACAATGCCTTCATTTCATAACATCTTCAAATCATCTATGAACGGCTCCATATAAACATCTATCTTACTCTTAGGGTTCAATGGACCCGAAATTATGATTGTCAGAAACATAAATTCTCTCTTCATACACATCAATGGAGGAAGATTATATGGAGTTAAAATCATAGGCCAACACGAATATATTTTACCAGATTGCCCATGTGGATTAAATCCATTAGTGCATAGCCCCAATCTCACACAGCGAGGGTCATGTGAAAATTCTAGATACACTCTATCAAAATGTTTTCATGCCTCTCCATTAGATGGATGATATAATACACCATCCTCTCTCTGGTTCTCATTGTGTCATCTCATATAACCAGCAATGGACATTGATGAATACAACCTTTGGAGTCTTAGAACAATAGAAAAATACCACATCCGGGATTTAGGGATCTATTTTGAGTTGCCTCTTCGACAAGTTCTTTTATATCGTTCTTCCTCACAAAATTTGTAATGTGTAAGTTGCTCATCATTTTTGTAAAATAACATGCAACCTTTTGGACAACAATTAATTTTAACGCATCCCATCTCAAACTGCGAGATATTCTTCTTTGCATAATAAAGGTTATCTGGCATACGATTTTCATTTGGTAATGCACTGCCAATACCCTTAACCATTCGATTAAAACAACCTTGGGACATATTATAATCTGACTTTAAAATCATAGCCCACAAAAACATTGATAACTCCGACTAAGTCTCGCATCCCTCCCACAACGGTGCTTGTGAAGAAGTCAACATGTCATAAAATCTCTGAGCAGCTGGATTAGGATCCTCCTCCACATTTTCAGTCACGGCTTCACGAAATTCTAATTGAACACCAATTTCAAGTCCGGCTGCATCCATAATCATTTGCTGATAGACATTGTATTCTTCCCTCAGTCCATCTTGACCGTAATACGAGTTTTCACCAACAATTGGCATCACTTGTGGTGATGCTTCTTCATGGGCTGTCTACCAGTAATATTTTGGCATGAATCCTTTGCTAAACAAATGAATTTTAACATCATCCACTGTCTTGTACGACTGACACTTGCATTTTGTACAAGGACACCTAATCAGATCATCTGTTTCATTTTTGCTTTGACTAGTAGCGAAACGAATAAACTCAACAACTCCATCCACAAACTCATCTAATGTTCCTGACTTCTTCTTATTTAACCTATTATACATCCACCTTCGATTCACTGAAATTTTCATATTGATAACCAACTGTAGGACAAGCTATCAGTGGCTAAGTTATCTTATTAGAGAAAATCAATGTATAACACATAGAATAATTGATAAAACATACCCAAAATCAAAAGTCTTGAGTCAGGCAACTTAAGTACTATGTAGTGAGCATTACTCTTCCTTCGTCTTTCAAGGAGACTATCATATTTATAATACATACACAAGAGGTATTTGGTATATTAATGTATCTTAGATATTTTAATATTTTGCATATTATGATATAATGCTTCAAATATTTTTTATAAAAAAAATATAAATAACACATAAAAAAAATTCTGAGTTTTAGTCATAGTCAATCAAACACTAAAACATAGTGTGTGCATTTTCTAATGTATGCAACCACAACCACTAAAGCATAGTCATATATATTCAATCAATTTCGATCCACTAAAACATAGTCATTGTTCTGATTATCTATAGCCATTCACATTCACATTCATAAGGCGATAAATTCAAACCATAGCCATTCACATTAAAAAAGTCACATAACCCATTCGCTTAAACTATTAAGTTTTGAACAAATTCAGTTGTATAAAACTGAATTGACCTATTTTAAATATTTTTTTAATTGAGTTCATTCAAGTTTGATTAAAACACTCTTGATAATGTCCTTACCTCTACATTAAAGATTGAATTTTCTACCATAACCAATTTTCAAACCTTGTGATTTCTTGAAAGTTGTAATTCCACTTAAAATCAGTTCCAAACCACAAGGTCTTGGTCTAGCCAAAGGTTAGGAACAAGTACTTAAGGGATTTGGGTTCAAAATGACAAAGTGAGCATAAGGGATCGGCACTTACCTTTCTTTTATGAAGGTTGAGATTAGTAGACAAGGTATTCTTGAAAACTTTGCAAATGAACATTTTTATCTATGAGGGACTTTAAATTTTCAAAGAGCTTTTCAAATCTCAAAATCTAAGGTACTAAAGGAAGAGTTATTCTTGCAATTAGGGTTAGGGAAATTTTCTTTAGTAATAACATAACCACTCTTCCCTGAATAATCTCTAGCTTAATTAAGATTATGGCCAAATGAGCATGTCAACATCATTTTCTTGGTTGATAAAATAGTAAGAAGAAAGTGCAGTTATCAAAAAATTTTCTAGCCAGTTTGATCTTCCAACAATGATTATCATGATCAATTATAGAAACCACTTTAGATAGGGAGTTGTTAGAGATGTTAGCAATTTTCTAATAGCCTCAAAGTCATCTGTCAGACTACAAAACAATATCTTTGGACATTCTAAAAATTTAAACCATAGCCATGATCAATATCAAATATTCAAATCATAGCATTTACATTCAATATATCAATACTGAGTAGCAGAAAAATTACTCAAACCATAGCATTTACAACTCAAATTTCTCACCTGTAGTCGTGGAAGGTCAAGTTGGAGGCAGTGGCATCAAGCTGAGGCAAGTAGCTGTGGTGGCTTGGAGGCTCGCTGCGACGAGACCAGAAGACCTGCACGAGATATGGCGTCGCCGACGAGGACAGCAGCAGGGGTGAACAGCGGCGTGGGGAAGAGAGAAGAAAGACCTCCGACGCGTAGACGAAAATCTGCAACCACTTGGGGTTGCTCAGAGGCTGTAGAAGAGAGGAAAAACAGCACACAAACGAAAATGGGAAAAAATTTGGGACCTAGGGATTTATTAAAATCCGCCACCGATTTGCGACCGATCGCAATATTCTGCGACCGATTAAGATGTAAATGGGAGAGCCTGCTACTTTGCAACAAATTTGCCACCCTTTTGCCACCGATTTTTTTTGCGACTCCTTATGTCCGTCGCTATATCGGTCTCAATATATCTTAAAATGTTTGCTTCGTCCTTATCGGTCGCTACATCAGTCACTGAAGTAGACAAAATTGCCTTCATTTAAAATCAGTTGCTAACGGTGTCTGATCAGTCGCAATTGGAGACCGTTCGAAGGCGGTCGCTGAATTCGGTCGCAAATGGCTAATTTTTTTGTAGTGATTCAAAATGAATTAAAAAATTATTTAAAGCTATTATCTCTTGAACATACCTCTATAAAGTTTAGTATTTATAGATTTTTTTTGCCAAATTATTAGAACAGGAAACAAGCACTTGTCCAATTTATCAAGCAGATATTGTCTTTTGAAATTGACACTTAAATAGTGAATAGACTTTTAATGGTTCTATCATACGCATGTTGGTTGCTGAATGCGGATCCTCTGCGGTGGGAGACGCACAGCACCGCGTGCTGTGCGCTCTCCACCCCTCTGACCAGGCGACTGGTCTCTCACCAGTCGCTTGATCAGACTGCGATAGAACTACAACACGCGGTGTTGTGGTTTCTCGCGCCGCAAAGGATCCTGGTCCGATCAGAATGCGAATCCTCTGAGGTGGGAGATGCACAGCATTGCGTGCTGTGCGCTCTCCACCCCTCTGACCAAGCGACTAGTGGGAGATCAGTCGCCTGGTTGACCAGGAGACTAGTCTCTCACCAGTCGCCTGATCACACAAAGAGTTTGTGAATAAGTGGTAATAACTAAAAAATATCTGTTCGATTTGTTAAAATTATTTGTGTTATAAATTATAATAAAATTATCTATACACCTTCAATCAATAACTCAAAAATTCTATCATTATTTATCTCTATTATTTTAAATAAAAAAATAAGTTTAATACAAAATATAATAAATAAATTTACACTTTAAATTTAAAAAATAGTCATGTAAAAAAATGTTATAAATTATAATAAAATTATTTTTAAATTTTTAATTAATTTTTTAAATTAAAGTAATTTTTGACAATATTATATATATACAGCTACCCTTGCTACCCCACGCGCCAACTCCGTATCCTGCAGCACATTTTCCTGTTTGCTGAATCTTTATGAAGTGTCTTTGCTCAAGTTGTCTTTATATATTAGGACGTGGGTCCATCCAAAGTTTGATTAAGAAAATTCAGTGTACCTGCCTTTAAGAGGTTGGTCCATGCCAATATATCCTTAAATTTGGTCTAGCCAGAATTTTCATTTGTACAATTTTCAATTTCTGGGACCCCAAAACATCACCACCGACATTGTAGAAATTGGGACCTGTCATTTTCATAGGTTGTCTAAGTCACATATTATCAATTTCACTAACTATGATTTATTTTTGCAGGCAATTCTATGTCGCCTATTTATTTTTTGAGATAATTGTTAGCCTGGCAAATAAAAATAACAGTTGTTTTATAAAACCCTATTTTATTTTATTTTTTTGGATTAGATTTTTCAGTAAATTGTCCATATCAAATGAAGTTGTAGTAGGCTAGTAGCTGCCAGCTTTTGAAAGAAACATATTTTCTTGATTAGATTTTATGGAAGGTCAGATTTTGACTTTATTTTATATAAAAATTGAGGAAATTAATAATTTAATTCTAAATTATCTAAAGTTTGTGAATTATTCTTGCACTTCAATCCTTCTATCTATCAAATTTTTAAAGATTAACGTGAATATTTTATAAATTTAAAAATAATAAATATGTAATAAAGTTGATATTTTTAAAATTAAAAAATATTAATACACAATTAAAAATAATAATCATAATATATAACAAAATATAATTTTAAAAACTAAAAGTTATTTAGATATCAAATAATTTAATTTACTCTATAAAAATTTGTTAAATTTTAAAATTGAATCTTTTCAAATTGACAAAAATAAAACCCAGGATGAGCTCGATTATTAATGTGGTTGCCTATAATTTCCCACTTTCTCACCATCAATCCACGAAAATGTAAGTGCAATTCAGAACTTGAATATATTGATGATTGGGAAAGCAAAATGTACATAAATTGTTGGGTATTTTACTATTACCTGCTAGGGTTTCATCTTATATTTGTTTTTACAGAGTTTTTCATTTTGCATTTATCTAAGTAATTTTGTGTGTATCAAAGGAAGGATATATGGATTTCATATGATTTTGGAAAGCAAAGGAAACAAAGACTTCTTAACGAAGTGGCGGGTCGAAATAAGGAAACCCTCCATAGCCTTCTCCTGCCATCCTTTCAGTCCCTTGGATTTCATCTGTGCCAGTACTCCTCTGCACGACACAAGCCACTCCCATGAGCATGTGTCATTAATAATTATTTAGTGCACGCTTAATGTTAATTAACTTAAGACATCAACAAGAAAGATAGGATCTCTTGTTGAGAAACATAAATATTAATACAATATAATTATAGATATTGCACGCCACAAACACAAATATTGCACTTAATAAAATTTGAACAGCATAAATACATGTATTGCAAACAATAAAATTTAAAATATTTTTATGTAATTTAAAAAATTGTGTTGTGTTTGATATAAACATCTAATACACTTTGAATTCATGGATACGACTTAAATTTTTAAGTTTTTGTGCTTTTCTGGCTTAAGAAAACACATGCAAAGAAGAGGGAATTGTAGTTCTGGTCCTTCAAAATTTTGTTTTTTTATTTTAGTTTTCTGAAAAAAATTTCCCTCTCCAAAAGTGTCTTGATATTAATCTTGTTAACAAATTTGTTAATTTAGTCTAATCAAAAGCTTGTAAAATTTAAATAAGGATGTGATTTAGATTAACTCTTAATTTGTCTAGCAAAACAAATCTATTATATATTTGTTGATGAAGTTAACTAACATGAGGACGTACGGTTTTAAGATGAAATAATATTTGAAAATTTAAATTTTATATATATATATATCAAGAATGAAAATAATTATAAAAAGAAGAAGATGATAATAAAGGGTTACCTGCATGGTTCCAGTGGCATCCATCTCCCAAGTGTTGAAATCAAAATACATACTTGCTGCTGAAAGCTTCATGGAGAGAAACTATAAAACCACAAAAAAAAAAGGGGGTCAAATTTTAATATCAGCATATTTGATACCCAGAATGAGAAATCGTGATTATCACCATAATTAATCACCTCAATCTGTTGCTGAAGCGATAGAACATAGTTTATGATCACATCTAACATAACTGCCATTCCCATTGCCTGCAAATTCATAAAAATTACCATAAATTAAATTATTACTTCAAAAGTACTAAACAAACATATTGTTGTACCAGCAAGGATTATTCTGATAAATTAACCTTATAGCACCCAGGAACCAAATCCTGCAAACATCTTAGCTTCTCATTGATTTTCTCTCTTCTCACCTGCCAGAAAAAAAAAGGAGAGAGATTCTTATCTCATTCGGGCTACCATTTTTATAATATAAGAAAAGGGGGCTTTTTGAAATTGTACCCTTTCTGCTAGACTGTGGCTGTCAGTAGCATGGCCTCTTTTTGCCCTTACATGGATGACTTCTTCTGGTTTCTCTTCAAATCTGCCATTGTTTCTCTTTCTTTTGTATCCAACCCTTTTCTGCAAACAACATAATATAGGAAACCCAGAATTTATTAAGCCATAAACTTCAGGAACAAGAAGAAGAACAATTTTTCAAAGCAGAATATGTTATAATTTCTTGACCTTATTCTTTTCAGGAAGATCAGCAGGAGAATATGGAGAAGAAGAGCCCTCCCCTAAGCTTTCTGACATAGGCATCGTCTCCGCTTGTTCATGATTAAACCCAGAAACAAAGGTAGTGGATGATGATGGCTGAATCAGTGGGATAGAAGAATTTGGGAAATTAAGCTGTTGATCCAAAAGGCTGTCATTGTAGATCAAAGGCATGATCAATCCTTGATTGCTCAAGCTATGAATATTCTTCCCCTTGCTCATGAGTTTGACTTCTGCCCTCTGCAAAAATGTCTAATTAACTTGGTGGGAGAAGAGAAAGGATCACTCTGTTTAAAAAGCCTTCCTTTTCATAATTCACTTCTTTATTTTATATATTTTTTAGATAAATAATTCTAGCAATATACATAATTTTTAATTACGAATTTTACATATTAGTCTTTTTATAAATTAATATGCAATAAATTTGATATTTTAAAAAATTAAAAATACATTAATATAATTTAATAATTAATTTATATACTAAAAAAATTCAAAAATTGAAATTATATTAATTTACAAATTTAAAATTCAAATTATTAATTTCTTCATTCTTTAAGAAGATAAAACTTTTGAAAACTAACCTAATTAATTAATATACTTTATATATATCAATCATATTCTCTAACCATATATGAGTTAGATACATAGAAGAGAGCGACCTAGCTATATATATATATATATATATACAAACACATAGAAATCATAGTTATAACTTATTTAAATAATTAGGAGAGATTATATCTTTTCACTGTGATTTTATTTTTTTTAATTTTTTTAATCTAATAGTCCCATTGCAATTTATCTCTTACTATCTAAATTAGATGTTAACGATAATTATATAAAATTATTAAAATATTTTTTAATTTACTTAATATTCTATTTTATATTATATTTTATGAAAATATTATTTTGATAATTTTACGTAATTATTATTAAAATTAACGTCTTGCCAGTAAGAGACAAATTATAATATAGTATATTGATTATAGAATCAATTACAAAAATTAGAATTTGATATAATAATGGATCAAAGTAAAAAGTGTAATTTATTTTTTAAAAAAAAGTTGATAGCTTCTAAATATATAGAGTTATCAAACATAAAATAATATATAAATTAGTTTATATGTCCTTTATATGGACCTACAAGAACATGAATGATTCAAGATGATTAGATACGGATACATTGAAGGCCTGTTATTAATTTGGCATATAGATTTCTAAGAATGACATATACTAATGTTCATATATATATTTAGCTCCGAAAGTACAAGTGATTATGATAATCTTATTTTTTTAATGATGTTTTAATTTGTTCGGAATCCTCGACTTGTTGGTCCTACATGACTCAAACTTTAGTTCATGGCAGTTGCATAATTGTCCAAGATTCAGTGTACTCTTTCAAGAAGTTCCAATGTGGAGGGTCCTTATACCTTCATTACCACAAATGCATCGCCTCAATCATTAAATTTAGGGAAATATTATGTTTTTAATTATTTGATAAAAGCCTACCATTTTTTATGTGTCATTCTCCTAATTTTTGTGTGATATTAATTGAGGATTAATTACTATCTAAATTTTCGTCCCCAATATTTAAATTTTTCATGTACCTAAAAATTTTATATAAAAAAATAATTTATTTTATATTATTTAAGTTATATACAGCACATAAATTTAAAAAAAATTGTATTTATTATACTTAAATATTTTTAAAATATATTTTCAAATATTTAAAAAACAAAGGGACTTTAGTTTGAAATTTTTTAATTTTTTTTCACTCAAAACACAAAACATGTTTGAAAATATTTTTGTTTACCCTTTTTTGTTTTATTTTAAAATTTTCTAAAAATATATTTTCAGAATTTTTAATATTATAACTGTAATGGTGATATTTTTATAGTTATTTCAAATTTATTACAAAATGAATTAATAATATTTTACTGTTTAAATAAAAATATTTTCAATGACTTTAAAATTTTCATATATCATATGCTATCTAAGATATTTCAGTAAAACTCTAGGAAGGGCAAAGTAACTGTAGAGCATATGTGGAGAGTGTAAAAATCTCAAGATTCTTGAAACCATTCGCAATTTTCCTTCAATTTGATGGGAATGATGGGCTAAGGGGTGCCTCGTCGTTTGGTCAAGTTAGTGCTAGATTCAGTATTGTCAAATTATTATATAAATTGCACCTCAATTATTTGCATTAATTCCCATATGATATATTTTCTTTATTTCATTCTATGTTTCTCAACAATCTTTTTCATTTTTAAAGTTATAATCAACTTTTCACTTTTAAGCTGGATAGTCATCAAATAATAGCTCAACTATAGTCATATATCATAGCACTAGATAAAAGGTATATGCCAAGACTTGAAAATGACTTGTTAATAAAATTATTCTATTTTTATCGCATGTGATGTGAATCATGTCAGTACAAATAATATAGGGTAATATTTAAATAAATAAATAAACCTTTGAAAAGATGTTGATATTTCAATCATGGAGAAAAGTGATGGCCAAAAGTACTGTACCTTTTGTTCCTTAATTAAATTTGGATCAAGGTTTTATTTTAAAATAAATAAATAAATTCATGAATGACTAAGAATGGCTATGAATAGAGTATAATAATATCCAAATTTTGACTTTTAAAAAAATATTAGCTCTCTTAAAAATAAAAATAAAGTACTTAATTTGGTAACTAAATATTATTCTCAACAATATTATTTTCAAATCTATATATATAGAAATAAAAATAGATTGAGTACTATAATACCTAAATTTAGACTCAGACCCTTAAAATTATTTTAAAAGACTCTTTATCTTTGTCTCTCTTTCTGTGTATGTACACACTACAAGTTTGAAGTGAATTGAGTATAGTAATATTTAGACTTAGACTTCAACTCTTAAAAATATTTTAAAAATCTCTATATTCAAATATAAACTTATTTTATGTTTTTCATACCCAAATTCAAACAAATAAAATTTGTCAATATTTATTGAATAAAAGTATTATTGTCATCCCCAATCGGAATCACCGAATCATTGGAGAAAATTGCCTAGCCTTCATTTTCATTGAACCTCCTTTTATAGAACTTGGAATTCTGTGACTCTAGGCAGAGAGGGAGGGATCTCAATTATTTTTAAAGCAGGCTATTTTAATAACAATTTTTTTTTTCCGAAGTGCCTTATTGGTATAAAATCTCCTACTTAGAGTCTTAGTGACCCAAAACTTCGCACTAGTGGAATTCTACCTTACGTACTTTCTGATTCTCCGTTCGTCATATTAAAAAAAAATTCTAGCAATAAATGGGCATCATTATAAAATAATATTAAAAAAAAGGTTGTACGGTTAAAATAGTAAAATTGAATATATACCATTAATGAGACAATAGTGGGTCTATGATAAATTATCTTCTCCAAAACTTTACCATAATTTTAGTGGTGGAATGAAATAAAAAATTGTACCATCCTCATCCAAATTTCCAGCACTTAATTAGTACATTACAAAAGGGTTTGCCTTACATTTTGTTAAGTTTGGTGTTGACGTTTGAGCTTACAGAACTTAAACTTTCCCAAAATATATATAAGAAAAATATGAACAGTATTTTCATTTTAAGCACCAGTATTCACATCCACTCAATAATATTATTTTTTAGCTTTGATCAAAGGACACCCCATTTAATTTTTAAAATTGAGATGAAATTGATGTTAATGGGTTTAATCCCTATTTTTACTCCTTTATTTTCTTGACTAAAGTAATTTTTGTCTCTGAAAGGTTTTTTTGGTCCAATTTCATTTCAAAATTTTCAAAAACATAAAATTTTCATTCTTAAAACTAATTTCATCAAATTTATTGATGAAAAATATCGATGTGATATTTTTATATGCCTATGTGACATCTAGTCATCGTTACTATTAAATCATAATAAGTCAATTGAATTATTTAATATATTATTTGCAATCAAGTTATTTAAGCATCTATATGGGGCAGGGCCTTTTTCAAATTATATAAAGTAGGCTTGTAAGTGTTAGTAGATATTTTGGTATTGGGCCTCATGTCTTTGATGCAAGCCTTACTCTACATGGATCAAGCATATGTCTGTGGTTAACGTTTGTTCGAGTTAGCCAAAGCCCATAAAATTGTCCTATGATATATTTTTATTATATTGGACATTGTCCCAACATTGATGTGATACTATTATTATCCAACTCGCCGTCACTACCAACTATAGTTGAATTTTGCTGAAATGCTCCTTTGCCGACAGCCTAAGCTAAGCATACTTTGTATTTTGCCACACTTTGTTGAGGAGTTTTCACTTTCACTCCACCTCTCTTATGTTTTATTCAGTCAAACACGTTTCCTTTATGGCACATTTTGAAACACGAAGTCCATGGATAATTAATGAACCAGATTGTTTCCAAGTCTTGAACTATTCTTTTGCTCTATAGGTATTATTATGATTAAATTAATAATTTAGTTTTTAAATTTATAGATCTATTTAATTTTAATTTTAATTTATATATTCATGATATTAAATTTATTGCATATTAATTTTTTTAGAGATTAATATGTTACATGTTTAATATTTTTAGAAACTAACAAAATGATTAATTTGTAACAAATTGATAATTTCAAAAATAATATTAAAAAAAATTAAAGCTAAAACTAATTAGATCTATAAATTTAAATATAAAATTATTAATTTACTCTATTATTATTCGTTCAACAAAAGTTACTTGCTTAATCCAGCAGTAGTACTCCTGCTAAACAAGAGAAGCTAGTTTATTTTCTATAAAAAGAAATTAAATCTTTCATAACCTTATAGTAATTGACTAATCATTAAATCCTACCTCATAAGGTTAGTTTTATGAATAAGGATTATCTACAAATAAAAATTGTGACATGTCACACAAAAAAAGTAACACATTCTTGAATATGAAATTTTCTTATTGGGAGTTAGTACTTTAAAATAACTTTTTTTACGATATCCTGAATAATTGTTACTCATCAAACTTTGAGTAAATTAGTAAAAATTATATTTACACTTTTTAGTTTTAAATTGAGATAAATTTTTTAAAAACAAAATTACCCTAATTTTTTTATTTTAAATTTTATAAGTATTAATTTGAATTTTTAATAATTCATAAAATATTGAGTTAGATTATTTATAAACTTTTAGAAAAAAAATGTATAAAGTAACCTAAAATTAAAAGGGATGTGAGAAGATCTTAAAAGCATGAGATAAAATGAATGTAATAGCTCAAATCCTATGTAAATACTTGCCTAATATATTTGTGATCAAAATCTGCTTATCTGGATACTTTTTAGTAAGCTTTGTATACAAAAGAAGGAGAAATGCTTCTGGTTCCTTTTAAGATAAAAGGAATATGATGAATTCTCAGTTCGTGAAGATTTTGTTCTTGAGTTAACAGTTCAGAAGGAATCTCTACTAGGAAAGGCCTAAAGTAAATTTTGATTTGCCTAGCATACACCCTTTCTTGACAGCCTAAACTCAGTTTCATGGATGCTTGTCTAGTGGGAGATATTATGGTACTATGAATAGTCCAATTTCAGGTCGCTGTCTTCAACTATTTTCATAAGTAGGGATAATAGAAGTGGGACCCACAAGATAGTTATAATCAAATTTTGCTTGTCACACCCATTTAGAGAGAAAACCATGCGACATGTTAGCAAAAGAAAAAAGAAATTTTTTTGAAAATCAGTTTGAAAAATTCTTTTCTCGTAGAGTCGCTAAATTATCACATCTCTTTATAAAAGAAATCATGCACTGTCGTATCGTTCCTTCGTAGATGGGTATGACATTGGTACTTTTAAGAGCTAACATACGGACAATGGCGCACGTAATATCTTCTTTATCGACTTAAATTTGATATTTTTAGAAAACAATTTAAAAATAAAATTTTAAATATATCAAGTTAAGTGGTGGAATGCGTCCTTAAAATTATTCAAAAAATGAAATTTAGTTTTAGATTTTACTCTGAAAGTAAAACTTTGTGAAAGAGTAAAGTCTTAAAATAAAAAATAAAAGAAAATTTTGGGTAATCTTAATGCCTATTGTGCACTAGAGTACCAAACATTCCATCTTGGAAAATTCCCGGGTGAGTAGTATATATAGGCATAGGCATGTAGAAACACTCTCATTGAAGATCATTTCAAATTTCCTTTTGGTGTTTATCTTAAACCTTGTTCTACTCTATACCGTCAGTTTCACTGATCTAGCTCCCAACAAACAAGCACCTATTACACTATTCTCTTCCTGTCTTTCAGAACCTCACAAGAACACTAGCTATGGCTACAATTACAAAGAGAAAGTTGGGCTCTAATGAAGAAGAGAGTGAACTGAGAAGAGGCCCTTGGACTCTTGAAGAAGACAGTCTTCTAATCCACTATATTGCTCGTCATGGTGAAGGTCGTTGGAATATGTTGGCCAAAAGTGCAGGTACATATTCTTTGAGCTCTAACACTAGTCATCATCTACTTTCACTTTTTTTTTTCTCATTTTATAATATCAATTTCTCCTCAAACATTTCAGGATTGAAGAGGAATGGAAAAAGTTGCAGACTGAGATGGTTGAACTACTTGAAACCCGATATCAAGCGGGGGAATCTTACCCCACAAGAGCAGCTCTTGATCCTTGAACTCCACTCGAGATGGGGTAACAGGTAATGATACTTAAAAAACGACGACGTGTAGTCGCCTCATTACACTAAACATTTTAGGCTTATATGAGGACAAAAACTATACTATAATTGCAACAATAGAAAAACTGTTGCCTATTGTCCGTTTAGGCGACATTTTTTAACTGTTGCGTTAAGTCTAAATGTTACTGTTACATGTCTGTTTTGTATTTATGTGAGTTTTATATCAGAAACTAATTAACGTATTTTGCGTTGCTCATTTGGGGTTAGGTGGTCAAAAATTGCTCAGCATCTCCCAGGAAGAACTGATAATGAGATAAAGAACTATTGGAGAACAAGAGTACAAAAACAAGCACGCCAACTTAACATAGAGTCTAATAGCAAGAAATTCATTGACGCAGTTCGGTGTTTCTGGATGCCAAGATTGCTTCAGAAGGTGGAAGAACAGAAACAGAACACTCCCTCTAGCTCATACGCTTCTCTACAAACCATGAATCTTGGGGTTTCTGCAGAAACTCCATTCTCAAACTACTCTGCTATTCCTTCTCTGGCTCCATCATCTCCACAAAGAAACTTCGTAGATTCTGCAAATCATTCAACCACTGTGTCCTCCAGCTCCACCAATTTTCCCGCAGATTCCCAGCAATTGTCTCAGATGCTTGAAATCTCAGAAATCCCAACAAGTCCTTTTTTGTTTGAGAACAATTTTTGCAGCAACCCATTTCAGGAAAACTGGTATCTGAATTCCACTTGCTATGGAATGGAAGGTCTGAATCAGCAAACTTATGATTTTTCACAGTTTGATTATCAGATAGCAGAGAATGACTGGCTTTCCGGAAACACGGGTGACTCTTTATGGAACATGGAAGCAATGTGACAGATCTAGCAGACATGCACAAGAGAAGGGCATGCATCTATTGAGAAATAATTAGTTATTATTATAGTGATTTTTAATGTCTAAATAAGTTATTATTATAGTTTAAGGCTATTAATTATAGCAGAGGATAGGAGTGAATGGTTCCCTATATATTTAGGTTTATTAGTTTTGAAAAAGATTGTAATTTGACTAACCCAATGTAACTTTGTTGTTACGGGTGCACTTTTTACTTGAAGCTATACTTTTTTAGTAAAAAATTTTGACTACGTTTTGGTAAGAAAAAAAAATGTAAAAGTTAGATAAGTTGATTTAGTTCCAAGGCTGGACCCACAGTAATTTATAGACATTTATAAACAAGGAATCACCAGTGAAAATCAAATCAAAGACCTTTGATTGAGACAATTCTATCTTGTCAAGTGAGTTAACATTTGTTAGTTGGTAACCTTTTTTGGACTATTTTGAAAATATCACTCCATAATGTTAATTTTTTAATATATTTTTTTATTAATTAATATTTAATGTATAGTTTGAAATTTTTAATCATATTAAT
Source organism: Gleditsia sinensis (assembly GCA_037074535.1). NCBI lineage: Eukaryota > Viridiplantae > Streptophyta > Magnoliopsida > Fabales > Fabaceae > Gleditsia > Gleditsia sinensis. The sequence continues at coordinate 11,655,188 of CM073471.1, forward strand.
TATGTGTATTTAAAATACAAAGAAGATCGGTGAAAGTTTTTCAAAATAGAGAAATGATTTATATATTTAATACTAAATATAGAAAAAAGTTAAAGTACTTTATTTTGATTTTATGTTTTTCTTAATATCTACGTCATGTAAATGAGATGATTTGGTGATTAACCCCCTCCCCTCCCACTTATTTAAAACCAAAAATAAACAAATGGGGCACTATATTATAAGAAGTCGCAAGAAACAAAGGTGGAGTCCCATCTAATTATGCAATGAAACTTTGCAGAATATGAGCTTGCGTAGGTCGATACTTGATAGGGGCCATTGCTATTATGACAGGAGAGTGGAAAATGCTGCATTTATGTCCAAGTACAACCAATTCCAATAATTGGTGGCTAGCTCCGAAAATTTTAATGAGGACCCATTGTGTTCAAACTCAGCTCTTCAACTTTAACATTAGAAAAAAATTTGCTGGATTGAAAAGCATTTCACGAGTTTAAAAGACTCAAAAGGGATACTATTATAAAAATGATTGAAAGAAAAAGATTAATCTCACAATAATATTTGTAGAAATATCTTTAATTTTCAATTAAATAATGTCTATGTAAAAGATTGCCCTCGGTGGCAATTTTTCACCTATTGAGTTAACATAATATTTTAAAAGTCATTATATTTTTTGTGAACTATGATATCAGAGTAACATCTTATGTATCACAATGTAATCATATACAACTTATCAAATATAGACCTTAAATTCATAAATTCGAAGGATCAGCGTACTTAGTGACAAAGTGGTACCTCCCTTGTGCCAAAGAATTTGCTAAGTTGGGGATTTAATCCCACTTCTCTCTCCCCTTCGTTTAAATTAGGTCTTTGGACTTAGTGTACCAAACACCTTTGCTTCCACCACTCGATCACTGTCCTGGGGGTCAAAGGAGAGGGATATTTGTCAAGAATGGAACTTGAATCCTCCATCTTGGGACTACAGTACATTGATGGCACAGTCACTGATCACATTTGTAAGAGCTTGTGAATGAGGAAAGTGGTTTAGAAAAGATGAAGTCGGGATGTTATTGGCATGTGCTTAATGTCACTTGGACTTTGAATTTTCCCATCACAAAGTGCTTTCCATAGATTCACAAATTCCTTTCTTGAAAGGACGTGCTTTAGTGATTGGTAAAGCTTAGTTCATCACCCCTTAGCTTTGCACACGTCATTGTGATTTGTGAATGTGAAGGTTTCACAACTACTCAGCTAACGACTCAAAATTTGATTGATAAAGAAGCATGTGGGGCAAACAGTGACTATGGTATCTGAAGCTCAAAACGTGTCCTTTTTATTTATTTATTTTATCATTAAATTTTTTTATATCTTAAAGTTTTAGTCCTTTTTATAATAGAATCTCCTAAATAGATTATTAAAAAAATTATTTAATAAATAATACTTTATCTATCTTTAATTATTATCTTATTATAAATTATTTGATAAATAATTGAGTGAATTACACTTTTGACCCTTATAATATTATTTTTTTCAAATGGTCATTTAAAATTTTAACCCTTCAAAAATTGTCATATATTTAAAAAAACCCTCACATTAACTATGTTAATAGATTCAATTATCTAACTAAGAGTTTAATTTATCATTTAGTGCTTATCTGGCTTAATTTGGTATGTTGAATTTTATTCAAAATAGAAATTTTGTGTTCAAAAGAGTAAAGTAATGATAAAATTTTTTGAATAAATTCTTAACATTAGGTAAATTATAGTGTACCAAATTAGTTTATAGAAGCATTTTATAGTTAGGCTAGATAAATAAATTTGTTAAAAAATTAATATAAAGATATTTTTCAAAATAACACAATCTTTGAAAAATTAAAATGAGAAAGTTTAAATTTGAGATACCAATTTAAGAAATATATCTATCTTTTCAAGATAAAAACAGCAGCTCACTTTAAATAATATCTATACCCGATTTTCAATAAGAAATCAACATCGGTGGAAGGAATATATAACTTAATTACCCAAAAAAGGGGTAAATTATTAGATTACCCAAATAATTGATTTGACATATATTATGATGTACCATTATGTATCATTATAGAGTTCGTCAAAAAAAAATACCACATGAAAAAATACCTTCTCTTGTTGGTATACTTATATTACATAATCTTCTCTTTTATTTTAAATATATATATAAATATTTAAAAAAAATATATAATATAACTTGATCTAAATGTCTCAAATACTTCTTATAAAAGAAAAATAAATAATAAAATAAAATAACATTCTTTCATTTTTTTTAATTTAGTATCCTCTAATACTAATTATTCATTCTCAAAATAATTATGAAGTAATTTTATTTATTAAAATATCAATTTTATTGATTTAAAAATAATTTAAAATTGAGAAGAATAAGAAATATTTGAAAAAATTATCGTTTATTTTTTTTATTTTTTTTATAGTATTAAATATATTAAAATTAAATTGTAATATATTTTTTTATTTTTAATAAAAATTAATGTTTATTTTCATAATAAAAAATATGGCTGTGTAGTAAATATATTAATTAAGAGATAAAATATTTAAATTTTACTTTTAAAAAAATTGTGTATATTTTTTTAATAAATAAGATAACAGTATAATAAAAATATTAATTAAAAAATAAGATAATATTTTATTTTCATTTTTTGAAAAAAAATTATTTATATTTTTATAATAAAAAAATATTATAAAAAAATGAGAAAAAGACATTGTGAAAGCTGTTTTAGTAACAATAATTTATTTCATTTTCAATTTCTATGCTTATTTCATTCCGGCGACTTAATTCAAATGCCACGTTCATGTATTACCAATAAATGATCAGTTTGACCGATCCAGCTCATCTTATTTGCGACCTCTAAACAGTAACTCCACCCAAATCCCTTATCCCTAGCTTAATTAGCGGCGACTGTAGGAAGATAACGTGTTCCAAAATAGAGGCATGCGCTGGCGGTGCTGAAGCGTTAGTATAGAGCCAGAGTTTTTTTTTTTAAAAAAAAAACAAAATAATAATAATAAATGAATTCAACTCCTCCCCAGTATGATCAAGGTAATTACCTTCACCGAAATTAAGAAATTCACAAACTAGAAAAAAAAAAGTTTGTAACATAGTTGTAAAAAATTTAACAAACATAAAATTGGAAACTCATCCTAGTCACATCTAATACATATGCGAGTGTTAATGACACCAAAATAAAATTTTTATGTTAAAATGCTAAATGCACCATCTCAATATGAAAAAAATATGCCTTTAAAGTCATAAGAGACTTAATTTAGAAAAAAAAAATTATATTAAGATGATGCTTTGTACATAGAAATTTTAATTTTTCAAATATTTGAATATAATTAATATAAAAATTTTAAAATTTATGTGTTGAATATAACTTAAGTAATTTTCAAGTAGGTGAGAAATTAGAGTACCTAACTTAACTTAAAGAATTAACTAATATGTTAAAAAAAATCTCAAATTTTAAATATAAATATATAATCATGTTTCAATGACTAAATAAAATGGGACATTAACACATTATTTATGGTTTAAATTACTTAGGAGTTTAATTAAATTATTGATTTCCATTTTTCTACGCTACCATTGATGCTTGCTTGTCTAACATCCAATATTTCCCATTTCAAGTGAATTAGCTAACTGAATTCAAACTTGAAAGGCTTCCCATGCGCAAGAGCGTGACTGAAAATAACATTGATAAGACATTAAGACACTAGACAGCTACATATATAGTATGAATAGTAAGTAAAGGTTACTTGGAGCCAAATATGTTTGACCACAGTGCCTGTTAATTTCTTTCCATGTACAATCCCAGATAAGGACTCCCTTAAAGTTCCCGTCCACTAAGCTCTTTTGTCTGTTCCATGAACTAGCTATAAGAAGTTAACACCACCCGAAATCATTGAACCGTGGCTATTATACATTTCCTTATCTACTTTTTCAAAGTCCTCGTGGCAAAATAAATAATGGAATGGTCAAAAGCTCAATTATTGCCTAGAGACATTGAAAATGGCAGCCTATGACGGCTCAATTTTTTTAAAAAAATTTTAAAACAATAATTTTTTTTTTAGAATTTTTAATAATGTAACAATGATAATTTTACAATTAAGTTGAATTTATTACAATATGTATAAATAATATTTATTTTTATACAATTGAAAAATAGTTTAAATAAAAATAATGTGAAGATCGATGTAAACTAAATATACTTTTAAAAATGTAAAAAATAAAAAACGTTTTCTTAAATCCAATTGAACGCACCTGTATATTTCAGTTGCTTCTATTTTCCTTGACTGCCAAACATGTTTCAGAAGGGTTATATGCTCAACGTCGAGCTTACTTGTGCATGATATTCTTTCCCAACACGTGCTAATTTTTCAGCCACTTAACGAGTCTTCACCACCACCATTTTATTTTCCTTTCTTTTTCACTTTGTTTTTTTCTTTTTGTAAGGATCTTTGAGTAGGTTAAAATCCTACGTAAATTATCCAATTAATCACTGAGTGCCCAATCACATAATTTGGCTCAAACGATACTTCCCTAATTTTAAAAAGTCAAGTGGTATGGGTTTAACTTTCCACTCTCCTTGTGTCACGTATCTCTGGTAAAAATTTAAACCAAACTAGTTATTAATAAATTTATAACTATATTAATTAATATACTTTTTAGTGTATTCTATTGCTCACGTAATTACATATTAATTTATAATTAAATTGATTTGTCAATCTTTTTGTAAACTAATAAAAAAATTCTTTTTCTCATAGAAACATAAGTTACCAAGAAATTTTGATATAAATAGAAATTAATTGTAAAAAATTAGACTCTTTCAGTGAAAACCCTCTAATAATTTTTGGTATGCAAAAATTTAGAGTGAAAAATGTTACTTTATTTTAAGATCAAAACATACTACAAATTAGTGATAATTACAGATAATCTGTTATTAAAGATTGTTAATAATAATAATCAAATTAATATTTTATAAAAAAAATATTTTTCTCTTTATTAATTGAATAAATTATGTTGATAGATGATTTTATTCATTTGGTGTCTACTATTATGAATGTCTTTATATTAATTAAAATTTGTTATTTTTTTAAATAAAAATAGTTATAATTTTTTATTATAACTTTTATTTATTTATAATTAAATTTAGTTTTTTTTTTAATTCTTAATAGTGACACTTCATATGAATAAGCTTTAGGAAAAAAGAAAAAGAAAAAGTTGGCATCTGAGCATGTGATATAAATGGGAACCTTTGAACGGGAAAAGAAATTAGATTGGCAGAAGAATATGAATATGGATAAATGATAATCCCTTTCAACTTTCTATCAAATCAACCTCTCTCACCATCAAGGCATAAGCGGCCAGAGACCAAACTCCCTAGGGGAATTGAAAGCTATAGCTTAGGTTTTAGGAAGCGTGATCTGGGTTTTCTTGATTGGCCATTGGATCCCTCAAGTACAAAAGCTACTGACCCTACATCCTTAATAATTGTACTAATAATTGATAAGGTTTTGTTGTATTTGATTAGTCTTGTGTTGATTGCCTTGCTTGACTGGTCAGTGTGTCTAAATTTGATCCTATACACCTTCACTGTATAAAATAAAATAAATAAGGCCTGTTTATGATAGGTATATGCGTTAAAAAGAAGAAAGGTTTGTTTGAATTATCAAATAGTAGTTAGGTGAAATTATATTTAAATTTTTTTATTTTTAAAAATATATCAAATTAATTTTTTTATAATTTATAATATAAATTTAATCTTTTTTATTTTTAATAAATACGTCAAAACAGTTATTTTATTAAATTTATTTTTTATTTTGTCATTAATCTATTATATACATATCATTTATATATTATTAAATATGTTGTTAATGTGTTTTTTTAAATTATTAAGCATGACATATGTTATTTTGTAATTCATATTTAGCGTATGTATGTTAAATTAACATAGAATAAAATATGAATTTAATAAAAAATTATTTTGATTTATTTGTTAAAATTAAAAAAATTATTATGGGTTAAAAAGGACAAAGGTTAGTTTGAATTATTAGTTGTTATTAGGTTTAATTATATTTTTAGTATTTATATTTTTAAAAATATATTTCAATTTAGTTTTTGCATAATTTTTCATATAAATTTAATTTTTTTTTTAATAAATGAGTCAAGACGATCATTTTATTAAATTCATCTCTATTGTATTATTAATTTATTACATATACATTATTTATATATTATTAAATTTATAGTTAATATATATATTTTTAGTGATTAAACATGGCATTTGCCATTTTGTGATTCACATGTCGCGTAAGTGTAGTGAATTAACAATAAAATAAATGTAAAATCAATAAAAATGTTATTTTGATTTATTTATTAATATTAAAAAGTTAAATTTATATTAAAAATTATTAAAAAAAATTGACATATTTTAAAAAATAAAGAGATATAATTAAAACTAGCTATTAATTATTTATTTGTATGTGAATAAATAAAAATAGGGGAGAGTAGAATAGTATGAAAATAGTGAAATATATTATCATTTTTCTGGAATAATTTTCTTTTTCTTTTTCCTGATCGTATAGCACTATCAATCTATTTACAGATTGGTTGTACTTAAAATTTGAATTGTGATTTTTAGCGTCTATAGACATTGAAGAATTAGTTACACCCTTATTAATAATTATAATTTTTGAATTAATAATAATAATAAATTTTAATTTTCTCTGTTTTTTAAATTTATTTATTTATTCTATTTTAAAATAATACACTAAATTATTTTATATTTAAAAAATATTATTATTATTTGTTCTAATACGAATATTTTCATATTTTTTTTAAAGTAAAAAAAATATATTATTATTTAGTTTTTTTAAAATGATACTTAGTACAATTATTGCCGCTGATCAAAGATTACATTATTTAATCAAATGTTTTAAACCCCCTTGATTTATTTAAATATTACTTGTGTTTGTACCGAGAGGTTGAGAGTAAAGTTGTATTATCTTTTAGAGTTGGGAGGAAAATGAAAAAGAAGGAGTCCGAAAAGATTAACAATTTGTTTCAAAACTAATTCTGTAGGTCATGGAATATGATCCATATTCAAGATGCCCTAATAGTAATGCCAGAATAGTGTAGGCTGGAAGAGACTAGAATCTCGTCCTTAAGCAAGCAAGAGAGAGAAGGCTGATATAGCATATGGCAGTGGAACATTTTCCACTGACAGCGTTAGCATTTCACTATCACTGAATGCCTTAGTTTCTTAAATTTTACAA